>CM029556.1:5962174-7162174 GCA_017141385.1 Sogatella furcifera
TGGAACATGTGAACTGTTTGGGCAAGTTGAGAAGACACACCGTTACAGTACACTTTACATAGTAGCGACGTGTCTTCCCAGCTTGCACGAGCTATACTGCCTTTATTATCTGTAGAAAGTTTGTGACGGATCTGTAGCCGAAATCTTATCAATCCACGAGTTTGATAAGAATTGAGACTTTAATGGTAGAATGAACAGCTCATTCAGAAGATCATTGATTAAAACAATATATGTTTACATGAAACTTGAAACAATTTATGACACATTCTTGATGCATAGAACCCTATTATAATCTGTATAAAACACTGACAAACCTATAATATCATAGGCCTATAATATATCTGTATACAATATGAAATCACTGTCGAACATCTATCATGATAATATAGATTTTAATCATACAGTGTATATATATTATACAATTTTGTGACCATAGATTACCGATTGAAATTAAGTGTCTCAACAACAAGCTGATATAAACATTAATTTCCAATCGAATTGGTCAATTTATTGATTCCACCAATCAATTTTCTTTCAACGGAACATACACAAGGTTATACACTATCAGATGAAACAAACGGAGAAATGAGGAAAAGCGGAAAAATCTTGTATTTTTATTGAAAAGTTCCGATTATTTTTATTTATTATTCTTATGGCTTTTAATGGTGGGGAGATCCTCACGGGTAGTTCCACCTCGCCAATGTGTACTTGGCCAAATACTGATCAAGTGATCACCCATCCAAGAACAGTCCACAGTGTTTATGACATAACATCACGTTGACCGATAGATCACCCTCACCGAGGGACCAATTGCCAGTACAACGTTCAGATAATAGTCCTATTAATAATTACTAGATACTTAATGGACGTTTGTTTTTTTGAAAAACATTATTTCAAGTGTAAAATTACACTATGGAAGTAGCCTAATAATCTAATTGGAATAATATCCTAATAATTCATTGGACTTTTCCACATTTACTGAACATACTGAGGGCATGCATGTTCTTTCTTTCACTACGAATGTTTTGATAAATAAATAAACATTATTTTATTATAACTCATTAATATCACTCTTCTATTCATGCTGAAAAAAGTCTACTTGAATAATTTTCTGTTGAAAAATGAGGCTACTCGGATAAATTTATATTACAAAGAAATCAAAATATCAACCTTATATTGGATTGATATTATACACAAATGATTAACAATAATATGATGTTCAAAATCATTCAAGTGTAAAGTGGAATATGAAACGAAGGAGCACCCATTCATACAATATAATGGACCAAAGCTGCTGCTGAAAGAAGGATCACAGAGATCATTGTAGTAATAAAACGAGTCGTGGTATAGTCTGTTCAAGCGAAGAAGACATTCTGGTGAGATGGAAAAATGACTCCAACTTGATCAATATTGGTAAAAACGTTATAAATTAGGTCTCAATTTGTAGAAAACATTCATCTCTACGATTTAAGACCAAATTGAAAATTTTTGAACTGATACTGACCGAAGTGGAGTCATTTTCCCATCTTGCCAGAATGTCTTCTTTGCTTGTACAGACTGTAGAAGCGAATAAAAGATTAGACAAGCATTTCTCTTGCTTCAGTGGTCGGCCCGTATTATATGGTCTACCTCTATTCAATTCCCTGGTAAGAAGAATTCAATTGGAAAGCTCAGCTTCAATATCATAAATTTCCAATTCGGGTCAAGATAGTGAGATGCGACGGAAGTGGGGCAGGAAAGAGAAAGAAAATTTGGAAAAGAGGAGAGGAAGAATCACAGAAGTTCATGTAAACATTCGTTTCATGAATTATTCATGAATTTGAAAGATGGTATTAAGAACTCCGCCTCAATCCTTTCACCTGCTATGGCCGATTCCTGAATAAAATATTTGGTATTTCACTTTTCTTCCCAGCCCCGGAATCATATCTTGAATCTTGAGAAATCCTTCCTTATCACTTACATAGTCTGTCCAAGACAAGAAGACATTCTGGCAAGATGTAAAAATGACTCCAGCTCTGACAATATTGTTTCAAGAATTACAAATTCCACCTCAAATTTTGGATCAGAATATTTCCTACAATTTTGAGATCAGATTTACAATTTTCGAACCAATGTTGACCGAGCTGTAGTCATTTTCCCATCTTGCCAGAATGTCTTCTTCGCTCGGCCATACTATATCTCAGCGAGGTGGAATGCAGAGTAGGCTACCTTGAAGCCATTTTCCTTTTTCCAACACTTGATTTTCAAGGTTTTTCGCATCGTTATGAGCACTTGGCTTCTTTTCGTATTTTACCTGAGAAGTCTGGGCCTTTTATCGAGGAATAAATCTGAAATTTCCAGGAAGTTTTAATATTATAGTAGGGGTCTTATCTCCGTCTTATCCCTGGAAACCGCTTTCAATACTGTTAAATGATTCAAGATTTCTCTAATTTTATGAGCCAATGTGATGAATCGTTTTCATAAGTTCAAGTTACACTTGAAAAAACAATATGTATTTTGAAATTAATATTGCTGAGAGACATTCTCGTTTGTGAAATTTTCAAGTATTCTCATTCTCATTTGATTCTCATTGAATAACTTATCAATTCTCATTTGAAAGGTCAAGAAATCTCCTAGCTTTCTATCAATGATACTTCTACTGTTATAAATCAATACAGGCGAACTGTATAAATTTATCCAAGGTTTTCACATATAATGGATAAATTCTATCCAAAAACTGATCTTGATTTCCCACAATACTGAAAAAGAAAAATCCCGCCTAGAAGCAGTGTCTCCACGCTTCAATTAAGAAAATAAACAATGCAATCAATTATAATAATCCTATTTAAAACAATAAAATTGAAATTATTATTGGAGCTAAGAACAAATTTCATGGACATCATTTTTGTATCTCATTTATCAATTATTGAATTTATCAGATTGGAGCGCAAACAAGCAGTTTTTAACGATCAAACAGTCGTCGCAATTTCGATTGCGATAATCTCCTGACTACTTTCTGGATTATTTGCACTAAAATCTAAGGTTATTCTAATAAATTTACCAAGTTACTCACAAATTATAAGTTGAATCAACTCGCACTCAAGATCAGATAACGATATCAAAATCACTATTATTTTATCTATTATTTATTGCACTAATGATTCCGAAAAATAATAAAAAATCTGTAAAATATTATAAAAATATTTTGTTAAATGTGCATTAACTCATTAACTCATTACTCACGTCATTACTCACGATACTACAAGTTAATATCAACCACAATATATTCTCAGCTATTAAAATCACAATTCTTCACTTTTATTTCTTGTACTATTGTTTCTCAAAACGAATTAAAAATTTAAATTTTTTTCGGTTAAATCTGCATCAACTCACCCAAGATCCTACTTTATCCCAGCCACAATACTCCAAGCCGGCACTTAATATCTGTCAACCAGACACTATACTGACACGTACCACTGATAGCCAACAAAATAACCACCGACTAAATTCGAGTCGAGTTCAGTCCACACTATAGGACTACTGGCGGTCGACATGATGAATAAATTGGATTGGACTACAGCTCCCCCTTCATCACCCTTGACCCCTCTTACCACCTCCCCCACCCTCAAATCAAACTAAAGACACTAGAAGGCCTTGTTCTTCAGAACCAAGAGATGTTGGACTTGCTCCCCTATGTGGAGACACTTTGTCTTTATCACAGTCTCAGCTTTTTGAATGAATAAATTGGATGGAAGAAGAAGAGAAAGAAGAAGACAAAGAAGAAGAAGAAGAAGAAGAAGAAGAAGAAGAATTACATATTCCATTACAGACGAATATCTGTCTCTATTCAAATATTATTCTATTATGAACTTGCGGTAAAGGAGAAGGAGAAGGAGAAGGAGAAGGAGAAGGAGAAGGAGAAGGAGAAGGAGAAGGAGAAGGAGAAGGAGAAGAAGAAGAAGAAGAAGAAGAAGAAGAAGAAGAAGAAGAAGAAGAAGAAGAAGAAGAAGAAGAAGAAGAAGAAGAAGAAGAAGAAGAAGGAGAAGAAGAGAAGAAGAAGAAGAAGAAAGGAGAAGGAGAAGAAGAAGAGAAGAAGAAGGAGAAGAAGAAGGAAGAAGAAGAAGAAGAAGAAGAAGAAGAAGAAGAAGAAGAAGAAGAAGAAGAAGAAGAAGAAGAAGAAGAAGAAGAAGAAGAAGAAGAAGAAGAAGAAGAAGAAGAAGAAGAAGAAGAAGAAGAAGAAGAAGAAGAAGAAGAAGAAGAAGAAGAAGAAGAAGAAGAAAAAGAAGAAGATCCCCAAGGATGACTCATTGAACGATTCAAGTTAAAGAAGGGGAATAAATCTGTAGGCGTATTGTTACAAGATAGTTAGTTAATTCACAAGTTTAAACTATAATCTAAACTCTCTAGACTATATTTAGACTTGGCTGCATGAGATTTCAAGTGCAAGTACTTGATAGAGTCTTGAGGAGTCTCACACGAACTGCTTATAGCTACATTACAGCTTACAAAGCATAATAGAAGATTATTCAATAATTTCATAGAAGACGATGAAGATTTTTTTTCAAAACGTGAAGGGGATAATGATTATCTCTAAATTATTGAGATGAAACATCACATATACTCTCATATTCTATGCAGTACCAATGCCTTATGAAATACAATGCCGTATATTCTATACAATACAGTAGATGCCGTATGAAATTCTGACAAGGAAAATAAGTTCTTTAAGGATAAGCAGAAATAACTTCTCATGATTGAAGAATTATTAGATATTGCAGCTCATCAACTGCTGGATAATTATAATAATCATCAATTAGAATCTCAATTTATTGCTATATGAATAGACAAAGGACTTCTGAAACTGCAGATCATTGGTCAATATTTGCAGTTGCACAAGTCCTTTGTCTATTTAAATAGTAATTAAATTGAGATTTTAATTGATTATTATTATTCTCATGATTTTCATACGAGTATAAGCAAAGTCATCCGAAATAGGTTTTATCCAGACAAATATTGATAAACATTGAGAAGAAAAACATATACCAAGCCATTTTCTCACCATATTTTTCAGACTCATTATAAAAAACTGAATTGAACATTAGCAATAAACAACATACGATTTACCTCAGTCCAAATTAATCTAACCACTGGCGCCTCGTACCCACGAAACAGGTGATGTGCCCGTATCTTCTACTGTACTGCATTCCACCTGTTTCGTGGGCACGAGCCGCCAGTGGCTCAAACCAAAGAGAATTAGATTAGTCTCATAGTACCTCTATGCTCAAACATACAGTAGTTATAATGGCTAGATCACATCAAAGTCTTCGATCACGTTTGATAAGTCAGGGTCGAAAATAGCTTTCGGGGATGTTTTTAATGGAAAACAAATATATTTTTGCAATCTATTCGAGAGTAATACTTTTGACCTAGACACACACGAATCAAGGTCAACATCGTCCCACAATAATTACTCTAGTTGAAACTTGGATCATCTCAAAGTCTTTGTATATTGATTATCTCAAAGTCTTTATATTGGTCTTGTTGTATAGTCTGTCTGTCCAAGCAAGAAGACATTTTTGGCAAATGACTTTGAAGACATGGGAAAATGACTTTAGCTCGGTCAATATTAGTTCAAAAATTACAAATTTGGTCTCAAGTTGTAGAAAACATTCTTATCTACAATTCAAGACCAAAATGATAATTTTTGAATCAATATTGATCGAGCTGAAGTCATTTTCCCCATCTTGCCAGAATGTCTTCTTTGCTTGGTCAGACTATACACGTCAAAGTCACACACCAAAATTAACACATCACATCACACATGGTTGGACACTCCATCAGTGGCTGTCTGTCTCCACATATTAGGATGTCTTCAAAGTCACACACTATAAGCACTATAGCACTATTCTGAGCAAGGCTGCATATTGGATAATGGACCACACTACACTCCAAATGCATATAGAAAAGGAACTTACCACTCGGCTTCTATTAATTCGGGCTCTTCAATCCGAGGCCGCACTACGTTACCACAGATGTGAACGTTAAATCAACGAGCTAGTTGATCAACGGTTTATTAAAGGTTAACTATTCATTGGTAATCTACTGGTTTTTGGGGAACCACGATCTATTGAGTTTCTCTAGTAACTACAGCTTTAGAAACTACATAAGAAGTTTGTAAAATGATAATTTTTGACTCCAATTACAAATAATATTGTACATTTCTAGCTATTTGAATTCAATAACAACCTCATAGGCTAAATTCTAAATTTATTCATTTAATTTATTCGTAAGAAATTTGTGAGTAAAGTGGATTGTGGATATAACCTTAATTTGGGATATTCATTGTAATCTTGAAATAAGACGTTTTGGGCAATTGTCTGTGTTTTAACCTTTAAGTAATGTATTTTCGATTTTTTTCAAATGAATGAATATAAATTTATTATTGGATGGAAAATCATCATTTGAAAAATTAGAGTTAATTCTACTACAATAATTTATATTTTTCCCAACAAGATCAAATGTTGAATATTTTTTTAACATCTTCTACTTATTCAACTTGTTTAACTAGTAGGAAGTATTTTTCTATAGTAAATTGTATTGGTATCAATTTCCAGCATTTCATTTTCATGTACTTCTCTCCCTCCCATTAGCTCAAACTCTGGGGACACTTACTGAATTCTCAATAATCAAACAAGAAAATTTAAAAATAATAAATTGTAAACCTCAATTAAAAATTTTTGGTGCAAATACTGATTAGTTCAAATAAAATTCATTGTATCAAGTTTTAAAATTGTGGAGCATTACCCTTCTACAATCTTTCATCACTCCTGTTTATTAGTGCTTCACATTTACAAGATACAATCACCAACACTGTGTTGTAATTTGTAAATTTCACTCATATTGATATTGAATTTACTCGTCCAACTCATATAAATTTACATCGATTACTGGAGATTAAGCTAAAGACTAACTGAGGAGAAAACTATCTTCTCAGGAGAAAAAACTAAGTTGCCACTAGTTCATAAACTACTCAACTCATTTCTAACCAAGACAACTAACTAGTTTCTATTAAAGTTTAATTGTTTCTGGTCAACTAGTCGACGAGGTTGCAACTAGTTCATAAACTACTCAACTTCTTCTAATCCCCGACAACTAGTTTTTAATCAAGTTTATTGGTCAACTAGTCAACTTGCACCCTATCCTACTACTCATTTTTCGTTTCATTGTCAAAACCATCAACTGATGGGTACCACCACAACAAAAATCAACGAATCTAGTGCAGCCTTGAAGCATCCCACACAACTATATCCCTCTATTGCACTTTGCTGCGGTTGAAATTGAACACCACTCATTATAATTATAGTCTGCCCAAGAAAAGAAGACATTCTGACAAGATGGGAAAATGACTTTAGCTCGGGCAATATTAATTCACAAATTATAAGTATGGTCTCAAATTGTAGAGCAGAGTGTGTTTTACAATTTGAGATCAAATTTATAAGTTTAGAACCAATATTGGTTGAGCTGTAGTCATTTTCCCATCTTGCCAGAATGTCTTCTTTGCTTGGACAGACTATAGCTGGGCTGTGGGTGGATTTATAATGAATCCTTGCTCCATCACTTGTCACTTCTATCAGCTGATAGAGATAGTGTCACCGCTGTCACCTCAGTAGCCATTAATGAAGTTTGCTCTGGATCTATTACTACTTCCTTTGAAACAATTCAAAATGGTATGAATGGTGCTAAAACCAGAGGTGTTATGCTATAATCCCTCTTGACATGTAGTCTGGTACAAAGAAGACATTCTGGTAAATTGGGAAAATAACTCCAGCTCGGTCAATATTGGTTTACAAACTTTATATTCGGTCTCAAATTGTAGATCAGAATATTTCGCCCTACAATTTGAAACCAAATTTATGATATTTGAACCAATATTGACCGAGCTGGAGTAATTTCTCAATCTTGCCAGAATGTCTTCTTTGCTAGATTCGAGTACATGTCGTGAGGGCTTATAACAAATCGCTATTCAAAGTAACAGGGATGGTGCAACCTATTTAAAACAATTACATTGAATGTAGTTTCCTTGTTCGATAAAAGGCTTCTAATTAAATACATCGACATGATGAACAACAAGGATTTATCAATGTATCAATTTGATTAAATTTGATGGCTGAAACGTATATTGGGGAGAGAGAAGAGTGACGTAGGCTAAATAGGTTTATAGACTGATTGTCTGTCTTTAGCTTCAATTATTCCATTCATAAAATATTAAAAGGGATTGGAAGAATTGTAATTCTATTATCTCTCAGTTGAATAACATGGAAAAATTGGTCGAGTGTGAACATATATCATTTCATTATAATACCCTTGATCCTAGTTACAATAAAGTACGAAACACTACTAAGAAAAAAAATGTGCTTTCTCAAATTTTTCACCTCAGTAATAGCGTTGTATCACATCACAGGCGGCTCGTGCGCACGAAAAAGGTGAAGTGCTGTACATGAGAAGATACAGACACTTCACCTGTTTCGTGGGTACGAGCCGCCAGTGCGATGTACGACCTTTGATGCGATAATGACCTTCAGATGAACATTGAACAGGAACTAAACATCATAATTTTATAACTGATTTTATAAAAATATTACTCACTCAATTCTCGTGCAAATCCTATAGTCCTTGCGATAATGCTAGATTTTGTTTGAAGCAGTTGGAGCTGCTACTCACTACAGCATTCAGTATGAGTCTGATTACCTGGAAACAAAATGAAACATTATTCTAGTATTGACGAAAAAAATTCAAAATTATTGATTGAAAATTAATTGTCTATAGTCTGTCCAAGCAAAGGAGACATTCTAGCAAGATGGAAAAATGATTCCAGCTTGTTCAATATTGGTTCAAGAATCATAATACTGATCTAATATTGTTCATATAAAATTTGAGACCATATTCATAATTTTTGAAACAATATTGATCAATCTGGAGTCATTTCCCCATCTTGCCAGAATGTTTTTTTGTTTGGACAGACTCTACAGATGAAGGAAGTATCATTGTTTTGAGAGACTAATTTCTATTTCTACTGGCCCAGAGAAGGCGAATCTCTTTTTATCTTCTCTGATTCACCTTCCTTGTGCTACCGGTCATAAATTATCATAACAACGTTTATATTATTGATTAAAACTTCATACTTCATATTTCTAAATCATCTAAGTGATATTTGTTATCTAATCATCTAATGAGCAGTTGATATCAGAAACACTGCAATACTGAATCTTTTTGACCCTCCACCAATAGAAGGTCTGAAGAATTTATTAGTCGATTATTAGTATAGACTGACCAAGTAAAGAAGACCCTCTGGCCAGATGGGAAAATGACTCAAGCTCGGTCAATTTTGTTTCAAAAATTATCAATTTGATCTCAAATTGTAGGAAACAGTTTGATCTATTACTAAGACCACATTTATAATTCTTGAACAAATATTGACCAAGCTGGAGTCATTTTCCCATCTTGTCAGAGGGTCTTCTTTGCTTGGACATACTATATCTACCCTCACTATCCTAAGTTATCAACGAACGTAATATTTCAATGATTACATTTAACATCACAATTCACATGTTATCTAATGATCTAACTCTAATGAATTATCCAACTGTCACCAATCACCTCAACCCCAGTTGAAGAAGTAATCACAGATCAGGACCTAAGAATACATTAGTAGCCTATCCCCTCACCAAGGTCCAGATAACAAATAGGTCCTTGACAGGATAGCGCAGGAATACAGGAAGGAAGGATGTGTGGACCGACCAACCAACAGTTTCTGGAGGATAGCACCTAACCCCCTCCCCCCATCCCAGCCCTACAATAGGGGGGGGGGATCAAAAGGAGATAAGGGGGAAAGGGGTTCAAGGATATGGGAATTCCAGATTGGGGATACCGAAGGTCTCGGTCGTTTTTAAATGAATAATTGAGCGAGATAGTTGATTGGGCTAATGGATGTGAGCTGGGGAGAACAACAGAGAAAGAGAGAGAGATAGAGAGAGAGAGAGAGAGAGAGAGAGAGAGTGAGGGAGATAGTTAAAGAGAGGACCTGAGAGAGTTGGTAATACTATAAAAGTGAAAGAGATGTTGGGAGGGGTTGGATAGTGAGGAGATGAAGAGATGAAGTTGGGTGATTGAGTAAGAGACGATGAGAGAGTAAGAGAGAGACAGAGTGAGAGAGAGAGAGAGAGAGTGTGTGTGAGAGAGAGGGGAGAGAGATGGAGAGAGAGAGAGAGAAAGAAGAGTTGTTGATACTGAAACAACAGAGGTTAAATGGTGAGGAAAGAGAGATAAAGACAGAAACAGAAAAAGTAAGGGAGAGAAAGTGAGAGAGAAAGAAAAGTGTGAAGAGAGAACTATATAATCATCAATAGTCGTTTCTCTCCAGTTTATATAGATATTGATTGTTCGATGCACTGATACAGGGGCAGTTTCAGATTGCATTGGTTTAGTAGGGGAATGAGATAGATTAGACAATTTGGGAAAAGCCAGATAAACATTGGGCCGGCTTGTTATGGAGAGGTAATGTTACGGTTCTATAAAATGCTTTCAAAAATATCTATTCATAGATCTATTTAATATTTATAATACGGTTCTATAAAATGCTTTCAAAAATATCTATTTAATATTTTTATTGAATTGTATTTATTATTCAGATAAGACTTCCTACCCACCCTACTGAGAATCCTATTTAGGACAAATTAATAGCTTCTTTGGAAAATGTAATTGGAGAGATTGAAATGCAATACAATCATTTATGAACTGACAAGATTATGTCAAGCCACAGATTTAAATTTTTGAGCTTAATGTGGATAACTTTACTGTTTTTCTTTGTTAAGTTTTTTATACATTCCTATAATGTAAAAACTCTTGTATTTCGTGGCTCATGGAGAAACTCTTTTATTACTCACTCTTCGCTTTCGTTATACAAATAACAACTGAATTTTCACTCTTCACAAACCTCCTCATATAATAAATTCATGGAGCATCCATCTCATGATACGCTGTCTACTAAAAGTAGGTTCCCATCACCACAAAAGTTGCATGGGCAAATGTGCCTACCATCCATAGATAAACGGAATTGTAAAGAGTAAGGCACACTGGTTAGCTGATTTTTTATTTACGTTGCTCCATAAAACTACGTGTTTCTATTGCATCTTGTGCCTGTGAAACGTGTAATGAAAACCTACCTTAACTCATCAATAACTTCATAATCATCAGCAAATTCAACAAATACACGCACACTCCATTCTCCAATACATTAGGGTAGGGAAAGTGATGCATCCTTTTCCAAAACATTGTTATTCAATATCGAACAAGAATTTATCGTTATTCGATAAATTGCTGCTTCCCTAGGTAGGACACAAAACTGATAAACCTTCCAATCTCCACAAAGCATTTCGCCTAAACCAAACACAAACTTATGGTTTAGTTCGTGCCTGCTAGTTGACCGGTTGATTTCAATCAGTCCAAATAAACCACGGGCCTCTTTATCAACAGTTTCTCTATTTAATGTCACTTCCAACAAAGAATACCTTGTATTCCCTATCTTATATGTGCTACACCGAGTCAGAGGTTACATCAATTACAGTGTAAATGTGTCCGCTTGACACTATTGGCTACTTGATGAACCTATCGTAGGCCAATACACCATTATTGAGCCGTCTGTCAAATCCCCCAGTGTTTAATTTGGACTAACATTGCTCCAGCTAATATATTTATACAGCTCTTGTCAGGGTGTGTCGGTTAGCTTGTGCTGTTGTGCAGGTGCTACAAACTAATCAAAGCTGTGAGGTTACAACGCTACACGTTGATACAAGTTCTAGAAAGATTATAGAGATGTATAAATTAATTCAAATAGTTAGTACGAACCTCAGACTATGACAATCGACAAACCAGATCAAACTTTAGTGTGGCATGAAAAATGTGATTGAAAAAGAAGCTGGAAGAGATACATGTATGAAATTGAACAAGCGAAAAACCAATTCTTTAATAAAGAAAATGGAAATGAAATGAATGATTGCTATTGTACAATAGCAATACAAAGTTTCTTGTTTTTGACAAATTTCTGGCAGTTTCAAAGAAAGTGATGGTTCATTGTAGTTGCATTTTCTCTCGCTAGATGGCGTCAGCTGTCCACGCTTGGAAAGTGATGGTCCTTGTATGGAAAGGACTTCTTTCCGCTCGAGGACAACAGCTGATTGATTATGTATGTAAATGACGACTTCCTAGTCTACATAGGGACTGGTGAGCAGCTTATTTCCATGAAGTGTAGCGAAAATAGTATCTTTCGTATCTAGGGCCGAAAATGTGCGTTTACCGGCTCGAAATCGGTTTTCAAGTCCGAGGCCGTAGGCCGAGGACTAGAAAAGATTGAGAGACGGAATATTACATTTTCGACCCATGGTGTCGAACTTTATTTTTCAGCACACAACATCAATGCGAAGAAAACAAAATAAAAAATTAGTTAATTAGTTCCAAGAACAGCTAGACCAGTAACCTTATTATGCTATCTTCGCCTATGCTGAATTTGGAGTAGGTGCCATCTGCTTGCTATTGAAACTTTGCGTCAATAGTTTATTGATTTACTGACTGAATATTACTTTATAACTATCAGTGTATTCAATTTTCTTAGTCCAGAAACGTTTAAGCCCAAGATAATTTTTGTACAATCATCCTAAATTGTACAATATCAATTCAAAGTTGTTGATTTTCGACAGATATTGGCTAACAGAGAAGCTTAGTCTAGTTGCATTATCACCCGTTAGATGGCGCTGGCTAACCTGCTAGACGAAGTAACACAGAGTCTGACAACAATAATATTGTTCAAACATGGATTTCACATTCATAATTATCCAACAGTTAATCAATACAAACATTTTTAATCTTATCAAAGTTGAAGTATTAGTTATTGAAGCAGTTTTTCTTTATTATTCAACTACTGATTGATGTGAAAACTTCCAAGGTTCAGTTCTCTTGAAAAGGGATCTCACCAATCAAAATAACAGTTGAGAGACTACCTTTACATCGAAATACCAATAAGTCGACATCGACTTGCAAAACAGCTGACATTTGATGGAATCAAACCGGGATGCTACCTATTGATCGACCAACCCTTAAATCGACAACGACCTTCAGTCAGCTTACATTCAAGGTTATTTTACCGCCCTAGGGCCGAAAAAGGCATTTTCCCGGCGAGTTGCTGGCGACCTCGCCTGAAAACGAGCGTTTTCGGCCTCCGTATGATGCATGTTAAACAGATCATTTCATACCAGTGTGGCGAAAAATCTTTTACACAATAACTTTTCTTAGAATTATACTGGCAGCAATTCTACATAGGCGCTGCCAGTGTCATGAATTATAAGTACATGATTTGAATATTATATAGTTCATTCATTCGTTCGAGAAGTTTCCTTCCTGAAAACAATTTGTACCAAACTTTGGACTTCTGTATCTTCTTCCTGAATGTTTATGCATAATTACTTCAGTAATTATATTCCCATGCAGAAACCTATGAATAAAGTCTATAAATTCGGAAATCATTCTTCAAAACTTTAGATTATGAAACCCGTATGAATTCATAAACTAGGATATGAAATCAATACAATAGGACGAGAATATCTGAAGGTTTCTAAGGATTTACAATGCATTTATAAGTACTGCGAAATTCATTCGTTTGAATTCTCTTGAGTTTGTGGCACGTATGAACTCTAGGTTTGTGCAAGGACGATAGAAAAAAGTAAAGATGAGAAATTAGCGTCTAAATAAGGACATATTCGAACTGTTTCTAGTTGAGTCATACTTCTTTATCCTTAGAACTTCTACTATGCAGCAGTTGTTACAGTTTACTCCTATTTGAATAAAATGCCTACGTCACACTCACACTTGATATCTAACAAGAACTATAACTCCCTCCAAATAGCATCTGATAAATGAGCTTGGTTTAAAACATGTTTTATTATTGTAAACATTAAACATGCACTGGTATGGGTATTGGCCTCTCGGTGAGGGTGATAATCGGTGAACATGATATTAAGTCACGAACACTATGGACTGCTCTTGGATGGGTGACCAGGGTTTGGCCAAGTACACATTGGCGAGGTGAAACTACCCGTAAGGGTCTCCCCACTATAAAAAAAACATGAGAAAAATATATATATTGCAAGGAAAGGAGTAACTTTGCCGTTCAAGGATCGAATTTTCCGTTTTCTGAAAATCATCACTCAATAGTACTCCAATGACAGAACTACACACAGAATACGAATATTGTTCAATCACTTATGTCTGAATCTTCAATTTTCACTGACAATAAAATTATTTAACCCAGAAAAACCACATAACACAAAAATCTAGAAGAACCACCGCAATTCTTTCAATATACCACTCACTTGATGACATTTCCTACAACTGAATCACTCTAATTTGTGTTTTCTGAAAAACCACATACACAAAAATCTAGAAAAACCACCGTAATTCTTTCAATATACCACTCACTTGATGACATTTCCTACAACTGAATCACTCTAATTTGTGTGATGTGCCACGGCCTAACATATTCATTATGAACGAACCCTCTTTGGCAGAATGGCCTTTCGTGTACTTTGTCATTTAAGCTGAACAAAGGAAGCTATCACACCGATTAGCCTTATTTGGATAGATAAGTGGAAGATAAAAGTGAAAAAATACTCAACTAGAATTAAATGAATTATGGAGACTGTATTATACAGTCTCTTCAAGTTTTTTAGGTTGTACAAGATTTTTAGGTTGTACAAGATTCAAGCATTTTAGTATTTTCAAGGTTTTCAAGAAATTAGGCTGTACGGAAATAAACATTTATTATTGGGAATTGTTTAAAGGTGAACTAATAAGTCAAGTTTTGTTAATGGAAGGAACCACGTTGATACAGTACATTATTAAAATACTAATGAATCGTCACCATACTGGAAATAAGCTGATTCTATTCCTCAATTATTAAACATTTTTAAAGAATTTAAACTCAGTTTAGGTATTTTCAAGTTGAATTTATAGATTAAATGAAACAGGAAGTTTCAGAGAGCCAATAGTGATATTTTCCCCCGATTATCGGCATTGTCAATGACCTTACCTGACTTTGCACCCCACGTTGCAAATATTCTGTGTCAATGAGCTTCCTTCCTGTACGATTGCGTATCAATCTTGGACTTTTGTATCACTACTGCGTATCAGAAATCTGCCTTGTAAAGAGGGCTTGAGAGGTAAGTTGAGAAGAGCAAGGAAAATGACTGTTCAGTAAACTAGATCATGCTCGGATATTGTGAAAGTACTACTAGGCGTATAATTTTCACCTCAATTTTTAGTGTGCCTCTTATCGATGAATTTTCACATAGCGTGAAATCTTTCTGACAAATAAATGGCTCGGAAGAGTATTACACTTTGACGCTATCTCATGATATTTGGAGAGAATTTTTCGTCATATCCCACCCTACTTACTCTTCTCTGTCTCTCTTAGTTACATTCTCTCAATAAAAATCTCTCAGTAAAAATTTCTCAGTAATACTCTCTCACTCAAACTCTCTGACACTTATAGGTACTCTTTATTTTCTTTCTTTTTCATCCTTTACCCTTCACCATTTCTCTCCAAAACCATTTCACTTCCACTTTTTCCAATTCTGTTTTTACTCCTTTCTCGCTCTCTCTCACTCCTATAGGTACTCCGCATTTTCTCTCTTTGTCATCCTCCACACCCTTTCATCATTCCTCTTCAATACCATTTCACCTTCACTTTTTCCAATTCCATTTTTCCTTTTCTCATTTTGTCTTCTTTTTATATTTCTCTATCTCCAATTGTCTCATCCACCATATCACTTTTTGGAGAATGTTGAGACGATTGTCCGTTTTTCTTGTCACTTTCACTGAGAAAGTGAAAATATCAAGAATATTTATTTTATTTATTTATGTTACAAATGACACTGACAATCAGAGATAAAATACTAAGGTAATTCTTGTGCTATTCTATCTTTCAAATTTATAATATGATACAGTCCAAAATGTAGGTTAGACTATGTTCAGTTATGTTTCTTCACTTCTCAATTTTTAATGCAAACCCTTTCAAACACAGGACTTTGAATTGAGATGGATTAAGCACCAAATTAAATAACGGAATTACACTCAATAAGCACTTGAACCTTTGAAATATTGGCTTCTTTTGAAAATGTTTGACCCAAAATTTAAAAAAACTCAAGATTACATTACATCGTCCAGCTGAGTGACCGTTCTCACTTGGTATTTTTTCTCAATTGATTTCCAGCCATACCACCTTTCTTACTTCTTCCCCTCCTTCCCTGATTTATACATATTTATTCATAGATATGTGACTCTTAGCACAATTTATGAATTCCACCCACAACTATTCTCCACATTTCAATTCTTAGTTCACAATTAAAATTCCATCATCGTCATTAAAAAAGCTTTCTACATAGTAAATAAATTCTTCAAAGCTTTTAATTTGAAATAATATTGTATCAACGTTCAAGAGTTCCATATTCCATCAAAATATTAATATTGAACTCAAAAATAAGTAACTCAATATTAATATTAATATTGTTTATATTCTACACATTTCATACTCAATGATCTTGTAATAGGCTACATCAAATAATTCTTCTTCTTAAATAGTTGAAAAAAATGTACCAAGTAGTATTAAAACTCATGAACTCCAAATCTTATTGGATTTATTTGATTTCTGTAAAGCATCACACTAAAAGCATACTTGGAATAATCAATATCTTTTCTGAAATAAAATAAATTCATCTCGACTTTCTTCCCTCGATGTCATCTCCTTCTCATCTTCCTTCTTCTTTTCTCCTATATCCCCTACTTTTTATTCATCTTCACCACCTCCTCTTCGTCCTTCTTCCTCCTCTTCCTTTTACTTTTACTCTTACTCTTCCTTTCCCTCTTCCGCTTTTCCCCTCCTTCTTATTTTTCAGCTCTTTCTTTCTCCTTCCTTCTTTCTTCCTTCTGCTTCTTCATCTTTTCTTCTTCATCTTTTCTTCTTCTTCTTCTTCTTCTTCTTCTTCTTCTTCTTCTTCTTCTTCTTCTTCTTCTTCTTCTTCTTCTTCTTCTTCTTCTTCTTCTTCTTCTTCTTCTTCTTCTTCTTCTTCTTCTTCTTCTTCTTCTTCTTCTTCTTCTTCTTCTCTTCTTCCTTTTTCTTTTCCTTCTCCATTTCATCTCCTTGTTCTTCTCCTCCTCTTATTCGTCGTCTTATTCTTCTTTCTTTTCTTCATCATCTTCTTCTTCTTCTTCTTTCTTCTTCTTCTTCCTTCTTCTTCTTCTTCTTCTTCTTCATCTTCATATTCTTCTTCCTCTTCTTCTTTTTCTTCTTCTTCTCCCTCACCTTCTACTTCTTCTTCGCCTCCTCCTCCTCCTCCTCATTCTTTTTGTTCCCACTTCCAAAAACATACAAATCCTCACGCTCTTTCTCTCGATCCTGCACATCCAATTCCGGATCGTTGCTGACAACTGCTACCTCCAAATAACTCCGCATCGCCTAAAAGACCCCGACCGTAAAACTGGCATGAGCCGTCTGCCAGTAACGATCTTAGCCACATTTTCCATCTAGTGTGCACCGGCCCTAACCTGTTACTTTTGCACATTTACTCTTACCAGTGTGCATTCGTCGTACCCCATTCATAAAAAGGTTTTCATAATTGCTCCACCCTACGTGCATCATTCCTTGTTATAGATGTTGCACTACTTACTAAGTAAGTCTTGATTCTGTTGGTTAATAGAACCAATATTTGGATAGAAATATAGGCTTCTTCCACAAAATTTTATCAACAGAATTGTATGTTTATTGTATAGTCCATTCACGATGGCTTGAGACGAGATAAACAAAAGCTCTTAATGTGTGTCTGTGCGTCTGGCTTAGTAACGATCATTAAAGTTTGTTAACTATTTTTTGGCTTTAAAATTTTAAGTGACAATTGATAATTTCAAATCATTTTAGATATTTTTGATGCTGTTTTGAATCATTTACCAACCTTTCAAATTTTAAATAGATAAATCATGGTTTTTTATTCTTGTGAGTTGAAATTTGTGAGCATAGTGAAAGTGGACATTGTGGATAGACATATAACCTACATCTTAAACCTTCATCATCACTCATTCATCCTTTGCTTAAAATACTTGGAAACCAAGTCGCAATTGTAAAGAAAGAATAAAGAAAGACTGGAGTGGCTTCGTTTTAGCCACGACATAAACAAGTCACAGCAATGCCGAAATCCCGAATTTTGTTGTCGGACTGTGACCAAAGCATTGACACAAAAACTTCTACTAGTTGTTTCTTCTACTATAATTGTTTGTTCATTTTAGGTTCATGCAGTCGAGAGACAACCGAAACAAGCAATTTCCCAATGTGTATCTATAAAAAAGATTACTTAAAGATAATTATTCTGAATTGCCTAGAAGAAAATTCGGGATTTCCGCATTGCTGTGACTTGTTTATGTCGTGGCTAAAACGAAGCCACTCCAGTCGCACACACGCACATGCAGAGCAAAAGCTTGTTAATAATCTATATCTATAAAAGCGAAATGGCACTGACTGACTGACTGACTGATTCATCACCAGAACTAAAAAGAGAACTAGGCGGAGAAGGCAAAAGCAAAAGCTTGTTAATAATCAGATCTATTCACGATCCTTGAGACGAGATAAACTTTATTTATCTAAAACTAATTTATCATAAACTTTATTATACCGTGAATGGACTATAGATCTGATTATTAACAAGTCATAGTAACGCTGATAATTTAATAGTCAGCCATAGTCTGTCCAAGCAAAGAAGACCCTCTGGCAAGATGGGAAAGTGACTTCAGCTTGGTCAATATTTGTTCAAGAATTTTAAATGTGGTCTTAATAGTAGACCAAATTGTTTTCTACAATTTGAGACCAAATCAATAATTTTTGAACCAATATTGACCGAGCTGGAGTGATTTTCTCATCTTGCCAGAAGGTCTTCTTTGCTTGGACAGACTATAGGCTAATACTCATTGTATCAATAACTCATACTTCATACTTTTCATACTTGGTGTCAGCGTACACGAGGCCTTGAGGCACTATCCACGGACAGTTCGAACTGACAGTTGGATCGTTTACAGCTGATCGTCAACGATCGGACTGCCGGTTTTCCCATCCACCAACAGTTTTTGACTGTCAGTCCAAACTGACAGTGGATGCACACCCTTACCGAAATAAGGTTTCAGGTCACATTTGGCCCAGAACCGTTCAAGAACATATCACACATTTGTCACCCACCACATGGATTATGACCCACCTAATATTGGATCAAAACTGTGTGATCCACTTCAATGTCCTTGCTCCGTGATATGAGGAGTCATGTAGATAAAGTTTGCTATCCAACTAGTATTTATAGATTTCTGGAATCCACTATGAGCACAGGTAGCCTATGTAGTGAGAACGCAATTCAGTTCTTTTCAGCCGTCTAAACATATATACCCGACGTGTGAGACCTGACATATTCATGTACACTGTACAGTTTCGAGGGTGGCATTCTGAGCATAGAACTTCAACTTGAATACGGTTATAGTCCTATGATTCTGGGGCGCACGGCAATGGATAGAGATGTGAACTGAATTTCATTTCTATGTTTTATCATGTGTCATGTTACATTTCAAGAGGAAGTAAATACTGGTATTTGGAATTTGCAACAACTACAGTAGATACGGATAAGAAATACATTCAATCATTCATTTAGCCAGGTCTCATACATAGATTGAAAGCAAGCATGTATAATACAGCTTCCTGGGACTGGCTACTGTGATGAGAAGGACATTGAATCCTTTTGTTCAGCTAGGACTCATGTCAAAAGTGAACATTAGATCATAATTCCTTCATCCATAGGTGACATGCTCATGTAACTGTTACTCAGTTAGGTGGAATATTCATAGTTCATGCAACTGGTGCATGTTTGAAAGTGGACAATCCTCGATGACTTTTGAACTTGAAAATGATGACGTAATCTAATTCAGAATATCACAGGAAACAATTTCAGGGAAGTGTCTTAGGAAAGCGCCTTACAAATGTTATACATTAAAAACAATTTTTTGTATTTGTTTATCTGTATAAAAAGTACTAAAATATAATATATGTCTTGCTTGATACTCAATTTGTAGTCACTAAAGTGTGTTGTAATAGCCTACATATAACATAATAGTAATCGTAATTGGAATTTCTAATGAAGGTAATAATGAGGCATAATAATACTGATCTTATCCATCAGTTCCACTGAAACTAGCAAGCACGTTCATGATACTAGTTTTTATTTAGAAATTGAAATTCCCATTGACATTTGTGGAACTGATTTCATGAGACACGTTTTTTCATCAACTTGAGACACAAACACAAATGAATGCAGCTAGTTAATAATATTACTTCTAGAAATCAATTATTTAGACATCATAGTTTGTCGTGATGTGATTACATTAATATTTATTAATGTTATTTAATTTTACAATTCAAATGGAAATACCTGTTCACAGGAACTTCTTCTGTAATCCATTTGATACATCTTTCACAATTTCAGAATACTCCCTAAGCGAAAAGTAACCGTAAACTGAGAAAGAAATCCGTTTTAGAAGATACCTTGAAATCTTTCTTACCTATCCAATGTCGATTCTATCAATTTTCATCAATAAATAAATAAATAAATAAGAGAATCACTCTTCTCTCATCAAAGCAAAACAAGAGTTTACTCAAGTATAGTCTATCCAAGCAGAGAAGAAACTTACAAGAGGGGAAGATGACTCCAGTTCGGTCAATATTGGTTCAAAAATTATGAATTTGGTCTCAAATTGTTGGAAACATTCTGATCTACAATTTAAGATCAAAAGTCTCATTTTTAAACCAATATTGACCGAGCTGGAGTCATTTTTCCATCTTGCCAAAATGTCTTCTTTGCTGGGTCAGACTTTAACGTTTCGTGAAACTCAATACAGGGTACTTAAAACGAAATCTTTGTGAAGTAGCGTCTTTTTAACGAGGAAATTCTATCCATTTATTTATTGAACAAGTCGAAATAGTTGAACGTTTCTCTTGGATCTGGTCTTTTACGAGACTCAACGAGAAATGATTGGACTATCATGCTTTTATTTATTCAATACAGAAGAGTCTTGAACTGTACTTCTCGTGAAAGGTTTGATTTCAAAGCTTCATGCAATTGTAAAATTGGATGAATCGATAATTTTAAAGGCACGAAGTAATCCTATAATTTCAGATTCAATACAGGAATGTTTCCAAATAAGAACTGCTACGATTCTCCAGGACATTTCTTCTGAAGATTGTTAATGATTTTCCTTTTAATTTCTAGAAGTTGTGTTAAAACAAAAGATTCTTTATGTGAAATTTTTTGATGATCATTATTCTCAACAAAAATTTATGAAATAATCAGCTATGATCTACTAATCAGAATTGAAAAAGTTTTGGTATTGACGGTGGATAGAAAAGGAAGAAAGCTGAGATTTATTCAGAAAACTGTTTCAAAACAAGTGTTACCTGTTATACTATTCCAAAGGAAATCTTATCAATACGTCGTGAATTGAATAATTTATTCCCCGATGATATAGAACAATGCAAGTGATTGTTAGTCAAGAAAATGTTAGTGATTCAAAACCAATAATCATTTATTAGAAATCGGATCCAAAGTATAGTTTTTCCAAGCATAGAAACCGAAAAACGATTACGAAAAACTGTAACAATCACTATAGTCTGTCCAAGCAAAGAAGACCCTCTGGCAAGATGAGAAAATGACTCCAACTCGGTCTATATTGGTTCTAAAATTATTGATTTGGTCTAAATCGTAGGGAAAATTCTGATGTACAATTCGAGACCAAATCGATATTTTTTGAACCAATATTGACCGAGCTGGAGTCATTTTCCCATCTTGCCAGAGGGTCTTCTTTGCTTGGACAGACTATAGTAATTGTTTCAGTTTTTCGTCATCCCTGTAAAAATTTTAAAGGGATTTTTCCAATACTTAAATATAGAATGTTCACTTTTATTTGTTATCAGGGCTACTAATAAAAATGACTTCAAAATCGAAATTAGTCGTAAAGAAAGAATAAACACATTTTAAGGATTCTGTGATTATTTATTGATCTATTTTAACCAATATAGAACTATACTTTTTACATAGGAAAGGCTATACGTATACTTTCTTGAAACTCATAATTATAGAGACAATTAGAAAGAAAGAGTAGGAGTGGAAAAAAGAGAAAGATGTAGCAAGAGAATAAGGATGGAAGTGTGTGTGAGAGAGTGAGTGAGAGAGAGACCGGAATCATCCACACTAAACTCACTAAATTCTCACAAGCAACGGAATTTGATAGCGATTGCAATTTCTGTGATGGGAATTGATCGTTCCTTTCGCACCCCCCCCCCTCACTGAATCCCCCCCCCCAGGTGTGAGGGCGGGGGCGTGCGTCAAGGGCCACGTAATTAAGGTAAAAGCTGAGGGTTGGTTCGATTCCGGTAGGTAGTGAGCAGAGCCTTTGTTATCTTTCGCCTCTCTGCGAAAAGTTATCAATTATTATGAGCCCGCCAACACAAACCTAATTGTATTATCCTTTCTCCTTTGCTTTTTCTCACCCAATCACTATCCCCCTCCCTAACTCTTTCTCATTCCTTGTTCTCATGCTTTGACTTGCTGCTCTATTGTTCCTATCCACCGTAATATAGAATTAGAAATTGCATATGAGTATTAGACTCTATTAGAGTATTATCTCTATATAGATTGTATAGAGATTGTTTCTTAGTATAGCCGAGTATACATCCTCTGTGTAGCTGACACCAATAAGGCGTTTTCGTCTGTCTTTTATTCTGTCACGCACAGGTTTTGCAAACCTATGACACCATATTGACACAAAATTCAATTTTATTGTCATCTTGTTTGTGCTATGTAATTATGAAAATAAAAACTTTCTGCGATTTTTATACTGTATTAGATTATGAATAGTAGAGTGAATTAGAAACTGGCAACCAGCTGATAGGCCTAGGCCCTTCATGGGCTGTTGAGCCAGACATACATACATACATTAGATTATGAATATAGGATAATTTAATAAGTTGAGAATATTTCAGAAGCAGTGTTACTTCAGCTAAATTTTATTGGAAGATATAAATTTGAAAGATGAAAATTTGATCAAATTTTATACATGATATGATAAATTTGATTCAATTTACTCGTAATAGCTATTTTAGCTATTAGACTTTATCGCTCATTGAACCGGTGATACACAGCTCACCCTGCAGCAGACAAATGTTTTGTAGAAGGCAGATTTATGATTCTAGTTGAGTTCAAGTAGCAACAAGAGTAGATGAGACAAAACTGAGTCTGAAAACAGAATATTTAATCGGGGTACTTTTTCAAAATTAATCAAGGTGCATCCAGATATCGTCTGCAGTAGAATGTAGAAGTCATGAACAGTATTTCAAAGTAGTGTTATTTCAAAGTTTATTTCAAAGTAGTGACTCGCTTCACTTTTAAAGTGGTAATGAAGCAGTAATGTTGCATATGGTACGCTATAGACATTAGTCAACAACTACGCTATAATGGAATTTACTTCATTTAGTCATGTTATTCATTTATTTATTCATCCATTTACAGAAAATAAAAAACTTATTGGCTAAAAACACAGACTAACGTCCATTATGTCTTTATACCAAATTTTGATAAATTATAAGTTTGAAACTAGGTTATATTTTTTCGCAGCACTTTCACAAGAATTTATAGTTGAGGAGAAACACCATATTACACAAATTTCGAATTTAGAGCAATAATAAGGATGTACCAAAATAATCAATTCACCAAAATCTTTTTCAAATGAATGTTATCACAGTATGCTGTGAGAGGACTCTCACCTCATAATGATAAGTTTCAATCTTTAGAATTTATTGAAGTTTTTATCAATGGATAATCAATACATTGGTTGATTAGAATAATCTTTTTCCCATTAGTATTATTAATGCATTTTCTGTTTCAATTTTTTTGTTCATCTCCCTCTTGTGAGTCTTGTCCTTGGTTTTCTACTATATTTCGACTTTCAATTAAAATGCTACTACCAGAGACAATGTATATCAATATAAATTGTCTCTGCTACTACAGTGTCGTAGGGCATACAATAATTCAATTCCAATCTTCTGCATGGAACATAATAAAAAATTACAAACAGTTTATTTTCATAATTCACGGTGAAGTATGGAAAACAGGTGAAAAATATAGAGACTATATCATCTTGGAATCTATTGATTGTATACAGTTTCCATAGTCAAAACTAGCCACTAGTTCGAAAAACTATTGTTTCCCTCAATGATCGAACCCCGCCAAAGCTTGATCAAACATAATCAATTCATCATTATCCATCATTATTGTGGTTTGATAGAAAATAGTTTTTGTCCCATTCAGTGATCATAATTTCACGTCAATAAAATTCCAAAATTACCCAATTGAATAATTGAATTTATTTGTTTCGGTACAGATATAAGCAAACATTAAAAAATTCTTATGGCTTTTAATGGTAGGGAGACCCTTACAAACATGGATAAAAAATTATAAATAAGTTCACAACGATTTATTTATTTCATTTATTCATTGTACAATATACTGTAATCATAATAATTATTATGACCAGGGAGGAAAAACTAGGCTGAGCCTGTACCATTTCTCTCCCAAATTTTTATAAAATGTTCATATTGTTCAAATGAGGTTATGAATCACATCACTGTTTCAACACACAATTTTCGATCCAGGAAAAGTAATTTGAAAATTTTGAATTTGTGAGGTCGATGAATGAACGCTCACATGAATTGTTAGGTTTGTTTGTGAGGTGTGAGAAAATATAATATTCGGGATATTGCTATTCATCAATGATTAAAAATATAAAAACTTATTACTTCGTCACTATCCTTAATCAGCAGCGAGTTTCAACACTCTCATCAGCATAATCATTCCAAACTTCAACACCGCAAGGTAATTAAGGTACATTTTGGCTCCCAGCATCAACCCAACTTGAAATTAAAATATTCCAATGCGCTAGAAAAATTTGCGGTGTATTAGAAATTCTTAATCTGCTGCCAACAGAACAAAACTAATATTGTTGGAGAAAGTTGGCGCGCCTGTGGTGTTGATGGATGTCGGTTAAAGTTAGGTTAGGATGCCTTGTAGAAATAATTAACGTTAATTATGTAGCAACAGAGAACAACTACCATACTTTCTCACATTCTCTCTCATACTTACTCTCTTTACTCACACCCACACACTTCAACTCAGCACTCCATCTCTCTTTTACTCTTTCTCTAACTCTTAGTCTCTCTCTCTCTCTTTCGCTTACTCCCAGTTTTCTCTCTCTCTCTCACTCTCTCAATACCAAATTTATGTTACCTTTAGATTATTAAATCCTATATTCAAGTCATTTTACAAGTTTCCTTTTGCCGGGCTTCTCCAAGCACACTCTGCTGAGTATAGAAAATGTAAACTTTGAGGGTCCTTTAATTTTGAGTGTGCTTGGAAAAACCAGTCTAGTCTATAATTTATTATAGACTAATGATGATTTTATAAAAACATAATGTAATAATTAATGTAATTTTTTTATTCTTATAGCATAGGATTTAAACCGATTTAGTGTTTTATGTAATCTTCATGAATTAAGTGATTGAATCTGAATCTCTCTCACTCTCTCTCTCTGTCTAGCTCTCTCTCTCTCTCTCTCTCTCTCTCTCTCTCTCTCTCTCTCTCTCTCTTCCAAACTTCGTCTTTTCATTTAGATATTTCAATGCACAATAAGTAAGATTGCAAACAAATAGCATATTGTTTGGATAATTGTTCTAGGATTTTTGCATTCATATGTAACCTCTCTCGTTGAATAGATTATAGAATATCCTGTAAAAATTGTAGTGTAAAATATCGAAATTAGTGTGTAACTTAAAAATAATAGAATAATTAGATTTGATATTAACCCTTGTAATCTAGAAACTGAGCATTAATATTTTGTTGCTAACTAAATGAATAAAGAAATCTAATCTCTTTCAATGCCATTTTCTCACACACTCTCTCACTCACTCTCTCTCTTTCTATCTCTATCAATGCCATTCTCTCACTCTCTCTCTCTCTATCTCTATCAATGCCATTCTCTCACTCTCTCTCTCTCTCTCTCCCTCAATATAGTCTCTCTCTCTCTGACACTCACTAGCACTATCTCTTTCTCACACTCTCTTGTTCCTGAATATCCCTTACAAGGTTCAGGTTTTAACTATAACATGACAGTGTACAGGCTAAAATAAGTAGTAGCCTCGCAGAGTTAGCCTATTAGAAACCTCGTTAGAGATTAATGAAACAATATGGCGGATGTTCTGACCAACAACAGCCTCAGGAGTGAGTATTAGAGTGGAAATTGCGATATAGTGCATTCTCTAATATCGTGGTTGTTAACTTGTCCATTGCCAAATATGGTATTTATTAACCTGTTATCCTACCATCCTGAACATTAGTGGATAATGTGTAATGTGTTCATTGTTTAATTAGTGTATGGATTTCTCTTGATTGAACAGTACAGCGAGAATCACTTGTGGTGATGGAATGTAAGTGTATAGTCGGTCCAAACAAAGAAGACATTCTGGCAAGATGGAAGAATGACTCCAGCTCGGTCAATATTGGTTTCAAAATTATAAATTTTATCTAAAATTGTAGGAAACATTCTCATCTACGATTTGAGATCAAATTTTTATTTTTGGGTTAATGTTGACCGAGCTGAAGTGATATACACATCTTGCCAGGATGTCTTCTTTGCTTGGACAGACTGTATCTGAGTGGTACTAAGGTATTTGAAAGATAATGGAAAGCCAAGCCCCAAGAATTACATAATGGACTGTATAACCGTATATCTTACGGTTTGAACAGTATTTTAGTACAGTATTACTGGTACAGTATTTTGAAGATGATGGAGTACGAGTACTTTATGTTTAGAAAATCAAAATTGTTTTGTGTTCAAAGTGACCGTTGATTTGACAGTTGAAATTTCAGATACTGTGGATCAAAATAGAATCAGTATGAAGAAGTTAAAATTGGTGTTGGTGAAATAAAAAATTGTGTAATTCAAATTAAATTTTTATCAAAATGAAAGGAATTGACGATTTTTCATTTTTTTGTTGTTGATTCGAATTAGCTTCATAAATGATTGTCTACCTCTCTTTCTTTAAAATACAGAAGGTGTACAGACCAACGCATTTCAATAATATGATTGTCGGGTAATTCTGGAGATATTTGCCTCATTATAATGTTCTATGTTTTCCAGCATGAAAAATTGTAATTCTATTGAGAAAACAATAGAAAATACAACTTTGGAGAGAACCGTTGAAATTGTACTCGAACTTAAGAATTGATATGAATAAACTTATCACTGCTATTTTGATGTACTTGAAATTTATTCTCTTGTTGAAGTTGATTGTCAAAAGCAGAAGTAGCTTACTTATTACTAGTAGTAACATCTTTAAAAAAAATCGCTCGCGAGTCATAGCAAAATAACTTGCACTGATGCATTAAGAAAAACCAAAGAGAATATCAAATTCAAATTTTATTTCCACAAACAAATATCGGTACAAAACCAAAATGACTTGAAATTACACTTTGACTCTATACTAAAAACAAGATAATCAATTCTTAAAGTTCAAAAATTATACAACCAAACAAAAAATTCAATGCAAGAATAGATTCTAATCTCTCTGAGAAAGCCCGAACGAAACAGGGATGGATTTATTTTTTGGTCGACCGGAAAGAAGAAGCAGAAGAAGCTTGAAGTAAAAGAAGGATTGTACAAAAAGATAACTAGCAACATGAGTGAACACTCAGCTGTTTTTTGATAACGATAAGCAACACTGGTCAAAACTAAAATAATGAGGTGTAATTGAACAATGGCTACACAAAGTGCAAATTGCACATAGAAAACCATAGAAAGTACTTGCAATGAAAAATTCACCACACGTGCTCTATTCACCTAGTTGACCATTCTCAGAACTTGAATTTTCGTAACCTATATTATTCAAGGAATAACTCAGTAAAAGAGAGAAGAAGAAGAAGAAGAAGAAGAAGAAGAAGAAGAAGAAGAAGAAGAAGAAGAAGAAGAAGAAGAAGAAGAAGAAGAAGAAGAAGAAGAAGAAGAAGAAGAAGAAGAAGAAGAAGAAGAAGAAGAAGAAGAAGAAGAAGAAGAAGAAGAAGAAGAAGAAGAAGAAGAAGAAGAAGAAGATTTTCGGTAGGAATTCGCTCACGTACTCATTAACAGGAATGACAAAGGATAGATGAGTTCGGATGACATAGAGTATAGACTGTCCAATCAGAGAAGACATTCTGGCAATACGGTAAAATGACTTCAGCTCGGTCAATAGTGGTTCAAGAGATATAAATTTGCTCTAAAATTGTAGAGCGGGATTTTTTGTACAATTTGAGACCAAATTTATATCTTTTGAACCAATATTGATCAAGCTGGAGTCATTTTCCCATCTTACCAGAATGTCTTCTCTGCTGGGACAGACTATAAAGAAAACAGAAACTGTGGCAAAAACTTACCGAATAGAATTTGAAATGAAGTCTCATTACAGCAATGGAACAAGTTTCCACTGTTGATATAAACTTTGTTTTTTCTGCTGACAGCTTCTCATGAATACAAAATAGATTTGTAGTTGTGGCTGCACATCAAACACACGATGTAATATTTATTCTAGTGAAATATTTCGAGCAACCACTGGTGCGATTACATGAGTATTAAAAGTTGTAACCTGCGGGAATGGTGTTTTTTCTTTTTCCTTCCAAAATGTATTTCATTTTATGGTTTGCGAGTGGTGTATGTGAAGGATATTATCCATATTAACCTGGTCTCCCCTTTTTTTACTTTCCTTGCCCTACCTACTACCATAGGTAAGGAAAGTATTGCTTTCCAAAAAAATTAAGGTACCCCAATTTTTATATTATTATTCTGCTTGTGAGATATACTAAGCTTTTTATTTTATTTTTTCCCCTCTATTTTGATTCTTATTTTTCTTGTGGGGAATTGATTGTTGACAAATGATTGTTATTTATATGCTCAGATCGGTCAGGAAAGTCTGAAATCGGTCTGCGTGCTGTACACGGGGACAGTAGAGTCGGCCAGTTGAATATCTGTAGCCAATCACAGCTGTTATTGTTTGACTTAATGACAAGCCAGAGGCTGTGATTGGCTACAGATATTCAACTGGCCGACACTACTGTCCCCGTGTACAGCACGCTTTAGGGAAATGATGTGATACTATTGTTACAAGGAATAGTATATTACATAATGAGTGTGGAAAAGGCGTTTTTACATACGAATAATCTATGTTTACAAACGAGCCAGTTAGGCGAGTTTGGAAAATAGTTATGAGTATGTAAACCTTTCCACACGAATTATGTACATTTTTTTGTCATACTAGACTGTGAAGGATTTATTAAAACCTCAAACAATTGAAAACATCAACTGAAGCCAACACAACCTCAATACAAGAGCTAGCACAAAAGCACACAGAAAACTGTCATGGCGGCTCGTTCGACTCGTTAAGCCGCGTATCGACAGTCCAAGACATGTGCCGCGAATGCCTCAAGGTATAGTCTGTTCACGCAAAGAAGTGTCTTGCTACTACTACTACTAGTCTACTATCTACTCCAGTCTCCAGCTCGGTCAATATTGGTTCAAACATTATTGATCTGGTCTCAATTATAGGAAACATTTCGATCTTCAATTCAAGACCAAATCAATAATTTTTGAACTTGAGATTGGAGTAAAGCCGCGTATCGACAGTCAGAGGCACATGCCTCGGACTGTCGATACCGGGTAATCGATACATAATATCTTGATGTATTTTCAGAACCTCATTGCATCACTGTACCTACTTTTTTGTTAGTGGAAATAAATTTGAATTTGAATTCCATCAACATTTTTTCATCTACCATGGAAATTAATTCACCCATCGTGAACCAGCAATAAATAAGCCGTAGCATGTAACCAAGTTGGCCGAATTAAATTTCTGCAGGCCGGGGAGGGGGAGGGACTCATGCCCTGCTTTTCTAAACTTGTAGACCGTATCCGAAAACATTAAGAAGAGCTTATGTAAATTCTCAAGATAATGGAAAGGGCCACACTGACATCTTCCATCCTACTTTCACCAACTGAAATCTTCCTTAAAATTATTGAACCGACCATGTTTCATTTGGGAGACCTCAGGGCTTATTAGAGAAAACAGCAGTGGGAGGAATCTCGATATACTGTAGCCTATTTTTTCAATTTATTTAGTATTTTTTTTTTCATTTTACATCCCACTGACCACCTGTGAGCTACTTCTGTGAATTACTCTCTCTTGTCATTGCAATATGATAATGTTTGATAAAGATAATATTCGAGTAAAATGTTTTTCCCAATTTAGCAATTTTTCAATTATTATTGCAATCTAATAATTCATAATAAAGATGGAAATTTGATCAAAATATTTGGTATGATAATATTTGATCGTGACCAATCTAGTCGGTCTAGTCCAATATGAGACTTATGCCCGGTTTTTTCAAGCACACTCAAATTTGAGGGACCCTCAAGTTTGCTACACTTTACTACATTTCCTATACTTATCATAGAAAATGTCAGCTGTTCATCAAAATTTGAGGGTCCTTCAACTTTGAGTGTGCTTGGAAAAACCGGGCATTAGAAGCAATTCATTTCTAATAGAATTGAACTATTTTTAACTAAGAGCATAAAATAATAGAACCTAGGATCTATAAATAATACATTTATGAATGATAAATCCTAGAATCCTCTTTGCTAAGAGTATACGAGACGTATAGCTGACGCCAAAACATTAGGCGGTTTAGTATGCTCTTTGTGCTCTCCAACAGCTGATGTTCTCAATTGGAGTTTAGTCATTTAGCTATGCCTAGATGGATGTGTTTAGAATCAATCCTATTTCACTAACGAAATTCTATAATTTTCATAAACGACATACTGTATTTGAGAATTGAATAAATCGCATATCACTTACCTTGTCAGGATGATCTTCTCGTTCAAAGTTGTGCTTGAAGAATTCCTCCATGTTCTAGAAATGATTGAGTCCAATGTTGTAGATCTCGTATTATATCACCAAGTCTTCCCAATACCTGAATGAAGTAGTTCCAATCATATTATGAACTGATTTAATTTCAATTACTATTATGGCTGATGCCAAAAAGTTAGGCGGTTTCGTCTGTACTTTATGTAACCTATCAACTGACAGCTGATCTACAGTCTTTTTCTTTATTTCAAAAACATCAACTAGGCTTAGCCAGATGATAACTCTAATCTCTATATATAAAAGCGAAATGGCACTGATTCATTCATTCATTCATCAACAGAACTAAAAATCTACTGAACCGAATGCGTTCAAATTTGGTAGGCATGTTCAGTTGGACGTTTAGACGCGCGCTAAGAACGGGTTTTAAAAACTTCATAAGGATACGCCAAATATTAAAGTTTTTCTATAGTTTTTCTGCGTTTTCTTAATTTTTTCGAGAACCAATCGCTAGAAAACGTTGATATTTGGTGGGCAGGTTCATATAAGGTCTAGAAATGTTGTGTTAGAATATTTTTGAAATCCGTTTAAGAGCACGCCAGTAATCACTTTTTCAAAATTGTAAATCTATTGCAGGTTGCATATTTTCCGCCTTGTTACGACCAATCCTTACTGTGAATTCAATGGTTCAGCAAGATTATAGATGAACTAATTCAGAAGATATTGAATCAAGTTTCAAACTATGTCCGATATACTTCCCAAGGTTAAGCTCGATATTAGCGTTCTACTATTTTTTGGGGAGTTTTTCTTAGATTTTTCGAGAACAAATTGGCATAAAATGTTGAAATTTGGTAAACAGGTCCAGATTAGGTCTAGAAATGCTGTGTTCAATTAATTTCGAATCCATTCTGAATTTTCTCATTCTGTTTGTCTCAGCTTACACTGACAGAGGTTTTGCAGGCGAGCGAAGCGAGCCTGTTTGACTCATTTACACTGCCGATTCTGTCGATGGTCCAGGGAGCGGAGAAGGCGAGCGAAGCGAGCCTGCCGACTAGTTGAAAATAATATCAGCAAGAAGCATACAAAACCGCCAAACCTTATGACATCAGCTATCCTATCCACTGCTATTCCAACCACCAATTAAACAATGCTACTACTCTTGTTACAATCATCTAATGTGAAATTTATCACAGCTGATTAGTGAATTCAAGTCATTACCAAATTAAAGGATTGCCAAAGGATGAACTAAATTAACTAATATTACTAATATATTAGTATAATAATATTAATATTAGTAATATTACTATAGATTGACTAATATTAATTAAATGGACTGTATTATCAAAATCGTAGTTAGTGATGTACGGATAATTTTTCTCATTCACCTAGGAAAGAAAATATTAGGATAGTTCCTTGATTCAACGTCTTTCTCAAAAAATTTGACCTAGATAGTTTTTCATATAGAATACCGGCTAGCTACTGAGTTCAGCTAGTATGCTGAAGAAAAGATAAGTTGAATTTCGGAGGTACATTATGCACTGAAATTCTACAAAATAAACAGAGCTAGGAATCACTGGAAGAACCCCAATTATTCTGCACAGAGAGATCCAGTACGAACCGACCTTTCTTGACGGTTGAAAAGGGTAGACTTCCTTCTTTATTCCTTAAAATAATAGGGTATGTTTGCTCCCTCAAGAAATCTGTATAATCTCATATTGTATGCTCATTGACTCAACTTTCTTTGAGAAAATGGATCAAACAAAATTGGACAAATTTCAACAAACTTGGATAAAACTACTTTTATCGGGAGTACTTAACAAAACTTGTGAAATATTTAGTAAAAGTATTTTATACTAAGGATAAATCAAGATAAATACTTATAATTGTTATGTTTTCATTTTATTGTCACTTTTTGAGTAGTTTTGAAAGTGATATTGTGGTAGTTATCCATATTTTATTTTCTTGAAATCAGTTTGACATGATGTATCGTGGGTCAGTTGCAGGAAAATTCAAAGAAATTTAACCACTGTCAAAAACGTCGTAGATGTATCAACGACTGATTTGTTCATTATTTCTCGTTGCATTTAATTGGCTCTGTTGGATTACGACATTTAACAGCGGTTTAATTCACAGGAATTTTCATGCAACTGGCCGCAATAATAAGGAATTTAGTATATCAACTGAACACATAATTAACTGAATTTATGAATATTTTGATGAAATATTCACCAAACTATTAATATATCTTATTTTATTGTTATAAAAAAGAAATATACTATCTCTCGAACATTGAATATGTTGAATATTTTTAATTCAACGACTTCAAAGATTTCATTCACCAAATTGATAATGATATTGATTTTTAATATAGAATTGATATAAATTTTCAATACTGATTTTAATATAGAGTCAAAACAACTATTGTGTTATATACCTGTTCCCCATCTACTAAGCAAATTGAATCTACTAATACTTCTAGAATAGTAAATTCTACTACTATGGTATTACAAAAAATCATGAATTCATGTTGATATAGATAGAGTCGAAACAGCCACTATAGTATCAAATCCCATCTACAAAACTACTTGAATCTACTGATACTTATATTATTGGTAAATTTTGTAATGTAATTCTCACCTAAATATTCTCAGTACTTTTGTTCAACTTTTCTTCATTTATCAGTTCATCTCAATTTTTCAAAACATTTTTTCTCTTGAAAACTATTTTTTTATGATGCACTCAGCCATCCTGGAAAAGTAAATTGAAATAGGATTCATCAATGATGATTAAATATAATTTTTTCTCGATAGAATAAGAAAGAAGAAAGAACGGAAAGGCCAAAATCGATAAAATGATACAAGACTCAATTTTATAAGATAACCATCCTAAAATACTGCTATCAGAATATGCTGAATTGCTAAGGAATTCAAATGAAAATTCTAGTACAGTCGATAGAGAATGATCTTTTTTATTCAATTACGATCAAATAAAACACACTTACAACTTATTTATAAAATCCAATACACCAACCAAAGGTGAGAGGAGACACTTTTATACTTCAAATTTATCTATTATTATCAATACAGATATTTGATGAATTTGAAAATATCAATGTAATATTTAGCTAGAAAGAATTAAACTAAACATTTAGATTCATACAAGGCATTCATTCTTGAACATCAATAATAAAAACATGATTGTACAATTTTTTGAAAAATGTTATCTACAACAATTTGGAACATTTACTAAACAATAGATTTCAAACAGCAACTATAAAAATATTTGATAAATAGTCACAACTGGATAAAAGTAGATAAGAATTATAATTTAGAACAGTAAAGCTCACATATAATAAGCTAACCCCTTCACCAATACAATCCTAACTTGTTAATCCAGGCATACAATCTAATGAACTTGTTATTCATAATTGAACTAAGCATAATATAATTGATAATTCAACTTTCAAAAAGATCATAGTATCCCACAAAAATACATTCACACCTTTTATGAACAATTTACGAAAATAATGATCAATCTATTATTGAAACAGAATTTGAACATTCCATACCATAAGCCTTTCACAATGTTCCATGAATTACATCTTTAGTCAATAGTGACATAAAATAAAGTGACATAAAATGTCAATAATCAGATCATTTCATTCTATTTCTGGGGGATATGATTCTCCCAGCTAGAGTTAGAAAAAATCACACCCACATTCATCAAAAAATTATTCTACATAGAATTACATTACAGAGATCGAATTCATCATACATACATTGTAATGAGATCTTGAAAGTGGATTAATAAAATTATCAGCAATGTATCATCTAAAAACAGTTTGCATTAGAAATCTTTCATACACAATTCACACATACTATGAATAGTTTATACACAAAACTAATAACTTAAACATTACCAATATATATTATTATCACACTAGAAGATAATGGTTCTCATCGAAATGTGAAACATTTCGAGAAAAATAATAAAAATGTATATATCTCTTCAAAGATGTAGGCATCTAATGATTACAGCATTAACATTTATAGTAGAAATGAACAATGAAATGTTAGATAATTCGACAACAATATTATTAAATCTGTCACTTTTTCAATAAGACATATTCGTTGTGATTGAATATGAAAGCTGACGAAAACACAATCTAGTGATCATCTCCCAATGCAAAGAGGTAGGAAGCATTGATATAAATTTCCCATCTCATTTAAAAGTTTTCCAAATATTCAATTCAATTTATTTTCCAAACAAAACTCTCTCACGTCGTAGTTTCAAAATATTGTTCCAGCTTATATTCCTAGAAGCTAGAACCCTTTCCACTTAGAGCATTACACTTCTCACATAGTCTTGTTTCCCTTAAAATAACTCAAAATTAAGTCAAATGCTACAATTCGATTCAAATACTCGAAATAATGAACCGATTACTACTTGGAAATTTTAAACAAATTTTCCTCAATTTTGAATAAAACGAGTACCGTATTTATTTATTTGTTTGTTTGTTTTGTTTATGAGGGTGAAGCCCACATGAGCTCTTAGGCTTGTGCGTGGGTAATGAAATGGATGATAGATGACGACTACTTTTTTTTTATGTAGTCGGGACCGACGGCTTATCGTCTCCTCCGAAAGACGGGGTGGCCGTATTTATGTCATTGTGCTGTGGTCAAAAATTGTTTTCCCGCTTGGGACTTGAACCAGGGTCCATCTGGTTATCAGACCGGCGCTTTACCACTCCTCCAACGAGCCACCCTAAATTTAGCCATTTAAATCACCTCATCCTAGAAGATCGTCCGGAAAGATACCTGATCAAAGGAATGATCGCGATTGCACGAAAGCTAATAAAATCTAACAGCTGTTAAATAACGTAACCATTTGAAATAGGACTATAAAGACATTTATCTTTGTTTCTTAACATTGTCCTTACCCAGTTCACTAGGACTAAGTTCCTAGTATGGCAGCAGTCATCTCCATGTTCTTCAATACATTAAGTTCAATGAAACCAGACCCTATAAAATAGTTCTACCAACACCTACTAATACATCTAATACTAGGAGTTGGTTCTACACATTGTCCTTCGTTTGTCAGTACCCACCACCATTTTACATGAATCATATTAAAAATGTACAACTCATTAAGTCCAACGAAACCAGATTCTAGTTCTACACCATTAACTCAATTCTACACCTTCCTTAATAAGTTTCCATCACCATTTGTTTGAGATCTGTTATCTTCAAGTTCTTCAACAACTTGATAACTTCCAGTTGTCCAACTTCAAGTTCAACAAAACCAGCTTTTAGTACTTAACTAGTTCTACACCAATGTCCTTCCTTAGTGAGTTTCTATCACCAATCGTATTACATGTTTTATCATTAAGTTCTACAACACATCAAGTTCAACAAAACCAGCTTCTATTATCGAGTAAATAAGAGATGCTGGCAAGCTGGGAGAATGACTCCAGCTCGGTCAATATTGGTTCAAAACTAATTAATTTGGTCTCATATTGTATAGCAGAATGTTTCTTACAATTGGAGATCAAATTCATAATTTTTGAACAAATATTGACTAAGCTGGTGTCATTTTTCCATCTTTCCAGAATGTCTTCTTCGCTCGACCGGACTAGACTTCTACACATTGTATCTCCTAGTCAGTTCCCAACACCACATGATATATGACATATTATATGTTATCTTCGAGCATTACACCACTTGAAGTTCAACAAAACCATCTTCTAGTACTAGTTCTATACCAATATCCTTACTTAGTCAGTTCCCAACACCATTTGTATGTCTAACCATTAAGTACAGATTTAATTAATTATTCATAATCAATGGTCTAACTTATGTTATCTTCAAGTTCTACAAAACATTGAGTTCACCATACATATGACATCTGTTATCTTCAAAATCTACTACACATTAAGTTCAACGAACCCGTTCAGCTTTTAGTACACATTATCCTTACTCACTTCACGTCGCCACTAGCACCACGGCAGTGATCATAAAATTCAGCGCTCCGGCCGCAGACAGGATCGCCTCCGGAGCCACAGATCGCTCCCGGTTGTAAACCGACTCGCTATTGGTGTACTCCGGATCCAACCCTCGCACCTCTTCAGGACACGGGAGCGCCTCCGGAGGAATGTCCATGAGGGTTTTGTAGACTCCGTCAGGCTCAGAGTCATAAGTGGGGGCACGGTGACCCCCTGTACCCGAGGTGAGGGGGGCGACACCATTGCTGAATTCCTCCTCCCACAGGCAGGTGACATCTTCTAAAACTTGTTTCAATTGGTCGTTGGGTGTTTCGTTCATCAGGACTCGAACCCAGGACAGTCGACAGTCGCAGATGAAGGGGTTGCCTGTGGACACACAAACAAAAAAAGATTTTTAGATTTTTCTTGTTAATTGGTTAACAGAGAATTCACGAAAAGATGAAGAATAGTAGTGTTTTAGTTGAAATTCCATTGAAAGGTTTGACTGAAATGTACCCGTCGCTGAGAGGCAGAAGGGTAAGGCCAGGCGTATGCTGGGACGCATCCATGCACACGCACGCAAGCCAGCCAATCTGGCTTGTCCTCAACAAGTGATTGGCTGGCTTGCGTGCGTGTGCATGAATGCGTCCCAGCATACGCCTGGCCTAAGGAGAAAGAGAAAAGGAAGAAGTTTGTCTGAATGAACATCGATATTTTCCAGTTTTTTATTAATGGTTTGTATGAGAACAAACAGAATCATAAACATTGAATGTTCCATGATTGAGCTGCTATGATCTGGCCTGGTCAAAGAAGACATTTTGGCAAGATGAGAAAACGACTCCAACTTGGTCTATTTTGGTTAAAAATTATAAATTTGGTTTGAATTACGGAGCAGAATGTTTCCAGAGTTTTCTACAATTTGAGGCCAAATATTTTTTGGACCATATTTTATTAAATAAATAATATATTATTATTTTATTACTTTAGAAATTTCATTAATTTCTTAATTTTTTAAACAACATAATTTTTAAACCAATATTGATCAAGCTGAGTACATTTTTTTCATCTTGCGAGATTGTGTTATTTGACCTACGCTTGACCAGACTATAATGACTTGTTCACACGTGAAACAAAATAACTTTCAGATTTTAATGAATGGTTTGTTTGAGAATACACAAAAAAATTTATACCGAGGATTTATTAGAAATCAGGCAGAAGTCTTAAAACATGTTCAATTCATATTCATGATTACATATTCAATTCAAATACTCAAATGAAGTTACATTTCACTTCAATGATGATCAGAGTCAATCAATTATTGAACAACGGACAAGTGCACAATAATCGATTACCCAGATAAGAAGAGATGAATTCAGTCTCATAAATGAGAATCTACTAAATATTGATATATTATGCTCAACACATCCATATGAAAAGCTCCTTTCACGTCTGTAGCCCATTCATTAATTCAAACTACCAAATTCAGGTAGTTAAAAGTACATGATTTAAAATTCGAAAATAATTTAAAACCCATTTCTAGTAGATTGCACTAAATGAAACAATACTACTTTCACCTCTAGTTGAACGGCAATCACTTTCATATTCATATTCTATGCAACATAGAAATTACACAACTCCAAACTAATATTTAACTCATCTCTGGCAATTCAAACGGCAGACATATTAAATCTGAACACGTTCACAATGCACCCGATACGAAATTTATTCATCTATTGTTCATTAAAGAGCGACACAATACTACATAATTAATGAGCACGGCGGTTCCAATATTGACCAACATATTGTACAAAATATTGCTTTGTCAGTATAGTCTGTCCAAGCAGAGAAGACATTTTGACAAGACGGAAAAATTACTCCAGCTCGGTTAATATTAGTTAAAAAATAAGGAAACATTCTAATCTACAATTTTAGACCAAATTTATAATTTTTGAACCAATATTGGCCGAGCTGGAGTCATTTCCCCATTTTACCAGAATGTCTTCTTCGCTTGTACAGATTATACTTTTGTCCCCAAAATGGTGGACAGTTTCAGGCGAATAGACAATCTCGGAATACAGAATGCGCTATAGATGATAGGTTTGGCTGAACCAACCACATGAATTTACATTGGACAAATGGGTATCAAATCTATACATACGTCTGCCTATTCAAATACAAATGTTCAAACACACGAAGCTATAATATCTATATATACAGTTGAGTCTTCCTATTCAAATTCACAAATCCAAATAGACCTAGATGACTGTGCTATATACAGACTATAGAACGTATGCTACATATAGGCCTATACGTAACAATAACAGATGCACTTATAGTCTATATTGTTGTGAAACTATTGAAATAGACCTGCCATTGTTGTGATATCAGGGTTCATAGTAAAGTATTCTTTGCTGGATTGATGAAAGTTATTCAAATAAATTTCATTTTAGGAAATGAAAAATGGTATATCGATACAAATAGGATTGAAAAATATTTGTCTTATTAATATAAATTAATATTTCCGACTACACTTTGACCAATTATATTAAACGGTCGAAGAATTTAATTATACCATACAATAATATAACTCTCTATTATTATTTATTAACTCTTATATAATATAGAACGCTCTATTATTATATTAAATAATAAAACCCAGAATCCTCTTTGATTATACCATGGAACCAATTCAATGATTTCGCTCCTCCCATTAGATGACGTTATTCCACGACTGTTAAATTTATTGTTTTCCATAATTGATTTAGTTGATAATGAACATGATATTGCAACACCTTGTATAAAATGATAAGCAAACTGACTCTATTAGTTTAATCACGTGTATAAGAGTGTGAACAACTGTAAGCAGAATTTTATGAGATTCTACTGGTAGGAGGAGAGATAAAACAAATTCTACAAAATAAAACTCCTCTAGCTTGAATGTAATGTGTAGCCTGGATCCTACCTATATGTGGTTAGAATTCTTTTGAAGTGTAATCTTTTCGAATAACATTTTTTAGTCCTTAGAGATATGCTCAACACCTACTCTTGTTAAAACTCTCAAAAGGATTAAATGAGATTTGAATGAGCGGTGGAAAATATCATGATGATATTTGGTCAAGGTTCATTTTCAAAATTCTATCAATATTTCTCGCTATACATTTCAAAATTTTAGACCCACCAGAATACTGATCCAAGTCATACTTAATAATTATTCTGAGCTACCCTACTTCATTGGAAACCGAGCACTATCTTCCCGAAACTACGATGAAACGTCAACCACTCAAATATCAACTTTGATTATTCATTCAACTGTCACATTCGTGGTTTAAATTAGTATCAAATTGAAATGTTGAATACAACACAAGTGTAGTAATTTCAATCCAGTGAAATTGTATTAAAATTTGAAATGTAATTATTATTGTATTACTGGTATATAGGAATAGCATAGATGTGTATTATATAGTGTGTTCGTATTGATGTAACGAATCACACACAGATTGATAGAATCCTAATCCTGATTATATTTATTTTATTTAGTATAAAATTCATATAGAATACTATATAGAGTATTATATAGAAATACAGAATATGCTATTAATAGGATATAAAGCCCACAAGACTTTTCGTCATGTTTGTTAGCTCTAAAATCGATTTTTTCTTTTTTCAGTTATTCAGATAGTCACCGATTTTATAAATGATAAAACTCAATATAGAATTTTTCGAAAAATTCAATTAAAAGTAGACCAAACTTGGAGTTTATTTAAATTATAAGTCGATCCCGGTTCTACTAAGATCCAATTCCAAGTGAAAAACTTCAAAAAATGAGAATCGGGAGATCAAAAAACCTCAACAATTTCATCAGTTCCATGACAGATTAATCGAACTTCGATTGGAATTTGACAATCTCAATAATTGAAATGCTTGTCGTTTATTACGATTTTCTCTATTTTATTGACTGCTGGATACATGCTAATAAACCAACCCTAGCTAACCCCTCAATTCCTCTGAATGTTTTATCCTGAGCTTGGAATTTCAATTTGTAGCTTTATGATGGAAACATTGACTGACAATTCAACGTTTTTAACCTCACACCAACAATGAAAATTCGTCTCAATATGAAATGCAAATTTTTCAATTGGAAGTGAGCTTTATCGATTTTAAAATAAACAACAGTACGCTCAATAGAGTTCAGACTATCATCAACGTTTGAAAAGACTTCATTGGAATTTGACAATATTGTCAAAAAACTGTCAAAATTTAGAATGAGAAGGGAAGGTAGGGAATAAAGCTGAAATGTTGGATTGGTTGACGAAAAAAGTTCTAGTTTAAAGTTCTAGTTCTACTGATAAACATTGAACATCATATACATTTATTGTCATAATAATACAGTATTATAGTCATCATCAAATCATATTGGTTTCACAATATCATTATTACTTGTATTAAAAAATTAATTAAAGATTAAAGTGAGTTGTATTCGATAATATCTGTGTGATTTTATTTCATCAAAAAATAATGGGCAATGATAGTATGTAAAAAGTAATGTGATGAAAAAAATGTAAATGATGATAAAAATGGCATAAAATTGAAGCATGGTAACTCCTTGGTTTCATACCTTAAATTTCAAGAAAATACAGACAATCTAGTTTTTTGCTGATAAAACAATAAATAAATTGATGCCGGAGGGGATTAGATTCGTACCCACGATCGTATCAGCTATAGTTAACGTTACTATGTAAAGTTTTTAGCTTACACGAACTATATCTATAGCATACTCAAAAGTACGAAGCTAATGCCCGATTTTTCCAAGCACACTCAAAGTTGAGGGACCCTCAAATTTTGATGAACAGCTGACATTTTCTATGATAAGTATAGGAAATGTAAAGTGTAGTAAACTTGAGGGTCCCTCAAATTTGAGTGTGCTTGGAAAAACCGGGCGTAAGACTACGACTGGGCTGAAAACCCTTGAGACTCATACTACATTTAAATATAGTATTTTAAATGTTCTCTTCAATCATACCCAGTGAAAAACCATCAATGAAATGGTTGAATCCCCTAAAAACACAGATCATTGAACAAAATTACCATGCAAAACCCTACAATTATACTAGTTTGTTGCTTTATATTAGCTGAATACACAATAGATAGTATCCACACAAATGTTTGTGTCCATTCAGATGTTCGGCTGGCATGGCTGACATGAACATTTGATTACACGATAATAGCGTCTATCGGTCTATTATCATTTTGATCATGTCAACAATGCCCATGATCATGCTGAACGTTATGTTTATCAACCATTTATGAGAGAGAGAGAGACTACACATCCAGACACAATTACAAAGCCACCATGAAAGGGAGTCCTATTAAATTTGTAACGCATTAAAAGGCGCAGCCTCTCGCCGGCCATTCAATAGAAAATTAATTAGCCGATAGCTCCCAGACATTATACTCTGTAACTTCCAACTTTTAATACATTGTACTCCCAACCTTACACACGATATTAAATTATCAAATACATTGTTTCCACTACCTTACACCAGTTATGCCAAGTAATAAGTTACATTAATTATAACGAACACAACTCCATAATTGCACCAATAATATTCCACTAACCAACCCAACATTCATTCGCACAAAATCTTCACCCTGGCTAAATTGGTTAGCGAATCAATTTATTACATTGGTTAGAACGCTGTTAACTCACGTCCACCACTATTACTATCTAAAGATAATAGGAATCCATTCAGAAGCTCATCATTGGTTAATCGACAAATTTACCAAGTAAGCAATCTATATCTAATTGGGAACTACTTGTTTTCAATAGAGAGATGCTCGATGATGTTGTTTTGAATGATTATTTCAAGCTAGCAGTTTGATCTCAAATTGTAGGAAACAATTTGATCTATTATTAAGAACACATTTATAATTCTTGAACCAATATTGACTAAGCTGGAGTCATTTTCCCATCATGAAAGAGGCTCTTCTTCGCTTGGAAAGATTATACTCACCTATGTATTTGATTTGATCGTTTATGAGTGATTATGGATGTAGATTTCATGATTATCTCATCATCTGAACTCATGGTGAAGAGTTCATGTAGAATATCATGATTTGAATGTAGAGTTGATTTCCACTATTTTGGAAGAAATTTTATCAAAATTATTTTTTCCTTGTGTTATTCATTGATACAAAATAATCTGTATGCATGAAATTTTTCATTGAGAAATACAGAAAATTCTTTCCAAAATGTTATTCCTTCTCAGTAATTTCTCTCGCAATTCAAGCAATTGAACAAATTTCTGTGGAATGTGAACCCTGGAATATCTTGAACAAAACAATCTCATAAAAAATGAATTTACCTGAAATCCAACAACTTCCACGTTTAGAATACTATACATCATGAACAGATTTTTTTCGAAAACTCCACCATTTTTCAGTTGAGAATCTAATTAGAATTTGAAATGATATCACATGATGATAATGATTAGTACCCGAATCCATAGGATTCAGAAAATTGGTTGAAAATAAGCATGGAATTAAAAAAACAGCTATCTGCTTTTATTTATTTATACTGAATCTATATCTATAAAAGCGATATGGCACTGACTGACTGACTGACTGACTGATTCATCACCAGAACTGGAAATCCACTGAACCGAATGCGTTCAAATTTGGCAGGCATGTTCAGTTGGACGTTTAGACGCTCGCTAAGTACGGATTTCAAAAACTTGTAAAGAATACGCCAAATATTTGAGTTTTTCTATAGTTTTTCGTCGTTTTCTGAATTTTTTCGAGAACCAATCGGTAGAAAATGTTGATATTTGGTAGGCAGGTTCGGATAAGGTCTAGAAATGTTGTGTTAAAATATATTCGAATTCCGTTCAAGATTTTTAAATTGTAGATGTATTGCGGGTTGCATATCTTCCGCCTTGATCTGACCAATCCTTCCTGTAGATTCAATAGTTCAGCGAGATTATAGATGAACTAATTTGGAAGATATTGAATCAAGCTTCAAACTATATCCTATATACTTTCCAAGGTTACGCTCAATATTAGCGTTTACTATTTTTCGGAATTTTCGGAGTTTATCTTGGATTTTTTGAGAATAAATTGGTAGAGAATGTTGACATTTGGTAAACTGGTCCAGAAATGCTGTGTTCAATAAATTTTGAGTCCCTTCTGAACGGAGTTTGCAGGCGAGCGAAGCGACCCTGTTTGTCTCAGCTTACACTGATAGAGTTTATGCAGGCGAGCGAAGCGAGCCTTTTTGACTCACTGACACTGCTGATACTGTCGGGGGTCCAGGGGGCGGAGCCCCCTGGCTAGGCGGAGAAGGCGAGCGAAGCGAGCCTGCCGGCTAGTTCAAACTAAACTAAACTCATAGACGAATCATTTGGAAGACCTATTAACTAGAACTTCAACTTTCGACATCCTAAAAAATCTTCTTGAAATTTTACCAAAATTCTTCAACTATTCCATCCACCCCCAATTTCCCTCCACCACTTTTCGAAATTAACAGATCATCATAGGCCCTTAAGCGCACCCGGCCGAACTCTCTTAAGGTCAAATTGGATTAAGGCCATAAAGCGATAAGTTGTTGAAGCTGCCGCCAGGTCTCGCACTATTGCACCTGTAAGTTTAACTTTACATTGTGCTTGCTCTCAATGCCCCCTGGTTCAAGGGCGGGGGTCCTTCTGTTCCACCCGCAAAGTTTAACGTCCCTATGTTTGTCCTACGATAACACTATGGTGTTGAAGAGGGGGGGGGGAAATGAGGGGTAGAAAGGTAGGGGGTAATAAGAAGAAGGAGAGGAGGGAACAGGTTGAATGAGAAGTAGTGGAAGGGGTTGAGGGGGAAGAAATACAACAACTACAACATCCCTTAGAGTAGCCAACATCAGGTAATTTCCCACATAAAGGTCACATTGTTCAAAGCTGGCTACCGCCCTAAGTACCCTCATGGGCATACCTACTGAATGATAATGTATGTTTTATTACATAATGTCTTTATCTTGTCGTGTACGCATGTTCATGCAGGGGATGAGTGTTTTCAATTTTCAAACACAAATAATGATTCCCATACTAATAGGAATGTTGGAGTTTGGGATCCGAACAATAATTCCTATTGGGAATACAAGGGTTGGCACCTTTTATGCTCTATCAAATAATAATGTATTCAACGTGCAATGGATACAGTGAGAAAGTCCAAATAATAATGACTCAAGCTAATACTAATGGGAATCTTATTGGGGGAATCAGCTAGGGAATGAGGGGATTGGTTGATGATAATATTAGCTCTTATGTCCTCACCCTATTATGAATATGGGAGTATGTTATTTAATTATTCATGCAATATAAGGTGAAAGGGATGATGGTTTCCAATTGGGAGGGACTTGATAAAGTAACAAATAGCTCGAAGTATCAAAATTGAAGATATTAACAATAGAATCATTATTCTATTGTTAATATCTTCAATTTTGATACTTCGAACCATTGTTCATTAATTACCCCAAATAATCAATATTTCATCTCATAACAGCTTAGCTCGTGAAATAAATAAGAAGAGACTTAGCAAGGTATGCTATTTCCACCTAAGGGAGGGTTTTGATGAAGAAACAAATAGCTCGAGGTATCAATATTAAATATATTAATTAACAAAAGGGGAATGCTTAGATGGTTCAATTATCAATAATAATTAATATTTCATCCCAACTACTCCATATTGTGTTTTATCTGGAGTTTTGTTCGAGATTTTGTTGTGAATCTATTTCAAAATTTGGATTTTAGTGTAAAAATTAGTGGAAATATGTGTGAAAAATATCATACAACCTATCTTTAATATGTTTGTATCAATTGTTAGAGGAACAGTTCTGGGATTTGCCTGTTGTACTCTTCTATGCATTATTACTCAATAAAGATGATTATGATTATTATGATTATGGAATGAATGTGAAGAATCCTATTAATTAAGGTAAACTATACTATTTCTACAGTCTTTCCAAGCATAGAAGAAATTCTGACAAGATAAGAAAATGACTCCAGCTCGGTCAATATTGGATCAAAGAGTATAAATTTTGTCACAAATTGTAGATTAGATTGTTTCCTACAATTGTAGACCAAATTTATGATTTTTGAACTAATTTTGACCGAGCTGGAATCATCGACTCATCCCAAGGGACAGTTATTAGGCTTAAGGCTGTTGAACCTTACCATTAAGAATTATTTGTAAAAAACTGAATAAATAAATAAGTGTTTTTATTTAATTATAGAATGATTCTACAACATCAACAACAACTCAGTCGAATTTTTACATTATATTTCTATTAAGAAGATGCAAGTAACCTACAAATAATCCGCGAGAAACTAGTTTCAAGACACTTCAAGTCAACACAGAATATGGTCGTACAAAATAAAAAACTTCCAATAGATACATAATACAAAATAGATACATTTCTATTGAGAATATGCAAGTAGGCTACAAATACATCTCAAGAAATCAGTCTTTAGAAACTTCAATACAATAAAAAATGTGGTCATATGAAATATAAAAACAGATACATAATATTTCTACCAAGAATATGCAAGTTGGCTACAAATAAACCGCAAGAAACTAGTCTCTAGACACGAAATATGGTCGTATAAAATCAAGAAACCACAAACTACCGCCGACAGGTGTGTTGAAAGTTTGATTGACTCAAGGGTTGGTCCATCAAATTGTATCAGACTGCCTTCGAGTCATAAAGTGCAGAAGACGTCCACTGTCACATGGGTCATTCCTGCCTTAATGGATATTTTACAACCATGTGTGTGAGGTCCAGATTGCATACTCTATAAAACATGTAGTGGCCCAACAATACATGTTCCGCTACATGCTAGTTATGTACTGAGCCATAATTTGCAACCATGTTCTAGTCTGTCCAAGCAAAGAAGATATTCCGGGAAAATGAAAAAATTACTCCAACTCGATCAATATTGGTTCAAAAATCATAAATATGTTCTCAAATTGTAGAGAAAAATGTTTCCTACAATTTGAAGCCAAATTTATAATTTTTTAATCACTTTAAACCAAGTTGTAGTCATTTTCCCATCTTGCCAGAATGTCTTCTTTGCTTGGACAGACTAAACCCGGGTAGTATACAAGGGCTTAACTATGCAACATATTATAACTTCCATGTAGGACCACATTGTACTTGGATACAAGCTACACAAAGTCGGAACTTACATCAATATTAGACTGCACTCACTGGCTAATTCAGACAATATGCTTAGCCTACATTAAGCAGCAACGCACTATTCAATATAACTTCCGTCTTAGTGTATCACTTACAAGATGGGAATACAATGTGACCCGAGTCGAAACTTACATCAAATAAAGTATACACTGTATTATGTGGAGTCCTTAATTTTACATTGTACAGAGCCGAGTGTCACTTTAATGACATCTAAAATGTAATTCGGGTAGTTTCGCTGTTGATTGTCAAGATCATAACCTGAATTATATAGAGTCTGTCCAAGCAATGAAGACATTTTGATAAGATGGTAAATAACTCCAGCTCGGTCAATATTGGTTCAAGAATTATAAATTGTAGGAAAAAAATCAAACTACAAGTTGAAACCAAATTTATAATCTTTGAACGAATATTGGCCGAGCTGGAGTAATTTTCTCATCTTGCCAGAATGTCTTCTTTGCTTGGATAGACTATAACTGCAGTATTATGCAGTGAGAGGGCCAGTCAGTCATGAGGGTGAACTAGCTGAACTTCCCTTATGAACTTTATGAGACTGTAGATTGTTCTATGGTGATGAATTGATGGATGATTAAGTATCATTGGGGATGAATCGGATCATCGGATCACATAAACATTGCTAGTAGACTAGTGCAAGTTAATAAACAGTGTTTTTATGAAATTTAAATGATACAACTCATCATTCATCCTCGATTAACTAATTGCAATTAATATGAGTATTATGAAATTACATTGATCCCAACTCAAAATAAAATATTCAATTGATTGATTAAATAAGAGATGATTTTCCACTTGAAAGTTATAAGAATTGAAATGGTTCTTAACAATTTCTCTTCCAAGCCTTTGAAATGAGTGATGTAGTCTAAAATATGGTTAGGTTTTATCAATTTTCAAAGAGATTATTCAGATGCATTCTCTTTTTTAGTTGTGAAGGTGATATTGTGGTAGTTATCCATATTAAATGGAAAGACAAGATGTTGTCAAACCACTGATTTATGGTTTTCTATGGATGGTATTAATGGTAAATCAGCGGTTTGACAATGTCTTGTCTTTTCATCTAATTCAGATGAATTCTTTTTCCTTAGCACGTGTCAGTAGATTCAAAGCGGTTACTGAATAATATTATTCTAGTGCCTTCTAAAGCCTATTCTAAAGCCTTCTAGTAATTAATAGGTAAATGTAACATGATTGTTGAACAAAACTAAGCCTGTAAACATTCCTACGAGTAATAATAATAGAAACATCTAATCAGTTCGAATTGGACTAAATTTCTGAGGGAGAAAAAAGATTGATAACAAACACTTCATGGTTTGCGTGACCGTTTGAGGTGAACGTTTCCTTTTAGTTTATTTCATTCCTCTTCACTCTTTTTCCTTCTCAGTCATTTTTCTTTTTCTTATTCCTTGGTCTTCCCTGATCCTTCATTCTCTTTTACTTCCAACATCTTCACTTTTCCTCCTCCTCTTCTCTTTTCTTCTTCTTCTTCTTGTTCTCCTCCTTCTTATTATTTTTCTTCTGCTGCTGCTTCTTCTGCTTCTTCCCTCATCATCCTTTTTTATCTCACTATCATCATCTCTTCCTTCTTCACTCTTCATCATACCTCTCGTCCTTCTACTTTTCTTCTTCTTTCTCTTCCTCTTGTTCTTTCCTCTTCTTCATCTTAATCATCCTCTTACTACACCTCTTCCTCTTTCCTTTTTTTGTCTTATTTCTCTCCCATCAACATCCTTTTTTCTGTCACTTTCATCATCTCTTGCCTCTTGAGCATCATAACCCTTCTCCATCCTATTTCTTCTTCTTCTTCTTCTTTTTCTCCTTCTTCTTTTTTTTCTCTTGTTCTTTCATTTTCTCAATTTTTATCATCCTCTTTCCTCACCTCTTCTTCTTCCCCTTTTTTGTCTTATTCTTCTTTCATCAACATCCTTCTTTCTGTCACTTTCATCATCTCTTGCCTCTTGACCATCATAAACCTTAACCTTCCTATTTCCTCAACCGTCTTCTTCTTCTTTCCTTCTTCTTCTTCTTCTTTCTTTTCTTTCTTCTTTCTTTCTTTTTCTTCTTTCTTCTTCTTTTTTCTACTTCTTTTCTTTTTTTTTTCTCATGTCCTTCATTCACTCACTCTCCTTATTTTTCTTCTCCTTCAACTCCTCCTTCTCCTTCTTCCTCGTCTTCAGAGTTTTCCGGATAACTTGACGCACTCCTTCAAAACTAAGCGTGACACATTTCCTTTATCACTCACATTCTGCGCCACACCACTCCTTCCCTCTCACGCACTCTCTCACTCTCTCTCTCTCTCTCTCTTCATCCCTCCTTCTCTCTCTCTCACTCCCCCTCTGTCGCTAACGAGAAAACTTTTCCAGGCAATGAAGCGCCGCGTTAACTTGAACACAGTCTGTTACATCGATGACAGATAGGAGAACGCTCGTAAAACACAGAAAAACGCTGCTCCAATTTATTGGCAAAAGAGTTGAAGGGAAATATACGGATGAAAATAAGTGGGAGTGGGTAAATCAGGATTTATTTGAAATAGTCAAATAAGAATACAAAATAAACTGGAAGAGAACAATAAAAAATTAATATTATCACGGATTGAGGCAAGATTAGCATTGTTTAAAATAGGGAAAATTATAAGATTTCGATATAGATATTTTACTTAAGATAGATATTTTATTTTATTTTAGATATCTTATATCTATATAACATTTTATAGAAAATTGAACTTTAAAACTTTATTTGAAATAATTGAAAAATAAAATGAAAATCAAATACCATTTTAAAAACTTTAAAATTATTAAGATTTTATAGATATTTTACAGAGAACGAAGCTTTCAATTATCAAACATGAAAAAAATATCCAGAAAGTGACAATAGAAGGTGATAAGAAAGAGTGAGTAGTAAGAAAAGGAAAGATAAGAATTGATGGAGAAGGTATCGATAAACATGGAACACGACCATAGGAACAATACAACATGCCAATGTAAAATAAAATAAAATTTGAGAGATTTTTTCCTCTAATGGAATACAAAGGAGAATCAGAACTGAACTGAAACAGGAAAAATAATAGACCCATGCCGGGTTTTCCAAGTGTACTCTCAAAGTTGAGGAACCCTCAAATTTTTATGAACTGCTGACATTTTCTATGATAAGTATAGGAAATAAAGTAAACTGTAGTAAACTTGAGAGTCCTTCAAATTTGAGTGTGCTTGAAAAAACCGGGCATCAATATATTGTAGACTATATGAATCCAAGAAGACAACGGAATGATGAAAATAAAAGTAGATAAGAAAAAAAATGGGTTTGCCAAAGGTAAACGATGAAGACTTTAAAGCAATCACGAGGAAAGGAATAAAAAAATTGACCCAAAATGGAAAATGAAAGAGAATTACAAGTAAATAGATGAAACAGAGAGATAAGTCGAGCTAAAATTAGAATCTAGGAAGGAAATTGGAAGATTATAATCAAGAATAGTAAGATGAAAAGAAAAAATAGAAGAGTGAAGCCTAGGAAACGAAGATAAAAACAAAGGAAATGATGTAAACCAAGAAAAGGAAGATGTAAACCAGGAATCGGGAGATGAAAAACAAGAAGAAAAAGATGGAAACCTAGGAAAGTAAGATAGAAACAGAGGAGATGAGGATGGAAACCAAGAAAAAGAAGATTTAAACCAAGAATAGGAAGATGAAAAAGAAAAAGATGGAAACCTAGGGAAGGAAGATAAAAACGAAGGAGATCAAGATGGAAACCAGGAAGAGGGAGATGTAAACCAAGTATAGGAAGATGAAAAACTGAAATAAAAAGATGAAAAGCTAGGAAAGAAAGGTAAAAACAAAGGAGATGAAGAGGGAAACCAAGAAAAAGAAAAATAAAACCAAGAAAAGAAAGTTGAAATCTAAGAAGAGGAAGATCAAATCCTAGAAGTGGGAAATGATAACAGAGAAGAAGAAAATGCCAAAAAAGTAAAAGAACAGAGAAAAAGCCAATTTAAAGTAATAACGAACATCAAAGTCTGTCAGCCTGTCACGTGACTGTGTCAACATGCAGAAACACACATAAATCAAAGCTCTCAACTTAAGACTCAAATTGAAAAGAATCAATCCCTACCCCACCACCCCTCTCACTGATCAAGCCTTCTCCCTGGGAAAACTCGATTCATTCTGATGTTTAATTATCGTTGTTCAGTATGTCCAAGCAAAGAAGACATTCTGGCAAGATGGGAAAATGACTCCAGGTTGTTCTATATTGATTCAAAAATTATCAATTTGATCTTAAACTGTGAAAAACATTTACCTTGACAATTTGAGACAAAATTTATAATTCTTGAACCAATATTGACTAAGTTGTAGTCAATTTCCCAACATGCCAAAATGTCTACTTTGCTTGGACAGACTATAACAAGAACGACGTCGTTTCCCCTTAATTAATGACAAGGCTTTAGTTCGACTTCAATCTGCTGCTATCACTTTCCAAACAAAGAAGACATTCTAGCAAGATGGGAAAAATACTCCTGCTCGGTTAATACTTGTTCAAAAACTATAAATTTCGCCTCAAATTGTAGAAAACATTCTAATCTACGATTTGAAACCAAATTTTCAATTTTTGAACCAATACTGAACGAGCTGGAGTCATTTTCTAAGCTTGCCAGAATGTCTTCTTTGTTTGGAAAGACTATATCACTTTCCAAACAAAACAGCTAACTTCTCAGGCAAATGCTCATTTTGCCACGCCTTTAGGCGATTCAGATACTGTACTACCAGTTACTCCCCTCGATACTTATATATCGATATCTCCAAAATATATCGATGTTTTCTAATAAGTCAACTACCTCTTGTTCTAAATTATTTCCATCCTAAACAAATTCAACCTAAATTAGCTGTTGTTTTAAGTAACATGCCCTGTTCTTGGATAGATATATTTCGAAACATAATCCAAACATATCGATATCTCGAGTTTCGAGATATACATCGAGAGTCATATTTCGATACTGCTAATGAGCCAATTACCTTTTGGTTTCAAATGAATCACATCGGCTGTTGTTTTGGGTTACGAGTACATGCACCGTTCGAAAGATCCTTTAAAAAGCTAGTAATCGCTCTTGGCTATTGGGAGGTTTCACAGTAGAAGAGAATGAGAATGAAAATTATGACAGGAGACTTTCTATTAATGACGCTTTTCGTCTAATGAGAGGGATATTCATGGCCCACGCAATATTCATAGGAAAATGATCCTTTACTGGAGATCCACGTAAATAATAGTGAATGAATAATGAAAGTTGAATATTCTGAGGACAAATTATTATTATAATTCCTTCCTCATGATTTTTTTTCACCCTAATGTTGCGGTTGAGTTAATGGGACGGAAATCCTTGTATATCCTTATCCAAGAATGGATAACTATGTCCAAACTCCATTTCATGTGCATACATCACAATCATATTATAACAGAAAGAATATTGAATCCTATATATCTGTAATAAAGCGAGTTCACTACATATCCTTGTATATTTATTTTCCATTTTAAGCGATCGTGTAATTAAATTTATGTTTTATCTTCGAAATCTGGGATTTAAGATAATTGATGCTGTATTCTATCTACTTGAATAATCTAATCTAATCTAATCCTCCCATCATTACCCACGCATAAGTATTGAGCTGTGGAAGACTTCGCCCTCACAATAAAATGCAAAAAAAGAATTCAGGCAAGTTAAAAGGTAGAACCTTCCAATCTACAGTCTGTCCAAGCTAAGAAGACATTCTGGCAAGATGGGAAAATCACTCTAGGTCGGTCAATATCAGTTTAAAAATTATAAACTTGGTTTCAAATTGTAGGAAACATTTTAATCTACAATTTGAAAACAAATTAATAATTTTTGAACGAATATTGACCGACCTCGAGTCATTTTCCCATCTCGCCAGAATGTCTTCTTTGCTTGGACAGACTATACCCCGAATATCCAATATAATTTCACAATCGATGAAAGAGCCGCTTCTCAGTGATAGCTATTCACCTCAATTCAAAACCTACCAAAAATTCAGCATTCATTATACTTTCAACATATTCGAACGCCTTTTAATATTGGTGGATGAAAGGCTTTTTGAATTCCTTCTTTCAGTGGCCTAGAACAATCGAAATGGCTTGTGAAAAGAGTTTTTCACAAGTAAAAAACTCTGTGAGAGAGTACTCAGAGAGAACGCTCACTCTATTAGCCTTTCAACTTCCAGCTTTTTCTCTTTCTTTCTTTTCCATCTTTAACTCACATTCTCTCCCACTTTCTTACTCCTGTTCTTGAATCTCTCTTTCATAACCTTTCTAACCTCACTCATCTTTCTATTTTCGTTCTTGATATAATAAAAAATCCTAAAATTCTCACACTTTCTGATTATCCGGTTCACTTTTCAATAATGTCTTTCTTTCTCAAATACATTTTTTCTTCCACATTTTACTCGCTTTCTCTTTCAAATGTACTCTTTCTCCTCCAAATGCACTCTTTCTCTTCAAAATGCACTCTTCTCTGTCATAGCTTCCTTTAATAGAAGCTTTATAAAGGAAGCTATTTAAGCTTCTATTGAAGCTATGCTAACTGTTTCTCTTACAAAAGCACTTTTTCTCTCTTTATTCCTCAAATTTCTCTCTTCAAGCTGAAATATCAAAGAAATATGCCTCCTTCACTCTTTCCCATCTTCCAAGTCATATTTTCTCTCTCACTGCCTTTTTCCTACAATTTCTCTTCTCTGTTTCTCTTCTTCTTTTTCCATTCAACTCACTCATCCATCTTCTATCTCTTTCACAGAGCGAGAAAAAAAGGTTAATAGGAGAAATTGACTAGGAAAGGGTTGAGTAGACTACTGCTATAGTCTGTCCAAGCAAAGAAGAGCCTCTGACAAGATGAGAAAATGACCTGAGCTCGGTCAATATTGGTTCAGAAATTATTGATTTAGTCTCAAATTGTAGATCATAGTTTTTCCTACAATTTGAGATCGAATCAATAAGTTTTGAACCAATATTGACCGAGCTGGAGTCATTTTCTTATCTTTCCAGAGGCTTTTCTTTGCTTGGAAAGACTATATGCTCATCAAAACTTTTTTCTCAGCGAAAAAAAACGGAACGCACCTAGCACTCCAGGCGGCGATCAACTGAACTAAATCGGCGAAAAAATTATCCGAACCAGCCGATATAATAAATGACCAGGCGAAAAAAGTTGAGTGCAGGACTCTCTCTCACTCTCTCTCACTTTCTCTATCTCTTTCTCCCGGTGATAGTCAATTATCTCGGACTGTTGCAGAAAGGCCGGCTAGATGATAATTCAAAAGGCGGTTCCAGAAGGAAATGGAAGGGAAGCAAGTGGGAAAGAAGGAGAGAGAGAAGAAGATAAAAAAAAAGGATAAGAAAAAAGAGAAAGGATGAGTGTGGAGCAGAAGTAAAGAGGGATGAGAAGGAGTGATGTTAAGAGATAAAGGGTAGAATTTCTTTGCATTAAAAGCTGATAATAATTTCCAGATTCTCAGGCTGAATCCAGTTTTCTAAGCCCATCACTTACCACTCCATTTTTTCCAAGTTATAATTTTTCTTCTTCTTCCTCTTCTTCCTCATATTCATTGTCTCCATCGTCTACTGCGCTTCTCCTTTTTTCCCCCTTTCCCTATCATTTTTCATTTTGCTCCTTTCTTTATTCATATTTATTTTTTTACCGACCTTCAATATTTATTTCCACTTCTTCTGCTTCTTTATCCTTGATTCCTCCTCTTCTTATGTTTTTCCCTTTATCTCGTTCTTCCTTATATTTTTCTATTGATTAATTCATCCTCTTTTTGTTTTCCTTTGGATTCAGTATTTCACCTATTATTCTGTTCTTCGATTTTATCCATTCTTCAGCATTCCCACATTCTCCTACTTTCTTCTCCTACTTCATTCGGCTTTCTTCATTCTTTCTCTCCCACTCCTCTCCATTATCATCCTTTCACTACTCCTTCATCCTTATACCTTTTTTTTCTTCCTACTTTACTCAGTATCCTTCCTTTCTCTTCTTTCCCATCTGACGCTTCTTCTTTACTGCATTCTACTCATCCACTTTCTCTTACCCCACACATTCTCCATCCTTCACCCACTTATTCTTCTCTTTCTACTTCAGCTGCTCCCATTAATTCGTTTCCTTATCATCATCAGAATCAGAGCAATTTTTCACGTTCATTTTCTTAGTCGATTTCATTCAATTGCGGTCTCTCTCCCTCTCCTCACTCTCTCTCACTCACACACTATCTCACTCTCTCTTCAACCATTTCTTCATCGTCTCTTCCTCTTCCCACTCTTTTCCTTCCCACCTCTTCTTCAATTACACCTCCAATTTCATTCAATTGCGGTCTTCATTTCACTCTTTCTTTCTCACTCTCTCTCATTCTCTTCCCATAATCTTCCTCCTCTCCCTCTCCTCCCTCCCACTTCTTCACCAGTTACACCTCCTCATTTCTTTCAGTTCATGCGCTTCTATCCACTCACCACATAATAGCTTGAAAAATCTGGTGGCCTTTTCTCTGCACAGCTTACGTTTTGCTTTCATCATTCCATTTTTTCTGTGGCTTTTTGCGGCTTTGAATCATCGTAATTGGGTGATAAAAGAGATCAGAATCCACTGAAGACAAGTTAGCAAGCAACGCAGAGATTTATTTCCATTCAGCGATGGATGAATTATTATCACTATGCATTCATTGCATTTCAGTTCACTGAGAATTTAGAATAGTCTTCTCTTCTGAGTCTATTGAGATTTAACTGTTATCAATACTAGCTATCTTTATATTATCACTATATATAATCAAATTTGATAAGCAAACATCAACCATGACCAATCAGAAAGTATGCCACAGGAAGTATATCCACCACTGGCGGCTAGTGCCCACGAAACAGGTGAAGTGCCCGTGTCTTTTACTGTACAGCACTTCACCTGTTTCGTGGGCACGATACACTTCGAATTTAAATTCGTCGTTACACTGCGGATTTCTGATACGCAGTGATGATACAGAGTCCAAAATTGATACGAAGCTCGTTGATACGAGACATTAGCTCTGACAATACTCATCGATTTCCGCCATATTTCTCAATGTTTGTGAAGTTTTTATAGCATTCAAACTCAGTTCAGGTATTTTTTTCAAGTTGAATTAATTTTAAAAATACGAAAAAACACAAATTTTCAAGAAGCCTATAGTTATTTTCCCCGATTTTCGGCATTGTCAGACAATGAGTTAACCTCACTTTCCAACCTCAAATTGCAAATATAAAATCAAATACCCTTTATGAAAACTTTTAAAGTATTATTTTTCACAGACATTTTTCGAGCTTAAGCCCATTTTCAATGTGATTGGAATAATACTTGTAATGAGCTTCCTTTGTGTACGATTGCGTATCAAATTTGCCTTTTGTGTATCACTACTGAGTATTAGGAATTCGCCATGTGAAGAGGTTCCGTGTGTAATGTTGTTCATGTATTCACAAACATATAAACATAACCAAACCTATAAAAACCTTGCTTCCAACCAAGGAATTGAAAAATAATCAATGAGGATTACTGAACATCAGTAATAAGATTACTGAATAAAGATTAGTGAACATCATTCCGCATGAGTTACGAACTATAAATAATAATTCCACAGCAATCACCGAGAATATCGGTCAGTTCTTCTGCCGTCCATTTTTGATAGATTATTTTCATTTCCCATCTGGGTTCAATGAAGAAGATTTAGCTTGTTTGTCCAAGCATTGAAGACATTCTGGCAAGTTGGGTAAATGACTATAACTCAATCAATATTGATTGAAAAATTATAAATTTGGTCTCAAATTGTAGATCAAAACGTTTCCTACAATTTGAGACTAAATTCATAATTTTTAAACCAATATTTACCGAGCTGTAGACATTTTCGCATCCTGCCAGAATGTCTTCTTTGCTTGGACAGACTATACTCGTATTTCCTTTTCCTTTCACTTTTGCTTCAATTTTCAGAGTAATCCGCTTACCGGAATCCCAGCTCACCCTTCATATTTCGTGATCTTTCGCCGGACTTGTCCGAACCTATTCATGTGTGTGTCTGGCCATCACTCAAAATCCATTATCTGTCAGTGTTGGAGTAATATTTGCGAATAGATCGGACCCATCATGAACAAAGGAGATGATTGTGATTTGTTTTGTAGTACAGATTAATATATGCATTAATCTATTCATTCATTCATTTATAATTTTTTTCAAGTACTCATAAATTTTTACAAATTGTATGCTCATATAGATCAATTATTGATCTGATAAGTGTTTTAGGAATATGGTTTGAAGTTAGTTTCAAGTTTTGAAGTTTTTGAATATGTTTTTATGTGTCGAAGAAGTGTTTCAAAGATGAGGGAGGCAATCAATTCATTAATATAATATTATCACCTTTATCTAATCCAAATCGAAGATAGAAAAATGGAGTTAAAAAGATATTGTCATTACCACTACTTTCCAAGTAGTTTTTCAATTGTCAAAATTTGTGTCATTATTTTCTTTATGGGAGAAATACCATAATACCAAAAACGAAGGATTTCAGAGAAAAAGGTGATTGGAAAGTAGTGTTTTGTAAGCTTTGAAACTTAATAATGAATGACGATGATATAAGCTACCGCAAACACCCTATTATTCACTCTCTTATTTTCAACAATTTCTAAATTTCATCCATTGAAAAAATCTATTTCATAAATACTGCAAACAATTTACAATTCCATATTTCTAAAAATGTTGTTTACATAATCCTGTCAATGAAACAGGTGATGATAATAACATACTTGTAGAAAAAATTCAACTCTTCAACCAATACAGCAAACATAACTTTACAACTTATTCAATCAAAAGTATTTTCAAGTTCAACTATTTGACCATTTCAACCCAACCCAGAGAACTTCACTTTTGATAATTTAGGAATTTGCGAGTTATTTTCCAAGATAAAATGGATTTTTCAGACAATACTTATCCATCTATAATCTAAAATTAAAACTTATTCTTCTTCTTACTCTAACTGATTTATCAACATATTTCATACCTAGCAATTCCCTTCTTATATTTCTATAGTCTGTCCAAGCAAAGAAGCCCCTCTGGCAAGAAAGGATAATGACTCAAGCTCGGTCAATATCGGTTCAAAAATTATCAATTTGATCTAAAATTTTAGGAAACAATTTGATCTACTATTAAGACCACATTTATAATTCTTGAACAAATATTGACCAATATATCATTTCCCCATTTTGCCAGAGGCTCTTATTTGCTTGGACAGGCTATATCAATCCTCACCAGATGATAAGAAAAATCACTCACAAAATATCATAGTATAATATAATAATAATATATAATAATATTATAGCCCCTTTAATATTCAAAGTGGCTATGACAATATCCATCTACTATACTGTACCCAACTCTTCTACTCCTATACCTCAAGAGAAACTTCTTTCACACATCCATCTCGAAAATTCCAGAATATCAACCTTCATAACTTCGCAAAGAAAAGTACATCTGTCACAGAAAAATGTATTCAAACAGAGAACTTCTTCACTTATTCTCCCTGAATATCCACCCTATTTATTCATCCAGTGATGACACGCCAAGTCAAGTGAATCCTTCAACACATTTTCCAATCTTCTCTCGACAGTATGTCATCAATACGTCAGGCAATTGTTTTTCCATCAGCAGTGGTGTGACAGAGGGCTCGAACCCGGTGTTTTGGTGCAAAGCACACCATTCAACTCTCTCTCACTCTCTCTCTCTCTCAATCTACCCATCACTCTTACTCCCTCTCTAACACAGTCTCTTACTCTCTCAACACCTGGCACACGTCAGCTGACGCGATGGATGGTGCTTGAGCGCCCCCCCCCACCACAAGGGAGGCTCGAAAAGGGGGTACCGAAAACGGCTTCAAGCACGCAAACTTTGAGCTCCAACTCGAACCTAGCTATAGTCTGCCCAAGCAAAGAAGACACTCTGGAAAGATGGGGAAATGACTCCAACTCAATCAATATTGGTTCAAAAATTATAAAGTTTGTCTCAAATTGTAGATTAGAATGTTTTCTACGATTTAAGACCAATTTCATAACTTTGGAAACAATATTCACCGAGCTGTAGTTATTTTCCCATCTTTCCAGAATGTCTTCTTTGCTTGGACTACAGCTGTTTTCGTGGGGCAATTTCGATTCTTTCCAATCTCCGACGATAAGATCTTTCTGACGAGATTCCTAGCACTGTGAAGCCGATGTAGTCTTTCACTATTCCCCCACCCCCCTCCTACGTACCACGGGGGAAGAGTACCCCCATGAAGAGGCGCTCATGGCCTTATTTCAACGCAGACTTTTAGTGCGTCTAGCTATTTGCTATTTGTGTATGGGGATAGTCATCACGACACCAGGATTCATAGTGATTTGTTGGATTGTCTTCTTCCACTTTTGGATTTCCACTTTCTCATCCTTTCTTTTCTTCATCTCCTTCTCGTTATCCTTCTCTTTCTTCCACTTTCCTCTTATATGGGTCTTCTCCACCCTCTTTTATCATTTTTATCATATATTTCCTTTAGTTTTCCTCCTTTCTTTACACTCTTCTCCAATATATTTCTTCTCCTCATACTTCTTTATTCTTCTCATCTTCCTAGTTTTCCTTTTCTCCTACTTCCTCTACTCTTTGTGCCTTCTTCTTTCTCCTCCCTCACTCCCTCCTTCTTTCTCTCTCCGTCTTCTCTTTCTTACACTTTGTGCCTTCTTCATAATCTGTTTTCTTGATTTACTCTTGTAGTTTTAGCTTTACAAGTCTTCCTTTATGGAAGGATTGTTAATTAATGATTTCATCATAGAAAATTAATTATCTAATTCCATGTCGGAAGCACTATCGCCATTAATCATTGCTCATGATAATAGGTCTCATCTTCTTATTATATTAGATAATTTTGCGATTCAAGTATTGTACGATTCATAGATCAAATCATATAATGGTAAACATTATAAATGCAAATTTAATGCACTTGATATGCTATAATGAACAACCCCTAGTTTTATATTGTGGATGTCCACATAAGCTTCTTGATGAGCGTGGGTAATACTTTCAGTGCAAGGGTGATTAACTAGGTGAAAAACGTTCGTTCATGCCTAGCGACATTCGAACCCGCGACCAGGAGGATATGTTAGCAGACTAAGGATTATATAGCCCCAGAAACAGAATTTGTACAATTTTGAATTGAAATTGGTGGATCTTGAATTTTATCTGATTAGAATAAATGATCTTAAATCTTATACTTCCGAAGAATCGGTTTGAAAGATAAATGATAATGTTACATTCAAATTTATTGATTCAATGCCAGAGCCTAACGAGTTCCCAGAAAACTATTGACCTAGAAATGATCATACTGTGTTTTTGAACTTTGATTAACAAAAATCACCAAAGCAATAATTGAATCTCGTGAATAAATAATGTTTGGTCCCAATAATGATCATTACTTTTGAAGCAGATTCGTTCACCCATGCTATAAACAGGTAGCATTGCATTGGAGGCACAATTACTGAAAGCAGCGTAAATATTTCAGAAATTAGTAATTAGCTAACCAGTGACCCTGCAACACACATTCCGATTTTTGATTAACCAAGGCTAACGATGAATAAAATGGCTTTCTCGATAATAAATGAATACATCTGATCTCTTTCCCAACCCATCCCCTTTTACCACAATTTTCTCCCTCTCACCTCTTTTTTATACTCCCTTCTATTCTCTATTTTTATATTCTCTTTTCCACTGAGTTTCCTAGAATTTTTCCAATCTTAGTTCTGAAATTTTTCAATAGTTATTCCCTGGAAATGTTGGAATGAAATAACCAGAATATTTATTCATAACCTTCTATCATTCTACTGATAGAAATGATAGATGGTTATGATTTATTAGGCATCACCATCTATCATTTCTCTAGAATGATAGAAGGTTATGTATTATGAAAGCCGAACAGATACACTTCTATTTTAAGAATTTTAAATGTAATTATTTACACTAAGTTGATCAAAAAATATTTTCAATACAAATTTATTCATTCCCACAAAAGCATGGATGGGTCAGGACTTCAGATTTTCCATATAATTCAATTGTATAAGTTAATCACTTTTTGAGTATTGTGAAGGTGATATTGTGGTAGTTATCCATATTAAATTAAAATACAAGACTTTTTCAAACCACTGATTCATTGGAAAATCGAGATACCGGTTTTGGTATATCTTGTCTTTTCATTTAATATGTATAAGTTAATAGTGGAAGCTGATTGATTGGTTATGAGCACACATTCCAAAAACGTATTGGGATAAATTTGTTGGCGAAAAAAGATGATAATGAAGCAAAGAATGTAATAATTAGTCCGCAGTAAAAGCTGTATTATTCGTCACTTTATATCTTATAATTTCCATCATAAATAGGAACGCGAAATGGCTATTCTAAAATCCATTCTTATGAAAAATAAAGTTTTCATCCTTCTTTCATGATTTCCCGAAGAATTTCCCATTTCACAACAGTAAATATGGGAAAGAAATCAATTGAAATATCTTTCAAATGAATTTTTCCCAAGTTTCAACAAACCTGTTAGCACCAATCTATTATTAAAACCACCCAATACAAATACGGTAAGGAGATATCTGAAAATATCTTATTTATGAAATTCAGAGCCTACCACGAATTGTATTCGAGTTTGACGTGAACTAATCTTTATATTAACTCCAGTTTCTAGAATCCTCGGGAATCGTTCGAGGAATTACAGAATGAATTTTGATGATTATGAATTTCAAAACAAACTTGGTGAAATGTTTCAATTTCAATTCTCAGAATATTTTTATTACTCCGCAATATTGATAGTAAAGAAATGTTGACTCACTTCTTCGATTTTCTGTGCGATTCAAGCATGCCGCATATAAGCTAACCATTGAAAGCATGCTTGCTGCGCATAAAAAACGACCAAATGTTGAGACATAGGGATTGTGAGCTCGCTTTCCCTGTGATGCTGAACGAACTCTTGCTCCCGGAAAAGTGGTAATCGGCTTAATTTCCCATTTATTTTCCAGAGTGGGCAACAGCCATTATGAGTCCCATCAGTGTTAATCCATTACCGAGAAACAAATCCATTTTTCAATCTACGATGAATTCTGTGAAATCTATTGAGAAAATGAAGACAATGAGAGGCTCAGATAGCACTTATTTTGATTGTTTGAATCAAGAATCTGAAGAGAAATGTATGATAAGAGGCAATTATTTCGATTGTTTGAGACAATAAATTGTTGGAGATCAATTTGTTAAACCTTTCGTAACTAGCGGCTCGTGGAGTGAGGTGAAGTGAAGTGCTGCACAGTTACGGGCACTTCATCGTGGGTACGATGAGCCGCCACCATCGCAATTAATTAATTTATTTATTTTTTATTTTTGCAATATAAGTCTTCATCCAAGTCCATCAAGTTATAGACGGTATAGAATGAAAACTAGATTTAGTTCCATTCTCACTGATTAAGTAGGATAGCCTATCCTTGAATTTTCCTATATTCTTTGTTTTGATGAGAAAAAATTTTTTTAATGGATATCTTACTGAGAACTATTATTCTATTGAACAAGGCAAGATTATGATTATACTCAGGCAATACTTATTATCAAATTATCTATTGATAAACTGAAAAACTTCAATAAATAACAACCAAACTTTGTTAAATAACAATATTATTTTCCATGCTCTGATGGATGTAAAATGATACAAGGGATCTACTTCGGAAAAAAATGACTGTCTGTATCGCTCATTTCTTAATTATTTCGACTACTACAGAATTGTATCTTTTTACGAATAAAATTACAATTTTCGTATTGCTCCAGTTCATTTTTGACTCAAGCTTCTCTCAAAACATTTCTACGAATAAATTTCATATTATGGAAATGTAGGCAATTTGTCCATTTGTAGTGATGGAATTGGAATAACCCAGTCTGCGTTATTTAACATAAGAAAATATTCGTGTAAACAGAATATTGAGAGCTAGAGAATGAGAACTAAGGATAAATATTAAGAATATAATGTAAGAAATATTGATAATACAGAAGAATATCACGATTAGAGTATACCTCTTGAGCAGTAATAAATCACAAAACCATCCAAGAAAAACTGATTTGTAAAGTTAATTCAAGATGGAATCCAAAGCTTTCTCCCTCCATTGCTTGCAATATTGAAGCAAGCTCTGCCATTGGTCGAAAGAGTGAAACACCCATCAGTGGGAGGGGACAACTGTTTCAGCCAATGAGACTCTCGACCAATCACGTTCAAGCAATGGCTCGTTAGCTATCACAGTAGCTTCCAATTTACAACCAAAATTCATTTATTCATCAATTCAATAACAATATCAAAATTGCGGACGTCAATATTCTTGACACTTTATTCATAAGTAGAATGAATAAATAAATAACTTTATTACAGGAAAAAATACAACAAAATTATACAATTGGTACTGTAAAGTACTGTATTTGTGTATGTTCATAAATTGGAGATTTTTTTATTCGATTCGATATAGCCTAATCAGAATTCCTTTTTTCGGCATTGGGGACTACTGGTTGCGAGATTCTATAATAACACATTTGACTGTAATTTATAAAATTGAATAAGATATATCCATTTACAATTATGGTAATCCTCATCATTACTTTTCAAAGTTTGATCTCTGAGTGAAGACTACAAGTATTATTCTTTCACTCCCTACCAATTAAAAGCTACATAATGTAACATAGATAATATTGTGTTCGCTTCTTAATATATGTTGTATCAATATTGAAAAATACTTGTATTCAATGTTTTCACAATTATTAAAACTGTACAACTATGATTTTTCAATCGTTATTCACCTTTGGTGATAAACAAATTTTTATTCTGAATAACAAGAGTTTTGAATTGAATTTTTTTCGGTGTTGTAGTTTTTATCCCCATTTATAGTGTTACGAGCTCATTTTGAATGAAATCCTTATTTTCATAAAGAAGAAATTCGTAAGCCTTATTCCATTCTATTCAGCCCACTCGATATTTTTTCTTTCTGAACATTTTGTTGACGGGATTGGAGTTTTTTCGTGATGAAATTGTTATTGGAGCCATATCAAATAAATGATGTGAATGGAACAGCAAATTCCAGCCTACATAGAGAAAATGTCACCATGTGTTCCCTACTTTATTAAAAGAACATGTCAAATGAATCATTCTTCACATTCTCCAACATATTTGACAACAGAAGATTTTCTTCGTTTCTTTCCTGCCAGAATGTAAGATTCATTTGAAAACCAACCTGAGCTGAATGTTTCTTATGTAAGTATCAGAAATATGAGAATAGACGTGAATTGTGTAAGATTCTAATAAAAGAAAAAAAGCTGAAGGAGAAAATATGCAAGTAATAAAAATATTCAAATCCAACCAGAAAATGTATGAAAAAATCCAGAATAATTCTTCAAAGAGAAACAAATAGCAATATTGGGTAGCCATGTTACCTACATTGCAATATTTCAACAGCACATTGGAATAAAACTCACTGATATTGTTAATTCTATCGTTTATCATTGGTACAGGACCACACAGGTAACATTTCCAACCTTTTTTCAACAGTCTTTAAAATATTGGTTTCCTAAATTCCTCCTAGTCAAGATAAAATAATATAATATGGGACTACACAAATATTGTAACAAGTGAAATTTTCAGCAACATGCCAATTTCCGACTAAATCGAAGCACAATAAAAAATATAAGTTGAACTTTTTAATCAATTTACTAAAATTACAGAAAAATCGATTGATAGACAGGGTAGTGGATGAGTAATGTATAAAGTCCAAAATTGCAGGAAATTAATAGAACAAAAAAACGTGTTTTTGAATATAAAAAAACAGGAAACTAAGAGGACTCAACTCATATTAGAACTCATAACAGAACAGAAGAGCCTTGAAGAGAAATAACAAAATCAGCAAACTAAGAGGGCTCAACTCATACTAGTGTTCACCCCTTTCAAAGCAAAGGGGACAGCGAATTATTTCATGCACCAATAACCACCCCCTACTACTCAAATCACCCCTATTTGAACCTCCCTCCAACCCCATTCAACTAGTATGTCAGTGTGAGTTTAGGGTACTTTCGTATGTGTAGAGCACTTGTATATGTGTGCACCAATTCGAAAACACAAGTTCACCACTTGTAAATTCGGGGGTGGAACATAATCAACCATCACAATCTGCCATATCTTCGAAAATACCCTTTGACGAAAGATCATCCCTCCAACATACAGTCTGCCCAAGCAAAGAAGACATTCTGACAAGATGGAAAAATCACTTCATCTCGGTCAATATTGGTTGAAAAATTATCAATTAGGTCTCAAATTATAGAGCAGAATGTTTTCTACAATTTAAGACCACATTTGTAATTTTTGGAGCAATTTTGAACGAGCAGGAGTCATTTTCCAAGTTGCCAGAATGTCTTCTTTGATGGATACAAACATTCCCTTCGTGCACTATATGCATAATCCACCTTTCTTCAACCCTTACACGTTTCGTATTTCCTACCTTTAACCCTTTCCCTGAGAGGAATCACCCCCAAACAAAGGGATGATGCAAGAAGCATCAACAATAAATGGCGGCGTACATTCGAACAATACAATATTAATTATTCATGCTTTCAGAGACAGGAGGCTGGATGCCATCCATCAACAAGTCTTGCAGTAGGGGTATAGTCTGTCCAAGCAAAGAAGACACTCTGACAAGATGGGAAAATCACTCTAGCTCAGTCAATATAGATCCAAAAATTACAAATTTAGTCTCAAATTGTAGATTAGAATGTTTCCTACAATTTGAGACCAAATTGATAATTTTTGAACCAATATTGACAGAGTTGTAGTCATTTTCCCATATTGCCAGAATGTCTTCTTGCTCGACCTAAGTGCAGCAGTGTGGTTGACGTTTCTTGGGGACGAGGCTTGATTAGCAATCATTAACACAAAGGTCGGGACATGTCCGATGTCCTTGAAATCGAATACAGGCGTCAAAAATGTCCCAGTCATGTATAGTGCTTGTCAAGATTTGTTTTAGTTAGTCAACCCTTACTTGTCAGATGCAAGCATGACCCTCTTGTAGGGAGGAAATGTTAAGTGACTTGATTCAATTTTGCACTTCAGATTCTTGTTTATCTAGATTTTCTTTGTTTCCTAAACTAGTACATGTTTCCTTTACAAAAAATAGAATTTTTATTACGACATTCGATTTTCCACATCGAAATAATATCCCGTAATTGTAGGAGATCTTTTCTATTTTTATTTGGGGTTGATCTTGAGTGAATTGATTTAATTTTTTACTTTAAACTCACGTTTTTGTAGTCTATCTACATTTTTTGCCACTAGCATGTGCTCTACAGAATTCATTCCCAACGCGACATTTAATTCTCCACTTTAGAATCGTTAAAGTTCAATGCTTTGTGGCTTAATTCGATTTTTCAGTTTCAAGTCATTGTACTTGTGGTTAATCTAAGCGTAGCCTACATATTGTGCTTTGTCCGTTACTTACACATGTTTGCTTTGCAAAAAATAGTATTTCCATTATTCGATTTTCCACTTGATATTATTTTCTCGTTTCATATTTCTGTTCTTTTTCGGAGAAATTGTTGAGTGACTTGATATAAATTTCGACTCAGATTCAATTTCAAGATACAAAATAGTTTGACTAGATTTACTAGTTACTACGTTTGCTACTATAACATGATAATGAAGAGCTGAAAAGTCCATCAATTAATCAATCTTGCACTTTAAATTAAGTACCCTATTCAATATTTTGCAAGGAATTTACTGCTCATATTTAGAGCGAATTAATTGAATTTTTAACTCCAGATTCTAGTCAATAAATGAGACAGTGAATGAAAATAACATTATCTCAATGGGAAGCATCCATTTCTCGTAAAAAACCTATCTAGATCAATTATGAATAGAAGAAAAATATTCAATTTATACATAGGATCTTCAAATCCAATACTAAACCTTGTAGCCTACTAGTACAAAGCAATCCAAGTTGCCTCCTAAAGTGGAATTTCGCCAGTCTTATCCAACCTAGACTGGAGTTGGTTCAAGAATATATAGGTTGGTTCGAAAGGTAAATACTATCGATAGGTGTATGGTATGGTATAGTGATGGTATTCTAGATGTATTAGATTGGATCACGGCTTGCTAGAATCAACCAGGGTATGTAACACCATATCAGTCGAGAATATAGAGAGTATACAAGGAACAGCCTTGATTATGTACCTAGAATATAACCTATACATTAGTATAAACTACGTATATTAGTTATTTACTAGGGAATATATAATATAGTATATATAGTCCACATACAGTCCTAGTATATAAATAGAACTTATGGAGCGGAGTTTGCAGATATCAGCCAAGGTCAGTATATAGCTATCGATATAAAACCTATTCACCTACTGCAATATACAGGTATGTATAGTCTGTCCAAGCAAAGAAGAGCCTCCGCCAAGATGGGAAAATGACTCCAGCTTGGTCAATATTAGTTCAAGAATTATAAATGTGATCTTAATACTAGATGAAATTGTTTCCTACAATTTTTTCCTACTTTCCTCAATTGTTTCCTACAATTTGAGATCAAATTGATAATTTTCGAACCAATATTGACCGAGCTTGAGTCATTCTCCCATCTCGCCAGAGGGTCTTCTTTGCTTGGACAGACCATATAATAGGTAAAGTATATACTGATTTATGTACCAACCTTGGGGATCATAGGCGTTGATGGAGTCACTCTGCAAGTGAAATTGAGTGAGAATATTACAATTCAGCCGGCAACTGAGAGACATTGCTTTACCAGACACCAAACAAGATGGCGGATGAGGAGTGTCTCTCTTTGATTCTCACCTCTGTAAGGCTAGTCTGAGAGCGGTCTTCGACAGCAAAACAGTTACCTGAGGTCACTCTCGTTTCGTTGAACACTCACAGACCGCTAACCGAATACCCTGACTGAGCCAATCGTTGATGGCAGTCAATCGCCAACCGCCAGTTTCGTTGGCTTGTACTATATTGCTGATGGAATTTCGGCTCCCAAGAGTAGACGAGGTCGGTGACAGCACAATTTATCACCTCATCCGCCAATCACTGAATAATAACCGGGATTTTTATGCAATATGGAATCCGATGGAGGATTTGCTTTGTCCAAGTATAGAAAACATCTTAGCAAGCCGGGAAAATGACTCCATCTCGGCCAATATTGGTTCAATAACTACTAATTTGCTTTCAAATAATAGATCAGAATATTCCCTACAATTTGAAACCTAATTCAAAATTTTTGAACCAATATTAACCGAGCTGTCGTCATTTCACCATCTCGCCAGAATGTCTTCTTTGCTTGGACAGGCTGCATCTGGGATTTTGCGAGCGCTTTTATTATTTCGACAGTAACACGAGTTCACTAATCACTTTTGGGATTTTGTGAGAGTAGTCGGCTTTTCGAAAAATGTTAAAATTCTCGTTTTTTCGGTGTATGATGTACACAATTATTGTGTCCCTCGATTTGATGTTATGGTTCGACTAATAAACAGGGTTGATGATGATTTATTATTCATTTTTATCTTATTATCTATTAAATTTTTGTGAGAGTAGTTGGTTTTTCAGAGAAATGTTGGAATACTATTATTCTCAGAGAATGATGTAGACACATTATTGTGTCCTTCCAATGTGAGTTTGCTGTTAAACTATATGGTTCGACTAATAAATTAGGTTGATAATGATTATTATCATCTACTTTGTCATTCAACTATTATTTGATAATAAAAATGAGTATCTTTGGATACGAAGGTGCACCGATATTAAAATATTTCTGATGACTGTTAAATGGAAATCATTAACTGAAATTGATGGTTGAATAAACTGATAAACCGAATTGACTACCGGTAATGAGTGAGAACACAAATGTTGTCAATTTTGTATCAAAACATGATAATTGATAATAATAAAGCGTAGGACCAATTTCAAATTACAACTTCTCAACAAGAGAAATAGAACACATCAACAGCAATAATAGAACTAGTCTTTTTAAATTATGATCCAAGAGATAAGGCGATATGAGAGGTAGAGGTAATTGGATTTTATTGCGCAGAGAGAGAAAACACTGAATTGAAGTTTACACTTCAATTTGTAAACCACAAATTGCAATCTGCAATTGCCACTTATTTCCAATCCAGTATTTACCATTTTCTAGGATACAGAAAATAATCAAACAGATTATAGATGGAGATCAAGATTTCTGTAATGCACACTACTTCTTATTCCTTGTATGTACAGTAGAACACTATTTTACAGGATTTAGAACACTAGAGTACTTTGAAAAGATTCTTGCTATTTCCCGGAGGAAGCAATAAGCAATTTGGAAGGATTTGAGGTACAGAATAAATGCTAGCAATAATATCGGAGAATTGGACAATAACACTCGACCTCAGGTCAAGCACATGGGATATACAGATCTGGAACGTTCATAATGAGTTCAGTTACCTGAGTTTTGGAACACATTACGTTTGGTAAGGAAACGTTATGTGCGCCAAATATGATAAAAAACATAATGTGAGTTGGAAAATAGTCGAATGACAAAGATTGTCTCAAGGAAGAGATAGGAAGAATCACTTGATTTCTCTCCTGGAAATGGAGAGAAATTTTGAACGTGAAAGAATTGCATGAGAGGAAAAACAAAATGCGACATCGGACACAGCAAATGAAGAATCATTTATGGGATGAAGTAGAGGTTGGAGAATTACATCTTGAGAACATTCTAAGAAAACTTACTTGATAAGTAGGGTATAGTTATCTTCAAATATCTCTCAAATAAAAAGTTAAGATGATTTAGGAGAGAAAAAATCTAATCAGAAGTGAGATGGATAACAGGATTCAGATTCAGATTCATTTACTTTATTTATGTAAATTACAAAAATACATCGGCTCAAATCCTATATTATGCAAATTAAAAATGATACTAATTACATCGCTCGTTTTGATAACTAAGTATGGACTATTAAAGACTATATGAGAACTTACGAGAACTGATTCAAATGTAGGATTTAATAATTATGTTAACGGTACTACTGATGCTGTAATTACATAAAAAGGCGGAGTTTGGACATATAAGTGTCCATTCTTGGAGAGGAATGCTCAAGAACATACCTCCCATTAACACTCAACCAGGATTAGATTAGATTTCTTCATTCATATAGACAATAACAATACATTCACGCTTCAATTCTAGATTGCTTAAATATAGTACGTAAAAGAAAGAGAGAGCGAGAGAGGGAAAAGAGTGTAAAAATGGACAACCACTAGAATACATCTCTTACCATTGCTCCAGCAACCTGGCTACTAACACCTTAGTAACACCATACACCTTACATGACTTATTACAAAAATATGAGTAGAGATTCCTTTACCAATATCCAAAACCATAGCAGACTCTCAATACAATACCACCTCTTCAGAAAGTTTGAGTATGAAAAAAGAATTTTTATTGCTTTTTTCTCAGTATTCAAGCATCACACATCGTAAATTACCACAAACTATGGCGGAGAACTCTACAACAATAGTGGAGATTCCTGCAACAATAGTGGAGATTCCTACAACAATAGTGGAGATTCCTACAACAATAGTGGAGATTCCTACAACAATAGTGAAGATCATACATCACTATCCAAGACAATAGTGCTCAAACATCTGAAACATGTCTTTTGTCTCAAAACTTCGAATGCAATAGCTTGCTCATGTTATAGTCCTTTCTTTCAATGCTCTTCCCAGTTCAAAATTATCTAGAAGTAAAGAGAATGAACCACTATAGTACAGTCTAGTCGAGCAAAGAAGAAATTTTGGGATGAGATAGAAATGACTCCACCTCAATCAAAAACGGTTTGAAAATTATGAATTTGTTCTCAAATTGTAGATCAGAATGTTTTCTAAAATTTCAGACCAAGTTTATTATTTTCGAAGCAATTTTGACCGAGCTGGAGTCATTTTCCCATCTTGCCAGAATGCCTTCTTTACTCGACCAGTCTATATCTCACATACAAAAATCGTAGAATAAAAATGATCTTAGGCTGAGGCCGCACTGCCGGTGGGTAGAGCCTGGATGGTGGAGGGTAGTTGGTAAATCTATAGAACATACACACCATCCACAGTAATACATCGTATAAATGGTATGTGTTCAGCCGCCATCTTGAAATTCTTAAATATGGACAACATAACCTCAAAAACAGAATGACGTCATACCATTCATACGATGTATTACTGTGGATGGTGTGTATGTTCTATAGATTTACCAACTACCCTCCATCCTCCAGGCTCTACCCACCGGCAGTGCGGCCTCAGCCTTACAGATAGACGAGCAACGCTCACTTACACACAAAACGAACAACTACACTATCTAACCCCAACAATCGTGCACCAAAGATAATGCAATAAATAGATGAACGAACGTTGTAGAGAAAAAGACAGTAAGCAGCCATCATTTGATGATCGAAGATAGAAGAAAACGTTCTTCTGGAACCGTATTCCAGCAACATCTCAACGTAATTCATCAGAATTTATACTCCATTAGAATGTAATGAGAATGGAGCTATCAGAAAGCCATTGCGAAGGGTTGGTTTCAAGAAGGGGGGAAGGGGTTACAGCCGTTGGAGCGAATCAACCAATGGTAGACGGGGAGGAAATTTAGGAAATGGAAGAGTTTCCCCCTCCCCTCTCCTAATAACAGTTATTGCTTTATTGCTGGAAATAGGTCGATGGCCAACCGCTAGGAATTCCTATCTTGCAACCTCTTACCTTGAATGATTCCTTCTCAAGGAACACTTATCGACTTCATTCGAGATCGTGTGCGTGCGTCTGTGTGTGTATGGTGGTGTTAGTATGTACACACTGTCGAATCTTTTAAAAGCAAGCATCGGAAATGTGCACTAAGCCATAAAAAAGCACTAGTGCAAAAAATGATCGCGCGCGGATTTAGCTCAGGGCGCGTATCATTTATTCAAATGCGTTCGCCTACTTAAATCTAGAGAAGCGCTTCGTTTATAGTGTTCTACCTGCAGGAGCTACGAAAATAGATGCATTGGTAAGTTCAGGGTGTTTAAAACTCATTTCTTGTCTATTCAGAAACAATGTGATCGAAGAATTGGTTTCTTGGGAGAGAACTCAGAACTGAGAAACTTTCATGAAAGCGGGAGATGAATGTGATAAATGTTTTTTTTTAATGTAATATAGTTTTTTATGTTATAAATAATGTATTATTATTTTGTTTGGAGGCAATGAATTTGATTCGATTCCAATACCTATAAAAATTATAATTTATTGCAAATTATTTTCATAACCCAATAATTGATATTTATTTATTCTAACAATACATGTAATCTATTTTGAGCAGTATTTGAAATCATTTGAAGCATTAATAAGAAATCGAGACTTGCATGAAATTCAACAGATTATTACCATAATCTTCAAAGTCAAATTGATGGAGAAAATTAATAATCCAAAAATATTTGTCATTCAATAATCATTGAAACATTACCCGAATGACAACAGTTGTATCCCAATTTCAAAGTCTTAAATTGAAAGACTTTCTCAGTAATATTGGTGTGTATTAAAATCAATGTAAAAAATTGAGGACATTGAATTATGTTCAAATATTATAGCCTATGTAGCTCAAGACTTCATACCATGTATTGAATACAGATTAAATTCTATTCTTTTAATTACATCAATCCAACAAGATGATGGAAGTTACCAAATAAATTGTTACTTCCATTCATAGTAGTGACTCATTTAATAGTTCTCAGTTGAATTTGTGAGTATTGAAATAAATGGAGAAGAATTGAGGATATCCCTCTTATTATACACCATGATAAAAATTAATTATCCTCACAATCAAACCAACCCTAATATCCTCACATCAATCCAACAACACGAAAAATATCAAATACATTGTACTTCCATTACATTCATGATACATCACAACACACTTCCAAAGAAATAACTTCCCCACGATCAAACCAACCCTTTCACACCTAGAGTGTGGCCACACCTCTCCAAAATCCCTGATTCGATTGCAGCTCTCGATCCGTGATAATCTTGTTGGCAGCGGCCAAGAAGAGACCAAACAACAACAAAACTCAATCAAAAAGTACACCCGACCTGCAGCCGAAGACAGGACACAGGCCAGTAATTATCCAACTGTTTACACGATGCCAGCCACAGTGTTTGCACTGCCAACGTACCAGTCTGTCAACACACCTTTTCGTCACTCTCACTCAATCATTCTTTCTCTCTCTTTTTCCATTCTCTCTTTTCACTCCCTCTCACTTTATCTTTTTCTCTTCATTTCTTTCCATTCATCTACTTACTCATTCAATACTTATTATTGTACTAATTTCACTTATACTTAATTTCACAAATTTTAGTGTTATAATACTTTTAGTATATAATACTAGTATATATACTTTTACTATATAATACTAATTTGCAATACTTCCATTCATTTACTCATCATCCAACTAACTCATATCTTGTCACTTTTTACAAATCCTTCTCACCCTCTCTCTCTCTCTCTCTCTCTTCTCTCTCATTTATTTCTTTCTCTTACTCTCTCTAAAATGATACTCACTGTTTACGTAGAACCTCGATAATTCAAAAAACTTCTATCATTTGTATATTTTTTATTTTCCCTTGAACCCCTTGCCTGTCATTTACCCTCGATATAATTAATATTTCAAAGTTCCAATTCGGACTAAAATGAATTTTCCCAAAATTCCCAATAAATAAGGATTCACTGTATTTCTCTTTCCCTTATGTCACACACATATTATCTCTTTCTCTCTCTCACATTTCTTGAATTTCAATTAATTTATTTCTCTCTTTCCAGATTTCTTTTCTTCTGTTTCTTTCTCTTTAGCAGTTTCTCTCTTTTTCTCTCTCTAGCACTCTCTTTCTCTATCAAAGGTTCTCTTCCAACCCTCATTCCGATCCAGCTAACACAACATCATGTTGTTTCCAGAATCCCAACTCATCATACTATCCTATCCCCTGCACAACATGCAAATTCATCAAATTTAGCCAATGACGGTCCATCGCAAAACATCGCCCTTGTTTATGAAAGCAAATTGCTATTTGCACGCTTGTTTTTACAAATCTAGCATAGTGTTACGGTGTAGGTCCAGTTATCAACACTGTAGATCAGGTCGAGTAGAGAAGACATTCTGGCAAGATGGGAGAATTACTCCAGCTTGGTCAATATTGGTTCAAAAATTATCAGTTTAATCTCAAACTGTAGACAACATTTGGCTCTACGATTTGAACCAATACTGATCAACCTGGAGTCAGTTAGTGACCCGACCCAGTTATCGACTAAGTTATATCCAAAACATTTAGATTTTACACTTGGAAGGCTTATAAAATCAGTAGATAATGGATTTTCGAGTATACGGTAAATTATTGGACGATTATAAAATTTGGACAAATCGAGTTGGACAATGATTAACAAAGTAATGAATACAAAATATTAATTTATATTGCTTGAGCTTACGCACAGGCAATGTGTGCCTATGTAGGCTCTTCCTCCTATTATCAATAATAAGTAACTGAAAATAATTTATGATAATATTCATACTTAAGAAATTATAAATTATTATTTAAGTCATATTTAATAATTCTGTAATAGATTCTGTGTGTTGCTTATTAATTCTGCACATAGATGTTTTTTGTTTATTTTGAGGAAATAAATGATTTTGAATTTGAATTTAAAAATTCAAATTAATAGAGTCTGACCTTCCGTCACTTACCCAAAAAATTGATAGTATTGTAAGAGACTATTGAGTTTCATGGAAAAAAACCAAATATAAATTTATTGCCAGCATAAATTGCTAACATAGTCTCAGTAATAACTGAGACCCCAATATTGAATAAATGTACTTTAAATTGAAATCAGAGCGAAACTTTGATGAGAAATACCAAGGAATAGCACCACGATACTTACTCAAAAATATGGAACTCTTAATACAGGGAAGCCCTCAGATTTCCAATTTGGATCGCCACGTCTCATTGACAATCATTAAAAAATCATATTTCCAAAAAGATACAGCTGAATAGACATAATGGATTATGAGAGTATCCATTAATTTATAAAGAATTAAACGAAAATTTGTTCACCAGTCAGATGTGAACTGGTAGAGTGTTGGATTAATAATAACAAATAATCCAATATTATATAAAATGAGATATATATCACCTTCATAATAAAGGATAACTCAATCCACCCAGATAAAATGGGATATATATCACCATCACATAAAATGAAACAGGCCTATTCTATCTATATTATCCTGACATGGATGGATTAGTAATATGAATTGCCCTGTCAAGCTCCCAAAATGAGATTAACACTTGGAACAATTGCTTTCAGCTAATTATAAATTACTCACTCCAGAGCCAAGTCCTGAGTGGAAATCCTCTTTGAATTTGATCCAGGATTTGAAAAGCCCGCCTATAATAGGATTGCCAATCAATTTGTCAGGCTATCGTTGAAATTATTTACTTTTCAAGGGATCAGCCCAGAGTGCTTAAAAGCTAGCCGGGCATATCTGATACAAAGCAGGATTATTTTGATACAGGTATGGTTTACGCAATCTGAGAAGACACGCCGTTACAATACAATTTTAGCTGTAACGGCGTACCTTATCAGCTTTCGTGTCAAGCTGAGTTGATACAGTAAAGCTAGATCTTGTGCCATGGATTGAAACAAGTTATCGAACCTTTCTAGTTTCTAAGCATGACTATTGAGTGATCCAAAACTCTAACTATGAAAAAATATAAAACTTTAAATCACCAATACTATCAAAAAGTTTGGTATTGTTTCCAATGGCGCTTTCAACCAAGTTATTTTTATAGTATTCCTTGAGATTAACGAAGTGAACCATGTTCTATTCTGAATTCAATATTCGAGTTTAGAAATACATGGAAGCTCATGGGAGAGCTCATTCAAGTTTAGAAATACATGGGAGAGCTCATTCCAATAATTGTTTTTACTGGGATAGAATTCTATGAAAAATGAGGATTTTCGGAAAAGTTGAATCCATAAAAAAATAGTTAAGGGTAAGATAGGACCTGTGAATCCTGATTCCGCTTTTAGAACAAGTCACAAAATGAACAAAATTGATAAATATTCGACTGAGTTTGTTTTCGTTGTTGTAGAATCGTTCCATAATGTGATAAAACATACTGATATTGTCAATTCTACAGATTATTTTTGGCTTGAAAATGTGTGCCCACAAAACCTGGGTCGTGTACCACACCGGTAGAATTGACAGTATCAAATTGTTATGTTTCATTTAGATAAATATTCAATTTTAAATACAGTTTGAAGATCGACAAAACCCAATTCACAGTAAAAATACCAATTCAACAGTATCCAACTCTTGATTGCAATTGGGCAGCATAGGTAACAAGATAATCAAGTGTTACTCCAGTGGAATGAGTCGGTTACAGAACTACAGTTGCACCGGACAGCCCGTTAGAATCCACCGTTCAACCGCATCACATCGACCCGTTTTCCGCTCTGCCACTGTCAGGGACGAATTTATCTGTCCGAAATAAACATCAACACTGCACCTGAAAGCCCCCCCCCCTTAACACCCCCTTACTTCCATCCCCCCATTTGCCCCTACCATCAGAAAATACCTCCGAACCTCGGAAATTACCCTCAACCCAATGAAATTACCTCCAACCGCCTGAAAATACCCTCACAACAACACTAACACACTTGCTGAGATAAATAGAACTGAAATTCTCACTAGTACAGCTCAGCAGTACACTAAAGCCCGTATCAACAACAACAGTTCAAATCAAAAATAAATCCCAGAGGCATGGCTGTTTTTCACTTCATCAATCACCTTAGCACTCAAGATACATTACCCACGCACAAGCTAAAATGCTTATGTGGGCATCATCCGCAATAAAAAAAATCACTCAGGGTTAAATCAAGATCGCATTTACTATGATATGTTTCATTTGGGTCAGCTAATGATTCAAACTTATGTTTTTTCTTATGATTGATTAAGAGTTTAAGTTTATTAAGTTTTAACTTATGATTGATTTTGTTGGGGTAAGTTATAGTCTGTCCAAGTAGAGAAGACATTCTGCCAAGGTGGAAAAATTACTCCAGCTCTTTCAAAATTGGTTCAAAAATTATTAACTTGGTACAGCATCAAATTGAAATATTCTGCTCTACAATTTGAAACAAAATTTGTTGTTTTAAATCAATATTGATCGAGCTGGAGTCATATCTCCATCTTGCCAGAATGTCTTATTTGCTTGGACAGACTATAACCACACTTGAACCCATTTATACATATTTAAAGTAATTTATACATACTTAAAGTAATTCATACACGCTTGAAGTAATCTATACATACTTAATGTAAATTTAACGCACACTCATACAGTCTGTCCAAGCAAAGAAGACCCTTTGGCAAGATGGAAAAAGGACTCCAGCTTGCTCAATATTTGTTCAAGAATTTTAAATGTGGTCTTAATAGTAGAATATTTTTGTGATTAATTGTTTCCTACAATTTGAGACCAAATTGATAATTTTTGAACCGATATTGACCGAGCTGGAGTCAGTTTCCCATCTTGCCAGAGGGTCTTCTTTACTTGGACAGACTACTGTCCAATACACCATCAGAACCCAACCAAAACCAAACAGCAACCGTTGTAAATTGCATTCCTGGCATTTCTCCGCAGTGCATATAGTCCGACCAAGCAAAGAAGAGCCTCCGGCAAGATGGAAAAATGACTCCAGCTTGGTCAATATTTGTTGAAGATTAATAAATGTGGTCTAAATAGTAGATCAAATCGTTCCCTACAATATGAGTTCAGGTTGTTAATTTTAAAATCAATATTGACCAAGCTGGAGTCATTTTCCCATCATGCAAGAGGCTCTTCTTTGCTTGGTCAGACTATACCATACAACTGCAATCAATCCAAAACGCCTAGAATATTGATCTACGTTCTAGGATGCAATAATTGTTGACAGTGCTGCAGAAATTTACCTACTTTACTTTTAAAACTTTACTTCAAAAACAACACAAGTTAAACTCACCTAGACAAAGCTCAGACAAAATTATTGCTGATAGCTTGTATCTCAAAAATACTCAATATTGTGATTGTTTTCTTGTGCTAACGCTTCTGAGTATGAGTATAATCTTACAGTTCAAGCAAAGAAGACCCTCTGGCAAGATGTGAAAATGACTTCAGCTCAGTCAATATTGGTTCAAATATTGTAAATCAATTTCTAAAATTGTATATCATAATGTTTTCTACAATTTTAAGCTGAACGTGAAATTTTTTAATAAATATTGACTGAGCTGGAGTCATTTTTCCATCTTGCCAGAGGGTCTTCTTCTTTGCTTGGACAGACGGAACAATAGCATCTTTGAAACTGAAAAATTTTCTCAATTGAATTTCGATGTGAAAATATGTGTTGAATGTGAATAACCTCTTCTTATATGTTTGTATGAATTGTAATGGGGGAAGTTTTTTGCTTCGCGTGTTGTACTCCATGTGTTATTACTGTTGTACTTGTATTCCTCCATAGTAAATGTTACTCATGGTTATGTTGCATGAACTTAAATATGATTACAGCAGACTCTAACGGAATTAGCTATTGGCGAATAATTGCTATCAACGGTCAGCTCAATCAGGACAGTCGGCAAACGAACTACGCGAGCATATCGACTTCTGAACTATCTCAGTTAAACCCTTCGCTCTCGCAAGCTGCTTTCAGACAATAAACCTTCACATCGCTTTCGCACACTGCTTCAGATGGTTCTGACAAAGCTGAACATTGATAACAAACATTCGTCAACCGAAAATTTCGTTGAAGGAGGCTACAGCACTGGCGGCTCGTGCCCATGAAACAGGTGAAGTTCTGTACAGTAAAAGATACTGGCACTTCACCTGTTTCGTGGGTACGAGCCGCCAGTGAGCTACAGTGAGCATTGCAGCACACGAAAATCCTTCAGTATTTGATCATAGGGATTATCCATGCATGCTTGAAGCGTGTAGTTTCGTAGAATATTTCAATTGTTATTGGCAGTCACGTGTAGAACAAGAAACCGAATTTGATTTCTAGGAAACGAGAACATCACGAAGCCTCAGGTGCTTGCACAATTCCAAAATGTGGCTTTTGATTTGCACCATTTCATAATAATCATATAGTCTGGTCGAGCAAAGAAGACATTCTGGCAAGATGGTGAAATGACTTTAACTTGATCAATATTGTTTCAAAAATTATACATCTGGTGTCAAATTGTAGGAAACATTCTGATCTACAATTCTAGAAAAAATTTATCGAGACCGAGCTGGAGTCATTTTCCCATCTTGCCAGAGTGTCTTCTTTGCTCAACCAGACTATACGTTTCCAACCTGTGTACCTTTCATTTGCAAAATCGAATTTGTATTAACGATATGTTACCTCTTTTGGTGCAATTAATATCGAGGTAATTAAATATATGAGTGCTGAATGCGAGATCCTGGAATTCTTCGAAATACAATCTGGAACAGTATTGCGAAGCAGAATTCCAATTTGCATACATTCGACTCCTGCGTACATAGCGATCAATGTTGAGATAGATGACATTCAATTAAAGTAAATATGACAAGTCTTGATCGAGCAGTCTGGAAATGCTTGGAAGTGCAAACTAATTGGATCCCAGGTTCCTTCAAATCTTGTTGAAAAGAGTAATGATAGTAGTAACAAGAGAGTACACAATGATAGTAAATTGGAAGAGAATAAAATAGGAACTGTATGAATCTTTACTCTCTGATCGAAACATATTTCGTTTTATTCCACATTTTTCCATTGATAGCGCATTGAAGCATCATAATTGTAATATTTTTGATTAAATTAAATCAATTTTACTATTAAATCATGCTTTAAGATGTTAAATTCAAATATGTTAATCACTAGTTAATTTATTACTAATACATTAATTTTACCTACTGATTAACATAATCAACATACTTTTTACCCAAGAAGCCTACAAGTACACCAGGTAGAAGGACACCAGGTATTAGTACACCAAGAATAATTAGACCAGGTACACAACACAAATATTAACACCTTAATCGTAATATCATAAAAATTACAATAACCGTAATACCGGTCTATGAGACCGGTTAGACTGATTTTGATGTCAATTAATCATTCTAATTCACAAATTATTCTTTTAAATGTTGCTTACGTTCCTGGTAACTGATTTTATTGCCTTATTTCAATGAAAGATTTCTTTTTTGTTAAGAAGGAATAAAATAAAAGTTTGTATACTTTGAACTTTGAACTATCGAAAATCACACGGTTGTAAAAATTGCCAAACATGAAGAAAAACTCCAGATCTTGTCCTTATAAATTGACACAATCTCTGCTTCAGTCATTCCTTGCTTATTCACTGTCCATAGCACAGTCTATGCAGACCTTCCGACTACATTCCAAACAGATTGGAATACAGACCGACCGGTAAAACTTTTGAAATTGGTGTCTTACGTCTAAACCACACGCCAAAATTAAACAAAAACTGATTGAACTTATAGAGGGGTAGGAGGGGTGAAGCTACCGGGGAGGAGCGCTAATTACGTTGATCAGGGATGACACCCTGCAGGAACAAATATCACTGCCGGTCTCTGAGACCGGTATTACGCTTAAGGTGTTGATAGACAATTTTAGAAATAGGCTATCTTTTATTGGACCAACTCCAAATCAGTCTTGGGAATTTGGGAAGTCTAAAAGTGCTCTGATCATCTTTGACAATTTTATTTAATGTTAGCTTATGGTTTTAGAGTTTTGTTCATTGTTACCTGTCATTTATTCGATCTTATTTCATTCTAAAAATGTAATACTGTACAGTATATTACTTTCAGCAATAAATTCATTCCATTTCAATTCAGACGGTATTCAACTCCCCACGATAAGGCAGATGACAGAGGCAGGTAGACAGAACTCTAGGAAAGAGTGGCTTGCAAAAATGTAGGGAATGAGGGCCTAGCAGAATAGAATTCACTGCATCTCAAGCTGTGAAAATTCTCAGGATGCTTGGAACACCATACCTTTCGGCCATTCCATTTTTCCATGAATAATATATGGAGATATCACAAAATTCACAGAATTCAGATCTCAATGCGACATAGTTGTATTTTTTTTAATCGAGGTGGAATTTACTATAACTTGTTAAAGATAGATAATAATAGATATAGTATTTATGAGGAAGATAGATAGATATATCGACCGAAAGTCGATTTCGATTCGACTCGACTTCATCAAGAACAGGGGGCTTGGTAGAGACATAACCATTTATCATATCTCTATAGAATGACAGAAGGTTATGGTGGAGGGGCTGCAAATAGTAAATACCTCATCCATAATGACTTGAGACAAAGTGAACAAACTCTCAACGTGAACAAACAGGGCTGCAACTGTTGCGATGACAAACCATAGCAATGATACGACACAGTCCAAAAGAAAAAATATTAATGACACACACGGACACAATCATACTCATTACCAGTGAATATAGAAAGAAATATAGAGAATAGAGACAGAAATATCAATAGATCTCTTTATATTCACTGTCATTGCCAATGTTATGACGTGTCTATGCGATCTCGTTTTCAACTTATTGGTAACTAGCCGGCAGGCTCGCTTCGCTCGCCTTCTCCGCCTAGCCAAGGGGCTCCCCCCCTGGACCACAGACAGTATCAGCAGTGTCAGTGAGTCAAACAGGCTCGCTTCGCTCGCCTGCATAACCTCTGTCAGTGTAAGCTGAGACAAACAGGCTCGCTTCGCTCGCCTGGAAATTCCGTTCAGAAGGGATTCAAAACTTATTGAACACAGCATTTCTAGACCTAATCTGGACCAATTCACCAAATTTCGACATTTTTTAATAATTTATTCTCGAAAAATACAAGAAAAACTCTGAAAATTCCGAAAAATAGTAAAACGCTAATATTGAGCGTAATCTTGGGAACTATATCGGACATAGTTTGAAACTTGATTCAATATCTTCCAAATTAGTTTATCTATAATCGCTGGACCATTAAATTTACAGTAAGAATTGGTCGTATCAAGGCGGAAGATATGCAACCCACAATACATCTACAATTTTGAAAACCCATATTAATGGCGTAATCTTGAACGGAATTCAAAAATTCCGATTTGTAATTCTGGTGATGAATGTATGAATCAGTCAGTCAGTCAGTCAGTGCCATTTCGCTTTTATAGATATAGATTAGTTAGTAAATAGTTTGTCGAGTTATTTAGGTTGCCAATCAATACTTTAACGCACACACAAGAAAAAAGTTTGTTTATTTCGTCTCAAATGATTGTGAATAAGGTTATCATGAATAATACGTTATTTACTCAAGATTGGTACCACAAACAGCATACCTTTCCCCGTATATTGTAAGTAAAATATTTATAACGAACTGATTATCAATTTCATGAATAATTTTTTTACGGCTATGAATAAAATTACACGTAATTCTTGTTGCTATTTTGAGTATTGATCAGTCTTCTACTGTCCTGCCTACTTGATCAATCTAAACATAACCTTCTTTATTCAGATTAATCAAAATTTGGAAAAGGTCTGTGTTTTGATACAATCGAGTATATTGAATCTAGGTAAAAAGTATAGGTATCTAGTATGTGAGAACAAAAGGTTGTCATTATTTTATTATTGTTATTTACACTTTAAAGCTTATTTATTTGTCTTCCGAAAAATAATTTCATGTAGTATGAATAGAGAAATTGATATACTTCTTGCAACTGTTCTGATGCATTCATTTATTGAGAGTGATGAAATATTATTACATTCATTTATTGGAAAGAATGCATTGAAATATTATTATAGAACACATGGTAAGAAAAAACACAAGCGAAAATCGATCACAACCTTCTCTCTCCTGATCTTGCTTGTTTTTCTGTAAAACTGCTCACTTCTTCACTCTTTTTCTGTCTCGCTCTTTTTACACTGGCGGCTCGTGCCCACGAAACAGGTGAACTGCTGTACAGTGAAATATACGGGCACTTCACCTGTTTCGTGGGTAACAAGCCGCCAGTGTCTATTTATACACATCTATCTATCTATCTTTCTTTTTCTCTGTTTATCCATTTTGCTCTTCCTTTCTCTAACGATTCTCTGTAAATGGGATTCAAAATGTTTCCGATCCTCGGAACAACGAACAAGTAACGGATCGCAGTACATTGAGGGCCCTCATCTGAAAATAGCTGACTCATGAGAAGTTCAGTGATAAGAACACACATCGACTACAGCTGACCGTGACTAGATTAGATTCACGCTCTGCATAATGATTTTGTGTCAAGCGTGAATGAAGTGGGAACGTGTGAGTGGGTTGCTGGAGAAGAAGAAGAAAAAAGGGAGAAGAATAGGAAGAATGGAAAGAAGAAGAAGAGCAGGAGGAGGAGGAGGAAGAAAAGTATACACAAATCAAATCAAATTTATTGAGGTTTTAGAAAACAAAACATATTACAATTGAAACTTTTAACTATAAAACCAAATCTCTCCAAATGTTTAGAGAGAAGGGAAAACAAAAAGAAGGAGCAGAAGAAATAGAAGACAAAAAGAGGATAAGAAGAAGAGGAAGGAGTGAAAAATAAAAAGTTGAAGAAGAAAGGAAAAATAATGCAAGAAGAACAAGAAGATGGAGGAGGAAGATTAGATGAGTGAAAAAGGATGAGGAGAGAGAAGAGGAAAAGGTGAACAAGGAGGAGATCATGAGGATGATAAGGGAGGAGGAAGAAAACAAGGAGGAAAAGGAGAACCAGAATAAAAGATGAAGTAAAAAGAAGAGAAAGAGAAGATAAAAGTGAAAGAAGAGAAGGATAAAAGGGAGAAGAAGGAGAAAAACGAGGAGGAACAGAAAAAATAGAGTAGAGATCGAGAAAAAAATAGAGGGTGATGAGGAGGAACAATGAGAAGAAGTACAACAAGAGCAATAAAAAGGAGGAGGAGGAGAGAGGAAGAAGAGAAGTATAAGAAGAAAAGGAGAAGAATGTAAAAAGTGAAAGAAGAGAGGAAAGGAGTATGAAAAGATGGAGGAGAAAGAGAAAAACGAAGAGAAACAGAACAAAAAAAAAATAGAGGAGAGGTTGAGAAGAAATGATGAGTAGAATAAGAACAACAAGTGCCAGAAAGAAGAAGGAGAGGAGAAGAAGACGTAGTAGAAGGAGGAGAAGAAGAAGAAGAAGAAGAAGAAAAAGAAGAAGAAGGGAAAAAAGAAGGATATGACTAAAAAGGAGGAGGAAAAGAAGACAAGAAGATGGGATAGAATGAGGAAGAGGAGGATTTCGATTAGTAGGATGGTAGGTAGGATGAGATGGTCTGTGGGGTGGGTATTGAAGAGCAGAGATTTAGAATTACTAATCAATTTGATGTGCAGTGTAGTGAGATGAGGATTCTCTCTCTTCTGGTTCTGCTCCATCTCACACACGATCAGAGGTCAAGAGTCAACAGTTAGTCAGCTTTTTGCCGTATGCGACAGAAGCTTACGAATCATCTATTCAGGTTTCAAGTGAATACAATTCAGTCTTGATTAAAAACTAGACTTTTGCTGCCTTTCCCGAATGTGTGACAAATCTTGACACTGTTTTGATCCGCATCTCATGAAGAGAACGGTTTAAAAGGTATTCAATTTAAAAATAATGACTCAAATACACGAGGATGAACTTTTTTATCAATTAGACAAGATTCAATATGATTTAAACTTTGATCAGAGATGTTGTGGAACTTATCCATAATTGAGGTAAGTGAAAACAAATGTTGTCAGATCCACAAAGTTTATTTAAAATACCATACTCAAGTTTCAATGCTCAGGGCATCATCATCAGTGGAAAATCAGTTTTATCAAGGCTGAAAATCAGTTTGAGTCATTATTTTTACATTGAATACCTTTTAAACCGTTCTTTTCATGAGATGCGGATCAAAAATAGTGTTACCAACAGTGTCAAGATTTGTCACACATTCGGGAAAGGCAGCAAAAGTCTAGTTTTTAATCAAGGCTGAATTGTATTCACTTGAAACCTGAATAGATGATTCGTAAGCTTCTGTCGCATACGGCAAAAAGCTGACTAACTGTTGACTCTTGACCTCTGATCGTGTGTGAGATGGAGCAGAACCAGAAGAGAGAGAATCCTCATCTCACTACACTGCACATCAAATTGATTAGTAATTCTAAATCTCTGCTCTTCAATACCCACCCCACAGACCATCTCATCCTACCTACCATCCTACTAATCGAAATCCTCCTCTTCCTCATTCTATCCCATCTTCTTGTCTTCTTTTCCTCCTCCTTTTTAGTCATATCCTTCTTTTTCTTCTTCTTCTTCTTCTTCTTCTTCTTCTTCTCCTCCTTCTACTACGTCTTCTTCTCCTCTCCTTCTTCTTTCTGGCACTTGTTGTTCTTATTCTACTCATCATTTCTTCTCAACCTCTCCTCTATTTTTTTTGTTCTGTTTCTCTTCGTTTTTCTCTTTCTCCTCCATCTTTTCATACTCCTTTCCTCTCTTCTTTCACTTTTTACATTCTTCTCCTTTTCTTCTTATACTTCTCTTCTCCCTCTCTCCTCCTCCTTTTTTATTGCTCTTGTTGTTCTTTTTCTCATTGTTCCTCCTCATCACCCTCTATTTTTTTTCTCAATCTCTACTCTGTTTTTTCTGTTCCTCCTCGTTTTTCTCCTTCTTCTCCCTTTTATCCTTCTCTTCTTTCACTTTTATCCCTTTTATCTTCTCCTTCTCTTCTTTCTACTTCATCTTTTATTCTGGTTCTCCTTTTCCTCCTTGTTTTCTTCCTCCTCCCTTATCATCCTCATGATCTCCTCATTGTTCACCTTTTCCTCTTCTCTCTCCTCATCCTTTTTCACTCATCTAATCTTCCTCCTCCATCTTCTTGTTCTTCTTGCATTATTTTTCCTTTCTTCTTCAACTTTTTATTTCTCACTCCTTCCTCTTCTTCTCATCCTCTTTTTGTCTTCTATTTCTTCTGCTCCTTCTTCTTGTTTTTCCTTCTCTCTAAACATTTGGAGAGATTTGGTTTTATAGTTAAAAGTTTCAATTGTAATATGTTTTGTTTTCTAAAACCTCAATAAATTTGATTTGATTTGTGTATACTTTTCTTCCTCCTCCTCCTCCTGCTCTTCTTCTTCTTTCCATTCTTCCTATTCTTCTCCCTTTTTTTCTTCTTCTTCTTTTTCTCCAGCAACCCACTCACACGTTCCCACTTCATTCACGCTTGACACAAAATCATTATGCAGAGCGTGAATCTAATCTAGTCACGGTCAGCTGTAGTCGATGTGTGTTCTTATCACTGAACTTCTCATGAGTCAGCTATTTTCAGATGAGGGCCCTCAATGTACTGCGATCCGTTACTTGTTCGTTGTTCCGAGGATCGGAAACATTTTGAATCCCATTTACAGAGAATCGTTAGAGAAAGGAAGAGCAAAATGGATAAACAGAGAAAAAGAAAGATAGATAGATAGATGTGTATAAATAGACACTGGCGGCTTGTTACCCACGAAACAGGTGAAGTGCCCGTATCTTTCACTGTACAGCAGTTCACCTGTTTCGTGGGCACGAGCCGCCAGTGTAAAAAGAGCGAGATAGAAAGAGAGTGGAAAAGTGAGCAGTTTTTCAGAAAAACAAGCAAGATCAGAAGAGAGAAGGTTGTGATCGATTTTCGCTTGTGTTTTTTCTTACCATGTGTTCTATAATAATATTTCAATGCATTCTTTCCAACAAGATTTTCACCACTGGTTGTAGCTTACTCTCCCCATGAATCGCCAACCCTTCAAGTCAATATTTAGAAAATAAAATTCAACCATTTAGTTCTTAAGTTATCGCTCTTGACTTGGAAAAATTAATGAATGGATCAGAACAGTTGCGATAATTCTAATTTCTCTAGATGAAATTATTGTTCGGGAGACATATAAATTTGCATTAAAGTGTAAATAACAATAATAAAAGATTCAAGAATAATTCACAGAGAATTGGAATATCTTTGGAATTCATTGTTTTGAGTGAGTTACAATGAATGTTTTAATAATTTGTTTTAATGATCATGAAAGTGATGAAAAGATGAAGGAATGGTACAAAGGAAGAGTATTACACCACAAACTATGTGTCACTTAGATATATTTATCAAGAGATTAATGAAAATCACATTATGCTTATGGGACATGATTCTGCGGTTCGGCAAATGGTCTACTATAGGCCTACTATCACCCACTCTATTATCAAGAGTTAAGGCAATTTAATCATTAGTATCCAATTTTGAATGACAAATTAATTAAATCAATCAATTGGGCAAATCAATTAACCTCAATAAGCCTATTAAGGTTGATTTCGAAGCAATTTTGATCAAAAATTCAATCTTAGAACAAATACAGTATATAAATAAAACTATTAAACGATTATAAAGAAACATTATTCGTAATGAATACACAAACATATTGTCAGCTTTACGTTATGAATAAAAATCTCTGCACACCGGACACTACCAAAAGTCAAAACTATTCCTTTATAAGACTGTTGGCTCGAAATTGAAATTTCTTTTCATCAACAAAATATTTTCACTTCCCAACATTTTCCCGGTACCTACATAAATATCAACCATGTCCAATTCAACCTCTCTCATGAAAATAACACGGCAAAGAGCCCACGATACACGTAAGAACACTGCACACAATTGAAAAAATTAGAAATATCCTTCCGATCCTAATATCTCAATCACATCCGCCCACTCTGAATTCTGTTTCAAAGGTTGAAAGGTTGACAATCCTTTAGAAGCCACTAAACGCACATGTCAACCCAAATTGCTAAACAAAAGCAGGACAATGAAGGGGGACCCGATGACTGTTGCCAAACAATTATTGTTTGATTTACCTGTTGGGGTCAGAGGGGGTCTTTATTCTAGAGGGCGACCACAAACAAAATAAGTGACAAAGGGTGAGCGGGGTAGTCACAAATAGGGGGATATTAGTACAGGGGCGGAAAAAGAGTCGCCTAGAAAGAAGGGGTGAACCACCAGCTGTTGTAGTTATTCGAAATTTGATAAGAGCCTCTTAGGTAGCTTAATTGAATGGCAATTTGAGGGTTTCCTCTTCGGGAGGGGTGGCTCGGTTCTAATGGAATGGGAAATCCCAAAGCACTTTCCCTTCCCCACCTCTTGTCTAGACTAAGACGCAAGTCCATTTACCGCAAAAAGCCGCATACCGGCTTTTTCGGTTAGACGGGAGTAGACTAGAAAAAATAACCAACCCATTTTGTTTGTTACCCCACCCCACATCAAAAATCTTTGCACTTTGATGCGGCAACGTCGAACCAGACAAAAAAATCAAAAACCTCAGGGTGGGATGGGAAATTGACAACGCCGCTATTGGTATTGGCAAAATTGAAGCGTTGTCAGTTTTGATTCAATATTTTTCGTTTCCCTCCGATTACATTCGGCTGTATGTTGACATACTGCTCGCTTTTGCACAGTAATCAATTATTGAGTAAGCCCAGTGAGGCAGCTGATTGATGGTTATATTTTTGACACTTGGAATCCACTGTGACAGTTATCGATTTGTGCAAATAACTTGTGTAGGAAGAGTTAGTTCTTCAATTTTATGAGTGGATAGAGTTGTAGATATTGTAAAATAGGTCATTCTCTCCTCTCTTCTGCGGACTGCTAGTGGCAAAGTGAATGATTAATAAACTGAACTGTTCATTATTTTTGATCGTTTTTAATTCACTATTCACGGTTCATGCTATTCAATCGTTTTCAGTTCACTATTCACCTGAATACTTGCTATTCGATCATCTTCCAATCATATTTCATGATTCTGTACAAATCTTTGGAGCAAAAAGGGTCGTTATTTTTTGACAGAAATTCATGTTCTATCAATAGGCCTATGTCATTTGAAACAGAATTCATTTCTCCAGGCGCTCTGATTCCACTTATTTGAAACATATAAGTATTCTCAATTTAGTATAATGTAACAAATTTCTATAGTTAAAATACTGTAATATTATACTACCACTAATAAAATAGAATAATCATGCATACATCTTCTGGTATAATTGGAAGATTCCAATAATTTTTGAGATAAATTATTTTTTCACTGTGATACAGTAGTAGTAGGAATTTTGAGGTTCTTTGAAAGAAAATTATTTTTTCTTTTTGATTCAAACTATTCTATTTTCTATGAAAAATTTTATATTTATGACTTGAGTTAGAACGCAATATTTCACTTATCCAGTCTACATTATTTATTCAAGTTGAAGCACGTACCATATATGTCTATATGTCATAATATGTCTATTCAATCAACAGATCACTTACTTATAAGGACAATGTATAATAAACAATAATGAACCGTATTTTTAAGGGCACTGTGATTTATTATAGATACAATCAATTATCTAAAATTCATTATTTGGTAAAAACACTCAAGAAAGACCATATTTTCTCCTATGTTGCCCAATAACCTCAGAACTCTCTATTCTACTTTGAGAAATTTACGTAGCCTGATCTCCAAAACCGATTCTCACTCTCCTATTCTACATTAATAACTCCTCTGATAAACCCAACTGATTACACAGATAAAATGCACGCTGAATAGACTCCATTGTAATAAACTGAGATAAAACTATGTATATATTGGGATGAAGTGGAATATTCCAGCGACATACAATAAGTTGGGAGCTTTAATGAAGGAGGAATGTTGTATGGCTTAAAAGTAACGGGAACTGGGGCTTCTATACTCTGTCCAAGTGGAGAAGACATTCTGGCAAGATGGGAAAATGACTCCAACTCGGTCAATATTAGTTCAACAATTATAAATTTGGCCTCAAATTGTAGATTAGAATTTTTTTCTACAATTTGAAAAAAAATTGATAATTTTTAAACCAATATTGAATGAGTTGGAATGATTTTCCCATCTTACCAGAATGTCTTCTTTGCTTCGACAGACAAAGGCAGCGTAAATTTCGAGAGTCTTTCCTAGCTGAATAAGATTCCGAAAATAAATTCCACTCACTATCACTTCGCTTCCATCCTTATTTACCGACTCAACTCGCGTATTTTTCCCAGCGCTCGGAAACTGTCTTGCCTTTTATAACATAAGACTGTGCCTAATTGCTTAAAACAACAAAGAAAAACTAACAAGAAAAAACACAATTTCTTCTGTTAATGTTGATTGTGGCCGAAGCAATTATACATCTTCCAGATTAAAACAGGATTAACCTTATACTTAAGATTTGCGTCGTCTTTTAATAATGGAGATTTCCAAGAGTATTCCTCACCTACAAAAATATAGCCAAGGTACACTTTTTGAACGTCTTGAGTGAGAAATTATCTTTCTTGTGAATTCTCTGTGGTTTATCCGTGGAACGTGAAAGCCCCAAAGAGAATTAAGTATTATTGTTGTATAAAAAGCATTCAAGAAAAGAACTATTAACAAATTTGGAACAAAGCAATGAAGGAGAGAGGAGTTAAAACAGTGGAGTTAGAACATATATAGTAATATTCTTATGGCTTTTATTGGTGGGGAGACCCTTACGGGTAGTTCCACCTCGCCAATCTGTACTTGGCCAGAACCGGTCACCCATCCAAGTGCAGTCCACAGTGTTCGTGACTTAACATCACGTTTACCGATAGATCACCCTCACCGAGAGACCAATTGCCAGTACAACATAATTATATAGTCTGTCAACGCAAAGAAGACCCTCTGGCAAGATGGGAAAATGACTCCAGCTTGGTCAATATTTGTTCAAGAATAATAATTGTGGTCTCAACAGTAGATCAAATTGTTTCCTATAATTTGAGATCAAATTTATAATTTTTGAACCAATATTGACCGAGCTGGAGTAAGTTTCCCATCTTACCAGAGGGTCTTCATTGCTTGGACAGACTATAGCCTATTGAAAAAAATATTGAGTTTGTTAGCATTGTATGCTATGAATTGGTTACTAATCCAATTTGACATACGATACAAATCTAATAACTTTTAGAATAATAATTACTTGTCTGAGAACTAAACAACTAATTAATTACATTTGAAAAGGTGATAGGACAATAATATTAGTAAACAAAGAATAAAGAAAAACAAATAGGAGAGAAAGAAAAAAGTTATAGGAAAAATAAAAAATAAACATTTAGTAGCGAATAGCTGACACCCAAAAGTTTGGCAGTTTCCTCTGTCTTGTCCATGATGTAACCTACACAACTGGCGACTCGTACCCACGAAACAGGTGAAGTGCCCGTATCTTTTACTGTACAGCACTTCACCTGCTTCATGAGCACGAGCCGCCAGTGTCCTACACTAACAGCTGATGTAAAGCATCTAATCCAACTAATAAAACATCATCAAGGCATACCTGAATTACATCATTTGTCTTTTTTAATTGATGAAATATCATCAAGACATACCTGAATGACATCTATTGTTTCTTTTAACTGATGAGATACCATCTAGGCATACCTAAATGACAAATCTAATTGACAAAATCAGCTGTTGGAGCGCAAAAAAGGAGCAGAAGAAACCACCTGATATTTTGGCGTCACCTATACACGAAGAAAGTGATAGTGAGTGGTATGGAGCTATTATTAAGACTCTAGTGAGTGGGTGTAAGGTAGGGGACAGAACTCAATATGAAAAACATGTGTGTGACCAGGAAACTGGGGAGGAATTAGGCGATAGAAGGGGAAAGAAACAGACCGAGATAGATGGCAAGACGATGAAAAACCCGTCGGCTACAGAAAAAGATCTAATTGGACGCTGGAAAAGGATTAATCGCTTTTCCTCCCGGTTTTCTTCTTGGCACGGATTTTCCTCATTTGTGATAGATTTTACTTGCAAACATTCGTTATTAGCCAACTTCTGATGAGTGTGATTGCCACCATCGAGATGCCGGTAATTGGCAAGACTAGAAAAGTTGATGAGATTTTGTATTTTTAGAAATCAGTTTTGAATGGAAATCAAGAGCTACAATTGATTACATTACATGTTTTCTTTAATATTCTTATTTTCTTATAGTCATCTAGAATTTTTATAGATTTCCCTCTTCTCATTATATATTTTTCTTCTCAACTTCTTGTTCATCACCTCTACATATTCTTCATTCTCTTTCACATTACTTTCCAATACATCATCTTATTCTACACACATGATCTTGCCTACTATGTACTTCTTGTCGTTCATCATCTCGTTTCTCTTCATGAAAGTTTCTTGCTCTTCTATTCTTCTTCACAGTACAATAAATAATAACATCCACTTTCTCCAATTCCAACCATTTTCTACCTCTAACTCCTGTTCTTTCTCACCCTTATTATCTTATTCCTTTTCTCTTTCTTCTTCTCTTTATCTCTACACTTCTTCTTCTTCTCCTTCTCCTTCTCCTTCTCCTTCTCCTTCTCCTTCTCCTTCTCCTTCTCCTTCTCCTTCTCCTTCTCCTTCTCCTTCTCCTTCTCCTTCTCCTTCTCCTTCTCCTTCTCCTTCTCCTTCTCCTTCTCCTTCTCCTTCTCCTTCTCCTTCTCCTTCTCCTTCTCCTTCTCCTTCTCCTTCTCCTTCTCCTTCTTCTTCTTCTTCTTCTTCTTCTTCTTCTTCTTCTTCTTCTTCTTCTTCTTCTTCTTCTTCTTCTTCTTCTTCTTCTTCTTCTTCTTCTTCTTCTTCTTCTTCTTCTTCTTCTTCTTCTTCTTCTTCTTCTTCTTCTTCTTCTTCTTCTTCTTCTTCTTCTTCTTCTTCTTCTTCTTCTTCTTCTTCTTCTTCTTCCTTTTTTCCTTCTCCTCCTATTCCAACTCATCATCTTCTCCTGCTCCCCCTTATTCTCCTCTCCTCCTACTTGTTCAATTCATCTCTTCCTTATCCTCTTTCACCTCCTTCTCATTTTCGTCTCCTCCCACTTGTCCAATTTTCTCTTCGTCATCCTCTTCATCCTTCTTTTCATTCTTTCCTCAATTTACTTGTCCAATCCCCACAATCTTCATCCTCCTCCACCTCATTCTCCTCTTCTCCAATTTTCCTCCTCCTTAACCTCTCTCCTTCTCTCCTCCTCCTCTATTCCTCCCTACTCCTCCTTCTCCTCTCCTTCTAATTATACAATTCCTCTAATCTTTATGCTCTTCCTTGTACTTGCCCTCCTCCCTCTTCTTTTCTCCTACTTGTCCAATTCTCCTTTCCGTTATCTTCTCCTAATCCTCTTCTTTCTATTTCTCCACCTCCACTTCTTCCTTCTCCTTCTCCACCTCCTCCTCCTCCTCCTCCTCCTCCTCCTCCTCCTCCTCCTCCTCCTCCTCCTCCTCCTAGTTGTCCAATTTTCCTCTTTTCTGTACTTTTTCTTTCCCTCCTTTCTTCTTCCTCCTCCCCCACCTTCTCCTCAATTTCCTCCTCCACTGATCTATTTCTTCTTCCCTCCAGCTCCGCCCCAAAGGCGCTTATCGTTTCTTGTGTAGTACCGCTCTCAATCAGTGCAACTGAATCTGGCAGCTCAGTACTCCACCACTTATCTTACCCAATAGGCTACTCCCATAGGAAACAAAAAACCGTAAGACCCATCCTGATCCAGACTGATGACAATCAATATTAATCATTTGATTTGTGACACAGAGAAAATCAATATTCGCCAACCTCTTCCTTCTACTGTTTGAGGAGTGCAGGTGTAGACCCACAAATTCCACTAGCACTCTTCATCTTCATCTGAAGCTAGTAATGTATTCAAACTCATCAATCATCTAATAATAGATGTAAGAATTATTAGATGTTGCAGTACACCAACTGCTAATCAATAATCATCTTTACTATTAGTAGGTAGACTTTTCTAATAGTAGGCTAATTCGGAATAAACAAGGTACGGAACTGGAATCGGAGTCAAGTCTTGAAACACTCATTACCAAGATTCATCTTTAAGACGATCAAGATAATTATTGAGATTGGGGGGAAAAGTTGAATTCAATTCACTAACTATTCAACATTAGTGAAAATGTAATATCATTAGTCTATAGTAACATTATTTCATGACATTGTAGTAACAGATAACAAATATGAAGACTATGTTACCAGTCAGCAGATAATGTTGTGCATTGAGGAACTCAAGGCACTATAATTCGTAATAGATGGTTCAATAATGTTGTATAAATAGGGGTTGAAGAATTTCAAGTTTTTCCAGTACTGGTCTATTCTGATGAACTATTCTTGATAGTAAAATAAATTGATGATCAAAAAATTCATTACATTTTTTAAAAATTATTAATATTGCAGTAAAATCTTGTATTTTCGATTTCGGCGTTTCTCCATGGCAGAGTGCCGTCAGGAGGCGTTGGCAAGTTTTTTTTAGTATTTGTATTTATACAATTCAATTTTTTCCTTTCAATTAAATGTTTATTTTATGAATATGAGAAAATGATAGTATATAATTTTCATTAATATCGAAAAATGTCGTTCAAAAACGTTCAAGTTCTTTATTTATGAAGAAGAATACCAAACTATCTATAATCTAACATGACAAAATTCTCGAATCCTCTCCAAGATCGTCCTCAAAGACAACTATCGATGAAAAAACTCTATTCAGTAATTATAAAACATAGTCCCTGAAGTTCTCCTCAAATTATTCTATAATACATTTTGTATTTTCCTCGCGTTTCATCATCAAAAACCACCCGGCAGCCAATCCACATCGATTGTCTCCGGCCAACTCATAAGTCAAGTTCAAAAATCGATTTGCCGAAAGCCTTTGACAATTTCAAGCTCAGCTGCTTCGCTGCCTCCTTCTTGCTGAAAGCGAATAAATTGTCAACTTTTGTGCGAGAGGAGGGAGAAAGACAGCGTGTGAGTGAGAGAGCAACCCATTGCCTTGCTCTGTTCAAGCTGAAAAGCCGATTAGAGCGCTGTGCCTCGCTCGTGGACCGATTGAGAATTACTAACGGTTCAGCGGAGTTCAACACGGCTCTACACTTGGTCCAATCATGCATACGATCTAATTAAAAGTAAAGTCGCAGAGACGACTGTCGCCAACAGCGTCATCAACAACATCAAAATCATCATCAACAACATCAAAACCATCATCATTTACATCAAAAACATCGTCTTCTCCTCGGCAGCCCTTTTACAAAGGCCCTTGACACACACCAGTCGATAATGGTCAGCGGGAAATTCATTCAGCAGGCAACTAAGTGGCACAGTGCACACTGCTGCAAATCTCCACAATGGAAAAGTCGCTTCATTACACGCGCCTGCATGCATGCGTGCGTGGAATCACACGCTTCACATAATTTCTTAGGGTCGACAGCCTTGTGAAGGACACTTTACTCGATAACCGTTGATAACGAGTTAGTTATTGGAGTGCGCTTTTTGTTAAATAACGGTTAGTAATATGTTACTAAAGGGTTATACTCCAATTACCTTCCACTAGGGTGCAATACGGTGTGCTAACTGTGAAAGATTTGCATTATGAATGACCAAAGGTACCGTAATGAGTTAGATATTCGAGTGTTATTGAAGGGTGCAGACGAAGAAAGATTTTCTAAGCAACATAATCACAATAATTCATGAAATAATAATTTACAATGGAGAGAGCAACAGGATTTCTCCCAAAACTGTATAAATCTCTTGATATATTTTATGTCATTTTCAGAGTATGTTCTGTATTCGATTATCAATTATTGAGGATTACTTATTTAATAATTTATTAATGGTTAAATTTGGAGATTTACTTTAATCATTTACTCATTCCTTATTACTGGGTTTAGGCTACTCATTTATGCGGAGAGGGATTTTACAAAAAGGAAAAAATAGATACAAAGAAATATATCAATGAAACAGTGAATTCCCATCACAAGAGATCTCCACAATTTTTAAAAGACGGAAACGATAAATGGAAACTAAAAACGCTTAGAAAAGGTAAAGATATCAAACAGATGATACAACTAGGAACTACGTAGATGATGAACTAGGAAACAAGAGAAATTTCAACTGCAACAGAACATACTGCATTCTCATACATAGGCCTACAGATACATGCGTATCATATGACTTCCAGTACCCTCTTCCACTATCCTCAATATTCATGAGTGGAGGTGTTCAAGGGTTATTTGAGGGAGGGGGGTGACGCATAAAGGGGGGTTAAGGAATGAATGCTTGTAGGCAGCATCACAAAGGCAATGAGATGTTGGTCTAAGGCGGGGAATCCGCTTCTGTAGATCCCTCTCATCTCAGGTACCACTCACACTAGTTGAACAGTGAACTAGTTTATTTAACGGATTGTAAACGATCAACTGTTTTGTTCCTCGCTATAGTTGAACGTTGAACTAGTTTATTCAACTGGTTGTTCTAGTTGAGCTAATAGTTGAAGAATATTTGAAAATTTCAATCAATTTTTGTAGATTAATTTTACAACTAGCCTATTTGAAGACACGGTCTCAGGTGCAAGATATGATATTCATATGTAATAGAGAAGACTCTCATGTTGGCCAATATTATGATTTATATGGAAAAAATCATAGAATTGTTTTTATTTTTCCAAATAAATCGTGATACTTGACAAAGTAAGTGTGTTTCTATTCTGTAGAACTATTTATTATAGATTGTGTTATTTATTCTATTGTTAACATAGACTAGATACAAATTAAATAGAAAATAATAAGCTCAACCTTAACATAATAATGCATCACACAAGAAGATAATTCATCATAATTTACCTAATAATTTTGTAATCCAATAGTTTTCAGACAGCAACATCTCTATCACCAGGAAATGAACAAAATAAAAAATGAAATAAAATTATAGGTAGAGGAAAAATTATATTTCAACTAGTTCACAAACCAGTTAATCCCTATCTTAAACCAGTCAATTCCTATCCGAAACCAGTTAAGCTTCGTCAACATCACAACCTAATTCCCCCAAACACTCATGCAATGATCTTGATCTGCTTCTTCAAAGGGAAGCACACAGAAGGACGGCCTACTACAACACGCACCTCACATTCTAGAACATTCCTCAGTTCTTCACTAATTAAATCTCACCAAACGCTATGTCGATATAATCAAATGACGGGATTGTCGTGTTTGCGGGGGGGGGGGCGATGATGAAACAGGGGTGTTGGAAGGGTGAGATGGTGAGGGGGGGGAGGTAGGGGAGGATTCTTACCTTACCGCCTATTTCGACACAAAACGGGCTGTGCCGATACACCTATAGTCTAACAAAGCATAGAAGACACTCTGGCAAGATGGGGAAATGACTCCAGTTCGGTCAATATTGGTTCAAAAATTATGAATTTGGTTCAAAATTGTAGGAACCATTGTATCTACAATTTGAGACCAAATTCATATTTTTCGAACCAATATCGACCGAGCTGAAGTCATTTTCCCATCTTGCCAGAATGTCTTCTTTGTTCGACCCCAAGCAAAGAAGACATTCTGGCAAGATGGTAGAATGACTCCAACTCGGTAAATAGTGTTTCAAAAATTATAAATTTGGTTTCAAATTGTAGGAAACTTTGTGATCTATAATTCGAGACCAAATTTGTAATTTTTGAAACACTATTTACCGAGTTGGAGTCATTCTACCATCTTGCCAAAATGTCTTCTCTGCTCCATACCTACAAGTGTGTAGGGCAGGCGTTAACCTTCAGCCCCCCACAGTTTAATAGCAACAAGCACTCACTACACTACCCTTGCATTGTCTCACACGGGTCTCCATTGTTCCGTTACCCCTTGAAAGGCTGCACTACACTACTGATGTATTTCATCGTTGTGTTTGCCCTGGTTGCACATTATAATAATAAAACCCCCACCTCATTCTCAGTGCAATCGAGAATCATTCTTCATTGTTTGAGGTGATGATGGTGAGGGCTGTTGAGGTGGGTAGGGGGTGAGAGAATTGTGAGCAGAGGGGGTTAAGAGTCATTGTGAGGCATAACAAGGTATCCTCGTAAAACATTAGATAGTGGAGGGGGAGAGGAATCTCACTCTAGCAACATCTGGTCCATTAACCCCTCCATTGGTTGCTTTTAATGGATTAGATGCTCGTAGATTCCAATTGCATGAAATTGAAGTAATGGGGTGGTGTGTATTGTATCAAGGATCATAAAGGTATACAAAAGAGTATCAAGGAAGTTGTAGACAATCAAAGTAAGATAATATTATTGTACACTAATATAATCATTCTGTATCGAGTTGGTATTGTACCAAAGGTACAAATGTACATTAAAGATACAAAGGTACCAATGAAGATTCATTGTATTCTTGTATTCATAAGTAGGCTAATGTGGTGGTGTGTCAAGTATTATACAAGTATACAATGATGGTATAAACATTCAAAGTACGATAATAATAATATTATTGTACATTGAAATGATTATTTTATATCGAGTGGCTATTGTAATATCAAAGGTTATACAAGATGATAAACTCCCATTACAATCCCTAAAACATTGAATTTGACCTAGATATTTGCTGCAATTTGAAAAACGTCCCCTTATTCAAAGTAATAATAGAAGATGAATGGATTTACAGCTAAAGGTGGATTCCAAATCACATGGAAGCGATTGGATTGGTATAAATGATTTTAAAAAGCTATATTATTTGAAAATGAGAACTCAGTCATTTGATGATTTTAGAATTTTGAAAGAATAACAGAAAGTAATAACTAAGTAGAAGATATCAAGTTGACCTATAGCTGCAGGTAAACTCCAAAACAATATGAAACAATGAGTGCAGGGGCGAACCCAGGAATTAAATTGGGTGGGGGATATGAAAAAATCAGAGGGGACCCAAGGAAACCCCTTCAGCGTGGGGGGGCTGTTTGTTGTTGCTGCCTTGAAATATCTATAGTGACCTAAGTATTTATAATAATAGCCCTCTCTAAACAAACATTATCATATATTTTGACCAAGTAAACTAAGTTGAATAAATAAATTTACCATGTAAATATGTTTTCTTATTAAAGCATAGTACATAGTAAAAATATATTATTTACCAATTATTATAGTAGATGAATTGATTATTACAAGAGCTTTTGGTCTTTTTCAGTCGTTATTTATTGAAAAATTGTTGATCAAATATTGTTGATCAAATTGTTGATCTAATTGTTATTCAAATTGTTGATAAAATATTGTTGATCAAATTTTGGATCAAATATTGTTGTTAAATTGTTGATCAAATTTTGTTGATCAAAAAATTCAATCAACAATCAAAACGTTATCTATTCAACCAAATTTTGTTTTCTTTTTTTCAATCGACGCAGAATTTTGTCCTTTACAATTTACTATGAGAATGCACCTATAAAAATGTGGACCGTTTTTTTAAAACAGGCTAGGTGATGGAATTCTTCAATTTTGACCAAATTCAACATATGATATACGAAATAGAACTGCCTTTTCAACTTAAACAATGAGCTATGGTTTATCAGGATCCGTTCACTCTTACGAAAGTTAGGGGTGCCCTTATTCTATTATCCTTGAATGTCCTTTGTATCAAAAATAATTTGGATTCAGAGCAGTGGAGTATTTATTTTGATGGTAAGTGATCCAAGTAGACTACGAAATACTATTATAACTTCAATTAGGCTCTATTTGAACTTCAAATGTCTAGCATAACATCAAAATGTTAAAAAAACACCTGTAGCCTGTTTTATTTTTGGAAAAGTGATTGTTAATGTTCCAAAAATTGGTCAAATATAGATTTTTTTGCACTTTCTGAACTCAATTTTTCATGCTCTACAACTTTTAGGGAGGGGTTACTTTATGAGCTCTGTTACTGTTACTTTATGAGCTACAGAAGAATTTAAAGAATTTTTTTGAATGAATGTAAAATGCTATCTATTGAAACGATTTTTGTTTTCTTCTATTTTATCGACGCAGAATTTTGTCCTCCACAATTTACTATGAGAATGTACCTATAAAAATGTGGACCGTTTTTTTGGTTATATGCGAAAAACTAAAAAAGTGCACGGTTTTCTGGCTGTCAAAAGTTGTGCGAAGGGAAATTTTGTGTGCACTTTTCGAATACACATTACTGGGACCCTAATGAAGCAATTAGAACAATAAAATCGCATACACCACCTTTTGCAGAAAAAAATCCCTGCGTACTGGACTATAAAGAGAATTCTATTTAGTGTAGGATAGGTCCCAATTTCGGGGGGGGGGATATATCTCCTCATTTCCCCCTCCTGGGTTCGCCCCTGAATGAGTGATAAAACCTATATTAATATTCTTATAATAAAAAACCCACTAATAATATTATTCGTTATGTGTGTTTGATAAAATTTGTATGGATCAATGAATCATGAAATATTGTAATAGGAAAGTAATATGGCGTTCTTTTGACAAATTATGTTGAAACATGACAGAAAATGACGGAAACCCCTTTAAAAAAAGAGAGTAGGCTTGTAAAGCTCACTGTCAATAATAATAATTATTATTACTGTTGAGCCATGAAATTCCCTTTATCCGATAATATTCCATCATCAATCATAATTTTATCCTTGCTTAATCCACAGACGCAAAACATAGATGTTACGTTTCAAACCTCACACTGATTCGAAAACAGCTCATTTATATTGCACCAAAAATTATAAATAACATCCCAAATAATCTCACCAATCAAAAAGTTATTAAATATATCCCAGCAACCGTTAAAAACTGGATTAGTCAATCTTATTACTTCAATATCAACGTAATATAGGCTAGATACTTTCCCCAAATTGTTCGACATCTTGTTTTTTAGAATTATTAATGATCTAGATTCTTTGAGCTCTGTAACCTCTTTTCTTTTACTTCTGTTATAATATAATTATTGCTACTCCTACTGGCGGACAAGTTATACTTTTGCCAGTAGAATTCCACTGTGTATAATATAATAGTTCAATCACTATGTATATTAGTAACTATGTATATTTTGCTTTTGATATCTTGTAATTTGATTGTGTATTGTGTACATTTTGTGGTAATAAATTTGAATTTGAATTTGAATTTTTGAATAGATAAAATAAATCTAGCAATCTGAATTAGATGAGAAGGGAATTCGTTATTTGAACCCATCCAAGAGCAACTAATTCATAAAATTTGTGAGACAACCTGGTATTACGATAATAATATGACAGATTTAATTATCATCCTGAACTGAGTTAGCTTTTGAATAAATATCCGCTGAGTTCATCTCTCTACAGTAACCTCGTCATATTTCATGCATGAATAATATTTAATTCCTGAGAGTATTACTGTTATGATATGTGAAGAACAATACATGGTAAATAAAGCGAGTTGACTGAGGTATTATTTGAATAATTGATCTTTATCATGAGTGAAAATGCTATGAAATCTGTCAATGCATTTCCAGTATTCCTAATCCACATTTCACAAGCATTATCTCTAGGAATTTTTTCATTGATTTTCGCCTTTGTTCCAGGCGAATGAAACGATAATTCAATGAAATATCTACATAATATTTGACTTTGACACTGAATAATCATTCTAATGCATTTTTCAAAAAATTCTTCCTATCAATTTATACCTGAAAATGGGATATAGTTTTTATTCAGTTAAGTAGCCTACAAATCTGTAGTTTATTACTCACTTTCAAGTTTCAAGTGAAGGGCTTGAAAATACGGTACTGTAGTATTAATCTTGCTGGTAGTGAGACGGAAATATTCCGAAAAAAAAATTGGAAATTGATAAAAAGCCGCAATTCTACCTTCAAGAAAAGAAGGAATCAATTTCAATAACTTTGAATACTCAATAGACACTGAATATAACGGTGGGTACGAATATTACAAACAAAAATTATCATAGTTTCAAAACGGTAGACGGAGGAATATTCTAAATCTAGTAGCCAACATTTCTACAGTAAAATGAATTAATGATGATTTCGTTCATGTTGTATAATGTGTCATGTGGATGGGAGTAATGTTGTTAATTGAATACAGCTAGAATAAATTACAGACGTAATGTAGAGAAGAAAATTTATTATTTATCGATTTACCTTGAGAATCTCGACAGGTCATTATTTGCAAATTGCAGCTCCAGATTAATATTTAGCACTGCCGGTTTCAATTACAGATTAAACAAATACTGGATCACGAAAACACACGTACAATTCTAAAAATTGAATTACATTTCACGAAACCTATGGAACTCGAATTCGGAAAACTAAACTTGCAACAAGTGGATTGAAATAAATATTTAACGATTTTACGGACATAACCATGCAAGACTAGACACGATCAGCAGATCGACGGTTGGCGACAAGGTTGCGCTTGTCAATTCTGCCAATAAAACAAATCAAATCAATCGTACTATTCCACGCTGTCAACCTGTTAGTATGATCTGTCGAAGCAAAGAAAACATTTAGGCAAGATGGAAAAATGACTCCATTCCGGTCAATTTTGGTTCAAAAATTATCAATTTGGTCTCAAATTGTAGATTAGAATGTTTTCTACAATTTGAGAGAAATTTTATAATCATTGAATGAATATTGACTGAGCTGGAGTCATTCTCACATCTTGCCAGAATGTCTTCTTTGCTTGGACAATTAATCAATAATTATTTTTAAGCTGCACTCTCAAACCTATATTGCATCAACTTTAAAACCCCCAGAGCTTCAAATTCAAATTCAAATTCAAATTCAATTTATTGTTGTAACATTACAAAAATGCATAACAAAGTCAAAACAGTAATTAAAATAAATTTTCAAAATACATCACAGAGTATAAATATCACAAATCCAACAATTCATTTTTGTTGTAAGGACATTTATCTATAAGATAGTTCTTAATATTTTTTTTGAAACATTTTAAATCGTCAACTTTCAAAATATCAGGTAACTTATTATAAAGTCTTGTCCCATACTCTAAAAACCCATTCAAGGTGTAAGAATAACTACATTGATTCAATCTGAGAGAAAAAGCATGCCTAGTATTATGATCGTGTACAGAGCAATTCAATGGCAAAAGTGGTAAGTTTCTCTTTATGTACATTAAACATTCAAAAGCGTAAATTGCATAGATAGTCAATAATTTCAAACTCTTGAAAAGTGGTTTACAATGCGTTTGACCTGGAACACCAGCTATCACTCTTAAAGCACGTTTCTGAAGAATAAAAAGTTTCCTTACATTTGTATCACTGCCCCATGCAATAATGCCATACGAAAGATGACTATGGATATATGCAAAATAAACAGTCATTAAAACAGAAGTGTTCACAATGAATTTTAGACGGTTGAGCAAAAATATGCCTTTTGATAATTTGCCGTGCAACAAATCAATATGAGAATTCCACTTCATATCACCCTGAACAACAATGCCTAAAAATTTTGTACTAGTAGCAGTAGAATAAAACCAAACTCCAGCAACTGAGTTTTATCTCTGTTGAGACATAGTGAATTAGCTGAAGTCCAATCCTCAATTATGGAATTAACAAACATATGAAAATCAAAGAACAAGTTGTTACATTTAATCTGCACAGCAAGATCATCAGCAAACATAAATGGCTTTACAAAATCGGTACTTATGGCAGCAGGAAGATCATTAATATAAATAATAAACAGAAGTGGTCCCAAAGTAGATCCCTGGGGGACACCTGATCTTACTTCTAAGAAATCAGAGTAACAATTGTTGTAAAAAACAGACTGATACCTATCGTTCAGGTATGATGACATAAGACTAATTGCTAAGTTGTCAAAACCATAAAAGCTAAGTTTTCTAATTAAAATTTCGTGAGAAATAGTATCAAATGCCTTAGACATATCATAGAAGCTACCTTTAACATTATGTCTCTCATCAATGGAATACATACAGCGTTTGATAAATTCTGAGATGGCCATACCAGTCCCCCTGTTAGGCCTAAAGCCAAATTGGCTATCACTAAAAAGATGGTTCATCTCAAAATATGCAATAATTTGCTTGTACAAAATATTCTCAAAGATCTTGGAAAAGATAGGTATTATTGAGATAGGTCTATAATTGTTACAATCTGACACAGAACCCTTCTTAAACAAAAGAAGCACCTTTGAAAATTTGAGACACTTAGGATATATACCAACATCAATACAGTGATTAATAAGACAACAAAGAACTTCACAAATGTAAGGAGACGCAAGTTTAACAATAAAAGAGTTTAAATTATAAACATCCAGACAGGTACTATTTTTTAGAGACATGATTATTTTATAAACTTCTTCAACACTTGTGTGACAAAAAGAAAAAGATGAAGGTACATCTACAGCTAAAGAATTTTTGAAATTATCAAGATAATAAGAAAAACTATGATCAGAAACAGGAACACTCTGAACAATTTGGCCAACCTTCTCTAAGAAAAAATTATTGAAACTATCAGATGTGTGGCCATGACTGTTCAAATTCATAGATACATCATTTCTATTCATGTTTGCTTTAACAATCGACCATAATATTTTAGGCTTGTTACTTGCATTAAGAATACGCTTATTATTATAATTCAATTTAGCCTCTTTCACCATTTTTCTAAACAGTTTTTTCAAACTAGTATATTTAGCTCTGTAATAGATTGAACCAGTGCTCATGAACAAGTCATACATAATAAAGCATAGTTCTTTTACTTGCCTTATCTCACTATTGTACCACTTCAAATTATGTAAAGGATCAGTTTTGTTGCAAACATATTTTAAAGGAAAAACTTGGTCCACAATGCCCACAAATTTGTCATGAAACAGTTCAAATTTTTTATCAATAGAATCCATCGAATATAACAAAAGCCAGTTGACAGCCGATAGCAAAGTTATAAAATTGAAGACACAAGAACTGTTCAAAGGTCTAACAACTTTCCTTACAACATTCTCAACGGAAACATTAATCATGTCATCACTTAAATCTAATGAACACTTAAGAACTAAGGCATTGTGGTCAGAAACCAGCATTGGCTCAACAGTAGCAGCAAGTATTCTATCTCTGTAAATAGAGGTTGCAATATTGTCAATGCATGACCCTACACCATCTAGAGATGATGCTGGTCTGGTAACTTCATTTATCACAAAAGTTAGATTAAAGCTGATTAACATGTTTTGGAAAATTAACTTATAACTAGAATTTGTAAATAAATCAATATTAAAATCACCACAGAATATCACAGAAGCTTTAGATCTATTTCTATTATTAAGTCTGTCAAGTAAGTTAAAAATGATTTCAATGAAGGATTCAAAGTTACTATTGTCAGGAACTCGGTAAACCTCAATACAAATAACATTAAATTCAGTAATTAACACAGCCGAAATCTCGCAAACACGCTGTACTGAGAGTTCGGTAAGATAATCAATTTCATTTCCCAACAGACTATCTCTAACAAATATTGCAGAGCCCCCTCTTTTGCCGTGTGGTCTACAGTAGGAACTAATACATTTGAAACCCGATACTGTAATTCCACTAAGTTCAGGTGAATCAAGCCAATGTTCACAAATACAAAGAATGTCCAGATTGAATTTAGCATTCAGACAGTTCAGTTCATCCAATTTACTAATTAAACCCTGAGTGTTCCAATGGACTACTACTAAACAAGACTGGGCCATAGTAGAGCCATTATCTAGGTGTTTGCTAATTTCACATGAGCCTTCAAGTTTAAATTATCAAGACTATTTTGCTTCCTAGTAAAATATCTCGCCACATAAGTATTCTTTGGCCAAAAATCTGCCTTGAACACGGAATCAAAATCCTTATCGGACACACCAACTTTAAACGATGCGTATGAGTCAGGATGGTTGGAAACAAGTTTCTCGACCGTAGAATTGCTAATTTGTTGCTTTATCAAGAATTCATGTAGGTTATCACAAGTTGTTGAGGGGACAAATCTCGAAACAAAAAGAAATTTTTTACGGTCCATTACTGATAGATTTTCTACACACTTACAACTTGTACTAGACTGATCAAATAGAACTGTAATAGAATAAAAAATAAGAATAAGACTAGTATTTTCTAATTAAAACTTGACACTTTGTCAGAAGGTACTTAAATCTGAAGATAATTAAATTTCTCAGTTCTTTCCTCCTAGCATAGAATTGGACCTTTACCTAATAAATAAATACTAAATATTAAGGATCCTCTTTGCTCCTAGTCTGGTATTGATATTTTTACTTTAGAACGAGAGAAACATGCGTCGCGGAAACAATAAGTACCGGTAATGTTATTCTATTTCCAGCACTTTTACAATAAGTTTTCATGGGTTTCGAGATGATATTCTCCGTGGAGTCTCGTAGTTTCTAATTGAATACAGTGATAAAATGGAATTGATTTCTCAACAACAGCTTTCAATAGGTAGGCTACTTCTTGATATTCAGAAACACGAGTTTTGTGGAATACCTACTCACTATTTATAATGGATAATGGAAATATTTATAATTTAGCTCTGTTTTATTCGAGAATACACACTATTACATGAGAAAACAAAAATATTACCTCGATAATTCGATCATTAAGTGTGATATCATTTTCACCCATACCATCATCATCCTTCTTTACTTTTTTGTAAATTCCTTACTATCCCTCTCATGTACATAATATAAATCATGTACATGTAAGTAATTGGCATTCCTAGTACAGGAGTAACCCCACTATAGTCTGTCCAAGCAAAGAAGAAATTCTAGCAAGATAGGAAAATTACTCGAGCTCGGTCAATATTAGTTCAAAAATGATAAATTTAATCTCAACTTGTAGGAAACATTGTATCTACAATTTAAGACCACATTTTTTAAACCAATACTGACCGAGCTGGAGTCATTTTCCCATCTTGGCAGAATGTCTTCTTTATTTGGACAGACTATACATGAGTGAGTAATACTCGGAGGAGTCACAGCAATATTGTCCTATTTTGCAGCACAATTCCTGAACTTGTCAGTCTTAAAATATTTAAAATCTGCCAATGATTATATAGACATTATTTTCTTATTTTACTAACATTTCTGTAGACTGTTTGTACTGTGAGCATTTGAGTGTGAATTCGATTTATTAAAAATAATATAATATCATAATAGATGAGCTGATAAAGTGAGTAAGGTTAATATAAATAAAGGAGACAACTATAGATAAGTGAATGATCGAATTTCATAAGACATTTTGTTAAAAATCAAGCCCCATGAATTTGTACAATTACAATAGCCTACTTTATCAAGTGACACTGTCATTCAACTTGCCCCATTGATATGAAAGACTATTAATGAAGTTGTCGTTTAGTCGAGGGTACAGAAACCACACGCAATCAGTGTAAGAGAATAATGAATTTCATGATGAATAATTCATCATCACACAGCAACCTCACCACACGTTACCTCTATTTTGGGTGATGATTATTCACGTCTCTTGATTGAATATGGAACTGGCTAACGGCAAAAGCTCAATTTATAGAAGCTGTATTCGACTGGAGTGGAACAAAAAAATTCATCAGTAAAATTTTCCTTCCATGAGTGGAGAAAATCACTGTATTTCCGTTCGCAATTTCAGAAATGGTAGTCAATTTTTGCCTCGATTTGTGGAAAATATTGGAAATGTAATTCAAACACATAATTGTCAGTTGTGAGCTCACATTCAGAATTATTGCAAATGAATAAGCCTTCCTTATGTTTGTAGAATCATGTTTACAGGACTATAGGCCTATTAGAAATATTCATGATACTGTACTCAATTCATAGTATAGTATAAATAGTTAAATAGTTATAGTTAAATATAGTATAATAATTTATAGTATAGTTACGGTATAGTAGTTTTTTCATTTTAAATAATATTTGAATTTGAGAATGACTATTGACTTTAAACAGTCGAAACATTTAATGCACTAACAAATTATTAGAAAAGGTACTGTGATTATTATTATAAATTAAAAAAACACTGATAAAAGTAGCCCTGAGATAGAGGAAACACTAGTTCTTTTTGTCTGGGGTTATGTACTGTATATCAATAAATGAAAATTGAAATTACAGTACCCTTTTTAAGTAGTTTTTATTTGAACACAACATGTTTCTCTCAGAGACATTCTCAAGTTTGACTCTTACTTAAGAATGCCTCTTAAGAGAGCGAAACAGACTACAGGTGAAGTGCTGTACAGTAAAAGATACTTCACCTATTTCGTGGGCACGAGCCGCCAGTGGAATCACGTTGTATGTTATTGTGTTTGGATAAAAACATTTGAAAAGGGTACTTTGATTTCAATTTCATTTTTTAACCTACATTATAGTTCCAAAATTTATATTAAATATATTCAAAAGTGATTTTCCTTCTCTTTCTTTCATCTGAGTAATGATGGTGGGGTATTCTACAATCCTATAGCCTAGTTTTATAGTCTAGAAATGAGATGGATCAACTTCAAAAATATTGAAGGAGGAAGACGAAAGTGTACCTGAAACAAAACTTATCATAACATCGATCTGACACAGAATATGAAAGGAGATACATGTAACGAATGGACTCACCTTCCAACAAGAAGTATGAAGACATATTTTTCAAGTTGACCTCCATTGGGAGCAGCGTATCCCTTGTGAGGGTCTCCAGTGAATTGTCCCTCAAGTCCAGGTAGGTGAGATTGGGCATCGGCTGCAGTATTCCCGGCTGCAGATTCTGAAGACGATTCTCCCCCAGGATCAATCTCGACAGATGCTTGAGACCTGCGAACGCGCGCTCGTTCAGATACTGCAAACGATTTCCTTCAAGAATCAGCTCCTCCAGGGAGGGCATCTCAACAAAAGTGCCTTCGCCAATCACCGATAGGCGATTTTGATGTAGATCCAGACGTTTCAAACGTCTCAACCCGGAAAACGTTTGTGGTGTAATAGCCGTCAACTGATTCCCATGCAACTCCAGTTCCTCCAAATCCACCAAATGTGCAAACGCCTTTTCATGTATGGTCGTCAAATTATTCCTATCAATATACAACTTCCTCAAACTTGGCAAATCAACAAACACGTCCCTCTTTAACTCCACAATATGATTTTCACCCAAAGTGATCACCTTCAACTCGGGTAGATTCGAAAACGCGTACGGCTCCAAGTTCACAATCTGGTTCCGCGTCAATGCTAGATCTTGCAGTTGTGTTAGGTTCCCGAACGCGAACGCGTTTACCCTATCTATATTCCCGTAAACAATTTCCAAAGTCTTCAACTGTCTCATACGGCTTAACGCACGTGTTGGTACGAAATGTTGTGCAGTAACTGCGCGATAATGGAACTCCATCTTCGTAATTAACGGTTGAGATTCAAATTTGTCCCAAATTGGTGCATCAGGTTTTTCACCGTGTTGAAAAATCCAGCAAGTCGATGTAGATGCTGTGAGCATGTTGTCGCAAATACAGTAGATGTTCAGATGTCGGTGTGCTTGTAGGTTGCAAATATTAATGTCTTCCATATCTTTTCGATCGTCGGTTTTTTGTGGTTTTCTACGATCGCCACGCGATCTGCTACGTGCTGAAGACACTAGCACAAGGTAGCAGATGAGAATGAGGATGGTGGTTTGTTTCCAACTTCTCCTTCGTCTTTCCGAGGCCATTTTGCACGATGTGAACTGTAACACAGAAATGAAAAACCAATGATTAGAGGAGAGATAAATTTTACAAAAATAGACAAAATATCGTACAATAAAGGTATGTTGTTACTGGTGCGATAATCGTTGCTCATGAACGATTATCGTTCTTGCTATTCAAAAACAAGAGTTGTGATTGGCCACAGCTGATCGACTACAACGATCAACGATCATCGCACCAGTAACAACATACCTTAACAATATTTTTCCTTTTTCTTAGAGAAAAACGGTACTGAGATCTAAATTTATTGAAAACTTTAATAACAATGTACTATTTTCAACATTCAACTATCTTAATAATCACATTGAAATTGAAGGACGTGAACATTTTGGAGGTTCTGCTATTACAGTATTCTCAAGTCAAACTTTGATTAGAGCTTGAAGCCAGTATCCATCGTCAACTAATGATGTCAGGGGATTATGCCAGTGCGGAAAGCATACGCTACAATATCACAACAAACAAGGACTGTGACAAGATTTGTTTGAAATCAACCCATGTTGACGATAATTCAGATTTTATGTTTCTGTTGATGTCAACAGCTATGTTATGTGTGTTTGGAAGAGAAATATATAGAGCGAGAGAAAGAGAGTTTGTTTATACACTCTCTTGTGAGAGTGAGAGGCTGTGGGGGAAAGAGTGTAAGAGTTATGAATTCTGATAGAGACAGAAAAAGTGGAGAGTACGAGAGAGTGATTGTGTCTGCGAGAGAAAAATAAAGTGAGTGGGAGAGAGAAAAAATAGAGTTGATGTGAGAGGGAAAAAGAAAGTGAGAGAGAATAGAATGAGAGATGGAATGAGTAAGTGAGTCAGAGAAAGAGAGAGAGGAAAAAGGGAGTTAATGTAAGAGAAGGAAAAAGAAAGTGAAAGAGAGAGAGAGATAGAATGAGAGATAGAGTGAGTGAGAGAGATAATGATTTTGTATGAGAGTGAGAAAGAAAGAGAGATAATGAGAGTGTGAGAGAGAATAAAGAGTAACCACGCAGTTTGTTTGAAGGACTAATAATATGCCAGTCAGCGAAATTCTAAACAATGAGCGACATCAATGCAAATCAACCGACATCAGATCAAATCAGAACCGACATCAGTTTGTTGTTACTGGTCAAATTCGTCAACCAGCAGACGGAAAAAATGCTGACCGTATAATCCCAAGTAATGTACACAATCATGTTGACATACTCTAAAAAAGGGAGTGATTGTTTTTCATGTTTTAGCTTTCAGTAGCCTACAGAGCTGAAAATTCCAAAGCTTCAACCATAGATCAATCAAATCAAAACTTGTGAAGAATTAAAAGAAATATGTTTGTGAAAATATGTTTGAAAAGTATGTTTTCGTAAATACGTTTGTTTTTAGTCTTTTCAACTCCCAAAGCCTAGGCTCGGTGCACACATGCGATAGCGGCTCAGCTTGGTCGCTGCTGGATTAAAAAAAAATCAAGATTCAGCGTTAGTTTGTTCAATGCACAGTTCAGTTACGGCTCTCCGATTGCGAGTCTCTAGCGGGTCCAATGGATAAATTGCTCTCTACAGAAATGTAAAAATGGGAGTAGAAGAATTTTGATTTCAGATTCGGAATCAGCGCCCCCTCGAATTAGTAATATTCCCTACATGAGTTCAGAAATAATAATAATTTAGTAATTTTTTTCATTATGAAAGTCGTTTTTATAATAGCAGTCTACTCATTTCCCTTTTATTAAATGAAAATTCAATTTATTTTCTCTCTAATAAGAATATTTGGAAGTTCTAGTATTTTTTATAAAATAATAGTTTCAAGCAGAAATGTTTGCTTTGTAGATTGATTGAATTCAGACATCAAAGTGCCAATTTCAACTTGTGTGACTCATTGGTGTAACAATTGAGAATGCGCCGGTCTTATAATCAGAGTGTTCCGAATTCAATTCAGTTGCTGTTCCAAAAGAAACGTTCCAGTAAGATAAGACAATATTAAGTTAGAGTGGAAATTTGCTGAACTCAGTTGAATACAATCATAATAAGTTAGGCATCAAATTAAGGATTTGAAACTGTGCATTGATGTGTATTGATGAGTAAGCAATCGTTGTGTCTGTCCAGAAAGTCTTGTTTTGTAAAATTGAATGAAATAATAATAATAATTTTGGTGAATTTCATTCGAGGAAATGCCATTCTGAATTTAAAGTGTGTATATCATTGTATTTTATTTGTGTTATTATTACTTGATCTTTAGGTCGCCTATATTTTCTTTGTCTAGCGGCTCCCCACCAACGGATTCAAAGCCACACATATTTTTGAGACTCAATGCATATTAAATTATTTAGTTCTATTGATCATTCGAACAGAATGGACTAGTGAAAGAGCACTTCGTCATTAGTTTCCAACAAGCTACGACTTTTTTGCTAATGTTTTTAATAATATCATTAGTACAATAAGTTCTTTTCCATTTTCATTATATTATTCTAATTGGTTGTCTCTATTTTGAAAATCATTTGTTTATTGTTAATTCAAATTGTTTACTATATTAATTATAATTTTGGTTCTGTTCCATCCTATTGATTATTTTGTAATAAGTATAAACCTTTTAATATATTTCATGCATTGGCTTCAGCCTGGAAAAAATTAAATATTAATAATACTAAAATTATAGAGTAGTAGCCTAAAATAGGATTGATAATATCATGTGATTAATTTATAATATAATTATTTTATACGATACTGCAGATACTTTATTTGTCACTGATTGAATATCACCATTATATAATCTTGCTATGAATAGTTGAATACTTTTGACTATAGGGCAGTAGAACTGCTGGGAATTGACTCAATCTGTAATAATGCTTTCTGTCCAATATGGAGTTGGACTTCATTCGGTGTTTACATGACAGAGTTACCGAATATTGTAATTATAACAAAAAATTCAATGATCATTTGTGGTTGAAAAGTAAGCAATGAAAATATATCAATAGCAATATCAAATTATTATTTCGACATTCCAAGTATTCTAATAAAAAATTTTTTACACTTGATAGAAAGTTATCAGTTTTGATCAACTTGCCATACATTGAAAACCTCTATTTTCCGGAATAAACAACAACTGATAATAAAATTTTAGCCTTATAGAATTACAAGATGGTAAAAGATCAGCCACTTATAGTCTGTCCAAAGAAGAGCTCTGGCAAGAAAATGACTTCAGCTCGGTCAATATTGGTTCAAAAATTATTGAATTGGTCTAGGATTGTAGGAAACATTCTGACTCTACCAAATTGATAATTCTTGAACCAACATTTACCGAGCTGGAGTCATTTTTCCCATCTTCGCCAGAGTGTCTTCTTTGCTTGACCAGACTATACCTATTTCACTTTTCTCTGCATCCGATTTTTCCGCGAATAACCTCCTCACATACTGCCTCCCAGTTGCTCTCTTCCTATTCCTATCGTGATAGGACTCGGGAAGCAGTATCCCAAATAGCTGATTGCACGTGGAATGGCGCTAATAAATAAATTAGTTTCAAACGTTTCCATCACGAACTGACAATGTTTCTTTTTCTAAGTGCTCAGCATAAACTGACTACAAAGTGTACGCACATGCGCGAACAGATGCGCAGAAAATTTCTGATATAGATCAAAGTCCTAGAAATAATTATATAAAAAATACTTATTCTATAACAATAATAATGTTGAACCTTAGACGACACATCCAGAGGAGTTTATTTATATAAATTCAAAACACTGCATATTTTCAATATCAATATGTTTTTTTTTTAGCTTAGCCTATACTTCAGGAATTCTATTTTAACTAACCTACTGTCCCAGGGAATCAAGATACTTCGTAAAGTCAAAACAGTTTGCAGTTTTGTGTAAAAATAATAGTGATGACACACATAGGCCTACATCTTTGAATTTCTGATATTGCATTTGAAATGATGATTTCCTATTGAACTGCTGATCTCGAGGTTCTTATTTCTCTAGTTTCATTTTCCAATTGATTGATCATAGGTCTAAATACGCAAAGTCACGTATTGCGTTTAATTATAATAATGTTACTGTTTCCAAGATGTTCAGCGACTTTCAGGGAATTAACTATACAGTACTATGTAGTCTACTTGATCCTGCTTCACACGCAAAATTCATAAAACTTTTTCCACTATTAAATCTTTCAAAAGATAAAACTTCGAATCATAGAGTTATTGGATAAAAACTCGGGCAGAGTTTACCACCCCAATGTGGAGTCTAGTGCCCGGTTTTTCCAAGACACACTCAAAATTGAGGGACCCTCAAGTTTACTAGATTTCCCTATACTTATCATGGAAAATGTCAGGGCTGGCTTTATCAAAATTTGAGGGTCCCTCAACGTTCAGTGTGCTTGTGAAAACTTTTCGGGCAATCAGAGTCTTGGGGTAGCTTGGATAGTATATATGATATACAGCGAATTTTTTTAACAAGGGCCAGGTCCCTCAGTGACACCGTGCCTATAGATAGGATGAAATGAATCTATTTTCGCATTAAAGTACACATAACTTTCAAGAATCCATATTGTATCCGCACACTACTTTGTACTTACTTGACAAAATTATTAAACCAGACAAAAGATAAGATATCAGGGAAGAGGAGACTGAAGTTTGTATTAAGTAAGGGGCTGAACTAAGAAATAAAATTTATTACTCCTTGTTCAACTCAGGGAAAATAATCTTGTTGAAACTTTTATTATAAACCGGAATATTAAAACTATTATATTATATCAATATAATACATATAGAAACATACCGTATATAATATTTTTTCATAGTAATAGTTGTTATAATGATAGCTTCATAGTTTAAATATTTTTAATAGGCCAACATGATAATGTAATATATGTGTTAATGATGGACTATGATATTGATTAGAAATAACCCAAGTAGATTACTTGTATAAAATTGAAAAATAACTTCCTTATTTTTGAGCAATTACGTGAGTTCTTTACTAATTAGATGGCGCTGAATCCAAATCTGAATCAAAATTTTCCTATCTCTATTTTTACGCATTTCAAATTTTTGTAGTGAAGTGAATTTCTTGGAAAACAACGGCGACCGAAAATGCGTGGTGAGGCAGTACTCGGCGACAAAGTTTCCGGCCCCGCCGCGATCCAGCCATCGCTCGATGATCGCACCGCTGAACTGTGTAACCGCTCCATTTGATTGCTAGTACTGCCAAACCACTGACGGGGTTTCTCAGAGCCCTCGCTGGCGTCAAGCTTTGAGCCGCTATCGTGATATGTGCACCGAGCCTCCAAGGCTCGGCTTATACTTATGCCATAGTCTTTATCATAAAACAATTTTGTAAACAACATCAAAATGCATTATTTTAATGTAGCCTATATGCTTCAACGTTCAATTCGAGCCTGAATCCTTACGCCCAGGTGCACAAGAATTCAATTGAATTAACCCACTAAAAATGACGTTATTCTTCGAAATAATTTTATTGCTAAATTGGATTTATCCATCGTGAAACGACGTGATGACTTCCGATTCACTCATTAATCTCTCATTTTAGTGCATTTCATTCGAGAAAATGCACTATTGGTCTTGCCCCACAATCGAAAATTTATGATGTGATATATTTTTTACACCTTTCCGAGGTCCCCTAGAACAACGAATTTTGATATACGTTCAAATTCAAATATCTCTATATATATTATATTTATATGTGCAGATTCTTGGTCAACACGATAACTCACGAAGGGCTTGTCGGAGGAGCGACCAAATTTTGAACAAAAATCATTAGTGTTAATACCTTGGTCAAGTTCGTTAACCAGGCCGGATTGGTCCAAGGGAAGGAGGGGAAATTAGAAGATGAAAATTTTGAAAAATCACTACAAATCGACCAATAACTTGATCGTTTTGGAAATTGGTGTATAATAATACCCTTATTATGCCCTACAATTTGAGCCATCAACAAAAAATCTAATCAAAAATGGCGAATAATATGCCAAAAATTGTGTTTTTCATAGGTTTATCGAAAACGGCACCTTTGAATTCATAACCTGAATAGCTCATTATAAGTCATATGATTTGAGCCATCATAGAATTGCATTTGAAATGAACTCTTTCCGACCGCCAGCTGCCGGAGAAATTTTTATTCGTTCCATCAGATGAATTTCTATAAAAAATAGTTCTTAGTTCTAGTTCTAGAAGGTTGAATCTAATCCGAATTTGTACCAGCCACGCAACTGATAATTCCGATAATTGATAATTGAACGAGAGATAACTGTTCGAATTGTTAAACAAAAGTTAATCGTCACTATATTCATCCCTACTTCTGATAATTCTGCCGACTAGCGACACAGAATAGTTTACAACAGTGACAACAACAGTTGATTAGGTGACAACAAAACACAATTTCGACCTGTTAGTTGCAATCAGTTGACAACATAACACAATTTTGACTGATTTCACTGTTAGTTGCAATTAGTTGACCAGTTGGCTGCTTTGTAATCCAATTTAGTAACACTGTTTGCCGCTAACTCACCTATTACCAACTCATCTAATGCTAACTCACTTATTATCAACTAACCTAATATCAACTCACATTAACCAACACGCTACCGTACTATTCTCATTCTCATCATTGTTGTATCAGAACGCACTGGCGGCTTGTACTCACGAAACAGGTGAAGTGTCCGTATCTTTTACTGTGCAGCACTTCACCTGTTTCGTGCGGGCACGAGCCGCCAGTTATCAGAAGTAGACAGTGGACACAAGCTTTGGTCTGCCAAAAAAGTCCTGACCCTTACCTCCTCTTGCTTTCTGCCCGCAACACCCCTCAGTTTCCATTCACAGGGTTTCTCATATACTATCTCGTATCTCGGCATGGTTAGGGGGTGGGGTTGAAACAAGAGGGGTAAGGGTCAGGACTTTTGCTTAGAACATTTGTTCTATAGCTCTGGTTATCGATGTAAAAAATCAGCTTCATATTCTCTGCCAAATGCTATTATTTCCGAACGATATTCCTCAAATGGACGAATTTTAGCATGAAATATGGTGTTTAACGCATATTATCGAACTTTTTAATTTCTTAAATTCTATAAAAAATTTCAACTTTTATACGTCAAAATGTAGCTTTTAAAGTGCTCTACAAGTTTCATATTGGACGTTTTCAGTAGAACAATCCTGTAAACTTATATTTGGAAAGGAATGCATTTTTTCGACAGAAATCTAGGGGTCTCCTTCACTCTTCCTTCTATAACTCTTAGAACCACTGAAGCAAGAGAATGTTATCAATGGAATGAAATGTAGGAAATTAAATTTCTATCTAATGAAAAAATTCGTTCTCTCATCTTGAATGGTTGCTGAGGATAAATTCAATATAAGAATCCCTTTCAAATGGAAACTTTTGGGGGGCTGGGGGGGAAGCAAGAGGGGTAGGGGTCAGGACTTTTGGCAGAACACTTGTCTGTATGCTATTCATTGATGTGGGAAAAATCAGCTACATAAGAATTTTCCCAAATGTATTATTTTCGAATGAATTTTCATCAAATCGTGTTATTTTAGCATGCCAAGGGGTGTTTATCGCATATTATCGAGCCCCCCTTAGATTCTATTAAAATATCAACTATCATACATTGAAATATAGCTCTTGAAAAGCTCTACAAGTTTTATATAGGACATTTTTCAGCAGAACAATCTTGTAAACTTTTATTCGAAAAATAATATAAATTTTAGACAGAAATTGAGGGGCTTCCTTCATTCTTCGATTTATACCTTTTCAACCACAAGAGCTAGAGTATAATGGTAATGGAATGAAATGAAGAAAATTCTTTTCTCTACTTAATGAAAAATTTGACTTCTTATCTTTAATTGTTGCTGAGATACATTCAATTTAAGAAACCCTTGCAAATGAAAACTTCGAGGGGGTGCTGGGGGAAGCAAGAGGGGTAGGGGTCAGGACGTTTGGCAGAACACTTGTCTATGTGATGGTAATCGATGGGGAAAAAATCAGCCTCATATGTTTTTTCCTCTAAAAAACACTCATTGACCGGACTAGATGTTCAGCAGCTTGAGGTTCTTGACGAAATTGAGAGAGGATTTCAACTTCTAGTGCTTTGAACTATTCTAGTCTTTCGAATCCCACTGATATTTTTTAGAACACTGCATCGCAATAATAACCAAAAATACTCGTGCTCCTCTATCCTATAGAGACTGTATAATCAGTTATAACTGATTACTTAGTTAGAGACTGTATGTAATATCTATCCTATTTCATTGGATGAGAAATGTGACTGAAGTAAACCATGTACTATTGAAGTACACCAATGCTAATGTAATCTTCTCTCAATGTAACTGTTTATTAGGAATAGTAGCCTATTTTTAAAAATCAGTGTTAACTAACTCATTGCAATTATTATGAGATAAATTCATGAAAAATCCCACTACCTTACTACCTTAGAACAATTGAGAAGCATTCTTCAAAATTATTATTCTTTCTGTACTGTAATTTCATTTTCAACTTGTAGCCAACTAAGTTTTTCATTTGTAAATGAATAAACGGTTCAATCCAATTTTCTCTCAAGAAATTTGATGATGAGAGAATGAGCGATGAAATTCGATAGCAGTGAAACAACATTGACGCAATAGAAAAAACACCAGTTAAGAAACAAACATCAAACACAAACAGAGAAGGTGTTGATACAGTCTGTCCAAGCAAAGAAGACACTCTGGCAAGATGAGAAAATGACTTCAGCTCGGTCAATATTGGTACAAAAATCATTGATTTGGTCTCAATTGTAGGAAACTTTCTGATTGAGACCAAATCAATGATTTTTGAACCAATATTGACCGAGCTGGAGTCATTTTCTCATCTTGCCAGAGGGTCTTCTTTGCTTGGACAGACTATAGTGGAGAAGAGAATAACGGATACAGCTGAGTTGAGTGTTGGCCAGGCCATCTCTGCTCGGCTCCAAGTTCGCAGTCGACTTTTCTCAGCCTTTCCACTGTTTGAACAACTTAGCGGTAGCACACGACAGCTGATCAACTCTCTTTCTGAAAAAGAAAAAGAAAGAGAAAAGGAAGAGGAGGAGGAAAGAAGAAGAAGAAGAAGAAGAAGAAGAAGAAGAAGAAGAAGAAGAAGAAGAAGAAGAAGAAGAAGAAGAAGAAGAAGAAAACATGTAATATCATATAACCCACTAAGAAAGCGATTTTAAACGAATCGCTGCTTTAGCAGCCTTCAAGACTGAAAATTGATTAAAAAACACATGTTTGGTTTGGAAAGGAAATACGGTTACAAGAATTTAAAGTCGTCAGGACACTAACTCGCTGCTTCCATAGTGGCCACATCCTTAAGAATGAGAAGGAAGTTGAAAATGAGGTTAACTAAGAGAAAATATACAAGAAATATTATCAAATTAAAAAATAAGAAAATATGAAAAGTTGAAAAAAACTGATAAGATGGATGATAGTATGATAGTAGTAACTTAGGTAGATTCCTTGAATGCGCATGACGAAAAAAGACCGCTAAAAGAAGGTGGAATTCAAGAATAAATAGAAAATGAAAGGTGTATAAGACGGAAAGGAGAGCGGAGTGATAGTGGGTGGATTCCATTACTAGAAGACGGAGAAAAAGAGCGAATTTCCCGACCAAGTTTTGGCATGAAGCCTAAATTAATAAAAAGTCGGCCTCACCCCAAATAGTCTGTCCAAGCAAAGAAGACATTCTGGCAAGATGGGAATATGACTCCAGCTCGGTCAATATTGGTTAAAAAATTACAAATTTGATCTCAAATTGTAGATCAGAATGTTTCCTCCAATTTGAATCCAAAATGTATGATTTTTATACCAATATTGACCGAGCTGGAGTCATTTTCCCATCTTGCCAGAATGTCTTCTTTGCTTGGACAGATTATACCATAGCGGAAGTCCTAGATATTTCAGGAGGGACCACATCGATATCCTACTATGGTTCACGTATTTTTGGAGAGAGGAATGAAGAAAGGAAGAAAGAGAGAGAGAGAGAGAGAGAGAGATAAAACCGGAGAAAGAGAAGGTAAAAGAGAGGGAGGAAGATGTCTGGAGACAGAGAGAGAGAGACAATAAAGATAGGACAGAAGAAAAATAGGGTAGGACAATAAGAGAAAAAGAAATCTAATAAATAGGAAAATAGTAAAGAGATGGAGACGAAAAATATGTAGTTTACACAATGAAACACTACAAGTGAATGAAAAAGTAAACTGTTAGGATAAAAAGAACGATTAGTAAAGGAAAAAAAACAGAAACTGAGAAAGGAAATGAGTGGCGAAAAGAGAAAGTAGTTCAACTTCTAAACTGAGACAAAAAAGAGGGAAGGAAGAAAACAGGCAAGAGCGTTTTTCTCGGCAAGTCTGACATGACAGGTGGATGAAAAACTTGGCGAAAGTGTCATACCTCCTGTATATTGTAGCAACAACTTCACTCCCAAACTGTACATCAAGCACTTCACTTTCACGATCATTCTGTCAATAACTCACCAGAGCTCATAATAATCTATTTCCAACTACCTTCCAAATGAAATGAAATGAAAATATTATGGAAGATAGGAAGTTGTATTTGTGTTGTGAACAAAGTTCATTATGAACATGATTACAGTATAATAGTAATCATTAAGAAATTGAATAATTTTCATGATAAATTGTTAACTTTAGACTTGTTGATCAAATTGTGGAACGCATGAGAATAGTCCAATGGAAACTGTAACAGCGGAGTTCGTCAGGTGTATTACGAGAATAATACACAGGGGTAAAACAGTTTCAGGAGTATTGCTCTTCTCAGGCTGATTGTTTACACCAAGAAGAGAAAAAAGTACCCCCAAAAACGCTTTGTTACTGGGATAAAAATACGTTTTGGACTTGGTCTGTGTATTCCCGGACAATATCCAGTTAAGTATATTGTATCATGTCAAATTAATAAATCCACTTCACTTCTTCAAAATTTACTTTTATCAAAAAATGATTAAGTTTTATAATTTTTAATTCAGGTACCGTACTAAAATGATCTTCCGATGTAAAATTAGCTGAGAAATTCAATGAGACCAGTTAGAGATTTCCAACTTCAACTGCTATTGATATTTATATAATCCAGAAAATATGCTAAAACACGCTATTCTTCAACAGTTGGACTTGAAATAAGTCCAATAAGTGGACTTGAAATAAAAAATTTGTATATCCAACTGAAAGAAGTTCTACGTGAAATTTTGGAGGAAAATAGATAGCGGTGATTGCGTAAATCTCACCCAAATCTCAGAAATCGCGATCAAAAAAAGTTAAAATAGACAGAACATAAAACAAGCTAATGAAAAATCAGTCTTCAGCCTCGATTTTGAAATTTTTGATCGCGATTTCTGAGATCTGAGTGAGATTTATACAGTCACAACCATTCAAATTTTTCTTTAGAGTTTGATTCATTACAATTTAGTCCTACATCAATTTGAAAAAAAATCAAAATTATTATTTCATATCCAGTTATAACCCTAAATTGTTCAAAATTGTGATTTTTAGCATTTTTTCTTGATTATATCAATAACCGTTCAAATTACAAACTCAGTAAAAATTGAATTAGCCTACTCTAATTACATAGTAAAAAGAGTAGAGAATAAAAATGTTCAAAAATTCACAAAATCCCTCACTCCAAACACTAGACAACAATATCTCAAAGACCATGTACACAATACATCATTCCATTAGCTAGCCAGATTCATCACACCATTCTCTCATCACTATAGGCTATCAGTAACAGGCAATTACAATACAGGAAGCCTAATAAAGAAACCGACAACCACCATTAGCCTAATGGATTTAGCCTAATAATTGACCTAACAACCCCCGGGCAGCAAGCCTAATACACTGTTATCACACGGATACATAACTGATAGGATAATTCGGTTCATTAACCGGCCGTGCGAAGCAGACAAGACATTCTGACAAGATGGGAAAATGACTCCAGCTTGGTCAATATTGGTTAAAGAATTATTAATTTTGTTTCAAATTTTAGATCAGAATGTTTCCTACAATTTGTGACCAAATTAATAATTTTTGAAACAATATTAATCGAGCTGCAGTCATTTTCGCATCTTGCCAGAATGTCTTCTTCGCTTAGACAGACTTTATCAATGCTGATCTATTTGCTGCATAAATGCACCGGTTGATTGCTTACAATCAATTGCCGTGATAATAACTCACTAATCAATTAACAAGCTTAGCGCGGCAATATCGAATTGCATGTATTATGACGTACCTGGAAGGGAGTTTCCAACAATTGAAACCGTTCTAATACAGTATCATCCTGCATAATTGTTGCTATTAGTTTAAGGAATATTGTTCTTATAATGATTATGTTTTTTACCAATGTATTCATTCTAGTTGATCCCGTTCAGATACAGAATAATCCTACATCATTGTTATACTGTAATTTGAGAAAATTAAGTTCATACAATTATTGATTATGTTTTCTTTATCAATAAATTTCAATTGAAACCGTTCGAATCCAGTATCAAATTACATAATTGTTATTAGGGTAAGAAAAGAGTTCATATTGATCATGACTAATGATTATTGATTATGATTATGATCAATGAATTATTCTATTTTATTTATTTTTTTCTATTGCCCAATAAGATTGTATTATGAAGAATTTCAAAATGTTGCTGGAATTGTATTTCTTGGGAACATTTTTGTATTCGTGAAAAATGTTGGTATAATAAAAAAAGGACTTTTTGGAGAGTACTTGAATTATTATTCATTCAAACCAGTACTATTAATTGGTTTATGGAAATTTAGGTCTTCAAAAACATTTGGCTACAGTGTTCACTGAACAATAATATTAATTAAGGATTAGCTTAAACTACTTTTTTTAATAATGTTGACAACATGTATACTCGTACAGCATTCATGATATTGACAATATAGCGACCAAGTCAAAAGATCTCGCTGTCACAGTGAAGTAGATAAAACAGCATTTATTGGAAACAATTTGACTGCTAGTCATGATTTTTATCGATCAAAAAGTTGCTAGATTATAGTTAAACAATGATTGAAGATGGAATAGAAATATTCTCTGTTTAATAATCTCTGAATAATTCTCAGAACAATACTGAATTTTAAGAACTCAATCTCGAACTATCACTTGAATACTCTAGCTTGAAAGAAAAATAATAGAAGTAACACACAACTATTTGAATAATGATGAACTGTGCAAATCATAAGAAAACCAAACCACCAAGTCACAGATATGGAGACGAGAAAATAAACAACATTTTCTATTTCAAAAGCTCACATCGACCCAATTAAAAGTTTCCACCGATATTTGAGAAGATAGGGAACGAGAAGTTCTCCAACATGATGGAAAATAAATTCTGCCACGAATGACTTCAAAAAGGAAAGATACGACCACAACTTCAACCGGCTTTCTTCCAATTATGGAGCATGTGGGCCACATGAAAAGGGTCCCGTATTCAAGATGTTTTCCGTTTTCGATAGCAAATATCGAGATAATTTTAGATTGCACTCTCATTTTTCTTTGAGGATGATTTGATGCCCACATAAGCACAGTAAATATCGAGAAATCTTCCTTCTACTGACATTTTTCTGCTAAAGTAACGCCCGCCCTTATCATAAATTGTGTTAGAAAACACTGGCGACTCGTAACCACGAAAGAGGTGAAGTGCCCGTATCTTTTACTGTACAGCACTTCACCTGTTTCGTTGACACGAGCCGCCAGTGTTAGAAATACTAAAGGCTATGCCTGTTCTTTCATCCACAAGGTATATTTGTCGTAAGACAAATAAAAGAATAAACAAATTGTAGCCTACTGTGTATGATGAGTATGTACAGTTACTATACCTTGACAAGTTATTATAACTTAGTAATAGACTTAAAACTCATGTTAATACTTATTTCTGATTTAGTTTAGTGAAAACCAATGTTGTGAGATCCAGCACAAACTTGCCCTGAGCATTGAAACTTGAGTATGGTATTTTAAATAAACTTTGTGGATCTGACAACATTGGTTTTCACTGAACTAAATTATGGATAAGTTCCAAAACATCTCTGATAAAAGTGTAAACTTATTTCTGACTAATAACGAATTATGGACACAAATGAGATAGGCGAAAATTTTTTTGAGGGGATGCCCACATGAGCTCCTAAGCTTGTGCGAGGGGATAAGGGAAATTATGACGAGAGATGATTACTTTCTAGGCAATCGGGACCGATGGCTTATCGTCTTCTCTGAAAAATGGTTCACTGCAGTGAACGAACGATTTGCTTCTGATCGAATTCCAAGAATATACGTTTGACTAGCCGGCAGGCTCGCTCCTCTCGCCTTCTCCGCCTAGCCAGGGGACTCCGCCCCCTGGACCCCCGACAGTATCAGTAGTGTCAGTGAGTCAAACAGGCTCGCTTCGCTCGCCTGCATAACCTCTGTCAGTGTAAGCTGAGTCAAACAGGCTCGCTTCGCTCGCTTGCAAATTCCGTTCAGAAGGGATTCAAAACTTATTGAACACAGCATTTCTAGACCTAATCTGGACATGTTCACCAAATTTCGACATTTTCTACCAATTTATTCTCGAAAAATCCAAGAAAAACTCTGAAAATTCCGAAAAATACTAGAACGCTAATATTGAGCGTAACCTTGGGAACTGTATCGGACATAGTTTGAAACTTGATTCAATATCTTCCAAATAAGTTTATCTATAATCGCTGAACCATTGAATTTACAGTAAGAATTGGTCGTATCAAGGCGGATGGTATGCAACCCGCAATACATCTACAATTTTGAAAAACCTTATTACTGGCGTAATCTTGAACGGAATTCAAAAATATCTTAACACAACATATTTTCTAGACCTTATCTGAACCTACCTACCAAATATCAACATTTTCTACCGATTGGTTCTCGAAAAAATTGAGAAAACGCTGAAAAACGATAGAAAAACTTAAATATTTGGCGTATCCTTGAAAAGTTCCTAAAATCCGTTCTTAGCGCGCGTCTAAACGTCCAACTGAACATGCCTGCCAAATTTGAACGCATTCGGTTCAGTGGATTTTCAGTTCTGATGATGAATGAATGAATGCATCAGTCAGTCAGTGCCATTTTGCTTTCATAGATATAGATGACTAGCCGGCAGGCTCGCTTCACTCGCCTTCTCCGCCTAGCCAGGGGGCACCGCCCCCTGGACCCCCGCCAGTATCGGCAGTGTAAGTGAGTAAAAAAGGCTCGCTTCGCTCGCCTGCAAAACCTCTGCCAGTGTCAGCTGAGTCAAACAGGCTCGCTTCGCTCGCCTGCAAATTCCGTTCCGAAGGGGTTCGAAATTTATTGAACACAGCATTTATTGACCTAATCTAGACCTGTTTACCAAATTTCAACATTTTCTGCCAATTTGTTCTCGGAAAATCTAAGAAGAATTCCAAAAAATAGTAAAACCCTAATATTGAGCGTAAACTTGGGAAGTATATCAGACATTGCTTGAAACTTGATTCAATGTTTTCTTAATTACTCCATCTATAATCTCGCTGAACCATTGAATTTACACTAAGGATTGGTTGTATCAAGGCGGAAGATATGCAACCCGCAATACATCTACAATTTTGAAAACCTGATTACTGGCGTAATCTTGAACGGATTTCAAAAATATTTTAACACAACATTTCTAGACCATATCTGAACCTGCCCACCAAATATCAACATTTTCTACCGATTGGTTCTCGAAAAAATTGAGAAAACGCCGAAAAACTATAGAAAAACTCAAATATTTAGCGTATCCCTGAAAACTTTTTAAAATCCGTTCTTAGCGCGCGTCTCAACGTCCAACTGAACATGCCTGCCAAATTTGAACGCATTCGGTTCAGTGGATTTTTAGTTCTGGTGATGAATGAATGAATGAATGAATGAATCAGTCAGTGCCATTTCGCTTATATAGATATAGATTGAAAAGATACACAAGTACGATGTACCAAATCGAAAAATTGAATCATATCAAAGTTTCATATCATTGATTCAAAGTTTCTCTGTGAATTATTGACAAAGATATTCTCATTTGATTGTTCGATTCGATACATTCAACATCTTTTGTTTCTTACTCAATTTCATTACTTGAAAGTAAATATTGATCTGCGTACCTCATGTTTAAAAGCATGTCTCATCTCTTCCCATTCAATCGAATAGAATTTCTCTATAATAAATTTATCCCTCCAATGACAAAAAAATCGTAATTATGAAAGGGAATTAAAAAACCAGGCAATGAATACATAGTTCTGTTCCATAATATCATGTTGACGGTGGATTTCCACTCTGTAAATCAATCTCACAATACCTTTTAGCAATTCACGGCATAATCGTTCCACATGACTTTTACAACTAACTGCACGATGAAAAAGCCAAAAACGTCGGTGCTAACCTATAAATTCATTTAGTTTTTTCGACTCACGCCTAGCTCCTTGAAACGTAAGTCACACGGACAGCGCGTTGGGTCGGCTATAATTCTTTGTCTCAGCCGTTTGTTCTTCGATTGAGTTCACCCCACCGACTCACTCTCTCATTCTCTCTCTCTCTCTTTCTGCATCACTCTCTCTCTTTCTCTTTCTCTATCACTCTCTCTGTCATCCACTTCTTGATGTTGACCTTTGATTTGTACTCTCATCATTCTTTTCCATTCGCCCCCTTCCTATTACCCCAACCTTTCCCCCAAAAATTTCCCTTCTCCCCCTCACATTTTTATTCACCCACCATATCTTAGAAACACTTCTCCTCTTCCCCCAAGATGGGAAAATGACTCCAGCTCGTTCAATATTGGTTCAAAAATTATTAATTTAGTCTCAAATTGTAGATAGGAATGTTTTCTACATTATGGGACCAAATTCATGATTGAATCAATATTGACTGAGCTGGAGTCATTTTCCTATCTTACTAGGATGTCTTCTTTGCTTGAACAGACTATACTACTTTATTTGCTAGACTATATATAGTATATAATCTTACTACCCTCACCACTTTTTCTCTAAACTTCTCTAAAACTACTCATCTTCATGCCTTGCTCTAATGTCTCAACAATTATCTAATTTTCCCCCACCACTCCCACTATAAACTCCCCTACTTCCCCTCTCAACCTTTACATATAATGCAAAAATATAAAAATATTTTCAAAAATTACTAACCCCTAACATCCTTCTCTACAAACCTTCACATATTTTCACCCTTACTACAATGTCTCAACAATTCTAACTCCTACTCTTCACCCATTCAACTTTCTCCTACCCATTCCATTCTATCAAACCCTCGCCCCCTCTCTAGTTTCCCCCTCCACTTGAACTTCACATTGGAAACACTCTTTCGCACTCCTATATCTCAATAAAAATGTCGACAGTATATCCCAAAGGCTTGTGTCATGATTTCTCTACAGTGTAGCCTATCGATTGCACGTTTGATCTTGAGAGGTTAAGAGAGGCCCACACGTCGAATTCTTCTCGTTAAAGTGGCCCACATATACCAGAAAAGCCTAAATGTCAAGTTCGTTTGAGAGGTCTACACGTAGTGAAAGTAGCCTTTATGTGTAATATTTCATTTCTTGAGAGGCCTACACCTGAGGAAATCCCATCTGGGAAAAGAATACTACGAATCAATACATTTCTTCTCTTATGAGAGTAGTTCTTCATTTTGGAAGAATAGACTACATGTTGGATCTTTTTTTTATTCCCAGGAAATATGTCTACACAATAGACTCTCAATTCTTCAATTCTTTCTCGAAAACTTGAACATCACAAGAAAGACAATTCTCAATTCGAATCAATTCTCCTCTCTTAAGAGTTAGTTCTTCATTTGGTAAGAGAAGTCTTCGTGTTGGATTCTTTCTCATTATTCATTAATTAAAGACCTTCATCCAAGAATAGAGCTCCCATATTCTACTTTGATTTCTATGAATGCTTGGGTGATTTTTACTCATTACTCATTGTACGCTGAGAAAAGGCTCTCTTATTCTAATATGTTATTAAAATGGTGGTTCAAAATGGTTCAATTGTTTTATGGTGGTTTCATCATGCTTTAATATGGTTTAAGTGCATTAAGTACGTTGTTTAAAACTCTACTATAATAGAGAATTTGATTTGAGTGAGCAGTCAAGTGATATAGACTCGAGTTGAATAATTGCAGTTGAATAAAACCAAAGAGGATTAATAGTATTAGAGTTCTATATTACATTATTTTATAACTTACCCCATTACTCAATATAATCTTAACTACTCAACTCTCAGTTGAGTCTTAATTGGTAAAATTCACTCTATAATTTGATTCCAATAATTCATAACATGTAGCCTATATTACATCATACCTAATGCAGTGCTGCAGAAATCCTAACCTTCAATCACTTAATTACTCAGTACAGAGTCTCAATTACTCAACTTACTCTATAACTTGATTTTAACAATTTATACCAGTACATCAGCTCCTACCTATAATGCAGTTCTTCATAAATCCTCACCCTTGATTACGTAATTGCTCATCTTGATTAATATAACACTCTATAACTTGATTTCATATAGCCTACTTGATTTCATATAATTGATACTGCTCTATGTAACTCTATCACTATTACACTCTATCACTGTTACACTCTACCACTATAACACTCTATAACTTGATTTCATATAGCCTACCTACTTGATTGCATATAAGTGATGCTGCTGTATGTATATCACCTCCAACCCAATGCAGTGCTGTACAAATCCTCACCCCGGGTCTGTCACAATGTCACCCTAAAGTTATGTGCCGTACAGCAATACCCCGTTCAATGCACACAGACGACAGACAGAGCCTGTTGCTTTCGTTTTGTATAGTGTGAAGTAGAGGCTACATCTCAGATTAGAATTGAACTGCACCCATGTGTAACATTTCGTCTGTCCATAAGCAATATTTATGATAAGTGCTGCGCTGCTAGGATTTGCGCAAACCGAGAAGACACGCCGTAAAAACGTTGAATGTATTATGATGGAGTATCTTCTCAGCATCACGAACTGTACACAATCTCTTCACACTGACGCCATCAGAGTAAGTTCGCGCAAGCTGAGAAGACACCCGTCACAATGCACTTTACATTGTAACGGCGTGTCTTCTCAGTTTGCGCCAACTATACCCCTCATGTCGTAACTCATGGTAGTCTTACAGAATTCTGATTCGATCAAGAATAAGCGAAATATTGTAAATTGCCGATCGAAAAAATGAGGAAGGCTGAAACGATTGCAGGAAATTGAAGAGGAAAAGTTGTATTCTCTGGCTTTAGATATTGTTTCATATGTTGCTTGGATGTTGTTTCGAGATATTTTTCGATCAAAGTTGAGTCTATTCCGTGTAAGAAGGGGAATAAGATGAAATTTTCAGATTGGCATGTTTCACCAATCGAAAAATTGGACCATTCTTGGGCATCAAATTTTATCTCCAATTCCAATGTTAGAAATAGTTATCCGAATAAACAGTTACATATTCTTGAAAATAATATAATATGATGGTGCTCCAGTAAATATTTACATGAAATAAAAACCATCCTATAGCGTCAACCACTTGAAGAAAGCAATAGAAAATATTTTCATACGGAATCGATATTGGTAGTACTGTTCAAACGAATTCTTTGTCTAGAGATAGACTTGTTGAGAATAAAATTCTATGTAACTTTAGGATTTTAAACAACTGATTAGAGTAACACTTGAAAGGAACTTTATAGTTCCTCTTCGGGCTTGTGGGAGGATGATTCGAGAACGAAGAGGAATAAGTCACGAAAAAAAAACAAAAATATTTCAGAGTTGAAACCAATGAAAGATAGAAATAGAAATCTAACTTCAACGAAGTATAATCAAGTGCTAATATTGAGGAATAGGGAGAGAATAAAAACGATATAAAGATATAATTGTAGATACGGAAATGGTATTTAATAATTCATATGTGTAATAGGAGGGGTGGAACAATCGGTCAGCTATGAAAAAAGAAGAAGAAGAAGAAGAAGAAGAAGAAGAAGAAGAAGAAGAAGAAGAAGAAGAAGAAGAAGAAGAAGAAGAAGAAGAGAAAGAGTATGAAGAGACAGAGGAAGAAGAGACAGAAAAGGGGAAGTCAGTGGAAATGGGAGAGAATGGATAGAGTAAGAAATAAAATTGGAAATAGAGTAGATATAGCTTTCGCCAAAAATCAGGCAGTTTCGTCTGCTCCTTGTGCACTCTAACAGCTGATTTTGTCATTAAGCCATCTTTGATGTTGAAGTTTGCATTGCAAATAATTGATTGAATAAACATTGAACCATATTTTTTTTTAACCAAAAGAGACAATAAAATGCTTTACATCAGTTCTTAGCAGGTTACATCACGTACAAGAGACAGACGAAACCGCCCAACTTTTTGGGGTCATCTATAGATAGCTGCTATCGATAAATCTTGTTTCTATATCGGCTATAAGAAGAATAAAAAGAACAATAGAATTATTCTATAAAGAAGAATAGTGAAATGAGGAAATCCACATCTATCTTTCAATACCCTATCAATTCTTCCAACACTAATTTGGGACTAGATTCTCAGTCCACAATCATTTAATCTCTACAATGCTCTTCGTTTTACTACCCGGTGATTATCGAATTTGCCCCATTCATAATTGAACCCCACAAATTGATACCTTCCAAGTTCACAGACCTGAATAACTTATCAACCATTCAACCAACTAACCCTAGCTTATGCAATATTTATCATTGTCGTATAAAGAGCGTATCAAAAATTAAACGAACAGACTATCCAGGCAGAGAAGACACTTTGGCAAGATGGGAGAATGACTTCAGCTCGGTCAATATTGGCTCAAAAATCTTAAACTTGGTCTCAATTTATAGATCAAAATGTTTCCTACAGTATGATACCAAATTTGAACCAATATTGGCCGAGTTCGAGTCATTTTCCCACCTTGCCAGAGTGTCTTCTTTGCTTGGACAGACTATAAAATTGAACGATTCACTCAAAACCAGAACATGAGCTTCAATATTCTATCGACTCGAATAATATACGGGTTGCAGGAAAACGAGTACAAAAGTAACTTTTCGATGAAATATACAGGAAACGATAATACTACTTGTCACAAACGTACACCCCGAAAAAAAAACTAGAAATAAAAAAGGGAATCAGTTATGATCGCTAACAAAAACTGTGACATTTCATCAATCACATTTTTGACAGGAATTATTTGAGAAACAATCATGAATAGTATATTTTTTGTATTGCAACAGAGACCAATCAAGTATTTTTGACATGAAACATTTCTAGAAACACAACACAAATATCGATATTTTTTCACATCGAATGTCGAAATGCACTCGATATTTTGACATAAACAAGAATCGAGAATATATATTTCTGATAATATGGAATGTACTAGTATCCCAGACTTGATAGCCTTTTAGAGTACAGTCAGTTGCAGGATTTTGATTTAAATCGTCATTTGCTGTTTCAATATCGAGGTTTGACTGACAGCTAACAACGTTATCTGACAGAAAACAACGATTAAATGCAGAGAAAAGTTTGAATGGTTATTGAGAACATATCAATTGCAGATGCATACAAATACCTATTGCACTGCAAATCCGATATTATGTATGAGGAAATTTCAAATTAATTGCTTATGCATATTTATACTGCATATCAATTGGATACTAGTGCTGGAATAGCATATTATAAGTACAGCATACTTATAGTAGTATTATAGTACATTTATAGTATTATAGTACATTTTATTTCCATAGTATAGTACAGCAATCAGCTATAAATAGCTTATAAATACTGTACTTGATAAATAAAATGAAAAAAAATCAAATCAAATACCCTTTTTTTTAAAGCTTTTATAATAATTTTTAGAATAAAAGTATTTCTATCCACAGACATATTTCGGGATTTTCGAGTCACCTTGAAAATGGGCTCAGTCCCGAAACGTGTATATGGATAATAATACTTTTAAAGCTTTAAAAAAAGGGTATTTGATTTTATCCATTTTATTTATCAATTATTTTAAATAGCTCCAAGTTCAAAGTTTAATTTTCTTATAAATACTTTACATAGACTAATAGCACAGGCACCAATAAACTTCATTGAAACTAATGCAGCTGAAAAACAAATGTTTGTAATAATGTATTAGGTATAGTTAATCCAAACTTATTAATATATCAATAGCCTACTAGTGGACTTTTATCGAAATTCAAAATTGTTTGTGATAGAATATTTTTGGAAGTGGGAAATTTTAATATTAAGTTAAAGTGGACATTGTGGATGGACATATAACCTACATCTTAAACCTTCATCATCATCATTCATCATTACTCATTCATCCTTTGCTTGAAATACTTGGAAACCAAGTCGCAATTGTAAAGAAAGGATAAAGAATTATTGTAAATATCAGCATTTAAAGCTTTCTAGGAATATTCCTCTTCAGCCTATCATAATTATTCATCTTCAAATTCAATTTCTATAATTTTATAAGTTTCCATAATTCCTTATATTTTTCTGCATCATAAATGAAAAAAAAACTGACTAGATTTACGCAAAAACATCGCATGCATGGAAAAGAACCTTTTAAAATCCAGTTAATTCTTCAAGAACCACACAAATACGTGAGCACAGAGCCATAAATATTCGGTAGACTCTCCACGTCCACTGGAACAGAGTGGAGTAGAGTTCCTTCCATAGAGTTGCTAACAGTTCTTCCATAGCAAATGAAATACAACACAACAAAACATTTACTTCAAACCAGTGGCCAGCCGGATAGCTTTTGCATTGCAGTTGCGAAACGCACAACAGATAAAACAAATCGGCTTGTACCATTTTGTGCGCTATAAGTTATTTCTGTTTAAATCAAACAAATATGTTGTGTTCTGTTGCCTTTCTTTCAGTAACGTATTTCCCACTAGGCCCAGGCCTAGGGCGCAAAATTTTGGGGGGCGCGAAATTCTAAGAAGCGCGCACACGAGCGTGGATAAGATATGATCGGACAAGCGATCGAGAAAATTTTGTGCAGCTAGCAGCAAATATTATTTATTCATCTTCAAAAGAAAATATACTAACTGAACTTTACATATCCAACAATAACAATGTAGCGACCGACATTCACAGTGTTATGAAATATGATTCATAGTTATCACACGTGTATTTTGGCCTTAAATGTTTTTTGCAGAAAATTTGGACATTGTTAGACCCAGCTTTCTAATGGAGCTCTGAAATATGATTGATTTCATGAGGATATAAGATTCAAATTATAAATCTCAACGTAATGTAATTTGAATTTCTTATTTTCATACTTTGTGAATGTTGTCCATCAGAAACGTAAGTTAAATTATTTTAGGGTTGAAATAAAAAAGTTACTAAAAAACTGAAATTTTTAGTTACTATCCTTATAACGTACATACTATCCACATACTATCCTTATAACGTTTGACAGTACAATATCATGGAGAATAATTAGTATGTTTTACCAAGTTATTAGCCTAAGTATTTGTTTATATTTCTGTAATCTAAAACAGTAATGAGGAAAATAATGTATGTGTATGGTGGATGGGGGTGTCGTCATAGTCCGTGGGGAAGGGAGTTCAGGTGTAGTGGGAGGGGGAGGGGGCGCTTTTTGGTTTGTAGGCCTTGGGACGCTGAACTGCTAAATGCAGAACTGCTCTCTTTCAAGTTGAATTACTGCGCTGTACGTTTTTCTGTTTCAGTCAAACAAATACGTTATGATTCGCTGCGTTTCTTCTAGTTAAAGCACCCTTATCAAGGAGAACGTTTTAAAGAAACTAATAGCTTCGAAGCAGTTTAAGCTCCATCGATTTCGATACAGAGTAAGTTCAGGATTGACCTTTGCCCAAATGTCACCTCGAAGCTCGAAGAGTTCATAAAAATGTCAAAGACAATATTTCTTCACTCAACTGGATAGTTCATAATGAGAAGTTGATGGAGTCTTATGTTTCAGAGGAATCCAAACAACTTTTTATCTTCTGTTGTTAATTAATATGAATATAATTTCTTGAATCATATTCCTAGTTCGATAACCACTTCGAAAAACAAAACTTCTAAATTTTTTGCATATTACAAGTTTTAGAGGAATCTCCCATTGGGGAATCCTATCCATTAGAAAATTAATAACATAATATTTGTTCAGAGCTTTGAGCTTAGATTTTAAGCTTTGCAACAATTTAATAAAACATGAACTGATGCAGCTTCTAGAATATTCAATTGAATATTGATACAATAATAATTTATACTGGGCTTTTCGATGTCATTTGAAGAATTCCAAAGTCCAATACATTTTAGTTATAGTTTTATTATTTATCTGAACAGTGAATAAATTGGAGCTTACCAGAACGTTTGGGTAGTATTCAATAGATGTTAATACATGCAACTTTATAAATACTTGATGCAGTATAATATCTTTGTGGAATTATTCACTCAATTTAATTGGTAATTCGATGAAAATATTTCAAATGAATGAAATTTAGCTGTTAATAAGTATTAATAAAGGCATCAGGCTATGAATTATTGACTCAGAAACAATACTAATAATAATTAAATATTGGGATATGAAATCATTGTGGCATCCTCAATAATACAACTGTTTTTTTGAAATATGGATATTACCACTTTTAAGAAATGGAACTATTAAGAAAAAAAATTTGGATTCGATAAAGTATCAAAAATATAGGTTCCATTCTTTATCCATGATTAACTTATATTGTTTTACAATCCTGCACATCTTGTACAAATAGAGAATACATTTTCGACTCAATAAAATCCTGACTAAATTGTAGTGGGAATTAACAATCCAATAACAAGTTACAATCATGATAATATTCACAAGTTTCAAATCACAGCTTTGTGTTCAGACTTCATAATACAGTATTTTTATTCCAATAAAGAAAGATATTCAGGAGGGATATGAATGTAATAATATAACTAGTGCGAGTTTGTTAAATTCTCAGTCAATATTCAATTGAGTGCACTCGAAAAATTCCATCACTCAACAAAGTGTAGTCTTTCCAAGCAAAGAAGACATTCTGACATGATGGAAAAATGACTCCAGCTCGGTCAATATTGGTTCAAAACTATAAATTTGGTCTCAAATTGTAGAATAGAGAGTTTTCTACAATTAAAGACCAAAATCATAATTTTTGAACAAATATCGACCAGATGAAGTCATTTTCCCATCTTGTCAGAATGTCTTCTTTGCTTGTACAGACTATAACAAAACCATCGAGTTGAAAATCATCACATACAAAAATACTCCAACTTTATTACAAACAATGCGTACTAATAAAGGCTTACTTCAACAACTCCATTGGCAGATTGAAAATCTATTATTCCAATTACACTGCTGGATAATTCAATTAAACTGCGCTTCATTTGCTCCCGATTTCATTCATGATGAAAATTGCACCGATTTTAAAAATACAGTTCGAATTTTCGTGATTCCCCACAGAACGGTAACCGTTCCCCAGTTGGCTATTTGGCGGAATTTTAAATTTGTTGCGCCAGCAATTCGAGCGAATAAAGGCCACGTATTGGTTCATCAATTATTTGACAATTGTTTGTTATGCCATGCAAAATCAAAGCCATTCACAAACGTCATCAGCGAAATTCTCCAATTTTATACAGTGTTGAAGCCTTGTTTAAAAGGGAATGTGATGGGAACGTTTTCATATGTATCTCTCAATTAAACTGCATTATGTTTAAAAACTCGTTACCAACACTTATCGTCACAATCACTGAGTCATCAGGGTCCTAACAGGTAGGTTTCGGAATTAAATTAATTTATTTTCTCTGCTCATCTATTTACCTCTCATTCGAGCCTATAAGTACACATAAATTCATTTGTATTAAGTTGTTACATGACCTATAACCATAAACAATGTTTTTTATTCTCAGTACCCTTTTCAATTATTTTTATTCATGCATGAAATGTTAAAAAAGGTACTGAGATTGACATTTAAAATAAAAACCAGTAATGAAGTAGCCCTAAGATGAAGGAAACATTAACCATAAACAAGTATGAATGATGCTGATGAGTAAAAACGCTATAAATATTTGTGTGCGAAGTTTGAGGAATTTGATAATTTTATCCATTTGGAATAAGAATTCCTTGCATTCTCAGTACTGATAAATCGTTAAAAGTTTGTAGTAGGTTAGAATAGCTGCCATCAAAAAGTTAGACGGTTTCGTAGCTGATGAAAAATACTAGTAGCATCATTATAGATATCCATTATACAGGGTGTTTCAGGAGGAATGTGCAATACTTCTCAGGCTGATTCCACAAAAACGCTTTGTTACCGAGATAACAATGGCGGAAAATTGAGATTTTTCAAAATATATTAATTTTTCTAATTTTTTAGAGGCTTTAGTGAGGTTCTAAAATAATCAATTTCTATGTAAAATCAGCTGAGAAATTCAATGAAACCAGTTCCAAGTTTGTAACTTTCACGGTTATTAAGATAATTGGGAAAAATATGCTAGAAAACGCCATTTTTCAACAATAAGGGTTATAACTGGATCATAAAATTGTATTCTTTATTGATGGAAGTTGAAGAGAGTCGGATTCTAAAGAAAAAGTTGAATGGCTGCGATTGTGTAAATCTTACCCAAATATCAGAAATAGCGATCAAAAATCGCAAAATCGCTACAAAAATTCATCACTAAATTTCGAACAAATCTAGTATTTTTTAGACTCTATTCTCATTTCCCATAATACAATCTATTAACTCGAATAAATGAATGAATGAATGAACGAATTTAATCTTCTCCACTTTCCAACAGAATAACCCTTACATCTTCTCTTTTCCCCAATATTTATTCATATAACTGCCTTCTACAATCACCTGAAACTTCTCAACTTTCCAACAGAATAACCCTTACATCTTCTCTCTTCCCCAATATTTATTCAAATTTCTATTCATTCAGTTTCATTTCCTTATTATCTGCAACGATCCTCTACCACTCTCATCTACTCTTTCTCAATCTTTATTCCAATTTCATGAAATCCAGTTTCAGACTATTCAATGCAACCTGTACAACAAACCCCCTCCAGCACAAAACCAGGTCAATCAATTCCCTCGTAACACCATTATACCATAATACCAACGCAATATGGGACACCAAGATGGGTTGTAAGAGAAACCAACTTACAACATCTCTGTCAACAAACTATAAGAAGTTTGACGTCGCGGTTTAATACTCGTTTGTTATATTTGTCAACAGTGGCAATCTTCACCGAGCTAAAGTCTGTCCAAGCAAAGAAGACATTCTGGCAAGATGGGAAAATGACTCCAGCTCGGTCAATATTCCTTCAAAATTCATAAATTTGGTCTCAAATTGTAGAAAACATTCTGATCTACAATTTGAGAACCAGTTGATTATTTTTGAACCAGTATTGACCGAGTTGTAGTCGTTTTCCCATCTTGCCAGAATATCTTCCTTGCTTGTAAAGTCAGTCCAAGAAAAGGAGACATCCTAGCAAGACGGGAAAATGACTCCAACTCGGTTAACATTGGTTCAAAAATTATCAATTTGGTCTCAAATTGTAGAAAACATCCTGATCTACAATTTGAGACCAAATTAATAGTTTTTAAAACAATATTTACCGAGTTGTAGTAATTTTCCCATCTCGCCAGAATGTCTTCTTTGCTTGGACAGACTATAAGAAGTCTCCAAACAAGGCGGATAACACAGACAAGAGCCATCCGGCGAAATTGTCTTCTCTGTTTACCATAGCTGTCCAGCACTCTGCTTTTAATGGAATTTTTGATGAGTTCAACAACTGAACTTCAGTTATTTGACGGTCAGCTATAGTGTGGACGAGAGGGGCTCATCCATTTTCAATTACCCCTCATCTCGTGCTATTTGCTGCTGGTTACATTAATGATACCGCACATAATCATAGTTCACATACTATGCAGTAAGCAATGAACTCACTGACATAGATGTTCAGTATGTAAGGAAACAAACAAACTGCATATTTTGGGAATACAAGTAGAGTACCAACATGAATACTGAATAGAAACAAATAGGATTAAAATGTTTTAAGCTGTGTGTAGAACTGTACATGAGGAAGAGTTAAGAGAGTTAAAATCATACAAAAGTATACAAAACTTAGAAACACAAGGTTTGTAAAATGTGACAGTAGAATAGGTAACATTTTTATGGTGTATTAAACCTTTTAGAGATGTGGGCTTAACCAAAAAAATTTACAGTATTTTTCAATCAAAATTAGTGTTAGAGATACTAAGGGTATCTTAGATACCCAACTATCTCGTTAGATAAATAAATGAATATATCTCAGGCGGATATATGAAACAGCAGAATAAGTGGTGCAATATCATGTACAGCTAAAAACCGGCCAAAATGATCAGGTATACTCTGGCCAAGCAAAGAATAGCCTCTGGCAATATGAGAAAATGACTCCAGCTCGGTCAATATTGGTTCAAAAATTATTGATTTGGTCTCAATTTTAGAAAACATTTTGATCTACAATTTGAGACCAAATCAATGATTTTTGAACAAATATTGACCGAGCTAGAGTCATTTTCTTATCTTGCCAGAGGCTCTTCTTTGTTTGGCCAGACTATATCTCAGAAGTTTTAGATTTTTGCCTTCTTCAATTAATTAAAACAATAACTGAACTATTTTAAAATTACTAACTGTCTATTATGCTCTTAAAATATCCAATCATTGAGAAATATGATCAGAATTCATTTATGAGACGGCGATTATTGTAGCCTATCAATAGCTTTCTCCCTTTATAGTTGCGTAGCAATTTTTGGACATGTGTATCTTGGTTTAGATATTTTTATCATATCTTTCAACTTTTTTTCTGTGTATAAATAGCTTAGCAGTACCCAATCATTTCATGATACTTAAATACATTAAAAAGGAAAAATACTTTGATTTTAATTATTTTAAAGTTTTAACGAATACAGTAGCCCTAAGAGATAATAAGTATTAAAAAGGAAGCATAAAATATGATACTGATCTACTGGTTGAAGAGAATAACTAGAGAGTTTACCAGAGAATTAATAGAGGGTTTATGAACGGTTCTCGCAAAGGCAAAAAAGACAATTGAAAAATAAAATGAAAATCAAATACCCTTTAAAAACTTCAAATTTTTATATCAAGAGACTATGTAGAGAGTATTTATGAAGATTGTATTATTATTATTTATTATTATGAAGATTGTGGTACACTATACCGGTATCGTCTTTCCAAGCAAAGAAGACATTCTCGCAAGATGGGAAAATCACTCCAGCTCGGTCAATATTGGTTCAAAAATCATAAACTTTGTCTTAAATTGTAAATTAGAATGTGTTCAACAATTTGAGATCAAATCTATAATTTTCGAACCAATATTGAACGAACTGGAGTAATTTTCCCATCTTGCCAGAATACCTTCTTTGCTTGGACAGACTACTGGAGAGTTTATATACGGAACTCTCATAGACAAGTATAAAGAATATATCAAAAGACTATGTAAAGAATGTATGAAGATTGTGATACACTATACCGGTATCATACTTTTCCATATATGAAAGCATGCAGGGAGATTTCTGGAGATAAGCGGGATGAGCTATTCCGCAGCTTGTATTATGATGCAACTCTGCATCGATTCTTATCAGTTCTCTTCTTTTTCCTTACTTCTTTCATATTTATCAGTTTTCTTTCTCCCTTTTCAGTGACTTTTTTCATGCATCATGTGTTGGTAAACAGCAGAATAGCAGCGGAATCCCCTCGGTGAAACTTCAAAAGGAATCTTAAAAACCCTCACAAAAGCACCACTTGAGTGTATACAGCAATATTTAGAAGTAATTTTGTGTTGTTAAATTCAAGTGAGGTGTCATCAGGGGTTTTTTGTTTATTTTAGATCAAAAACATTCTTCTTTCAATTTAAATCTTCAAATTCCCATGTTCAGAATTGAAAGCTTTGATGCTTCAATCTGAATTTAAGTGTTTGACATTGTATTTGATATTCTAGTTGATTCTCGCATATAGGCTACAGCACTGGCGGCTCGTGCCCACGAAAAAGGTGAAGTGCTCGTAAAAAAGGTGAGAAGATACTGAAAAAGGTGAAGTGCTCGTATCTTTCACTGTACAGCACTTCACCTGTTTCATGGGTACGAGCCGCCAGTGGGCTACAGTAGAACACCGATTATTCGAACTAAACGGGACCGGGATCAATAATTATTCGGATAATCAGAAATTCGGATAATTGTACATGGAATTTTATTAAAGAGAAACAATGTGTCAAACTTGGAATAAACTTCATTACATTTGGAAAGTACAGTGTAGTGATGTTCAATTAATATGGAAAGCGAAACAAATACTGTACAGTAGTTTACTGTAGTAAACTACAGTAAAGTAAGTACAATTTCAAAAAGGAGAGAGACTACGATCACGTCGTAAACGCTGGTTTTACATTTTTTGACTACGCTTAACACCGAATACTTGGCGATTCGGTTAACCGGCGTTCGGATAATCGGCGTTCAGATAATCGACGTTCGGATAATCGGCGTTCAGATAATTGATGTTCGGATAATCGGCGTTCTACTAAAGTATTGTTGGTGTTGTTGGAGTTTTTGTTGGTGTAACTACTGAAAGTGACTTTCCATTTAAAAACCATGCTATATGGGAAAAAGTTCAAAAATATCAAAGAAAAATTTTTTTATAAATTAAATTTGAAGCAAGTACAAAGGATCACTCACCTTCAACTCCCAATAAAGTGATCTAATAGTTTGGACTTTCTGCTTGAAACCCTGACAAGATTCCAACCATATTCGTTATTCTCATCTTCATTTTCTCTTGAGCATTATCTGAAACAAGTTTTGCCATGTTAACTAATATAATTGTTGAAGGAAAATATACAAATTATTTATTAATATATTGGCGAAACACATTGGTAAGAAAGGCAGGCATAGCCCTTGGTATTTCCAACAGAATTTTAATTTAAATATAGTCCAAAATTTCAGGTTAAAAGTCCAAGTTTCTTTTTTAGCTGAAGGTTTCTCACTCAAAGAAATGATCTAAAAGTGACAATAATTGGAAAATCTTGAATTTTGAAGGGTTGACGTTGACCCGATATAAATCAACATCATATTAAACTTCAAATTTATGTACTTCAATGAGTATTGATACTTTGATAAAATTAATTATTCACTACATTAACGATGAAAAATATTCTCATAGTAGATAGTAATCGATAACTATTTAAAAATGAATGATTAAGAACGGGTTGCTTGAGGTGGAGTCATTCATGAAACTCCAGATTATCTACAAGGGTGGGGAGCGATTATAAAATGTAGGCCTACATTCCTCCACTGAATCCTCCATTGGTAGAAATATGTTAATGAAGCACTGGCGAATCGCGTGCCCACGAAACAGGTGAAGTGCTGTACAGTAAAAGATACAGGCACTTCACCCAAACAGGGGACAGAATAAACAATGCAGGAGGAATTAATAGAATTATTTCAACAGAATTAATTGATTAAATTCACGTTTGAATTGAATTGAAGGGTTATTCGCTAGAAAAGTAATTGCATCAACTTATTTACAACAAAGCAAAAAACAACTTTCAATGCTTTGATGGATTATATTGGTTCGCAGATCGAGGGGTCCTTACTAATTTAATTCTGTTTCCATAAACGCATAATAAAATTAACTCATTCAGAACCATAAACACATACTTTTCATAATATTTATACAGCATAAAATTAGAATAAAACTGCTGAAAAAAGTATAAATTGATCAATTCAGAAGAAATTACAAGGTCTATTTAGTTTAAATCTACCTTAATGACGTTATTTTGACTAGTAAGCATTCAGAGATTAGTGGAAAAGAAAAAATTATACAAGAAAAGTTAATTTTTCTTGAAATATTTTCTTAAACTATAGTAATAGACAGTATTAAGTATTAAGTATAGTAATAGTAATAGCAGAGACAATGGATATTGATACATAATATATGTTTATAATATACATATATATACATAAAATATACAATGTATATAATATACATTGTCTCTGGTAATAGTAATAGTATAGTAATATACAGTAATATACGAGTATAGTATACACAGACTAGAAACACTTAAGAATACAGTATTCCACTAATTTTTCAAAGTGATTACTAGGAAAGGTGAAATATTCGCTCAAAAATAGTCATTTCAAAGATCACTCTCCAAGATATAGAGTGTGTAACGAGCATTACAAACAAGAAAATTCCAACTTTTCCGAGAGTCAATCAAGCTTTATCTTGATTCCAACCACGATAACCCCAGCTATTGAAGGTACTATACCAGCTTGCAGGGTAGTCGGTCCAAGCAAAGAAGACATTCTGGCTGGACGGGAAAATAACTCCAGCTCGGTCAATATTCGTTCAAAAATTATGAATTTGGTCTCAAATTGTAGGAAACATTCTGATGTACAATTTGAGACTAGAATTATGATTTTCAAACCAATATTGACCTAGCTGGAGTGATTTTCCCATCTTGCCAGAATATCTTCTTTGATTGGCCAGACTATACATTAAGATGTCACAAGTTTATCGACTTGCATTTTTACGATTTTCAGTGCTACACTTTCGAGGTAAGCGGCCGTTAGCTGTCAAAGAGATCGACAGCGATTAACGGAATAAATAAAATGGACGTTAAAAAGAATAAAAAACGCCTTACATATTTGTCGTTGGAATTTTTGCAACAGTGTCACGCAAGCTTTGCTAGGGGCGAGTTGGCGCTTAAGGGACAGACTCTTCACAGACCAAGGGTAGAAAAGGATATAAACCTTGATTTATTTTGTTAAGTTCTTCATTTATCGAATCAGAGTGAAATATCAGTAAGCCCAAGAGATAAAATGAAAGCTAGCCTACTCCATTTTCTATTGAATGTGAACATCTCAGATTGAGATTATGTTAACTTTATTTTAGCTCATGTGAAACTTGGTAGTTTGTGAAGTTTAAAAGGTAAGTTCAAATAAGTTCTGAAGTTTAGAGTTCAAGTTTTTTGTCTCAAGTTTTTCAGGTTTAGGTACGTTGTACCTAGAGTCCTACGGGTTCTGACACAATAAAAGTTTACACTAAGGCTGTATTACAGGACATTTGATTCGTCATATTACAGGTTTCTGGGCCTGATTCTTATCCTTTAGAATTGCTAGAAGTCCAAACACACCCTACAAATTAAAAGATTTGAGGAATTACTCGGTGGTGTACAATTTTTCATGTACAGCAGGAATTCTCAATTGTTGTACAACAGTTTTCTCTATGAGAATTAGTAGATGTAATCAAATACAATCCACAGTAGTAGATTCTCCAGTAGTAGTTATAGTCTATAGTCTATAGGTATAATACAACTTTTGCTCCAATCTTGTTCAGTATTTCCAACAAAGACTACGAAGAAGAATATACAGTAATGATACCTCTCATTATGATTAAAACCGCTTCTTCAATAATAAATTTGACTATTTATTATTCTTAATAGCATATTATATTATTCTAGTCAAACTCCTTTTGTCTCCCCATATTGATAATCCTGATCATTTAATGCTTGATGCGGTATAATAAAGATATATGGAATTTCCATAGACCACCCTATATATAGGTATTATACAATTATTTAGCGTATGGCTTTGTATACTATAGGAAGACCCAAGGCTTGTTCCACTTTGCCATATAACCTAATTTTGTTAAGTGAAAACAAAGGTTGTCAGATCCACAAAGTTTATTTAAAATAGCATATACCGTTTGCTAAACTCTCATACTTGAGTTTCATTGCTCAGGGCATCAACCTAATTTTACCAAGATGGGAATAAGGAGAACCATTCAGGTTATATTTATCAAATGGGAAGAGAATCAATACAGTAATATTGAAATACACAACACATTAAGGTTATTTATAACAAAACCAGTGAGAATAGAAGAAATATTCCTATCCTATTACATAAAATCCTACACCTTTCAAACCCATTCGTTACTTGTTACGTTTGAAGTCTGTCTACAGTCTGCAGCTAGCTGGCACCGTACATTTCGTGACAAACAAACGTAAAACTCTCATTGCCACCACGTTTAGCAGAACGGATATCTTCAAGTTGATGAAGTCGTCAAAGTTGCGACTTTACTGTTGTGTGCTGCTACACTTTGATGTTGTCATTGTGTTCGCTGTTCCACTTTGTTGTCGTCCGACTTATTAAATCGTTAGGTCGATTCCACTAACATAGCAGTCAAGATATCATTCATGAATTCTTTAGATAATACACTAATGTTCCGCTCGATTCATGCAAGCCCGGAACTTTTCTTTGAGTCAACACCTCAGACCACACTGTATTATTAGTCTGTGCAAACAAAGAAGACATTCTGGCAAGATGGTAAAATGACTCCAGCTCGGTCAATATTGATTCAAAAATTATAAATTTAATTTCAAATCGTAGATAAGAATGTTTCCTACAATTTTAGACCAAATTTATAATTTTCTAAACAATATTAACCAAGCTGGAGTAATTCTCCCATCTCGCCAGACTGTCTTCTTTGCTTGGACAAGGCATTCACTAGTAAATGACTCACTTATCTAAATGTGTTTTGGAGTAATGACTGTACACATGCATTAAATTTAAGAAACAAGAGTTTTTATGAGGCAATTATAGAATTTTTCTCTGAATGAACACCCTTTTGTGAGTTCAAAGTACATGGTTTTTGTAATAGGTGGAACACAGAGGGTTGTGTTTATACTCTCTCTCTCTCTCTCTGGTTGTGCCGTGACGCTTATCAATGATTTATTCATCTTTGTACAAGCATAGACTAATGTATTGAGGCCCACTTAATTTATGGTACAAGCTAGCAAATAGCAAAATAGTAGGTGGTGGATCTATTATTTGAAGAGGAGATATCAGTTGAGGAATTATTCCGTGTTAATTTATTATTGGAATGAAATATTTTATAGTATAAGATGTGTTGAACAATATCCATTAGTAGAATTGAACATAAGATAAACTTATCTATTATAGGTTATCTAATATAGGCAAACTACCTATTGTAGTTAGTTAAAAGCATTATTAAAGAGCTATTATCTATAAATTTCCAGAAAAAAATCTTGACAAACAATGGGAGGGATGGGAATGATATGAAATTCAACTCTAGTCTCTACCATTCTCTCAATTGTGCAGTACAGCTTTCCAGGAGCTTGATTGGTTCACAAAATTTGCCAAAATTAAAAATTTTCCGACCTGGCTTGACATATTCCATTCAAAGAGAAGGATTTCCATTTTCATACGAGATACGACGACAAGCTATGTCTGACAATCTGACTAAATCTGACAATCATTTATCATTAACAATGGAATTCCCAGAAACTAATAATAGTAAAATGAGAGATCAGATTGGAGCATGGCATTGTCATGAGCCAGGAACTTCTGAGACATCTGTCAGCTTCTGTTATTAATTTTCGCATCCAGAAAAATACTAATTTTGGTGGATGATCTGGTTATTCTCAATACTGGATAAAAATGGACATCAGACAGCGATTAATTGTGAGTGATACAGTATTTCCAATAGAATCAATGGAATTCAATTATGATAAATACAGTATAAATTAGACTGTTGAGGGTTGTGAAGTGGACGAGTAATTATAGAATAATACTAATGTAAATTTAGAAAATACTAATTATTATTAGGCGAATTATGGTAATGAATGTACTCTAAATACTGTATAATGGAAGCTTTGTAATCTCCTGATATCTCAATTTTTAAATAATTAATTAAATAATTGATTAACATACAATTCAAATGTACTCAAAGTTTATTAGTTGATAATGATAAACTTGAATCAATTGATAAATTTGAATTATTATGTTTCTAAATATATTGTCAAAATCGAATCATCAGCTAAATTAATAAAATCAATCACTCAATTATTTCAATTCCAATTGAGTTAAGGATAGGATTGATGAGTTTTTTTTCAATTTTATATGATTGATGAGATTCCAATAGGTCTATATTGTAAATGGAAGTAGCGAAATACCTGAGAATATGCTGAATAGTCCAGAATAGTATATTGACATTTAACTATGTCACACTCTTCTCAGTGTCATCTGTGAAAGAAAAATTAATTTATTTATTTTTATAATCAATAAGCTTCAATAAAAGTCGAAATGTACATTGATGTAACTTATGACTCAAATCTAAACTCGTATTAATTTACGTCTTATGACCCAAGTTAGCCTACTTCAGACTTGTAATGCATTGAATCCCCAACTCCAACGTCTAAGTTAGTACTGTAGGTCGAAAGTTACATAAAATGTAGTATAACATAGAGCAAGGTATCAGAAAGGCTCAGAATGGTGAAATACAATTACTCGAAATCTCTTGATCTTTTTGAATTCTTTACTGCGGCCAATTCCAGCAACCAGCCAACTCACTTACAGTTCGCGTAATCTGAGTTGACACTCCTCACAATACACTCCACATTGTAACGGCGTGTCTTCTCAGCTCACGCGAACTACAGAAAACTTCCGCTGCTTCCGTGAAACTTTCACGAGTTTAGATTGTTCTTCAGACAATGTTTGTATCACTTAAAACCTTCAGTCTCGGCACCCCCTCACCACTCCTACTAACACTGCATGAGAACGTCTGAGAGAATTTCACTTTGCTGCTTTGGCCTAAGACGGCTTATTTTGAAAAGAGGAATACCTTGGAACTAGAGTAACAGGGTGATACTGATTAAATAGAGTGGAACGCGAAGAATGGGGCACAAATGAATGGAATGAAACAGAGTAAATGAATTAAATTAATGAGTTGAATGAATTAGATGAGTTAAATGCATTAAATGAGTTGAACGAAAAAAATGAGTAAAATGAGTGAATGAACGAAAACTGAAACTGATTAGTGAATTGGAACTGAATTGAAACCGAGCATGAACGAGGATCTATTCTACTCAATGTAAATTATATTAGATGAAGAGGTTCTCATGAACGAATCTTTTCATGAACCCGACGATTCAGAACCGTATGTAATTTTTTGAATGGATTGCTGACATAAAAAATAGAAAATCTGTGAATTTTTATTTTTTTACAATATATACTGCTCAACAATGAACTTTTCCATTCACATTCGAATATCTAAATCAACAAAATTGGAGAAAATAGAATTTTTGGTACACTTGATGGAAAGTAGCCAGTTTCGATCTACTTGACAGGCTTTGAAAGCCTTCATTTTCCGCACTAGTACGGAATAAACGGCTGATATTTGGGCCTTATAGCCATACAAGATAGGAAAAATTAGCTGTCAACAAAATTTTCCGTTGACTTAGCAGCGCATTGCATGCAAATTGGTCGACTGAACAAGTAAGTCGACTATTTCAAATATTTTCCAACTGATTGCACCAGACGATTTAGCATTATGATTTTCTTTAAACAAAACATTTTGTTCCATATAATTTCACACCTAACCTTTTGATTTGATTGGGAATTGATTTTAGCGAATGATAACCTTCGTTGAAATTAGAATCCTGAATTTATTTTAAAACAGAAAACGGAAATTACCAATATGAATTTGTAATTCAGTTGAATTTGTATGTCGTATTTATAGAAACGTTTTCATCTTATTCTAATAAGCATTTCTATGAAGTGTAACAAAAAAACAAATACACAACACGTATCGAAAACGTTCGCGACGTCGCGAATACTCACCTTTCCAGCCTCAGCTGATTGCTTTGGCTGTAAAGCTCCGTATTCTTGACGTCGCAAAACGACGTTTTCAAAACTAGTGGTGTAATATACTAATTTCTAATTTATTCATGAATGAGAATTACAAGTGTTACTTTATAACATTTGAATCTCATTCAAAAAAACAAATCAATATCGTATGGAAGAAGATGGAATCACTGGCGGCTCGTGCCCACGAAACAGGTGAAGTGATGTACAGTAAAAGATACGGGCACTTCACCTGTTTTTTGGGCACGAGCCACCAGTGAATGGAATCTTCGAAGGTTTCAAAGTTGTAATCTTCTCATACTGTAGCTGGACACTTAATCAGTAACACACATGTAAAATCAGTGAGATAACAATAGCACAAGCTTCTAGTTTGAAAACAAAAATGATTATTGAAACCAATCTAGTTTACTCACAGCTCTATAGCTATAGTTTACGTTACACAATACAGTATAACAATGAGTTGAAGCATGGAAAATATTGAAATTAAATATAGAAAATAAACCCAATGGATTTTATTCCTATCGAGCACGGGGTTCAATAAACATCAAATAAAAGCTCGTAAACGTTATTTCGAACGAAAAACTCTCTATTATTAAACGGTTCCCTCAATATCCTATAAAAATCCCCCGAAATTATATTTTAAAACATTCGTTTGATAACACACACAGAACAAAACCTGCGTTTAAATACAAAGAGATTCGCTTTCATTGGTTGTGTTTTGAAGAATATGAGTTCCACAACGATGAAAATTTCAAAATGCACTCTTGCGAAGTATAGTCTGTCCAAGCAAAGAAGGCCCTCTGGCAAGATGGGAGAATGACTCAAGCTCAGTCAATTTTGGTTTAAAAATTATCAATTCAATCTCAAATTGTAGGAAACAATTTGATCTACTATTGAGACCATACTTATAATTCTTGAACAAATATCGACCAAGCTGGAGTCATTTTCCCATCTTGCCAGAGGGTCATATTTGCTTGGACAGACTATAACTCATGTGGAAGTGTGAAAATATTCCCGTTATAGTCTGTCCAAGCAAAGGAGACATTCTGGCAAGATGGGAAAATGACTCAAGCTCGGCCAATATTGGTTCAAAAATTATCAATCTGGTCTCAAATTGTAGATCAAATTGTTTCCTAAAATTTGAACCAATTTTTTTAATTGTTTAACCAATTTTGACCAGGCTGGAGTCATTTTTCTTTCTTGTCCGAATGTCTTCTCTGCTTGGACAGACTATACGTATACATGAAAGTGCACACTCGAAGTGGTTTGATGTAAGAGGGGAGTGGGGAGGTTTCTACAGTGAAATGACAGTTGGGGGTCCTGTAGGGGGTACTGGGGGGTAAAGAAGGGTAGTTTATCCGGTGATTGATCGTCATTGGCTCACGTTCTGGATAAGCGGATTGGCGGAGCGGCATAAATCACAATCTTTCAGCCGTTTGCATTGTTGAGGTGATTGTGCGGTCCCCGAAAAAAGGTGCATCGCACTTGGTGCATGCAACATGTTGCACAGAGTGTGATACATATCTATCATAGTTCTGCAACATGTTGCTCAAAGAGTGATACATGTAACATAGTTCTAGAAAATGTTGCAAAGAATTTGATACTTGACGTATCATAGTTATGCAACATGTTCAAAGAGTGTTACATGTATCATAGTTTTATTTGAATTGTTTAGGGAGCTAGGTAGACTATAATTATAGTCTGGTCGAGCATAGAAGACATTCCTTCAAAATGGCAGCTGTTCAATGCTGCCAGCGGTCAGAATGGAAACATCCCACTCTTAAAAATCTAAAAACATCCAAAAAATCTAATGAAATCTGATTTGAGGTAATCAGAAAAGTGGTGGAGAGCCATGAAATGATTTAGTTCAAATCAACGATGTATGATATTTTTCTCTAAAAATATTAGCGCATGCACACTGTACTAGAATTTCTGATCTGAACTACGTCACATTTTAGTTTCCACACTCGGTTTTTCACCCAATATCAGGCAGGTATGGAGCAACCTACCATGTAATAACCATGGTTTGTGGTCTATTGAAACATTATTTTTATGATCGAAGAGGCATTTGATAAGCTACATGTATCAAAGTCTTGTTTGAATAATAATTAATTTGTGAGATTATTTCTGGTTCACAGAATCAAAAGTCGAAAACTTTATTTGTCGTGGGTGTTTCACAAAACTATTTGGGAATCATCAGCAACCGTTCAAAATATTATTAAAATTTAATCTCAAAATGTAAAATAAATAATTATGATTATGATTTGTATTATGATATCAATGATTGAATGAAATTACTTAATGAAAGATTTATCATGATTGAATAATGACACTATTAGAACAATTTTTTCACATTTCAATTTTTATAGTAAATCTTCACTATATATTCAGAGAAACAACTTTTTACATTCTAATTGCATAGGCCTATATAGAAACAGCAATACCAAGATAGAAACCAAGACATCTTTTGGAATAAGAGTTGCCTAAACATTGCGACTTCATTGAGAGAATATGATTCATTTACGAATTTCGTTACTATGATTGGCAAACATGACAGAATCCTGTAAGATAGAGTGTAGAATCATGTACAGTACTATTTCAGTACAAGCGCAGACATAATAGTATTTGTCCACATCCAAATCCGTTTCAAGTGGATACATCTGTCCAAGCATAGAAGACATTCTGACAAGATGGGGAAATGACAACAGCTCGGTCAATTTTGATTCAAAAATTGGAAATTTGATCTCAAATTGTAGAGCAAAATGTTTCCTACAATTTAAGACCAAATTTATAATTCTCTAACCAGTATTGACCGTGCTTGAGTAATTTTCCCATCTTACCAGGATGTCTTCTTTGCTTGGACAGACTACATCTGTCAATATCTGCAAGGCCAAAGCTTGTGTTAACATGATGATAATTCAGTACATAGAAACTAATGGACTGGTGGACAGAGTTTTGTATATTAATGAACAACTTGAACAACACTGGCGGCTCGTACCCACAAAACAGGCGAAGTGCCCGTATCTTTTACTATACAACACTTCACCTGTTTCGTGGGCACGAGCCGCCAGTGTGAACAAGAAACCTCAAGTCAGGTCCATCAAGAAACATCAATTCGAATACACTAGAATGGGCAAAATTTCGCATCCATTCAAACATACCAAAATGGATTTGTTCATTCACGAATTCGAGAAACATCATTGTTGAACATCAAATCAACGGAAGTGGAAATGTAGAAGCACATGTTTCATTAGACGTTTTGTCCATCTTGTTTTCAATGTTACTTAGCCCAATAGTTTTGGAGGGATTGAGATTCCTAGAACTCTTCCAAACATTGCAATAGGGATAGGGAATAGGGACATTGCAATCCAGTTTTGCATTCTTGGAACCAGGATATTGTTACTTGTATCAAGTGGAATAGATTGATCAACGTAACAACATGACTACATGTATGGTATATGATCTGCCAATTATTCCAATTTATAATGTTGTAAAAATTTGATTTGTGAATTGAATAAGAGCGTTCCTAAAATAAATAGACTTTTCTCACATTCATGGGTTCAATTCAGTAAAAATAGATGTGAATATTTCATACTATGATAGTCTATACTCAATTGAATATTTTATTATGCTCATAATAATAATAATATTACATCTAGTCATCAGAACACTAAATCTTGTTAATTGAATTTAGTCCTTAATATCTCTTTCCCAGTTCTATGGGTAATTCGTCATATTGATGAATCAGCTCAATCTAGTTTTATTAATCATTTAATCCATTCCAATATTCTATTATAATCCTGTATTGAAATGACACTTGCTGAAAACCCCACGGGTTTAGCTGGACCCAACGTTGTGAAAATTTTCATTTCCAAAAAGTTCATTGATCAAATCGTTCTATTTTACTATATAATCAATAGGAGATAAACATCAATAATATAATAATCAATCCGAGATAACTGAAATCAACCAGTAAAACAAAGAGATTGAAATACTACAGCTTTGTGCTACGTATCAGCGAAGACAATCTACAGATTCAAAGACAATCAAATACAGAATCAAAGACAATCTAGTAGTTCTTAGTCTAAGGTATCAGCAACTGTAAACTGAAAAATAGCCTGTTAACTTAGTTAACAATTAACTTAGTAAGTAACTTTTAACTCAACTCAAACTGAACTTTTAACTTAGTAAAAGTTACAGTGAAAGTTATATCATAAAGTTCTCCCCTACTGACCCCATTATAGCCCAATCATTATTCTAAATATTATCCTATTAGTAAATTATGCAAATCGCGCCCGTATAACAACATTAGTCCGAACTTGAGGCCTGCGTTATTTGAACAAGATATTAATTACAGGCAATCCATTATTGGTGGAGATGACCCTCATCAGCCAATATTTGCATTGTCAGCAAGTTTCGAGTGCAAGTTTAGCACGGCCAACTTGATCGCTTCGGACGTCAGCCTACTACTGAAGTTTACTGTTTTGAAGTTCGATTTGCACGAAGTTTGAGCCCATAAATGGATGATGGGTTAAATGCACTACTCAACAATACCGGGTTTTTCTAAATGAATAGAGTTGTTTCAATGCGTCACATTATTCATCAAGTTGCACTTATACTAATAAATTATTTATCAATTGAAAAACTCATCAACTCAAACAGTTTCAAGTTCAAAGTTCAAGTGTATCATCAAGTATGGCCTACAGCCAAAATTTGAGAAGTAAAGTTGGTCTTCAGTATTGATAGAACAGATTCTTCCAAAAATGTTAAAATGTTTATAATTTAAATTATTATTCTTTTATTCGTAATAATTACAGTGATAATTTATTATTTTAAATACATATTATTGATGAAATATGAATATTCACAAAAGATAATAATGGGAATATTCAATAAGGCCAGCATTACACAGTAATATGATAATATATCATAAAAAGTCATTTATGAAAAGAGTTGAAAATACAAAATCATATTTTCATCTCTACAAAATCAAATCAAATGATACATTTTCTTTATGATCCATATTTGTGATTATATTATATGATAATAGAAATATTAATATGTATTATCGGCCTGAAATTAATAACTCACAGGTTTATAGTTTTTGATTAAAATTTTTGAAAATCGAATCGAAGTATTATTAAAAAAATTTACTAGAATTCTGAACTAAGAGGCAGGAAAATGAGATCGACATCTACAAAACACCACTGAATACAACCAAATCAATTTAATGCCAAAAATCAAACCAAATCCACAAATCTACCAAATTCAACTAAATCCTTCAACTGACAACAACTGAATGACACCGATAATCAATTACAATTGAATCAAAAGGTGCAAATAAAACAAACAGTGTCACCGGCTGAAGTTAAACCGGGTTTAAGCCCTGGTTAAGTCCACAGCCCATCCATTGTTCAACGGAGAGATGATTGGACCCGATCGCACAGGATTATTCAAAGCCGAGCGGCCATTGTGTTCGTTTCGATTATGAAACAGGGTCTGTTTGGGGTCTGTGCACACTTCACAGAGCTATGACGTAACAGTGTAATATCACTGTGGAGTTACTATAATTGTACGAAATAAAATATTGGGTTTTTGATTTTTTTATTATATTAAACGAAAGGATCTGTGATGGATTATTTCATCATTGGGATGTATTCAAGTTTTCTCAAGTAAGTTGATTGGGAACAATTTTTATCAATATTATGAAAAATATGAAGAGAACCAACTGTGAGCGAAATTCATTTGGATTTTAAAGCTTAATAATAATATCATGTCTTCCGAATTTACTTGATTTGGTATTTAGGGGTGATGTTGTGTTTCTCCCTGCAAAGTGCGCTTGACATTCTTTGAACGAATATTTGTTATCAAATGTGAAGTAATCTAAAAATTATAAAATTTAATTCCCTCATGTTGTATAATCAATATTGATTTTATAAAGGAAAAAGTAATTTTGTTTATTGAGTTGAACAATTAGTAATGGCAAATATATACCAGTTTTAAATTTCTAATAATGTTATTTTATACTATCATAGCTTCCTTTAATATGTTAAAGGAGGCTATGGTACTATTATTATTATTACATAATTAAACATTCAAGATTATCCATATTTGTATTTTATGTAAAAATAAGTGGTAATCATCATTGTGTGTTAAATATGAACTAACGCGATTTTATAATAGGTTTGTATAGGTTTGTTTGTTCGATTTTATAAGTATGTTTGTATAAAAATTATAATAGGAACAGCTTTGGGATTTTCTAGTTGTGCTCTTACATGTATAGGCCTAATTACTCAATGGAAATTATGATTATGATTAGCTAGATACCTGCTTGTTCAACAAAAATCAATGACAGGATTTCCTCACCCATACTTTTCAACTCTATATTTATGAATGAGAAGTTGAACCAACATCATCATACATTCAGTGAACAGCCTCAAAAATGCAATCAATGTTTCCAGCTTCCGGCAAAACTCAATGAAAAAAAATTGCCTATATTGATATGGGTGGGTTGGGAAGCGATGAAGGGTGAAAGAGAATTCGAAGTAAGGGGGAAGAGGGGTTGAATGAATATACATTTCGGTGTTCATGTTTTGATAATAGCATGAGAAGTGAAATGGAATTGGGGAATTCAAGATTTACGGAGAGGGTGAATGTGGATTCGTATTCTTGAGAGATACACGTGAAGTTTGATTTTTCAATGAGACGAAATTTGTCTCATGAGCCTTTGAGCCTTGGCTTGAATGAGCCTTTATTTGCTGTCGAATAGAAATTAGAATTTTGAGCTTTTTGAGCAAGCAGGGAAACTCTATTCAAATGAAACTGCAATCCTTGATAATTATTGTAACTGACGTCATTGAATATAAGTCTAGGGGAGCAAAGAAAGCATTCCTAAAAAATGGCCGATTGAAGCGGGAGTGTGAGTGCGCATGAGCAGATCTGAAAATTATAGTGTAAAATCACTTCTGCCGACATACCGCTGATGGGAGACAGATGTCAAGAGTATTTGACAGATGGCAAAAGTATTTGAGAGATGGTAAAAGTATTTGACAGAGTATTTGACTATTTCGACTACAATGCCATTTCGGCGGCTGCAGGATTGAACAGCTGCCATTTTGAATGGATGTCTTCTTTTTTCGAAAAGACTAGGCTATACCAGGGGATGAAATTTGACAAGAGTTGATACTGAGACTACAATGTTTATTTTTGAAATTTATTGGATTATGGGCTCAATAAGTGTTATAATACGTTTCCATTCAACTCAGTAATGCAAAAGTATGAAGTTAGGACAAGACCACTTGTCGTTTGAGACAAATTGGATAAATATCGTTAAAACTGATAATGTTAATTTGAATGAACAAGATTTAGTATTTTCCGAATTGATAACTGTTGAAGATGAGAAAGTAGGAGGAAAAAGTGACAACAAGAAGAAGAAGAAGAAAAAGAAGAAGAAGAAGAAGAAGAAGAAGAAGAAGAAGAAGAAGAAGAAGAAGAAGAAGAAGAAGAAGAAGAAGAAGAAGAAGAAGAAGAAGAAGAAGAAGAAGAAGAAGAAGAAGAAGAAGAAGAAGGAAGAAGAAGAAGAAGAAGAAGAAGAAGAAGAAGAAGAAGAAGAAGAAGAAGAAGAAGAAGAAGAAGAAGAAGAAGAAGAAGAAGAAGAAGAAGAAGAAGAAGAAGAAGAAGAAGAAGAAGAAGAAGAAGAAGAAGAAGAAGAAGAAGAAGAAGAAGAAGAAGAAGAAGAAGAAGAAGAAGAAGAAGAAGAAGAAGAAGAAGAAGAAGAAGAAGAAGAAGAAGAAGAAGAAGAAGAAGAAGAAGAAGAAGAAGAAGAAGAAGAAGAAGAAGAAGAAGAAGAAGAAGAAGAAGAAGAAGAAGAAGAAGAAGAAGAAGAAGAAGAAGAAGAAGAAGAAGAAGAAGAAGAAGAAGAAGAAGAAGAAGAAGAAGAAGAAGAAGAAGAAGAAGAAGAAGAAGAAGAAGAAGAAGAAGAAGAAGAAGAAGAAGAAGAAGAAGAAGAAGAAGAAGAAGAAGAAGAAGAAGAAGAAGAAGAAGAAGAAGAAGAAGAAGAAGAAGAAGAAGAAGAAGAAGAAGAAGAAGAAGAAGAAGAAGAAGAAGAAGAAGAAGAAGAAGAAGAAGAAGAAGAAGAAGAAGAAGAAGAAGAAGAAGAAGAAGAAGAAGACTAAAGCAAATAGTGGCAGAGATATAGGGGTGGGAAAAAGGAAATGGCTAAGACCAGACTGTCACGCACTCTGCTGTCTGGACCAAAGTAAATTCCGGAAGTCAGGCAACCGGGTGGCCGACCGGAAGTCCGGATTTCTTCGACGATCGACTCGCCATGTGCCAGAAAATCATCGCATCTTTGAAAGCTTTCCTCAAATCGGACGTGGTAGGGAGACAAGGGATAGCACACCACGCTATATAGTCTGTTACAATGAAACTGGCGGATGAATCAGTTTACTAGACGGACAATTTTGATTCTCTATCTTTCTATTTCTCGAACACTATCTATAGTCTGTCCAAGCAAAGAACGTACACATTCTGACAAGATGGGAAAATACTCCAGCTCGGTCAATATTGGTTCAAAAATTATACATTTGATCTCAAATTGTAGAAAACATTCTGATCTACAATTTGAGACCAAATTAATACATTTTGAACCAATATTGACCGAGCTGGAGTCATTTTCCCATCTTGCCAGAATGTCTTCTTTGCTTGGACAGTCTATATCTACTATTTCAGCGTAGCATCATCTGTCTTTAACTATTGGAGAAACATAATTTTACATTTTTCCAAGTCAAACGGTGGAACTACCGAATACAATGATTATTGTATTGGTAAAGATTTACTAGTTCTTGATCCACTCGAGCAAATCTCGATTTGACTCTTGATTCAATCAGAACTAATCTTGATAAATCTCTCCAAAGCCTCAATAGCTAACATTGTTTCAAAGTGAATCCATCCGCGAATCTATCATTCATGGTCTCCTGAGTTTTAACATTTCTATACGAAGGAAGATCAAGCTAGCAGTGAGGGGCCTGTGAGGAAATGAGATTCACAAGGCATTAAATTGAGTTGTTACTGGCGGCCGTGTAAACATCACAGTTGAAAGTCCATTGGGAAAAGATGCCGCCATTCACATTGAGTTGCACTCTGTGTTGTAGAGTATACATGCATAATGAGTACAGAGGCCTACAACAGAGATCAAATCTCGCAAGGTTCTAAGGTTTTCTCTCATCCCATACAATGTTTTAAGGGTTGAGCTCCCATCAAGCGATTAATCAAGTATGCATGTTGGTTTTGTTCTGAGTCGATTAGGTTGAGGTGAAGTGTTTCAAGTTTGTGGCTGATGTTGGTGAGATTTTAGTCACTGAAATAAACTTTGAACTTTGAAAACGGGTTTATCTGCGGGAACGCACTCGATGAGGTATTTAGAGCACTCGCTTATGCTCGTGCTCTTACTTACATCTCACTCGTGCGTTAAAGGCTCTCATTATACAACCGTTGCATAAACTACTATTATACGATGACAATCGTCATAAGACAATTGATGCCGGGCTCTAATGCCTAGTTTATACGATGCCAATTGGCGAGAAGATTGTCTTCTGCCAATTGTTCTCTGAAATTTACAGCTGATGTGAAGTATCTATTGAATCTTTTGATTTTAAAACCATCAGCAAGGCATTGCCAAATAAAAACTCTTATCGCAAATCAACTGTTTGCGCCCGGCATCAGTTGTCTTATGACAATTGCCTCGCCAATTGGCATCGTCTAAACTAGTGTGTCTTTTTTCACTTGCCTAGATGATAGTGTTAAAATTAATGGATACTTTACATCAACTGTAGATATCAGAAGAAAATTGTCTCGCCAATTGGCATCGTATAAACCCGGCTTAAAACTTCCAATTTTCAAAATTTAGAGTGGTTCTTCAAAAACAAAAACATATTAAAAAAAAACGTTCAAGTGGATTGCAAGAAATAAATCAATCGCCAGCAAGGGAAATCCTGTTCGCAGGTGAGAGTTGCTAACACGATTGTCGATTATGATTCAATATGAGAAGGTATTGAAAACTTAAAAAGGAATAAGAAATCCAATAATAGAAAAAAGGAGATTAAAACGTGGGAGAAAAGTGAAAGGAAGAGAGAAAGGAAGAAGGAAAGAAAGAGAAGGAAGAAGAGTAAAAGATGGTAAATAATGCGAAATGGACTTGTGGCTACGTCACGAGCTACCGAGTTAACTAATTTGTTAGTATGATTTCAAACCTGAAACCAATCACCGTTCTACATCCCAAAAAGGATTTCAAATCTCTAAAATTCGATTCCTAGATTCTCAGAGACGAGCTTCAGACTCAATGAATTATACAGTAAGCTATTCCTAGATCCGATTTCAAAATATTCCAAACATAATTTAGACGATCCAACTTCTAAGATTCAATCTCGAATAATCCAATTTATAGGCCTATGTAACAATCAGAATATTCAGTAGTGTGTCTTTTAGGTGGATTCTACTAGCGGCTCGTGCCTAAGAAACAGGTGAAGTGCCCGTATCGTTTACTGTATAGAACTTCACCTGTTTCGTGGGTATGAGCCGCCAGTGGTAGATTCATAACAGACTATAGTCCATTCACGATGGCTTGAGACGAGATAGAAAACTCTGCATGTGTGTGTGTGCGACTGGAGTGGCTTCATTTTAGCCACGAGATAAACAAGTCACAGCAATGCCGAAGTCCCGAATTTTGTTGTCGGGACTGTAACCAAAGCATTGACACCAAAACTTTTACTATATATATTTGTTCATTATAGGTTCATGCAGTTGAGAGACAATCAAAACATGCAATTTCCCAATGTGTATCTATAAAAAAGATTACTTGAAGATACTTATTCTGAATTGCCTACAACAAAATTCGGGATTTCGGCATTACTGTGACTTGTTTATGTCGTGGCTAAAACGAAGCCACTCCAGTCGCACACACACACACACATGCAGATATTTTGTTTATCTCGTCTCAAGCCATCATGAATGGACTATAGGTGCATTCAGTTTTAACTCGAAAAAACTGTTCTTCTCGTATCAGATAAAGCAGTAATGATAATTATTACTATTCATTTACGAGATTACAATAATTCCTATTGGACTATTCTCGTGTATTCTACTTTCTAGTACTGTAGTAACAACCCAGTTTCAGAAGTAATCGATACCAACTGATTGCTTTTAAAACACATGCTCAATAACAAACAACATTATAAGGTTGCATTAGTTAACAAACATCAGCTGACTATGTGATTACATCGCTCCAATTCTATGATTACTGGGATTAGCCTGTTCTTTATCTACCGGGACTTGAAAACAAGCGTTCGATTGTATAGTCTGTGCAAGCAAAGAAGACATCCTGGCAAGATGGGGAAATGACTCCAGCTCGATTAATATTGGTTCAAAAATTATAAATCTAGTTTTAAATTGTAGGAAACATCCATATCTACAATTCTAAACCAAATCCATAATGTTTAAACCAATATTGACCGAGCTGGATTCATTTTCCCATCTTACCAGAAAGTCTTCTTTGCTTGGGCAGACTATACATAGCCGGGCTATTTCAATTAAAACCGTCCATCAAATAAAATCCCCGTTCGCTGGTAAAATATTAATGGGCGCTGTTTGGTGGGCGCATGGGCGCTGTAGTGGGCGCTACATCCCAGTTGTAATTTGGTTGATCGGTGCGCTAAAAGCTTGCCTAATATTAGGCTTGTCGATCTAGTGTAACACTGACGTAACAATGCATGGATCTAGATGGGAAGGTAACTGTCGATGTCTGCCGCTACTTGAAAGAACCAAGAACAAGTCCTATGGTTTTCTAAAAAAACCATCAGGTTTTGGACAAGTAGTATTAAGTATACCAACCTTGGTTTTGGACTAGTGTACCTCGTAGAAAATGGTCAACTTCGAATAGTATATGAACATAACACGGTAGGTGTGCTGATTAATTGTTTAAATGAGGAAAAATACTATTTTTTTGTGAGTGTTGGCAAAAACAAACTATTGATCACATAGCGGAAGAGTGCAGAATAACTGCCTTTGGAGAACAGACAATAGTGGATCTCCTCCGCTGGCAAATACAGAATTATGAACTGCCTATATGAACTATGCCCTATGAACTGACTTATGAATTACTGAATTATGAATAGATGAACTGACTTATGAATTACTGAATTATGAATAAATGAACTGCCTATTTGAACTGACTCGATGACTGTATATAGACTAAAGTTCAAATATGTATATTTTCCCATGTTTTCATGACTATTCCAATCATTAATGTTATTTTTCATTCTTGGACGAAGTATATAAGCTTATTATTTGATCCCAATAACTACTACGATGCTACTATTTGAAGGTTTGAAAATCCATTTCCTAAGTAAATAAAATAAATTTGGAAGAAGATGTTTATAAAATGACATAATATTTCCTATTCCGACTATTCTAGCAACCGACTACAACAGTCTACTTGATAAAGTCGACTTTCTACAAATAAGCAACGCATCAATGTTTCACGCAAATATCGACCAATATTTGAGTGGAAAAGGAGGAGCAACTATATAGATTGAAAATATTGCATTGAATCCATTTCATTTTTGACTCTTTCCTAGATAGTATGTTATATTAAGTAGACTTAGTACATACTTGACCTATGATAGTACGAGAATTATCATAGAGGAGCTAGAATATACACAATCCGATTCTCTTTGGTATCATCTTTCTCAAACTTTTGGTTCATTGTGTACAAGATTCGTGAGCTGGTCCGTGAGGAACAAAGAATGCCGAGTCTCTCTTCTACTCCCTTCCATTACCTCTCTCTCTTTCCTCAATTCACTCTCTCACTCTCTCCTCGCATCATTCGATTGCTTAGCGGGAAATTAATCAAAGATCCTGTTTGGTGCCATACATCTTCTTATCATCTAACAATAAATTTCCACGAGAAAACCGTTCGGGAAAAGCGCTTTTCTTTGGCTGTTCTTGCTTGGCTGAGTCTGGTGGAAAACTTGGAAAACTCCATTAAGGTTTCGCCTCAGTTTCCTGAATTTTCCATGGCGGTAGGGTGGAGTGGGGAGGGATGCACTATGAAAAAAGTGATTTTACGAGGTTGTCTACATTTGCTCCTTCACCGGCTTATCATTATTTCCAATCTGTGACATGATTTATAGTTAGCTGAGAAGACACTTCTTCACAACACACATTACATTGTGAGGAGTGTCTTGTTAGCATTGTAAAGTGGTAAAGTTCGTCCAAGCTGAGAAGACACTTCTTTACAATACAAATTACATTGTGACGGCGTGTCTTCTCAACTATACCACGTTGCCACCACTTGTTTTACTGAACATACGAGCAAAACAGCAAAATAATAAGGAGTTAATGGAACTGAAACAATGGTGTTCTCTCTTGAAAACTTTTAAAAGAAAGATTTCTATTCCACTTTCAAGGTTTTTAAAAGTTAAAGCCGCATCAAGTTTTCAGGTCCAGGAAATCAATTTGTATTTCTACTGTTTTCACATTTTCATTTGTGGTTTGCTTTATTGTTTTTGTCTGTGTGAATTTTAAAAAAAGATCAGGTTTGAATTTTTTTCTATCTGAATTCTAGAACTCTTCATCCTAAGGTTAATCATGATTTTCAATAGATGCTATAAGATAACTGGTTCCTAATAACAATTTGTTATTACAAATAAATTACAAACAAATAAATTTGTTATTAATAAAAAAACAATAGATGATGGAACAATTAGATGCATTCACTACACATTACACAACCACTATTCACTACCATAAATTGAATATTTCGATTGTAGATATCACACAATTGGATTTTCAAGGAACTAATCAATTCTTCAAGATGAACGAATGGTAGTTTTATCAATGAAAAACACGAACACACTATATAGAGAAGGAAAGAGAAAAAATTTATATACAAAATTCAACGTGATTCGAGAATTTCGTCATTAGTTCGTCTAAAGTGATTTTAATGGAATGAATCACACTTATGTTATAAATTCTGCAGTTTATTCTGGTACAGAACTATGGTTTTGTGGCCACTCAGGTCATATTGTCAACCTGATAACATCGACAATGATTCCTCTTTCTATTCTTATAAAGTTATTTTGAAAAGTTGTGATAACGTAAACATCGAAAAGTTATGTTGTTTTCTATATTGAAGTTTGAAGTTATGAAGTTTTGGGCAATAGCCTGTTTTTTCTTTCTGCATCTTGTATATTTGTACATAAATGAAATGAATGAATAAATATATGATGTTATGAGCTTATGAAGTTAATTTTGAATCCTATTATCAATAATTACTTGACCCTGTTATCCATTGACTGTCTATAATCTATCTCAAATGAAACTCATATCAGTTCATATTCAGTTCATATGTTCGTATTATAGTTCATATTATTCATATCAGTTCGTGGTTAAGTGGTAGAGTGGACATTGCTGTCCAAACTTCGCCACGTCATTAAAATAAAGAAGTCATTCTATTCTATTCTATTCTATTCTATTCTATTCTATTCTATTCTATTCTATTCTATTCTATTCTATTCTATTCTATTCTATTCTATTCTATTCTATTCTATTCTATTCTATTCTATTCTATTCTATTCTATTCTATTCTATTCTATTCTATTCTATTCTATTCTATTCTATTCTATTCTATTCTATTCTATTCTATTCTATTCTATTCTATTCTATTCTATTCTATTCTATTCTATTCTATTCTATTCTATTCTATTCTATTCTATTCTATTCTATTCTATTCTATTCTATTCTATTCTATTCTATTCTATTCTATTCTATTCTATTCTATTCTATTCTATTCTATTCTATTCTATTCTATTCTATTCTATTCTATTCTATTCTATTCTATTCTATTCTATTCTATTCTATTCTATTCTATTCTATTCTATTCTATTCTATTCTATTCTATTCTATTCTATTCTATTCTATTCTATTCTATTCTATTCTATTCTATTCTATTCTATTCTATTCTATTCTATTCTGAATCAGCTGAATTTAAAGCTATTCTTGATTCAAATTTGACATAAAGCTATTCTTGATATGAATTTGATTAGAAAAAGTGTGATACAGTATAATCATATTAAACTATACATGCTATATGAAATTATTCCTATTCCAGGACATCATTGATTATTCCAACCGCGTCAAATTTCAGAAAAAGAAGAAAATTAACTGTAATCTATTCAAGTATTCCGGACAAGAAAATATTTCTACTCAAAACATCATCATTATTCAAAGCTATCTCATATTGAAACAGAATGGAATTGTCATCCAACTAATTCAGATAGAAATCTCTCTATCCTAGAAATCAAGATAGAACTTTTTCTATATCTATCTTGATACCTCAACTTCAATAGAAGAATATCATGAGAAATTTTCATCTCTATATCTATCTATACTATCTCTATATCTATAATCTATCTATATCTATACTATATCTATCCATTATTTTCTCTATACTACCCTAGACATCTAGATCCAGATCATTAAAGTATTCTCCATTCAACTAAGAAACTAGAACAAGCTCTGATTGTAATTAATACTTTTCCTTTTTGAAACTTGGAAGCCGTATAGAATATAAATAGCCAGCCTGACTCATCCATATTCTTCTTTGTGATTTTTTTCTCATCGACTTTATCTCAGCCGAGCTGTGTTATCACTCTTTGTCCATTATAACTTTTTAACAAGCGAAACTTTTTGATTAAAAACCATGTTTCGTTGTGTTCGAAGGGAGTTGGTGGTCGGTTTCTCCCCTCAGCAGGAGATGAAATTCCGCCAAGATGCTAAAGATGCTGGTCTGTGTCGAATGTGCTAACGCAGATTATCATACCTCTTACACTCTCACCCTCTCTACATATTTTGCTTTATCCTCCCTGATTCTTCGTTCCTACTTTGTCTTCTTCTTCTTCTACTTTTCCATCTTCTACCTATCCTTCTCCTCTTCTTTCTTCTACTTCTTGTTTCTCTTCTTTCAAAATCTCCAGGTTCTTCTCTACCTTCATCTAATAATTCATTCTACTTTTTCACTTAATTTATTCCATCCTATTTCACTACATGTTCTCCATCATCTACAATCGGTTTCCACGTTTTCCACTTCCTTGCTTTCCTATTCCTTTTTTTCTTTATCACTTGCTTTTTGTGATTCGCTTCACTTTCTTCATTTTTGTATCTAGATCTTCGACTCCTTTTTTGCCTCATCTCCACAACCTCAAATATCAGCTATTCCCTTGTGTCTTTTTTTCACAAATTTTCTACAATTATCTTCTTAGATTCCTCAATCTTCTCTGTTTTATTCTCAATTCCTTCAAATTTTTCGTTTTTTTTATTCAATCTTGATTTTATCTTCATCTCTTCTTTTAATTTTTTTCCCCCAACAACTACTTCTCCTCCTTCCTTTTTGTCCCTTCATTCTCTTTTCCTCCTCCTAATTTTCCTCTCCCTCTTTTTTATCGTTTATCACTCGTGCGGTGTTATCTCTACACTCCACAGTTCTCTTCTCCTCATACTTTCTGCTCTTCTTATTTCAAACCCTTCAACCATTTCCTTCTTCGTTCTACTTTTTCGCATTATTCTGCTCCTCATTATCGCTATTCTTTTTCGCTTTATTCTTCTGTATCACAACGTTCTTCTCCTCTTCATTCTCCATCTTCACTTTGTTATTCTTTCTCGGTTCACTCAAGAACTCCTCCTCTTCTCATAACTTATTATCTCTCCTACAAAACCCTTCAATTTTTCATTCCATTCGTTCTTTTTTCCTCTTTATTTTTCTTCTCCTCTTCGTTCTTTCTCTCTTCATTCTCCTTCTACTCTTCGTTCTTCTTCATCTTTTCCTCGTTCTCTTCCTCCTCTTCGTTCTTCTTCACCCCTCTGTTTTTCTCTTTTTCTCGGTTTTTTCTCCTCTTTGTTTTTTTCTCCTCTTCATTCTTCTTCCCCTCTTTGTTCTTCTTATCCTCCTCTTCGTTTTTTTTACCCTTCCGTTTTTCTCCTTTTCGGTTTTTCTCCTGTTCGTTATTTTTCTCCTCCTCATTCTTCTTCCCCTCTTCGTTCTTCTTCTCCTCTCGTTATTCTTCACCTGTCATTTTTTCTCTATACTCCCTTCGTTTTCTCCTCTCATACTTTCTCCAACTTCCCTCCTCCTTCTCACTCCTCTCACACCCTCTAACTCCTCTCTCTCCTTCAATCCCCTTTCTCCCCTCCAAACACTAATGACGTAAACCAGAGAGGGTATTACGTAGTTGTGTGGGGAGGGTTGAGAAGAGGGGAGGTAAGACCAAGTGTATAAATCTGTGTAACAAATGATTACCAGTCATGACTTATGGGATAATTTCGAGGGAGTATAAGTGAGTTTTGAAATATGCCCGCCATTATTGTGTACTCTGAAAAGTGAGGGGGAGGATTTCAGGATTACCGTCTAAAAATGTCTGAGATCAGATTTCAAAGTGGTTCGCATCTTAGCGTGGATTAACAGACGCTGAGAAAGTACTTTCAAAATTCAAGTTTGAGATTCTCGTGTAGAAAGTTGTGTAATATTATTCCTTTTAGGCCTAATCTCTCATTTAACTTGAAATATTATTTTAATTCACGATCAATTAAGCTGACACCGCACTGTCGGTGGGTATTCAGTGGATAGCATGGAGGGTGGATAGACTGGATGATCTAAATAGTGTTAAGCCGTCATCTTGAAATTCACAAAAATATGGATAAAATAACTTGAAAATAGTGTGACGTCATTAGTGCTTCGAGTTTTATTTTTGTGTTTGGTTCTATGAAATTTGAAGAAATTCACCAAAATTCCAATAACTTTTTACAATATATTAACTACCACAATAATTTCCCAACATGGGAAGTTGTGGTTATGTCGGCTGTGGAACTTCTTCGGAACTCCCCACAAAATGAGCCATACGAAATAATAATAATAATAATAAGATGATAAAAAAATTAATGAGATAATAAAAGAAAATGATAAGATATTCACGAACGTTCTCAGGATAACCATACATTGAAGAACAATTCGCATACCCAGTGAATTTCGCCTAGTAAAAAGTTAATAAATGAATAAATAGAATAAACTTCAACAAGGAAAAAGTAATGGGTGAAGATAAAACTCACCAATAGATCACTGACAGTTTCTCTTTATCCTTGAAGCGTTCAACATTTGAGGATCTGGAACAAATTAACGTGATTTAGCAAACGTGAGGTTCCTAATTGTTTGTGATAAAATATTTTTGGAAGTGAGAAATATGAAGTGTGAAAGTGGACATTGTGGATCGACATATAACCTACATCATTCATCATCACTCATTCATCCTTCGCTTAAAATACTTGGAAACCAAGTCGCAATTTTAAAGAAAGAATAAAGAATAGAGAATAATAGAGTGGGAAGAAACATGTACCAGTTCTCAAGTTGAAACTTAAATTCATCTAAAAAGTTGTAACAGTGTATAATCAATTGGGCTGGTTTCTTCAGGTCTTTTTCATTTTGTAGGATGTTTATTTGATCGTTTAAGATCACGTAGCTCTATGAAATGATGAATAACAATGAAGCATATTGTTCAAAAAGAGCATTCAACGAGATTAGGTGATCAACTTTCCAATATTATAAGAGGAAGAGTACTATTAGATGTGTCGAAAAGAGACTAAATAATGTCCAACTTATACAATGATCAGAGACCCTCCAATATTATAAAAGAAAGGAACTATTCTAAGAGTTGGGAAGAGACGTTCAATGACCGTTTGTTATTATCAGAAGCATTATAATACGACAAATAATGTGAGCTTTGTTTTTATTTCAATCTTAAGTACACTGGAAGAGCTGACATGTATCAATGACAAGACAATATTAATATATGAATCACAAAGCACTTTGTCAACCCTTGGTTTCCAAAAAAACTTTCCAAACAGGCAAATACCCTAAACTAGAATACCCCACAAATAGAATAATGTCAATACCTTAACATTATCATCAATAAAGACTCAATTTTTCAACTTTTTTTTAATCCTAAAATTTACAAGCACTGGAACAACTGGAACAAATAATAACGACGCTGCAAACACTTACGAGCAGTCACCTCCCCCCGCCCCAAACTCCCCACAATTTGGAATCGGTGTCGTGAATGATTAATTTAGCGTTTATGTGTCAATTAGCGAAGGCTACAAGCTGACACAAGGAGGTGTGCTGCACAGCACAAGTGCTCTGAAATGCGGCTACGGAGATGCTATAGTCTTTCCAAGAAAAGAAGACATTCTAGTTGGATTGAAAAATTACTCCACCTTGGTCAATATTTGTTCAAAAATTATAAATGTGGTCTTGATAGTAGATCAAAACGTTTCCTACAATTTGAGATTGAATTGATAATGTTTGAACCGATATTGACTGGGTTGGAGTAATTTTCTCATCTTGTCAGAGGGTCTTCTTTGCTTGGGCAGACTATACCTCTAATGGAAAACGACGACAAAGTGTAACCACCTCTTGGTGGATGAACGTCAGAAAAGGACAGTGAATGAGGAAGGTGCTGTTAGAGTGAGATAGTAAAGTGATATGAGAAATCTAGAAAATGAAAAAGAAGATGAGAGAGTGAGATAGTTAGAGTGAGATGAGCAAACTTGGAAATTTCGACAACGTGTAACAATAGAAGAATAATATAAGTTAATCCATATTAATCTTATCTTTAATTCAATCTTTAATCCATAAGTTAATCTTATATCATTAATATGTGATACTTATTTTTACTTAGGGCTACTATATTCATGAAAACATAAAAATTCAAATAAAAATAATTAAAAAAGGGTACTTCGATTTGAATTATTTCAAAGTTTTATTAATATGTGATATAACCTTCTCTAGGTTACACATCAGAGAAGGAAAGCGGATCAGGAAAGAGATTAGGATGGAGAGTAAGGGAATTAATGAAGGAAAGAATAAAGAAAGTAAAAGATTCAAAGAATAAAGAGGAAGAAGATTTAGAAAGTGAAATATATTTTTTTAGAAAGCGAATGAGAGAAAAACTGAGTATTCTCTTTTGCTTGGCAGAGGAAGTGAGTGTGAGAGAAACGTAAAGGGAGAGAAAGAGATTTGGATAGAATTAGAGCAAAAAATATTAGAGTAAGATATTGCAATTATTAGAGTGAGACACATGCAGAAGAGAGTGAGAGAGGGTCAGAGATAGCAAGTGTGTGAGAGAGTAAGGCAGTATCAGAATCAGAGTGTCTTGAAAGGAAACAGCCTTTGAAGCTCATTTCAAAGAAGGCTCTCCTCAGTCACACAATTCTTACTTCCTCCCGTTCTTAATTTTCCTATTCTCAATCTTGAATTCCCCATTTCCTCTCCTTTGTTGCACTACTCTGATCTTCATTTCTCATTATTATCTTATTAGCATCTTCTTGTACTTATTACTTCATTCAACTTTTTTCATTTATTCTACATGCTAGTTGAAGAGACGAAGCACTGGTCAAATAGACATGTCATGACTCATATACTCGTTGAGGAGAAACTGGTAAAACTATGAAAGAAAATGTATGAACATCAGAGAATGAAAATAAGATTATATTATCATGATAAACTACGATAAAAATGAATCATAATTATAATCCTCATGTTTCCTTATCAATGTTTTTATTTGAAATAAGAATCATAGTACCCTTTTTCAATTATTTTCTCATGTATATGAGTGTGCTCTGTAGGGTAGAGAACTTGTGTGCGAGTTTCCAGTTTTAAAATCGACAAACAATTGAAAATTTACAGATGATATTCTTCCACCACACTCCTTTCCACTGACGGCTCACAAAACAGGTGAAGTGCTGTACAGTAAAAGATACGGGCACTTCACCTGTTTCGTGGGTACCTGTTTCTCCTTCATCGTTCTTCCTTTCTTTCCCAGTTACACGTCACTCACCTTACCACCATTCACGCACCCTCTCTCATCATTTTCACGCACTCTTAGCCCTCTCACACGCTAACACTGAAACCTTAACCACTTTTACTCTGAAACTCTTACTCAGGGGGTGATCATCAACCATCATCCATCCACCGGCATTGAACCATCAACCACAACAGTTTCCATGGAGAGCCATCAGTGAGTGAGAGAGTCAGTGAGTGTGTGTGAGAGAGAGAGGAAGAGAGAGAGAGAGAGAGTGAGAAAGAAGAGAGGAAAGTGCTGAGAAATTAATCATCTTGAGCACACGGGCCTGTATTATCATTAGCGAAGCGGGCATACGCAGCAAAGTTTGGCGTTACAGTGTGTGAGGGGTACAGTCACTGCCAGTCATTTCACCGAAACCCCTGCTATCATTATTTTTCTACTTCTTCGATCGTCTTCTTTTTCTTCTTTTTCTCCGTTTTCTTATTCCTCCAAGTTCCAGTTTCTTACTCATACCCTACGACTTTACATGTTCCTACTCATATCATGTTTCTTACATGATTTTCCTCATCAACTTTTTCGCCTTCTCCTACTACATCGCTTCTCTCTTAGTTCCAGCACTCAGCTGCTTTCTACTTCCTACTTTCTTCACATATCTTACGACTCTACTTATATTACTATGTTTCTTCAATTATCTACTCTTCTTCTCACATGAACGCACTCCCTCAAATTCTTCTCTTGAATCAATTCATTCCAATTTCCATATTTTCTCTGATGAAACACTATTTTATACAAGGTGTTTCAGGAGGAATGTGCAATACTTCTCAGGCTGATTCCTTACATCAAGTAGACAAGAAAGTTCCATGGGACCAACCCCCAAAAACTCTTTGTTACCGAGATAACAATGGTGGAAAATTGAGATTTTTCAAAATATATTAATTTTTATAATTTTTTAGAGGTTTTAGTGAGGTTCTAGAATAATCAATTCCTATGTAAAATTAGCTGAAGAATTAGAAGAGGAACTGGAAACCTGTTTATTCTAGTTCCACTTTGTGAAGAGACGCACGCTTTTTAGTTCAATTTCTTATTAATCTTATTTTTCATGTTTCTACCATTTTTCAGTTCCTTTTATCATTTCTTCTCCTTTAAGAAGTGAAGAGACACATGCCATACAGTTTTTCCATTCTCTTCTATGCTTCTCCTCCTATTCCTCCCTTCTTCCTCCCTTCATCTCTTCCTAATCCACTTCTCCTTCCTCCTCACCTATCCACCCCTATTCTCACTCCTCTCGCACATCCTATTCTTCTCCTCCTATTCCTCAACTTCTTCCTTCCCCTTCACCTCTTCCTAATCCACTTCTCCTTCCTCCTCCTATCCACCCTCTATTCTCACTCCTATCGCACATACTATTCTTCTCCTCCTATTCCTCAACTTCTTTTCCTTTCCCCTTCACCTCTTCTTAATCCTCTTCTCCTTCCTCCTCCTCCACCCCCTATCCACCCCCTCTCCTCACTCCTCTCGCCCATCCTACTTCTCAATCTCCTCCTCCTTCTTGATCGACGAACAGCTAAGTGATTTATAACGCTTATTCGGCCATTGATCTCTGTGCTCTCTCAACCGGCAACTCAGTCTGTTTTCTGCAATCGAAGAACGCTGCCCAGGGGAAAAGGTGTCTCACAACTTCCAAAGTAGTAGCACACCTCATTGATAATGTTAGACAGGTTAGTAGGCCAGTTAGTACAGTCTGGTCGAGCAAAGAAGACATTCTGAGATGGGAAAATTACTCCAGTTTGGACAATAATGGTTTAATTTTAGAATCATGAATTTGGATTCATAGAATGTTCAGTAGAGCAAAATGTCTTCTACGATTTGAGACCAATTTTATAATTTTTGACATCTTGACGTTTTCCCATCTTGCCATAATGTCTACTTTGCTCGACCAGACAGTAGTTGGAAGTTCTAAAATTGTCTCCAGTGCAACCAGGAATGGAAAACTTGTCCACAAGATATGCACTTATAATTATTGAAGTCGATGTTTTTTGTAACTGAGACTCTAGCCTATAGGTAGCAGAGTATTAGTATTATTTAAAAATTATAGTTGGTAAAAAATTACAATTGTAACAAAACTTGAATTGAATTAAATAAATTTGTTGATAATTTGGGTTTTTACTTTTCATCTTATTTAGTCCGTTCTCTCCTTTTCTTATTAAACTCCGCTCTTTTTCTGCTTTTCCTCTTTTCCTCCTTCTCCTTCGTCCCTCCTACTCCTCCTCCTCCTCCTCCACCCACCTCCTACTCCTCCACCCCCTCCCACTTAGTTAGAACAGTGCATGATTAAATCCACCCAGAAGTTACCAGCCATAGACTGGCATCTTTAGCCTTGTTCAGTTCTACTCTATTATTGCGCACAGCGAATTGCGTACAAAACCCGTTCTACTCTCGATTTCATAAAACTTCCAACCCAACAAAACATGTATAAGATATGAAATTCAATCCATTGCGAGTCGAAAGTTACATCAAATACAGTAAATACAGAGGATTCAACCCTACTCCTTTCCAGAACACAGAGAACAGAACCTCTTGTTTCCAACTGAACTCTTGTTGACGCCCAGGGCGCTTCATTATCATCTAACCCTCCTCTTCACCACCCATTCTGGGGGGGGGGGAATGGAGAGCCCCCCACTAGCAATCTCTAATTGCTAAATCTGTTCAACTCCGACCCGCCAATAGTAGTAATTGCTCCCCGAAAAACTTGAGCCAATTAAGTCAACTTGATACTGTTGTTTATTAAGGAGTTGTTCTCCCATTCTGAATCAAATCATTGTTTTGCAAAATTACTAACAAAGAGTTATATTGAGTTCTGAGTTTATTAGATGAGATAAGTGGTTGATGAGTTCAAGGGTTGATATCAACTTCCCTCTTAGTTTATTATTCTAATTGAATTAGAGTCATAATATTTTTACGGTAAATAATCTTCTAGTTGTATTATAGTGTTCTGAAATTGTTATATGGTCTTTGAATGTAGGCTAATATCGTATTCTATATAGATACATTCAATTATTATGATTTGATTACATTTGTTATTACCAAATTATTCTATTGATATTACTGGCGTTTCTCTAACTTGTGTCAACCTTCCAAATTCAAAGTTATCTGTGATATTTTTTCTGAGTAGAAATTTTCTCAAGTGAGTTTTAAAAGAACATGAACTGAACTTGAACATTCAGATCAAAATCGGATTAGAAGAAGTTTTGGGTTAACGCCTGTTTTTTCTTTCCATTTATTGTATTTTTTCAATGAAAGACCTTAAATATTAGGCTATCTATTCAAAATCATTTTAAATTCACATTTTATCGTTTTGGGTATTTGGGATTGGAAATTCGTGATTATAATAGAAATTGAATGAAAAGATACTTGTATATTTTATAAAACGAAAGACAGAATAAGGAAAAACGAAACCAAGAAATATACGAGTAGGTATAGAAGAGCAAGATAAATGGAGTGGGATTAGGAAAAAAATTAAAGCTACAAAAATTACGAATACCATGGAAAAGAGTGATAAGAAAAGAGAAAATAAATAAAATGAAAAGGAGGAAGAAGAAGTGAGGAAATGAATGAAGTGAAAAGAAATGGAAAGAAGTGAGGGAATGAATGAAACAAAAATGAATGAGGAAAAATCAAAAGATAAAAGGAATGAAAAGGATCATCAAGGATGCAATCAAGTGGAAAAAAACAAATCCCAATCATCTAGGAGAATAAGATAGATATGAAGGAAACTGAAGAGAGACTTGAACAAGAGAGATAAGAATATAGGAACTGAAGAAGAGAAACTGAAGAGAGAGCAGTAGTCGAACTACAGAAGAGAGCAAAGCAACAGAACCCAAATAAACGCTTAGCATTGAACCCAGGACCCTTCCCACGCTTATTAGCCTACCACACGCGTTTGGAATATGTTTCTGCTTTCAGTTCTCAGTTTTGGCTTCGAGCGAAGTTTTGCAGAAATGGCTGTTATGTCTGGCTATCTTCATAATGCTTTTGTAATTAGTGAGAGTCTGTTCCACATCGAAGAGTTGTTCAAATCTAGTTTAGAAAGATAATTATGGTTTGAATTATTGTTGATAAACGAGTGTGCAGAAGCATTGTATGTATTCAATCGCGTTATTATCAGAATCAACCTCAAATTAAACGATAGAGAAATTGGAAGAATTATTAGATATTGCAGTTAAACAACAGCTAGATAACTATTTTATTAATTAGAATCTCCATCTAATTCAATCTTATTCAGTATTTTGGTCAATATTTGCAGTTGAAGAAGTCCTTTGTCTATTCATGTAGGAATATATGAAGATTCTAATAATTAATCATTATTATTGGTGACAAATTCCATACTTTTTGAACATATGAATGTCCGTCAATAGTTCTCAGCCCTGTCAGGATAGTCGGTCAGCTGTCTGCATTACTTTTTACAAGAGTACATCGATACAAGAGCAAACCAAGCTATGGGAAGTCAATCTCGAAGACGGCTTCAGACTGTCCTGACAGAAGTAAGCTTTAATAACAAACAGTCAATAGCCAACCGCCTTGATTATTAGTCTGCCTGGCTTAAACATTTACAGCTTGTTTTTCTGAAGAAAAACAAGTGATCGGGATTGTAGATTCACCAATAAAACGTTCGATTTACAATGTTCCAAATTTTGATAAAACAGCTGTTGCCCTAATATTGCAGACGTTGAAGAATGGCCGACTTCAAGGTTTCATATGTAGGTTATGATATTATTTTAGCGACAAAAATGATTTCTATTCATATTTCACAATAAAAATAATAATCGATGTTTATATTCATAATAATATATCAATTTTTCCATCAAATCATTGCATTGGAAGGAAAGTTTTTGTTTTTTTATGTCATAACAACTAGCCAGCTGAGGTTGTGAAATTTCCGAATTATGGGAAACGGTTATGAGACAGAAACACCAATAACATTCAAGAATTATGAGTAATGTGGATTGAAAAATCCATAATTCCTGAATGTTATTGGTGTTTCTGTCTCATAAACGTTCCCCATAATTCGGACATTTTAAAACCTCAGCTGGCTAGTTGCTATGACATGAAAAACCCAAAACTTTGCTTCCAATGCAATGATTCGATGAAAAAATTGATATATTATTATGAATATAAATATTGATTATTATTTTTATTGTGATATTTGAATAGAAATCATTTTTGTTGCTAAAATAATATCATAACCTACAAATCATATTGTAATATGAAACCTTGAAGTCGGCCATTGATGTACTGCAATATTAGGGCAACAGCTGTTTTTTTCCAAAATTTGGAACATTGTAAATCCAACGTTTTATTGGTGAATCTACAATCCCGATCACTTGTTTTTCTTCAGAAAAACAAGCTGTAAATGTTTATAAGCCAGGGCCCGGGTATAAATATGATACAAAAATGGCGCCCTACAAAAAATGAGAAGTGGCAAAGTCGAAAAAGGAGAAAAACAGACGGTATTAAGATTGTTGTGTAGTATTGTATAGTCTGTTCAAGCAAAGAAGACGCTCTAGATGAGAAAATGAATCCCGCTTGGTCAATATTGGTTCAAAAGTTATAAATTTGGTCTTGAATTGTAGATCAGAATGTTTCCTACAATTGAGTAGATCAAAAATTTTTGAACCAATATTGATCGAGCTGGAGTCATTTTCTCATCTTGCCAGAGGGTCTTCTTTGATTGGACAGACTATAGTATAATTTCAGAATTTCAACCAAACCAAACTTTGAACACCACTACATGAACCTGATTGGCTTGGGAGAGTAACCAGTCATTATTCCTCCAATATCCTCAGTCATTATTCCTTCATTTTGAAACATAATTGATTGATTGTTCAGTATCTAGTCTGTTCAAAAGCAAGAAAGCAGGATGAGTAAATGACTCCAGCTTCGTCGATATTGGTTCAAAAAATATTTATTTGGTCTCAATCATAGAAAACATTTTGATATACAATTTGAGGCCAAATAATTATTTTTTGAACCAATATTGACCGAGGTGGAGTCTTTTTCCCATCTTGCCAGAGGGTCTTCTTTGCTTGGAAACTTGGACAGATTATACTAGCAACTCAGTGACGATGGCTAGCTTGTAATTGTGAAATGAAGTCACGAACACTGTGGACTGCTCTTGGATGGGTGACCAGTACTTGGCCAAGTACACGTTTGCGAAGTAGAACCTACTCGTAAGGGTCTCTCCATCACTAAAAGCAATACAAATATATTCATAATGATTGATATAAATACTGTAATTTCTTATAACTTTCCAACAAACAAGCCCAACAAACCAACTCCCAAGTGGCTCTCCATCACCCTGATTAGCACAGGAGTATCACCAACGCAATCGCACCACCCGCAACACGACCGAAACTTACCATCCCGTGCCCTGATTATTCCCCACAACTTTCATTCTCAAAATTCAGCTGACGTCTGCACCAAGTCGCAGCACAGAAACAACAGAAAGGAAATTCGTGGAAGTGTCTACGGTCACGTTGCGAGGTGTACCTACCTCGAAATGATGCAAAGAGCGCCACCCCAAACTTGCAAAGTCCGACTTAACTTCATTACCAAGTCCTCCCAAACTAATGGAGAGCAGAGACTACGCAAGATATAGTTTGTCCAAGTGAAGAAGACATTTTGACTAGATGGGAAAACCACTACAGCTCAACCAATATTTGTTCAAAAATTGTGAATTTGATCTCAAATTGTAGATCAAAATTTTCCCTACCATTTGAGACCAAATTCATAATTTTTGAACCAATATTAACCGAGCTGTAGTAATTTCCTCATCTTGTCAAAATGTCTTCTCTGCTTTGACAGACTATACTACACTGTCGTTATTTCTTTGACTGGGAACACGATTCTCATCTCCCCAAACAACAACCGCTCTCAGCAAACTATAGTCTGTCCAAGCGAAGAAGACCTTCTGGCAAGATGGGAAAACGACCACAGATCGGCCAATATCGGTTCAAAAACTATATATTTGGTCTCAAATTCTATATCAAAATTTTCCCTACAATTTGATATCCAATTAATAATTTATGAATCAATATTGACCGATCAGTAGTAATTTTCACATCTTGCCAGAATGTCTCCTTAACTTGGGCAGACTGTAGGTGCAAGTTCGGTAACTCGCATAGAAAGACCAGATATGATTAATGATTCACACTGTCCCGGATTCTAGGTGTAGTGTATACTATATATTTATACAGTCAACAGATACATACTATGTTATTGTAGACTATTTTATGTACAGAGTACAAATTAATACATAATGTGTTTCTGTTAACTGTAATATAGAGTTACAAATATAAGTAATACAGTGGAGATAAAAATAGCCTATATAGAGATACTGTATAAGTACTATAGTGAAGATATAATATAGAGTTGAAAGTACTATAGTTGAGATATATAGAGATATAATTTCTATATAGGTAGAGAATATGCTTGCTCTTGCAAGTGTCTAACGACGAATTTGGTATAGTCTTTCAAGCAAAGAAGACCCTCTGGCAAGATGAGGAAATGACTCCAGCTCGGTCAATATTGGTTAAAAAATCATCAATTTAGTCTCAAATTGTAGTAAACATTAGGATCTACAATTTGAGACCAAATTAATGATTTTTGAACGAATATTGACCGAGCGGGAGTCATTTTCCCAGCATGCCAGAGGCTCTTCTTTGCTTGGTCAGACTATAGTTTTGCGGACGACTCTAATTAATCACAAATGAAACACGAGAAGTTGGCAGTCCAAAAATCTGGATTCTCCTGAATATTAATGGTACAGAGTACCATGGTATTAATAGTACAGAGTCTAGAAAATATTTTTCTGGTGGATATTTTACGAAAGAGTATACTGTATATGTGTATACTAAGACTTATTCAAGTTTTACCAGGTCGTAACCTAACCATCAATCTGATTATAAAAACAATCACGGTGATGGAAAGGATCAATGTACCAATAAAAAGTATATTTTGGAAATTGAACAGTATTGATTCATTGAGTAAACAACAAAAATGATGTATCAGATTAAAAAAAAAAAGTATAAAATATTATGGTAAAATAAAGGATTTCAGTATGCATAAGGTAAGCATGAGTATCTCAGTATGCTCATAGTTATCAGCATATAGTTATCATAGTTATAGTTATAGCATAGTTATTATAGTTATGCATAAGTATCTCAGTATGCTCAGGAGCATCCAGGAGCATACAAGCATATTTATATTATAAAGTGAGTAATTTCTGTATGTATGTATGTATGTATGTTTGTGGAACCACGGATCTAGAAAACGGCTCTAACGATTTCCTCGAAATTTGAAATGTAATATAACCGTGATGGGAAAATAAGATTGCACCAGGTCCCATGTCCGGGAAAACTCTGGCAGGATTAATAAAAGAATGGAATATTCCTTCAAGAATAATCCCAAGTACTGCGTATAATGGCTGTTATCGCTAGCTGACCAACGAACGCTATCCAGCTGGAGTAAATGGAGTTACATTCAAGTCTATAACACATGTTCATGTCAAAAAATTTTGAGAGGTGATCATATAAATTTTGAATTTATTTTCTACATGAACCTCCTTGATTTTTTACAATAACATTTATTTAGGTGATTCAACAGTTCGGCTGCAGCTTCAGAGCGAAGCTCGGTACCAGATATTAATGCTTGAAATGAATAAGAAAAGCCTTATTAGCTCAAACTTAGCTCTTATGTATTAAAGTTCGAAACAAACAGTACCTAAAAGATCCTTTCGGAGAAGCGGTGGATCAAAATACTTCCAAATTTGTAAATAATGACAGAAAATGACTGATAACAAATAATCACTCTTAAAGAGATGTAATAATGAAGAGATAAGCCTAATCACAGTGGAAGCCTTGAGAGGGATAAAGATGCGAAGTAAACCTCACTGGCGGCTCTTGACCACGAAATAGGTGAAGTGGATAGCTGAATAAGAGAATTAGGTGAAGGCTTTTACTGCACAGCACTTCACCTATTCCGTGTGCACGAGCCGCCAGTAGTAAACCTGAAATTCAAGGAAAATTTCAATGGAAAGTCTTTCATTTACGAGTAGAGCTTTCATATAATTCACAAAGATTTAAAATGAGCACTGTATCAAATCTGAATTTTAACCTTTTCAGTAACAAGACAAGTAGCCTAAAACACGAGGAATTTTTCAGTTAATACCAAATCGTTGAAGTAGAAACCAAGTCTCGGAATTACCACTTAGTTAAGCTATGATATCGTCTAACTTTTACAAGAATAATGAGGAATATTTCTGAAGGTTTTCCCTTTTCTATGCCTTTTATAGTAGCTCTAGTGAGATCTAATCCGGCATGAAATTTCTAGAAAGTTTTAATTTAAGATTTCGCATTCAAATAATTTGTACCGGGATTGTATCCAACTGTATTGTAACAAGTCATTCTATGGGTTTGATGCGATTTAAATCATTATCCAGCAGCTTAACAACTTGAAGTCCAACGAGGAAAATGCAATACTTACGAGTTTTATAGAAGTTTTCCTCTGTTACTATGGAAAATGAGCAAAATTCCCTCTGATATTTATGAACTTAATTTTTCTTGTGCAAGAAAGATTAAGATACAAGCTGTGATCAAGAAAATTCTGTGAATTTTGCATATAATACGAGTACATTTAATAGAGTTCACTGTTCAGTCTGAAGATGACTACCACAACAGGTCGAAACTACTACTACTAGTAGTCATAGTTACTAGTAGTCATAGTCTACTAGTCATAGTTACTACTATGTAAGTGAAGTTTATTTCCACATAAAAGTGATTTTTATCAAGTTTAAATACATTTAAAGTTTAATTTTATACCAAAACAACTTCAAATGGAAAGATAAAGTACTGTCAAACCACACATTTATTAGATATTGAGATACCTGTTTCAGTTGCTACATCATTATCAATCTCTGGTAGCAACCGAAACTGATATCTCAATTTTCAATAATTCTGGGGTTTGACAGTATCTTTTCTATTCATTTGATATGCATAACTACCACAATATCTCTCACAACCATTCAGCAAGGAAACAAATTCGATTCAATTTCCGACTTTGAAAACATTGTACATTGAGAACATTGGAAACATCTTATGAGTGTGATGAAAAATGGAAGGTCACATGAATTATTATAGTAAAGAAATCTTTATATCCACTAACTACTGTTAACATAGATCTCAGATCTAAGCATTATAAAAGTGAGAGCATTGTAATCGTTTCCCATTCGAAACACTGAACAACGATTTTCGAGTTTAATGAATTTGATTTGCGTCGACAACGGTCACCAATCCAACTTCCGGTCTTGATGCGCGTCGTTTAAACGGTCACGCGTTTTATCGCCTACGGCTCACACCGATAGTTACATCATCATCATCATCACTCTGTCAAGCGTGAAACCGTAATCAACACCTGTGACGTAGGTATAGTATGTCCAAGCAAAGAAGGCATTCTGGCAAGTTGGGAAAATGACTCCAGCTCGGTCAAAATTGGTTCAACGATCATAAATTTGGTCTCAAATTGTAGAAAACACTTTGATCTACAATTTAAGACCAAATGTATTATTGTTGAACCAATAATGACCGAGCTGGAGTCATTTTTCCAATTTGCCAGAATGTCTTCTTCGCTTAGACAGGCTATAGTCATGGCGTTAATCAATTGTTATTTTTATCTCGAGTCAATAACGAACGCATTGTCTGATAATTAACGGCATTGTGGGATATATTCTGTAGATTGAATACTCATTCACAGCTTGCCTAATCGGTTGCTGACTGTTATTTCACGACTCTGCCATTAAACTGACCTGACTGTTTGATTCAAATGTGAACGATATTATATTAGGCCTAAGTATTATTTGTGAAGAGCAAGAATTGAAAGAGGACTGAATCGAATTTTATGAAGAATTGTATTATTTAAAAATTTGGTTGGGATCGATTCTACTGGATACTGGATAGAGTTCGACTGAATAATAAGATTTAAGATACATTTAATAAAATCAAGAAACACAGAATTAGATGAGAAGCTACGCTGATCCACTCAGGAATATAAGCTCTTTATAATCTCATTGAACTGAGAAGAATTTATGATTCTTTGACTCTTCTCTGGCAAAGCTATAACTCTTTTCTAGCTAAAGCTTATCCCTAGTGAAATTTGATAAAATCTACTTTTTTTCTAATACAATGAAGAAATTTCCAAACATTAACATCAACTCTACAATTTTCAATAATAATTCTTCTTGGATTGTGAAACTCAAAAGCAGAAAATACATCAAAATCAAACTCACCAATATGCGTATCATAGAAAACTGGAATTAGTTTAAATTACCTGTGAACAAAAATACATTCATTTTTTAAAAACAACAAAATACCAAAGGATAATCTGTACCTACAATCCAATTAATACTAGCCTATACGAGTTTAGTTTCCAACGATAGCATATATGTATATAATTCCCATTTAATTGTGGCGTGGTAAAAAAAATGACCACGTATTCCACTGGCGGCTCGTAGCCACAAAACAGGTGAAATGCCCTAACTTTTACTGTACAGCACTTCACCTGTTTCATGGGCACGAGCCCCCAGTGCGTATTCTACAAAAATGTATTAGTATTTCTGTTCATGTACCGCAAGTAACGCCAAAGTATGGCTCGGCTCGTTGGAGTAAGTAATAACGCGCCGGTCTGATAACCAATAGGACCCGAGCTCAATTCATGACCGAGGAACAATTCTTTGACCATTCTTTTACATTTCCGGGGGAGACGTTAAGCCATCGGTCCCGACTATCTAGAATGTGGTTGACATCTCTCACCATCATCCCTCTCATCCCTCTTATTGTGGGTTAAGTGGAAGAGGAGGCTCTTGTGCCCCAACTTCGCCCACATCACTTGGGTACTTTTATAAGATAAAGATCTATCTATCTAACGATCACCCTCGCACAAGCTCAAGAGCTCATGTGAGCATCATACTTGGAAAACAAACAAAGTCAGCTCATTCAAATCTATTAACGACTGCGAAGTATTATAGAGTATATTATAGGATATTTTGAAATATTAGGTTAAAACGTATCTTAGTATGTAACCTTTCTCATGATAAAATGATAAATTTTTCTAATTATGAAAATTATCGTCTATACTACGTCTTACCCATACGTCTTCATACTACCCTTTTTCCTGTCACCTATATTGTATCAGCCTGTTGGCTCATGAAGAACAACTCCATACAATTCCCATTCTCGACCAAAAGCCCTCAACTCATTCACATCTATTACCAAACAACCTCCCACGGATAATCCACTACAGTTATAATCCACTGTCAAACTACAGTTGGTTGGCAGTGCGCGTTCAGTAATAGCTTATGAATTATGCCCATCCAACAGCATACGGTGGCAGGAAAGAGATTATGTATATCGAATGAAGAAGCCGTAGTCATACGTCGAACTAAGTATAGTCTGTCAAAGCGAAGAAGACATTCTGGCAAAATGGGAGAATGACTCCGACTCGGACAATACTTCTTCAAAAATCATAAATTTGGTCTTAAATTGTAGAGCATTATGTTTCCTACAATTTTAAATCAAATTTTTAATTTTTAAACGAATATTGACCGAGCTGGAGTAATTTTCCCATCTTGCCAGAATGTCTTCATTGCTTGTACAGACTGTATTCGCTCTCTCAACAAAGGCCGAGAGGCAAACTTCCAATGTATGAATGCATTACTGAACAGCATGCATCCCCCAAGCTGTGATACGAAGAGGGGGCTCGGTCACATGTATGAATTTCAACTCTGCTCAAACTCACAACGTACAACTTTCTATATCATCCCCAGAATATTATTTCGTCTAACATTTCCAACCACTACACACACTCTCTTTCTCTCACTCACTCACACTCTCTCATCATAATTCATCTTTCATGAATTACAGTATCCATTCCACATTTTTGTTTAAGTTATCACAATTTCATAGAGTAAAATTCATTAAATCAATTTTCAGTCGAATCTATCAGTAAAAAAATTGTAACGGTTGAGTATTAATGGGAGGGATATCCTTGCATATCCTTCCCCAAGAATGGACATCTTTGTCCAAACTCCGCCATTTCATGTAGATACATCACAATCATATTATAACAGTAAGAATATTGGATCCTATACATCTGTAATTTAGTAAGTTCCTTGTATATGTATTTCTTATTTGAACCAATAGTCTAATTAGATTTATGTTTAATTTTTAGAATCTTGGATTTAAGATCGTAAATGCTGTACTCTACTTGAATAAAGTGAATAAACTAATCTAATCTCTCTCTCTCTCTCCCACACAATCTCATTCTCTTCCACTTACACTCTCTCCATTTTCTCCCTCTTTTCCTCTCTCCCGGAAGGCATCCGGCTGAGAGATAAGTTACAGAGAACATCGTTTCCTGCAGTTCTTGAAATAAGGGAACTCGCTGCTCCGCGTTGTAAGGGTGTTGTCCCCCAACTCCACTGAAATTGATGTAACTCCCAACTTCATTCAATACTTCCAATATATATTCAACACTGTATTCTAATTTGAAACTTCGAACAAATATCCTAGTCCTATAGAAATATGCCTGTGTTAGTAGTTAGTTCTGTTCCTGGCCCCAGGCTATCCTACCGCAGTTGAATAAGTAGATTTCCCTCTCTACACCCTCCCCTTTTAACATTTAGCGTGAGTGTCATTCATTCATTCATAACCAATTTGGTGTGACATGTATCGTGCTGTGTTGTAAAGTGGATAGGGCACTTAGTGGTGGTTTGGCCAGTTATATTATGAAGGAGTTGTACGCTGGGTGAATGACAAATTTGGTGAGGAGTTAGGAGATGTAAGGAGGAGGATGAGGAACGATTTGAGGAAATGACTGAGTGGGGAGTATGATGAGTTGAATGAGAATGAGGAGAGTGAGAAAAGTGATAGAACTAGAGGAAAATTATTAGAATAAAAGGAAAAGTGATAGGAGGAGAGTGAAGATGATAGAATGATTGAATGAGAACAAGATGGATAATTCATTTGAAAAATAAAATGAGAATCAGGTACCCTTTTGAAAATTTTTAAATTATTGATGCATTAATAATTTTGAAGTCTTTAAAGGGTATTTGATTCTCATTTTATTTTTCAATTATTTTGAATAGCCCTAAGTTTTAAAGTTTAATTCATTTGAATTATTTTTATTTTCATGAACTACCATAAAATCACCTTCACAACTACTCAACACATAATAGAATAGAATAGAATAGAATAGAATAGAATAGAATAGAATAGAATAGAATAGAATAGAATAGAATAGAATAGAATAGAATAGAATAGAATAGAATAGAATAGAATAGAATAGAATAGAATAGAATAGAATAGAATAGAATAGAATAGAATAGAATAGAATAGAATAGAATAGAATAGAATAGAATAGAATAGAATAGAATAGAATAGAATAGAATAGAATAGAATAGAATAGAATAGAATAGAATAGAATAGAATAGAATAGAATAGAATAGAATAGAATAGAATAGAATAGAATAGAATAGAATAGAATAGAATAGAATAGAATAGAATAGAATAGAATAGAATAGAATAGAATAGAATAGAATAGAATAGAATAGAATAGAATAGAATAGAATAGAATAGAATAGAATAGAATAGAATAGAATAGAATAGAATAGAATAGAATAGCCTTCCTAGCGCTTGACCACGATATAGGGAGTTGAAATGAGAAGAGAAGAAGTAGAGAATGTGAATAAGAATGTCATATATTTAAGAAGGATGAGTAATTCCATTATCACAACCTGGAACTGGGAAAAGTGGCAATTTTTTCAATAAAATTTTAACATCGAATTCTATTGAATCAAATATCTTTGAATTGAAACAGCCTTCTAGTGAGTAAATGTACACAGGACATGAGGTGTTATAAAGCAGTTTCGTAGAATAAAAAATTATTCCGTTAATGGAAAAATCCTCTAAGGTCGAAAATATTCTGAACATTTTCACCCTTACCTGAAGAGATAGATTATTAATAAATCATCATTCTTTATCACTTTCAATTGCTATTTGATTTTATATACTACGCATTTGATTATCATCTACGACAATTGGATAAATATGAAATGTTATTTGACCAAATCGGGTTAATCATGAATTTACTTATCATTTAAGATATTTCAATAAATATCAAATGTTAATTGAACCAATCGGGTTGATCAGTTGTATCATAATTGAAACGTTTTGTATCAATTTTGGATCGTATCATGGTAAGTTGTATCAAATAGAGTAATTTGTATGGAATTTTATACACTCTTTGAGTAGTTGTGAAGGTGATATTGTGGTAGTTATCCATAATCAATAAAAAGACAAGATGTTGTCAAACCACTGATTGATTAGAAAATCGAGATATTACATACTGCTGCTCTGTACTTTGAGTTTTAGTTTAGCAGATATTGATAATGGTGAAACAACCGAAACCGGTATCTCGATTTTCTAATAAATCAGTGGTTTGACAACATCTTGTCTTTTCATTTATTAATTTTATATACTTTTCATATTTTCCGATGAATTAAACTGAAATCAACAGTGGACACACCACTCATTGAAAACTGGACTCTCAATATACTTTCAGCTCCCAAAATCGTTATCCCGTTATCATTCCCTCATCAAACCATATAAGCCCTCACATAACATGTGGCAGTGTAATGTAAACTAGGGATCACTTCCTAAACATTACTGGTATAGTACGCACTTGCTTAGAAGACACGCCGTTACAATGATAAGTGCAGTGTGGCGACGTCTCTTCTCAGCATGCGCAGACTACATGGACCGCTTCCCAAACATTATTGGTTCACGAACAAGGCTCCAAATTATCCATCCAGAACCCGGCACAGGCCACTGTTATTTCACCTGCCTGTCTGCGATCCAATTCTACATAGTCTGTCCAAGCAAAGAAGACATTCTGCAACATGAGAAAATCACTCCAGCTCGGTCAATATTGATTTAAAAATTATTAATTTAGTCTCAAATTGTAGAAAACATTGTGATCTACAATTTGAGACCAAATTAAAAATTTTTGAACCAATATTGATCGAGCTGGAGTCATTTTCGCATCTTGCCAGAATGTCTTCTCTGCTTGGACAGACTATTCCGAGTAGAACATGGAATGTTCACAATTCAAAGTCAATTCAAAGCTCCAAATTATAACAGGCTATTATTGCTACTGGAGTAACTGTTACATCTAACATTTGAATATCCCGTTAGAAGTGATGGGAAAACGAATAGATAGAGAACTGGGAGAAAGGGGTAAAATCAGAAGAAAAAGATTGATAAAGGAAGAAAATTGAAAGACTTAATTGAGGGATGGATATAAAAATAGGGTGAAAAAAGTGAGAAGATAGAAAAAGTGGGGAAGAAGAGGGGTGGGAAAGATGAAGAGGGAGAAGAAGGAGAATAAAGGTATATGGAAAGACTAGAGGAAATATACGGATATTGAAGAAAATATCCAAAGGAAGAGAAGGAAGAAGGAAAGGAGGAAGGAGAGTGACAGGGAGAGAGAGAGGGGGAAAGAGTGTGAGAGAGTGAGGTTACAACCAAAGAACGTAAACGGATAGTTTGAGAATGAGAAAGGGAATCAGAGCAGTAGAAAATGGAAGAAGGAACATATAAAATAAAGTATGTAGGTCACATATTAGGTTCTTTTCAAATTTCAAGACATAGAGAGAGGGAGAGTGAGCAAGGGAAAGAAAATATGACAACCAGAAGATAAAAATCGAAAAATAAGACTAAAAGCCATTGAGATAAGAAAACAAACGCGAGAGTTTTGTTTTACTTGTATTGATATCTGTACTGTACTCTTCTGATAACTATTGACAGAAAACGAGAATTCATAGTGAGATAGTACCAGAAAGTTTTTTTTTATCTAAAATTTCTGGCTTGTGTTCCATTGCTCGATTGAAGCGAAAAGAAAAATAGAAATACAAAAGTAAGTAAGACACAGTAGAGACATAGAAAAATGAAGGATAGCAGTCAAACATGAATTTTATCGAGAATGCTCCAGGCAAATTTTGTTGATCGAGGTATGAAATTTGCGAGGTTCATGTCAAACCGCATGAAATATCGTTTATTGCTGGATACACTCTTCTGAATTTATTCATATGTTTTCACTCACACATTCATCCATTACTCTCAATACTTGTGAAGTTGTAAGATGCAAGGGACACTATTCTTGTTATGAAAAAATCAGTAATAATACAGGAACCAAGATAGGAATATTTGGAACATTTATCCATAGTTTAGCAGAATATGTACATGTATATGTATATGTATATGTATATGTATATGTATATGTATATGTATATGTATATGTATATGTATATGTATATATATATGTATATGTATATGTATATGTATATGTATATGTATATGTATATGTATATGTATATGTATATGTATATGTATATGTATATGTATATGTTTATGTATATGTATATGTATATGTTTATGTAAATGTATAATTATGTTGCTTAGGGCTATTCATAATACTACTCTAAATATACTATGATTCATAATTTTTCATTCCCAATATAATACTAAGATAGAATGAACAATAGAAGCTCTAATTTGTATCTCTTCTCAAGTCACTCTTTATAAATGACATAACATAGCCAACTAATTTGATAAAATTTGATAAAAGTCCAAATTTCCCTCAGAAATGAAATATCTTAATCTGCAGGAACTCAACACAAGGCAAGCTACAGTATAGCGGCTCGAAGCTTGAGATTGCGCTTCCCCTTTCAATATAGAATGAGTTATAATCTATAATCTTTACAGGAACCCAGTGAATCCAAGTATTTCAAGTGAGTTCACACAGCATCATCAATCTCAAGTCTTCAAATCTTTAGTCAAACCAACTGCATGAAGATAAAGGATATTCATCAACTGCATAATTATACTATGATTTTTTCATAAACTGCATGTAATGTGAATTTTCCATGAATGTTATCTACTATCAAACATAGCCCTACGACAACTTGTTATAAATGACATATCCATGTGTTTATCGTATGTCTGCAGTTTTCCCATTACCTACCCGTAGGGTCTTTCCACCATTAGAATCCATACGCATATATTTCTCCCCCATTATCGAACAGACGACTGTGATGAATGAAATGGGTATCCATTCAAATTCATCATCCGCAACCAATTCCGTATACGCGCCTATACAAGAATTATCCAAGATCCAATCGAAACTTGCTGCTTTATTTGTATTCGATCGGCTCAACCAGAGTAGTCTGGTCGGGCAAAGAAGACATTCTGGTTTGATGGGAAAATGACTCCAGCTCGGTCAAAATTGACTCAAAAATGAAAGTTTTGGTCTCAAATTGTAGATCAGAATGTTTTTTACATTTTTCGATCTAATTGTTGTTTTTTGAACCAATATTGACCGAGCTGCAGTCATTTTCCCATCTTTCCAGAATGTCTACTTTGCTTCGACAAACTATAGCAGGTAATCGACTAGCGAAACATGCCTGATTTTCAAATCGGATCCCGCCAGTACACTGGGGAAATCTGCTTCTGCTACTGTTTGATACCCCTTCCGATTTTCTCACTTTCCCGCTACTCGATGTAACTTCCGACTTTCCATTACACGTGAAACATAGGGGATACAACACATTCCCATCAGGATGTTACACAAAAATGTATAGAGTGTGAGGAAGGGACGTTGTTCACTGTGTACCGGTTATTGAAAAATATATATGTAAATTTCCGTAGGCAGGGAGGGGGATGAATACACGGATAATGTATCGAAGCTTTGTTGTTCGATCGGGGTGGTTATGGGGTTGAAAACGATAACGAAACGAAACTGATTTTGATTTAAACTAGTTGATAAAACAATCAACGTCTTGATCAGTGATGTAAAAAGTTAACACTCCATGTTAAGCACTGGCGGTACGTGCCCACGGAACAGGTGAAGTGCCCGTACAGCACTGTACATCTTTTACTGTACAGCACTTCACCTGTTTCGTGGGAACGAGTCGAGTTGCCACGTCAAGAAATGAGAAAAGATTGAGAAGAAATAAGAAGAGTTTTGCATCTGATAAAAGAGTTAAGTCACTATTCTGTTCTGTAAAAAATGAATACTTTATAAAAAATTAAGCTGTATTAATCTTGTTTGATTTCTATACAGTATGAATCAATACAAATTGATACAAAATCCCATTACAAATAAATCTTCATGAATCAATTCAAGAAGAGTTTTCATTTGAAATTATATAAATTTTTCATCAATAGATTAATAATAAATCACACTACCCTTCAAATTACGTTTATTTTTTCACAACTAGTTTCGAACTATCAATAGTCATTTTCAATATTATACTTTAGTAGCCTAAATAACAAATAAGAGTCAATCAATAACAAGCTATATCCAATTTAGAAAAAAATTAATATTCAATTTACTCAAATAGAATGTTCAATTCGCGGTTATATTTCCGAGTATTAACTGGTTTAAAAGTTTTGAAAACATTCTATTTCCAACTGAACCGTTGAATAGAACAAGTTATATTAATTATTCAATCATTTCCGCGTGTATCATCAACATTTCAACTGGATCGGAAACATCTCTTTTCAATCCGTTAAATCAACCTCTAGTTGATCTCTCCCACTGGAGGAATAAGCCCGGCTCGATTCCGCGGAAAGGGAAATTGTAGCCTACTAGGTTGCCTAAATAATGTATGTTTTCCTAGTGGAAAATTAACTTTGCTGCCAGCCGAAAACTGGGAAAACTGTATCCTGTTTCGGCAAACGATAATGAAAACAACAAAGTACTAGGCCTCGCACTTGTTCGATGGATATAGAATGCTCCAACGTGATTGGCGGATGGTGAACGATTGTTTTCTACTCTCAGCTCTCTCAGGACAGTCGAGGAATGGTCTGTGACAACAAATTGAATCAAGAACAACCCTAGCTATACTGATTCGCGTTCACAGACAGCTAACAGACAGTCCTGACAGAGTTAATCATCAATAAGCAAACATTCGCCAACCGCCAATTGTTTTGGCATCCGCTACGAGGTTCGATTTCATTTCAATTTGAAAGGCCCCCTCCCCCTCCCACAGCACCATGCACGCTTCTCATGAATAATTCAATGGCGCCGCTTTTCGCGCGCATTTTTAACGTCGCGCCGCGTTTTTCTAGCGCTGTATGTGAACTGGGTCTATGGGTATAGTCTGTCCAATCATAGAAGACACTCCATCAAGATGGGAAAATTACTCCAGAAAGGTCAATATTGATTCAAAAATTATGAATTTAGTCTCAAATTGTAGAAAACATTCTGCTCTACAACTTGAATCCAAATTTATAATTTTTGTAACAATATTAACCGAGCTAGAGTCATTTTACCATCTTGCCAGAATGTCTTCTTCGCTCGACCAGACTATACAATACGTTCGACTGGGAGCAAATGTTCCAATGCAACGTACAAGTCGGTTTAATTGGTGGGGATTGGGTTGGACAAATTTCATTTTCTGAAATGCTGTGTGAGTTTTTATAGATGTGTTAAAGTTGTTGATGATTGACTAGTAGGTATTGAGTTATTAGAAACAGTAGAAATGTTTTAGGGGTGTAGTTACAGCTTTAGTAGAGTTGCACTCAAGTTAGAAAAGGTCTGACTTCATTTTAATTGATCTTAGATTGCATTGTATTACTTTCACATTTTCACTATTCTAAACTGAAGTACTACATTGAAAAATAAATAAAAATCGAACACCCTTTTTTTTGAAAACTTTAAAATTATAAAAGCACATACATGTTTCGGCACATTAGCCCATTACTATTTTTATCCACATTGAGAATGGGCTAATGTGCCGAAACATGTATGTGTTTTTATAATTTTAAAGTTTTCAAAAAAAGTGTGTTTGATTTTTATTTATTTTTCAATTATTTTAAACAGCCCTAAGTTTTAAAGTTCATTATTGAAGTACTACAGTATTGCATCAATAAAAAAAAATTAAATGACTGAATTAGGAGTCATGATTAGTTGTGAATCAAGTATTTATTGAGACAAGATGATTTGTTTAGATGTATTTGGGATCAGAGTATATTTTATTTATTAATCTATTGGCAAAAACACAGCATTGGTAAGAAAGAACAGGCATTTCCAACACAATTCTCTTCTAAATGTAATCAAAAATTTTAGCTTATAAGTCCAAATTTCTTCTCATTGAGAGTATTTGAGTATTTATTGAAATAAGAATATTTGGGTGAAAAAACTGTTGAATGTTTTCAATAAAATTATTTGCATACATAACAACTATCCTGACCTTTTTCAACCTCGATTGTAAAGAATATTATTCATGGACATAATGATGCATCAAAATAAATAGTACATAGTCAAATAATTTGAACAAATGTCTCAATTAATCTCATTTAAACTAATCATTTCCATCCTAATTTTCCCATTATTTTTCCTCTCACTCTTCTTCTTCCCATAAATCAAGAGGTAGGGACGATTAATCAAGAATTATTAATTTTCATCATAACTCACTCACAGCCTGACAAACTATCAACAGATTCGAAACCTAAATATTATGCAGTATCAAAAACGTAACAAAAAGCGACCTGACTCTTGTATGTATTGCACAACACAGTTATTTCTAAAAGGTTGGCGGGTTTGAGTTGTGTGATAAACCACTCTACGCATAACAGCTTGCTGTAAGAGCCTCTCCAAGCAAAGAAGACATTCTGGCAAGATGGGAAAGTGACCCCACCTCGCTCAATATTGGTTCAAAAAACATTAATTTGTTCTCAAATTGTAGGAAACATTTTTATCTGAAATTAGAGACTAAATTTATAATTTTTGAACTGATATTGATTGAGCTGGGGTCATTTACACATCTTGTCGGAATGTCTTCTTTTCTCGGACAGACTATAACAGCTGCCTGTTAGGTGATCAATGGCTTACGCACTAACACCCCCCTGCCAATACATCCCCCTTCCTGAATACTACCCACTACCCCCAAAACATACCTCCATACTCCCCAAAACATCCCATACCTCTTTTCCATCGCTTCAATTCATTCACATACTTTCAGTTCGCTCTCTTCAACGCCCCCTATACATCCAAACCCCTGAACCCCGTCAATAAATCCCCCTCATCTACTTCCTCTATACTTCCCTCCAATATCCCTCTCGTCCAGAGCCCCCTCAATAACTCCGCTGTTTACACCCACATATTCTCTCTTTTACCCCTATAATATTGATAGCCTAACCTCTATAATGTATTTGATGTAACTTCCGACTTAGAATACATTGTATTAAGGTTAAGTGTAAGAGAGGACCTGCGAGTCCTAACTTCGCCTGTTATAAAATACAAAAATAAATAAATAAATATTTCCTATATTATACGTATCACATCACTTCCACCCAATAACCTTATTCCTGCACTTTTAAAACCCTCACCACTGGCGGTGAAGTGCCAAACAGGTGAAGTGCTGTACAGTAAAAGGTACGGGCACTTCATCTGTTTCGTGGTTACGAGCCACCAGTGGCCCCCACCCTCCCCAATTGACGCAGTTCTAATTCCTTTTTCACCCCCTCCCTCCATAGGATGCAACGGGAACTTCCCATACACTCACGTTGTAGCGCCTGGCGTCGAATGTGAAAATATGCTATCAACAGTGCAGCACACCTCAACTCGCAGCAGACTGCTAATGACCTCTATTCATCATTCTGAGCCCAGTTCCTACTCTGTTATTTATTATGCGTGGTAATGGGCTATGAAGTACTGTGTTACTGTTTGAAAAATTTGTTTGTATTACATTATTCTTTTGTGATCTGCTGTGATCACCAAGTTCTATAAGTTAGTGGCAGTTCTAAGTTATAGTGGCATGTTGTATGTAGGCCTACTACCAGTCTATAGTCCGTCCAAGCAAACCCTCTAACCCTCTGGCTAGATGGGAAAATGACTCCAGCTCGGTCAATATTGGTTCAAAAATTATGAATTTGGTATTCCATCGTAGGGAACATTCTGATCTACAATTTGAGACCAAATCAATATTTATTGAACCAATATTGACCGAGCTGGAGTGATTTTCCCATCTGTCCAGAGGCTCTTCTTTGCTTGGCCGGACTATACCATGTAGTCTTGACGTCCTAGAGAGCCAGTTGTACAGAAATCCTATTACATATGATCATATTACATTTTTATCTATTGTGGAAACTCCAATTTTAAATTACTAACCTTCAGGTCCGTTATTTCTGCCTAGGGTAGGAAAAATTCTTTCAGCCGGTAGAGCATTCACGTCGCACTTGACACTTGAATTTTTCACGAATATTCACATTTAATTCCACAGCCGAAATTGATCACTTTTTGTCTACCCGCTTCTCTAGTTCGCAGGAGAGAGAGTGGTCATCCCAACCCTTTTCTGGAAGTAGCCTACTTCTTCTCAAAACTTCTAGAAGCTTCCAGAAGAGGTGGGGGAAGTAATTTTGAAGACAGAAAATTCAAATTTACAAGAGAGAAAGAGAGAAATTTACTATTAAATTCGATGAATGAGAAATATTATTATGTAACTGGAATGAAATGTTTGATCAAATTTCTAAAACAGCATATGATAACATAAACTCAAAATATATATAGAAAGCTCCTCTCCGCCTTAACTAAGCCTACTCTATTTGATACCAAAATTCATTTAAAACAACACCAAAGTAGCCACCTGCAAATCCCCCTGTTTCGAATTTGGAGCACCCACTTTCTAAATGAAAGTCAAAACTCGTAATGCTGCTATAAGCTTCAACACTCACAGTTGGCATTGAATAAAAGCCCGCTGGCCGCAAAAACTTCCACTTGGGCGCTGTAAGGTCAGGTTAGGTTAGGTTGAATGAGGTAAGGTTAGGTGTGGCGGAGTTGAGTGAGGTAAGGTTTGGCGAGGCGGAGGTGAGGCACATCTCAGGTGAGTTTTAAGGTTGCTTTCGTGGTCTCGACCACAAACAAGTGGTCGAATTCCGATGCCTGAAATCCCCTGCATTTGTAACCAACTGACCCTGATCTATGACTTTAGTGCCCTACATTGTTTGTCTTTGCTACAATCGATTTATTTCCATGTAATCCAGCTCACCCTGTAATACACATTCAAATATGAGGGCTACTTATTTCAAGTCAAATGTTCAATTAGGGGTAATTATCTTTACAGTTATGGGTAAACAGCTTTCCAGAATGACCAGGTCGTTTGAATAGAGCTCACAACTTAATAATCATATTATTTCAATACAATGTGTTGCATAATTGTAACGTTATCATTAACAGTTGATTACAATCATGACTCGTTGACTAGAAATGGACAGTTGCATTTTCTCCAACGAACCAGCAGTTTAAGAGAGAAATATATTGAATTGATAATATGGCAAAGTGGGTTTCCCAGCGATCATAGTTCAAAGGATTTATTTTAACATTTACATCCTATTCATCAAACGTTGAACAAAAACCTCGATGAATTATTGTATTATTTACGGGCCTACATGTTTCCGTGCGAGAAATAATTAATGTTATTGCATAGTGTTTTAAAAGCACACAATTTTATTTCAAATATTTGAAGAATTCAGCAAACTCTGTTTTCCAAATTATCAAATACACACTGTAATTCAAATTGTAGCTTGAGTTCATCATTCTCCATCAATCACTGGCGGCTCGTACCCACGAAAAAAGTGAAGTGCTGTACAGTAGAAGATACGGGGACTTCACCTGTTTCGTGGGCACGAGCCGCCAGTGCCATCAATTTATTGTCATCTCCGAAATGTAGCGGAGAATCCGCTTAATTCAACTATACCAGATTGTAAACCGCATCTTAATGTAGCTTTAATTCACAAATTATTGCATAATTGTTCTTTCAAACATCTTGAAAATTCAGAGAAGAAACTGCCTGCTGCATTTACAACCTACACTTGAATGCACACCTTTATTGCAAGGAGGCAAAAGTCCACCATTCTCCATCAATTATACCTTTAAACGTTCTAAACAATGCAGGGAAAATGTACCATTCTCCATCACATGAACACAACTTCAAACATCTTAAAAATTCAGCATAACTCTCCATTCGTATGCACACCTTATTCAAAATTAGTTAAAATCCAACATTCTTCATTAAATTGAGTCCTTCCCGACATTTCAAGAATACTGCAAAACTGTGCCTCATCCAGCGCGTAAACAAAATTAGTTCAAATTCTCCATCTCTCATCAAATCGCATTGTACTTCCAAACATCTCGGAAATGCAGCGAAAATCCGCCTTACAGGTATTCACACCCTATACTAAAATGCATACTGTTCCCAAAATTAGTCCAAATCCACCATCCCTCATTAAACCTATCATTGTTCCCTAAACATCTGAATAGATCGTTGACAATTTGAAGAGTTTGCAGTCGGCCTCAAGAGGGTCTTCGAATGCACTGCTAAATTACGCCCTCCACCTTCTTCATTAAGGGGGCGGAAACCCTCAGAGGGGGGCCCTCAACCTTAGAAAGGGGAGACAGAAGGGTTGCAACCGTTCTTGTTTACAACTAAGCCGAAACAACACTTGGGCGGTTTTATTCCCGAGGAATGACGACACAATTCCTTCTTTCCCGGCCGCTGAAATCTTTCCCCGGGGACAGATGGAGCAGGGCGAATTTCCTTTCAGCGCTTGCCAAAGATGGAGCTCTGTGTTAACCTCTCTTCCCCCTCCCATTATGTTCTATAGTCTATCAATGAAGACATTCTGGCAAGATGGGGAAATTACTCCAGCTCGGTCAATATTGGTACAAAAATCATTAATCTGATCTCAAATTATAGATCAAAATTATCTCTACAATTTGAAACCAAATAATTCATTTTTAAACAAATATTGACCGAGCTGGAGTCATTTTCCCATCTTGCCAGAATGTCTTCTTTTCTTGAACAGACTATGCCTCAGTTCCATTTCACTTAACGCGCGGGAAAATGTGTGACCCACGCTGGGAATATCAATTATCGTGCCACTGACTATTATATGAACTGCCGAAACATTTGTATCATCTACCTTCTAAAGTATAATGGGGGAGGTTACTGATTAGAATGGGAAGTTTTCGCTACAAGAATCTGGTTGAACAAGCGGCGGATGTTGTTTTGATGGAAAATGTTTGTTAAAAACATTTCGTATTAAAGTTTTAAGGTGATAGAAGCGATATTCAAATTATTACCCATGTGCTGAAACTGTTATCATGATTTATCTGTCTGTGTTGGTGTCAATTTCAATTTCTTGAATGAGATATTTTCCTCAATATTGATACAACTTCAGTGGAAACTGACTTATTGGATCGAACTTCAGATTACAGTGACATAATCAGTTTCAAGAGATTGTATCCAATCCATAAACGAGCCTTCATCATTCGTTTTGTCATCCTAGAATAAAATGGTCAGAGCAGGCGTCAAGTCAAATCATGGGTGAAACTGGAGAGGATGGTAGGCCGACAAAAGATACCCGCAGATCTCCGTTGAGTGATGAATTGCTGAAAATAGTTGCGGAAGGAAAAAGGAACGAAAGTGGAGAGAGAAGGAAAGAAAAGAGAGGAGAAAAGAGAAGGGGAGAAGGAAAGAAAAGGAGAGAAGGAAAGAAAAGGAGAGAAGGAAAGAAAAGGAGAGAAGGAAAGAAAAGGGGAGAAGGGAAGAAAGGGAGAGAAGGAAAGAAAAGGAGAGAAGGAAAGAAAAGGAGAGAAGGAAAGAAAAGGAGAGGAGAAAAGAAAGGGAGAGAAGGATAGAAAAGGAGAGAAGGTGGGAAATGGTGGAGAGAGAGAAACGTTTAGGAAAGGAAATAAGAGAATTATTGAAGGGTTGAAGAATAAAAACAGGAAGAGGTAGAGAGCCAGATGAAGTGGGAATGGAGAAGAGGAGATCGGGATAACAGAGTAGGAAAGAGTAGAGACTGTAAAACAGAAGGGAAGACAGAAAATTGAGTGGGAGAGAGTAAGAGTGAGAAAAAGAGAGAACAATCAAGACAGAGTAAAATACGATATAAAAGAGTCAGAGAGAATGGCAAAATGAAAGATTAGGAGGGAATGAAAGATAAAGAGAGAGAAGACGAGGGCGTAAGTGAGAACAGAAAAGAGTAGAAGGGGAGAAGACTAGAGGAGTTATAAGAAAGGAGTAATAAGAGAGAGACGAATAAGAGATGGAATGAGAGTGAGTTGGAGAAACAGTGAGAGGGAGTGTCAAAGAGACACTATGAGTAAGACAAAGTTAGAGTGGATAAGAAAGAATGTTGTTGACACAAGAGAGTGGATAGAAGATGCTGAGATGAGATAGAATGCTGGGATAGAAGCACAAAAGAAGTGGAGAAAATCACTGGGAAAAGATGAATAAAGACAACCAAAATAAATAGTAAAAGTAAAAAAATTGTAAATAGTTAAAAGTGAATAGTGATAGTAAATAGTAATAGTAAATAGTAATAGTAATATTAAATAGTAATAGTAAATAGTGATAGTAAATAGTAATATTAAATATTAATAGTAAATAGTAATATTAAATAGTAATAGTAAATAGTAATGAATAGTGAATTGGAAAAGAGATGATAGTAATAGATAGAAAAGGATGAAGAGAGTAGGAAAGCGTTCAAATCAAAAGCAAAAACTATAAGAAAGTAAGAGATATTAATGAAGAGAGTAAAAAAGGGTAAGTTAAAGTAAGAGAGGGTTGAAGAGATTAGGAGGAATTGAACAAGAGAAATATAGAGAGTAAGAAAGTTTGAGAAAGAGAGAAGAACAGATTGTTCCTGCAAGGAACAGAAGACAGAAGAGAGGGTAAATTGAGAGAGAAATGAGGTGAGAGAGAGGAATGAAGAGAGAGAAGAGTGGGAGGTGGTGATAGATAAGGAGAGAAGAGAGGGAGAAAGTGATCGATAAAGAGAGAAGAGGGAGAGAGAGAGAGAAAAAAAATAGAGAGTGGGGAACGGATTGTTTCTGCAAGAAAACGTCCAGGGTGTTGAAGACACAAGATAAAACGAGTTTCTCGAATCTTGAAGACGCTGGTATGAGGCTGGCTGATGGTTTCGGGTCATAGAAGAGATCAAGCCGGCAGACAGGCCTGCCGACTATTATGCAAAACTGAGACAGAGTGGGTCGTCGACCAGCTTTGCAATGCAGATTCAGATACAAAGCAGCAGATCTCTTCAGCACACTTCTCCACTAATCTATTACCGACCCTAGTTACACAATCTGCAACGAAAAGAACAGACAAAATCTCGACTGTAAGAAAGTGGGCCCTTGAAAAAAGCCATTAGCTGAGCAACCTCGCTACTACAATGAATCCGGAGACATTTACTTTTCAAATTAGACAAGAGTGCTGTTAGTGTTACAACGGTTATCACATCAAACTCTAGCACCTTCCTACTCTATCTGATATAACTTCTTACTTGAAAACTATGTGTTTCCCATCTTATACATGTTAAGTAGAGTTGGAAGTTACATTAGCACCTTCCCACCTTGTCACCATCAAGCGTTTCGTCCCGGAATGTTCTGTGATTACAGCTAGACATTTCTGACGTCGTGTGTTCGTTACGACAAATTCCGTTCCTTCACCATCTGACTTGCTATGAGCACTGGCGGCTCGTACCCACGGAACAGGTGAAGTGCCCGTATCTTTTACTGTATAGCACTTCACCTGCTTCGTGGGCACGAGCCGCCAGTGGCTATGAGCTGAGCAGTGAGCAGTTCTAATGACACACCATGTCATAAACGTCTGCATTTACTTGAAATTGACGCGGATCTCTAGTTAAGCACATTGAGAACGTTGTTAGTTGAGCACAAAAGGAGTTGATGTTAGCTGATTGGTTGGACAGGATTGATTGGCAGCTACAATTTGAACGATAATGTTTCATGTTTGATGATTTGGAAATACAATTAATCGTTTTTCCCTGATCTCTAATGTTGGATAGTTCAGTGTTTGCAAAGACAATTGATTTTTTATCTCGTGTTTCGTTGAAGTAATTGATCATAGAAAATGGAGTAATTAATCAGTTGATCAGATGGGCGAAGTTTACCACCGGATCTTCAGGGTTATATTTCTGGCAAGTAAGATAGTTTGATGTATTAAAGAAATCAATGAATAGAAAAAATATTATAGGTCGATATGTTTGTATGTCAATGACTCAACAGCCCACGAAGGGCTTACGCCTACCAGCCAGTTTGCCAGGTTACCAGTTTCATATTTACTTCACAGTTTTTTATCTTAAAAAATATCACAGTACCCTTTTCAGTTATTTTTTACTAAAGCATTACATGTTTTGACTATTTTGTTCATTTGCATTCGAAAATGACTATTAATAGTCGAAACATGTAATGCTTTAGTAAAAAAATAACTGAGAAGGGTTCTGTGATATTATTTAAAATATAAAATCAGTGATAAAAGAAGCCCTGAGATAGAGGAATTACCCAACTGTATAGCAGAAGTCGATATGTTCTTGACAATATAAAACTAAGAACCAATACACGAAACCAAATTTATTATTGCAGCCATATTATATTCATTTACAAAATAGTGATTCCCATACCAAAAACTGCACAAAGTAGAGCTCTGAACAAATATTTTTGAGTATAGTATTTCAAACAAAATCTTTAAGAAAGTTCTGGACCGAATCGTAAAATATACAAATAACAAAATACGAATCAACATGTTGGTCTAGAATGGGAACACAGTTCTGCAAAAAAACCTAAAATATTTGTATTTATATCTATCATCTAATGGATTCCTGGGTTATCGATCCATTACCGAAGCTATCTTTTCCCCATCATTTTATCAATGCTCCATTCATCAACTATCATCCACAAACCTAGTGCCTCCATTTTTGTGAATCCATGAATCCTCAAATCCGCGACTGCATGCTGCTGACTGTCAGACAAATGATCGACACTCATTTCCGTGATCCCATCCTTGTACATTTTGGATTACTTCCAAACGTGTTTTTAGAAAAAGCGAGCTGCATCCATCATGGCAGAGCGACCTTCTTCTGCTAAGTCATCTATCTCGCTAGTTTTTGATGGCGATGAAAAATGAATGCTCTCGGATACCTTTCAGACACTGCCAACTCGGCTGTATTATATCAATATGCTACGAAAACATTTTTCATTTAGGCGCTTCCGTGCTCATGTACTGTACTTACAATGATATTTGATTCTTGTATTTTGTACAGTATATCAAATTTAATTATTTTATTTTTTATTTACATTCACTTGTTTCACTATTCACTTTGTTATCAGGGCTACTAATGAATGATCAATCAATAATGAATCATAGTTCCCTTTAAAATAAGTTCCATTCCATTATTGATTTATTATTCACTTGTGTCATAGCAAGTAACTTTTTTGTTACATTCAAGCATCTATTCCAAGTTGTTTAAGTATCCTCAAGTAATTTGAACCCTTTAAGTCACATGTACAGCATAAAACAATCATTCTATGATAATTTTTATGAGGGTAATTAAGGGGCAATTTTATTGCAAGGAGCTAAATGAAAAATTACAGAAGGATCTATCACCAATTCACCAGAAGACAAATTCATCTCTCATCATCATCCTTCCCATTACCCACGCACAGGCCCAAGAGCCCATGTGGGCATCACCCTCGACAAAAAAGATTGAAATTGCAAGAGATATCTATCATTTTCATATTTAATTCTTTTATTTGCTTATTAATTTTTCTTTTTGTCTGGATAAGAAATAAATTGATAGATACTATCAATGAATGTTCATAGATGGAATCCAAAATCGGAAAATAAAAAATACTTAAATGGTACTTTTATTTTGAATTCCATCTATTAACATTCATATTCAATATTCAAACATTCATTAATTGATGAAACTATGGATGGAACACAGAAAATTGTCCAAAAAGTCATAATTACAGATTTTATGAATTTAATACTCCAATTCATGGTAAACTAATTGGTTATTGAATATTTTCAACAAGTTTATCTCGTTCAAATTGACCAGAAGACAAATTATTATAAAAAATATTGCAAATCGGATCGATACCTGCAACTTTCAAAAACCCACCAAAACTGCATCATAAAAATATTCAATATCAAGGGTGTTTCTGCAGCAATAGGCCTAATATGTTGATAAGATTATCTTCGCAAATTGACCAGAATACAAATTAAAAATATTGCAAAAACGAATCGATACCGTATTTCACAGAGTTAGCGTGCAAGCAGAAAAACAGAATCAGATCGTTGCCTTCGTGTGCAAACATTGTTATTCACAGAGGCGCCAAGACAAGGCTTCACCTTACTTATCACATTAGGGACACATCAACTCGCTTACAATTTATCTGCTGCTTCGAAAATATACTGATTCTGCTTTTTCTTCCCAGAGAAACACTACTATAATCTGTCCAAGCAAAGAAGACATTCTGGCAGGATGAGAGAATGACTCCAACTCGGTCGATTATTGGTTCAAAAATTAAACATTTGTTTTCAAATTGTAGAAAACATTCTGCTCTACAATTTGAGAACAAATTAATAATTTTCAAACCAATTTTGTTGAGGCTTGAGACATTTCCCTATCTTGCTAGAATGTCTTCTTTGCTTGGACAGACTGTAGCTAGCTGAAGAAGGTACGCCGGGATCTGTCAAATGAATAAGAAGAGAATCTTGTTTATCTGCTAGGGGAAAAGGGTTGGAGGTGAAGGAGCAAAGGAGGTGTGGGAAGAGGAGGAGGAGGAGGAGGAGGAGTAGAAGAAAGGAGAAAAGATTGTACATAACCATTTTTCAGCAGACATGCCACTGTGTCTGCCATGCCATCTCAACATGTGAAGCCTTAAGGAATTTATGCAGAAATTGTGAACACGTTTCCAACATGTGTATTTATATTTGGCTCGCCAATCTTCTCTTTTCCATTGCTTCATATTTTTATTTTCATTTTTTCCAACTTTTTATATTATTTGTCTCCTCCTTCACACTCTTCTTCTTATCATTTTCCGTCCTCTTCGTTCTTTTCTTTTGTTGCTTCATGATATTTTGTATCTTACTCTTTGCTATCTTTTTTCTTTCTCTTCACCTTTCAAACTCTTCTTCTCGTCCTCATCCTTATTCTTAATCTTCTTCTTGTAATTTTTCATTCCTATTTCTTTTCTTCTTACTCATCTTTTGTTTTTACAGAAGATTATGAACTTCTGTAATTCACTGTTTGACAACTTCTTCTCCTTCTCCTCCTCCTCCTCCTCCTCCCTTTTTCTAATAATTTTCCTTCCTCTTCTATTTCTGTTGTTCTTTTTCTCCTTTTCCTTCACCTTCTCCTCCTTCTAATTATTTTTGCTACCCCTCCTTCTTCTCATTCTTCCTCGTTTTCCAATCTCCCCTCTTATCTTTTTCATGTTAATCTCCTTCATTTTTCTTATTCATTCCATGAATATGCCCAAACAACAACTATTTCAATGGGAATTCCCATTCTTCTCTTTCTCTCACTTCCTGTTATGTTCCAAGAGTTCTTATTTCTCCTATTTCTTTCTACGTCTCTCCTCAACTTTCTTGTTCCCCACCATCCTCTTCAACTTCTCATCCCCTCTCCTTCTCCTCATTTCCCCCTCTTGTCTTTCTGAATTCGCATTGTTCGACTTATAAACGTCGAATTGCACTCGCATGTTCTTAGCTCGTAGCCGTCATATAACCCACGGCTACCAAGTATCTTAGACGTTTTATTGATATCTCACTTTTCCAGCTTTTTACTCGTTGAGTACGATTGTTCTAAGAGACGTCTGCCTCTATTGGTGGGGAGTTTTAGAATGCTGCATGAGTCCTGTATTTTTCCAAAATGGAAATTACAAAACTATGGTACGGTACTGACGAAAGAATTACAACGAAAAGTACAAAGCCATGGTATAGTCTGGCCAAGCAAAGAAGAGCCTCTGGCATGATGGGAAAATGACTTCAGCTTGGTCAATTTTTGTTCAAGAATTATAAATGTGGTGTTAATAGTAGATCAAATTGATTCCTACAATTTGAGATCATATTAATAATTTTTGAAACAATATTGACCAAGCTGGAATCATTTTCCCATCTTGTCAGAGGCTCTTCTTTGCTTGGACAGACCATAGAATAGTGTTGGAAAATGATACAGAGATAAAAATGTGATATGAAAATAAAAAATATGACTAGACATATTATAATTTATTATAAATATTAAATATTATAAATCATAATTAATAAATTTATACTTAATTATACATTAGGCCTATATTTCAAATATGATTATTGTAGATGATGGCAGAGAATTAGGCAGTTTCGTCTGTCTCTTCTACGTGATGAAGAGCTGATGTTTAATCTCTTTTGATTGTAAAAAGAAAAGGAAGTATTGCCATCATCTAGGCATAGAAAAAAAACCCCGATTGACAACAAGAGCTGTTGGAACGTGTAATGAGTAGACGAAACCGCCTAACTTTTTGGCACCAATTATTGAAAAAACTTAAAATAACAGGTTCATGAGAAATGCATACACAAATACAAATAACTGGCACAGGAGGCTCGTGCCCACGAAACAGGCGAAGTGCTGTACGGTAAAAGATACGAGCACTTCATCCGTTTTGTGTGCACGAGCCGCCAGTGATAGCTGGTTTATAGGAAGATAACACAGAGATGTAGAACAAAATAGCAACAATGGATTACAAGGTATGGAAAAGTACCTACCCATGGAAAAATCAATGAAATGTGAAATGTTATTGAGTTACTAAGAAATATTGTTGAAAGACGACACAGGGATAATATGGAATGAAAAACTATCACAAAGCAATTATTATAATTTACTTTCTTGAAAAGATAAATTATAATTGAAAAAGAAGAAGAAGAAGAAGAAGAAGAAGAAGAAGAAGAAGAAGAAGAAGAAGAAGAAGAGAAGAAGAAGGAATGGCAAAGGAAGATTCCAAACATGGAAGATCAATGACAAGAGTGAACAGAAAATACAATTATGAGAGAATACTGTCGGTGATTTACACTTATATGGATAAAATTAATTGAAAAAATCTTATTTAGTGAAAGTTGAACCGTGGACACAGCACAGCTTTAGAAATAAATTCACTTTTATAATTAATCCAACAGTATGGGATGTAACCCATGTTGATGAAAATTCCAGAGAGAAAATAACTCTATTCTTATTTAACTTTCTAGTTAGTACAACCAGCACTCCTTCTAAATTGTATCCAACAAATAACAATCAACTTGTAAAGTCGATAACACTCAGCCAACAATCGATTCGATTCTTGGAGCGAAACCTGGAGATCGAGATTAAACATCAGATTGTTTCAATGGAATTAATTCTGGGAAGTGGCGTGAGAAACACTCTGGCTTGTATAGTCTGTCCAAGCAAAGAAGACATTCTGTCAAGACTGGAAAATGACTTCAACTCAATCAATATCGGTTCAAAAATTATAAGTTGGGTCTCAAATTGTAGAAAGCATTTTGATCTACAATTTGAGACATAATTTATAGTTTTTGAAACAATATTGACTGAGCTGGAGTCATTTTTCCGTCTTGCCAGAATGTCTTCTTTGGCATCAGACTATCGAAGCGCGTCCAATACGGTAACAGAACTCCAATTCGAGTCTAGTTCTAGTTGATTAATCCAATTTACCGGCAGATGAGGAGAAGAGAGAGAAGAGAAGAAGAAGGTGGAAAAGAGGACGAGAAGAAGAAAATAAAAGAAAATGAGAGAATAAGAAGAAGGACAAGAATCCGAGGATGCTCAGGTCATTGATAAGAAGAGAAGGAAGAAGACGAAGAAGAATATAAAGAAGAAGCGAGATAGAACAATAATGTTCTATTGTTGAATGAATCCCGCCATTTGATAGAAAGTAATCTAGTCGATTGATTTCATGGTTTGTTGAAATATATGAGTTTCCGATTTCACTCTTTTGTTGATTGTGAATAATTAGATGGATATTAATAATCCTCACAGTTGGAGAATAATCCTTTCAAATTCTATGATGTGATAAGAAAATTGTTTAGTCAATTAAATGTTATTATCACTCATTGTTGAAAAAACTTCCAATTTTTATGATGTAATACAGTTATTATAATATGACTCAATTGATATCTGATATTCTTCTCGGAAGGACCTCATATCGTTATCATTATTATATGATTCACCAAAATTTGAGAGCAATGATTTCAAAGTGATTTTAGATAATTCAATTAAGAATTCTCAAGCTATTCAGAATAGCTTGGGTCACATTGATTTCACATTGAATTTCAAGTTACACAAGTTTATACAGAAATAACTATTATCAACTCCAGAGATATAGTACTATGAAAAATACAAAAACAATCGTGATACAGTTTCGAATAGAACAGAAACAACGGACCAATCACAACAAAGGAATAAATAAGAAGATTTTAGACACACCTCCAAACTCCGCCTCCTCTTTTTTATTGGCTTACTGATAATTCAGGACTTAGTTCATTTTTCTGCCGCTAGACAGCAGTAAAGGCTGGGTGCCCAACTCTATAGCCACGCCTCCAAGGTCCCTCCACTTTTTTCTGATTGGTAAACGATTTGAAACGTGAAACTTTCAAATTCTGCCGGTAGGTGGCAGCAGTTACTGGGTCACATTGAACTAAGTTTCACCAGTACATTGAAGGGTTAGGATTCAACGTATAATTCTGGTTATTCCACGTACATGGCAGTCAGATCAATCGCAGAAAACTTCTAATAATGTTTGTTCGATTCTATTGGACTATTCATTACATTTAGCCTATATTAACTATCTTCATATGCAAGTCTTCGGAGGGGGGTGCTTGTACTTCTACTTGATGTTCTCGTACTTAGTGTACTTTAACTTGGTTTTCTTGTACTTGTAATTGTGTACTCAAACCAAATTGAAGACTAGTTTTTTCATCTCGAATATTTCATGAAGAATAGAACCCGGGAATAGAGAATTGGTTTCTATACGCTCCCACCGGAATAAATTCCAAGTGTCATACACAAATAATGTTTATCCTCAGTCTAATTTTAACATGAAAATTTCTGAAAGTCCATCAGTATAATAACGTTAAACAACTCAATTGACCAGAAACAAAACACTGAAAATCCATAGTGCTCACGAAACAGGAGAAGTGCCGTACAGTAAAAGATACGAGCACTTCACCCGTTTCGTGGGCACGAGCCGCCAGTGTGAAAATCGTGTTCATGCTACAGCACCAAATGAAATAATGAATTAATCTTTGACTAATAAAACTCAATCCAATAACGCTGAAACACAGCCATCCATTATATCGTATCATCCAAATAATACTCCTAATTATAATGAGGAGGAAAAGCCCAAAAATCATAATTAAGAAAAATCCCTGAAAAGTCCTCAATTCACAGTTTGAAAGCGGTCCACTCATTCACAGTCCTTCACTCATCACAAAACTCTCAAACATCACACAATAAACGAGTTATTTCATGCTCTTCCCTAATCACAAAACGGCAAGCTATTCCACAACCTCTACTTTACTCTCTCCATATCTTCTTAGCTCTTTCTTACCCCTTATTTTTCCTCTCCTCGCTCTATCTTTGTCTCTCTTCTGCCCTCTCTCCCATCTCTTTTATCCTATCTTCCCTTAAATCTCTCTCTTTCTCTCTTGGTACCTCTCTCCACTCCCTCCATGACTGAACATCTGCAGCGATATTTGTCCGACCCATCATTCAAACTCCAAAGCCATTTTGTACGAGCGTAATGAATTGAAAAGAGTCCCGCTAAATCGCACAGTGGACGCTGATATTCGACTGGCCTTTTCAACAAACTTCTCTTCAGGCGACTGGCTCCACAAAGATGAATGACGCGAAAGATGGATTTCAAGCGACTTTTTGTACCAGCTCTGAAGAGGATTTATGAGTGGATAAATAAAATGTTAGCGGAAGAAAAACTGCGACACATGGAGAAAACTCCATAGTCTGTCCAAGCAAAGAAGACATTCTGAGAAAATTACTCCAGTTCGATTAATTTTCGTTCAAAAATTATAAATTTGATCTCAAATTGTAGATCAGAATTTCTCCTACAATTTAAGACCAAATTCATAATTTTTCAATCAATATTGATCGAACTGGAGACATTTCCCCATCTTGCCAGAAGGTCTTCTCTGCTTGGAGAGACTATACAATCTTACCCTCAGGAAATCTATATTTAATTCAAAGCACACTCGTCTCTCTGACAGTTATAACATGCGTGCGTTTGGGATTTTCACGCACTCTTACGTAAGCATTCACACCCACACTAAAAATGTCACAATGTATGTTTCTGATACAGCCTTACGGTATAACTGATACATAATAAATTCTCACAAAAACATTCATTTACTTGAGTGTTTGTATCATACTTGTCACAGATACTATTGTATTTGTGTTTGTGTGTGTCCTTTTTACAATAAAATATCAATCTTGTATACATATTATACATGCAACATTTATAACATGTTATGATAGCCAATAAATATCAAGTGTTTAGATCTTACTTGTCACAGATACATTAAATTTTGTGTTCTTGTGAGTTTCAAATTCGTGTTACACTCAAATGTTAACCTTGTATACATAACACATAACATATACAGGGTGTTTCAGGAGGAATGTGCAATACTTCTCAGGCTGATTCCTTACACCAAGTAGACAAAAAAGTTCCATGGGACCAACCTCCAAAAACGCTTTGTTACCGAGATAACAATGGCGGAAAATTGAGATTTTTCAAAATACATTAATTTTTCTATTCTTTTAGAGGCTTTAGTGAGGTTCTAAAATAACCAATTCCTATGAAATATTAGCTGAGGAATTCAATGAAACCAGTTTCAAGTTTGTAACTTTAACGGTTATTGAGATAATTGGAAAATAGGCTAGAAAACGCCATTTTTCAACAATAAGGGTTATAACTGGATAAGGAATAATAAAATTGTATTTTTTATTAATAAAAGTTGAAGAGAGTCGGATTCTAAAGAGAAAGTTAAATGACGGCAATTGTGTAAATCTTACCCAAATCTCAGAAATTGCGATCAAAAATCGCAAAATCGCTACTAAACACAAATTCATCACTTGTGCTATGTTTTGTGAATTTTGCGATTCAACCATCTTACCAGAGTGTCGTCTTTGTTTGAAGAATATAACATATACATTTAGTCTATAACTGTGAGAGGAACATCCTTATCACATTCAAATATTTATTTACGTGTGGGTGAGTCAACCATCCTCGTCACATGTGAATCCTTGTCACAGTTATCTGTCACATGAGACAGAATACGAAAACATATATCTGATATCTATCTCATACCCATCTCATATATCTGATCAAAACTCTTGTGTAACATATATTCCGCTACGCTCGGGGCATCAAATTATCCCCCGACATCGAGAGTAGTCAACTGAAATTTTAATTAGTCTTATTCGCCGGAGCTATGATCCGTCCAAGCAAAGAAGACATTCTCGCAAAATGGTAGAATAACTCCAGCTCGGTTAATATTGGTTCGTAAATAATAAACTTAATCTAAAATTGTAGATCAGATTTTTTCCTACAATTTGAAACAACATTTTCAATTATTGATCCAATATTGACCGAGCTGAAGTCATTCCCCCAACTTGCCAGAATGTCTTATTCGCCGGCGCCACTCGATCTTCAATACAATTTTGCAGCTCGTGCCTCTTCAAACATGTTACTGGATATATGTGACGCTTTACAGGATATGTGACGCACAGGATTGATCTCCATTGAGTATAACTTCGATACGAATATGTGTATAATTTGACCTTTATAATTCCTCTTAATTAGAAATACGGTTTCAGATTGCTTCATAGCATTGAGTAACTTTATGAGTTCCATTACGAGTTTCTCATATAATCATGGTATTATAATATGTAAAAAGTCAATATAATAGAGATTTTCATGGTATCATTAGAGCCTACCATAATGAGTTACCTAACTTGATTCCATCAATTCAAACTAAAATCCATTATCTTTGGAGTGGTAAGTCACTTATAGAACCAAGATAATTTTTTTTTTAATCTATTCTCATTAAGAATATGACACAATCTCTCAACAAACTCTAGCCTCAGTCCCAAGTTTCTAGTAAATCAGTTATCTTCAATTATTTTTTGTTTGTTTTGTGAATGAGAAAATCTATTTTTGAATAACATTGTGTAACATTGCCTCATTCTGAACTGTTTGTATGAATTAGATGAATAACAGTTTTGGGAGAAATCTTTTTGTACTCAACAATTTTAAATTTCTATTGAATAAATTATTATGATTATATTAATCTATTTATTATATTCTTACCACTAGATATACTCTATACACTATATACATATAGTTGGCTAACTAGATATAACTCATCCACCATGATTTATACATGTATTAATTCTCATATATTCTCATATTAATTCTCATATAATGCAACTCGTTTCAATGCCTACCAAATTACACATGAGAATGAATTTTGATACCTATTAGAACCTTAGAATAAATGGTTATATTACTACACTGTGAAAAACCAAGATGTAAAATTTCAAGATATTTTTTTCAAGTTACAAGACAGGGTCACTCAGCCTTCCCCAACGTCAATTCTCGCTCACACATCAATTATCTCTTCTGCTAACCCACAAACATTCCGTTTAAGACATACTCAACAAACACTTAGTTAACAGAGTTCGACAGCTTTAAACAGACCATGATAGAGCATTTCCCTCAGTCTGCAACTGACTACAACCGTTCATGCCAGACTAAAGTCTGTCCAAGCAAAGAAGACATTCTGGCAAGATGGGAAAATTACCCCAGCTCAGTCAATATCAATTCAAAAATTTTGAATGGTCTCCAATTGTAGATCAGAATGTTTCCTACAATTTGAGACAAAATTTATAACTTTTGAACCAATATTGCCCAAGCTGGAGACATTTCCCCATCTTGCCAGAATGTCTTCTTTGCTTGGACAGGCTATACTATTTCTTTTAACTAGCAATTTCTCGCTTAACGCTAGGTTAGAAGTGTTTCACAAGTGGCTGTAAAATGTGACCGGGGCCCATAAATATCGAGCCTCAACAAGATGGAGTATATCTGTAGATTTAACCCGAGTGTATAGAGTTCGCGTTCCCTGAGAAGAGACGTCGTAACAATGTGAAGAGTATAGAGATGGCATGTCTTCTCAGGGTATCTGGTTGAGGGGCAGTTGCAGGGAACTTGAAACGTGCAGAAGATGGCAGCAACTGATAGCAGCCGAATGTTTTCAGGGCCTTACTAGAGAGAATATAACACTATTCTCAAGTTCTCTATACTGAGGTCTATTCAATACTGTGGGCTTCACTCATAGTACTCTGATTTGGGAATGCTTGGTAGCCGTTGGTAGGAAGGCTTGGCACTTCATTCTCTACAGGTCAAGATGATCAATGAGATTTGGATAAGTTAATAAGGATGATTATTTGAACTTTAGACTTGGACTTGGACAAGTTAAGATGATATAAGGGATGATTATGAAAATGTTTCATTCTCTCATCAGAACGTCTTTTGGATTCAATCATAATCTCCAAGTGAAGAAGTTTTATTAGATCAACATTTTTTCAACATAATATTAGACTAGGAAAATAGTATAGTTGGAAACGGATTTTTTTGGGAATCATGTTACCAAGAGAATATAAAATTGACAAAAATAGGAAAATTAATACAAATTTTGCATAGATTTAACCAGTATTGAGTTTATTGAGTGGATAAAACGTGGATAGAATCCATGAAATGGAAAACAGGTAACCCGTTTTTTGTGAGATGGGATTGAACAACAATGGAGTCAGCAGTGGTGCTGATTCCTTTTCTGGAGCTCTTGTGGAGCTGTAAAGGCTACATTTAAATCAGAGAAAGATGTGCAGAACAACTACTTATTTATACTTCTTTTCCTTTTTCTCTTCCACCTCATCCTCCTTTTTCTTCCCTTTCTTATTCTCATCCCTCTCTATTTCCTCTTCTTCCACTTATTCTATCTATTCATCCTTATTCATTTCCATTTCCTCCCTTTTGACTCCATTCTCCTCTCTCTTCTCTCCTAATTTCTTCCTTTTTATTTTCTAATTTCTTCTTACTTATCCTCATCCTCTATCCCCTCCTTCCTTGATGCTCCATCTCCTCTCCTCCTCTTATCCTTTATCTTCTCTTATCCTCTCACCCGTTTCCGCTCCTTATTCTTTATCTTCTTACCCCTTTCCGCAACTTATTCATTATTTTCTCTTACCCCTTTCCACCGCTTATTCTTTATCTCTTCTTATCCTCTCTTTCTCTTACTCCTCAGCACTTCTCACCTCTTCTCTTCCCTTACCCATTCTCTCTCCATATTCCTCCTCCTCTTTTCTTCTTTCTCTCTCCATCTTCCTCCTCCCCCTTCCTTCTTTCCCTCCCCATCCACCCTCCTCCATCCCCAAGGAGCGATGCTAGTTACGGCTCCAAGACCACGAAAAGCAGGTTTGGGTTTGATGTATTACTACTGGTAGGTTACTAGCCTTAGTAGCAGCAGTAGGAGCCGTGAGAAGAAGAAGGCCCTTTACGGCGCGCGAGCCCACCAAAACGTAATAAATGGTTTTGTCACGTTATACCACATGGGACTTGCCGGGCCACTGCCTAAGCGACGACGCTAGTTTTAATGGCGCTAAGAACAAGCAGATGGAGTGTAAGGAGGATAGGAGGAAGTAGGATGGGGATAGGAGGTAGTTAAGAATTGAGGGTAGGGGAATGTGGATAAAGAGAGAGGAATTAAGAAGTAGGAGGAATAGCAGTGGAAAGAGGATGAGAAGGAGATAAAATAGAACGAGAAAACAGTAAACAATAGCAAACAGATTAGAAGAAGAGGAAGAAGAAAAAGAAGGAGCAGAAGAAGAAGGGAGAGAAGGAGGGAAATAAAGAGAAGGGGAAGACAAAGAAGAAAATCAAGAATTATAATTATATGGACAGTACAAAAGAAGCCACGAAGAAGAGGACGAAGTAGAACACGAAAATGAAACAAAAAACAAATCAGAATCGGTAAATAGATGTAACCTAGAAATAGAAAAAAACTGAGAAGAATGAAACTGGGAGACGGGACGAAGGAAACTATTTATAACAGCGAGATGAAAGCTGTGATAAAAAGTTTGGGTAGCTCGTAATAATTAGAGGAGACATGAAGCCGTCGGTCCCGACTACCAAAAAACTAGTCGTCATCACTCATCATCAACTCTCTCAAAACCCACGCAAATTCTAAAAGCACATGTGTGTATCATACTCAGAGAAAAAAACAAGAAGAAGATGTCGATAGAAAGAGAGGAGAAGTAAAAATGAATAACGAGTAAGGAGAAAACCCAAGATATTGGGAGATGAGATAAGATAGGCTACTGCATAGAACAAGGATTTCAAGTTAGATGAATAGGAGGAGAAAATGTTGGCAGAATCCACAAGATCAAGAAGCTAGTGTAGTAGAAGTGGGATGTGAAGAAACGAATAATAAGGCAGGTGAAGGAAGGAGAGGAAGAAGGATAGACAAGTAGCAGAAGACGATTTTAAATGTAAGGGAGAAGAACGAGAAGAGAAGATAGAGAAAGTGATAGCGGTTCTTTAAGGAGAGAAAAATAAGATACATGAGCTAATGGATGGTGGAAATGGATAAGTAAAGAATAAATACTTCATGAAATTATAGACATATTGAGTACAAGGAACAAGTGATAGATATGTAGGAACAATGATTGTAATATGTATTGGAACAAACTAGAAGGAATATTGAATTATATTTTGAGGATCACGAGGAGAAGAATGCATAAAGGAAAAGGAGATGAAATGCAGCAGAAGAGGAAACCTGAGGAAAACAAGAACAAAAGAGGAAACCTGAGGAAAACAAGAACAAAAGAGGAGGAGAAGAACAAGAAAACTGTTGAGGAAAAGAACAAAATGTTGACGAAGCAAGTGGAATGCCTTCTGGGCAAAGAAGGTCCCCGAGCACCCCCACCCCACTAGCTACCCCTCAAAACCACCCTTCACCCCTCATCACAACATCCCCCATCATTTTACCCCCCTCAAACAACACTTAAAACCACCATCAGACTTTGCATAAGAAGATTACGGTGAATGTGTGCTAGTTGTCATTTTGGCTGGTCTCTCCTCCATAGTAGTAGTTACAATATGCTAATATTTGTGATAGTTTGTCTACGACATCCATCCACCCACATGCATCAGCACACTATGATTGCAGTAGAGATGGTTTGCAGTGTGCTAAACAGAGCGGAAATACTTTGATATGCTCTCCAGAGATGTTTCCGATACATTTTTGTCAAATTCTGCAAGAATTCACAATACACGGGTCGAGTCTCGAATATTATCAAATAATTACTTTTATCATTTAAGAAATTTTTTTGAATAATTTGATCAATTCACGAGAGTATTTAAAAAACATTCCATTCTTTCGAAAAATGTAAATAATGAACTCAATTTTTGCTGATACAATGAGCATCAAAATTACTGTAATATTTAAATCATGTTGAATTAAATTTTGCTCAGTCATGGAGTCGTATCAAGAAGTATTAAAGTAAAATTCAAAATGCAACAGCTATAAATAAAACAGTCGCAATAGTTGAAAATGTTATTGATTCATATCAATGCTGTTCGTAAGGCTTAAAATAAAATGAGGTAATTAATTATTATATTTAGTTTATCAAATAGAAACCAATTCCTTTACAATTATAACCTTTTTTAAAATATTTCATTTCAAATTGGGAAAAGAACACAATTTGGACACGTGTCTGTGTTTTCACCTATAATTATCATTGTGGAATCTCAAAATAAATAAGTAAATTCATGCTTTTCAATTCATTATTATTGGATGATTTTGAAGGAACCAAAAACTATTTTTTCAACTATTAGATCAGCTCCTCCAACTCCATTCCATTCAATTCGGCGATCTATTCATCAACAATAGAGATAATTGGGAAAACTTTGAAACATCTCTTTCAACTTTCTTATTCCAATCATTTGTCATTTTGTCTTCAATTCATCACCTTGCATTTTCTCGTCTACAACATCTTCTTTTCTTCCTCACTTCGTCACACTCCTCATATTCCTTTCCACCTTCACTTCCTCCATATCCCTATTATATCTTCTCCTTCCTATCCATCCTTTCTCCTCTTCTATCCACCTTTTCCCAAACTTCCCAACCACATTCACTAGATTTTTCAAATTCTTCCTCTTTCTACTACATTTTCCAAATACCATCCCACTTCCTTTCCCATCTATTCATTTATATTATCCCATTATGTTCTCCTTCCTATCTTCTTCTTCATATATCTCTTTCCTTTTCCACTTCTTCCCCTACTTCACATTCACTAGGTTTCTCTCATTCTCTACCAGATCCCTCTCCTCCTATTCCACATAACTGGCTCCGTCACGGTTCGAGACTGCATCCCGATATTAAAACCACCTCACAGCAATAATAATTTTTCACATTCCGCTTTATATGATACATTATAAGACATCCACGTGGAAGTTATTATGGAGGCTGTGTATTACAAGAATCGTGACCACATGTATTATGATACATTTATGATCTTTGTTAGATCGTAATATTGTGTGCAGAGCTGTGAAATTACCATCGCGAAATGTATTTTTTATCACTGAATGTATCAAGATAAACAAATAGTCTACGTGAGGTTGAGGAATTACGACTTGAGTACAGGTTATAATATTAGCTAAATATGTCGTTTGGATTGAACGAATGTTGAGCAATTGTGACTAGATAAAGCTTACGATGATAGCTATTTATGTTTAAGGCCGGCATTACACGATAATATTTTTCTATTATCATAGTTAATCATATGAAAAGAGATGTGAGTACCATATCATGCTTTCATCTCTTTTCTTATGATCATCTGTGATAATGGCCTAATCAGTCGACCAAATGTCAAACATAAACTGATAGAACTGACTTGAAAGTAAGAATATTGAGGAAATAGTGAGTAGTGTGATACTCAAATTAATTATGTATTTTCATGAACGAAGACATTTTTCAAACTTGAATTATGCTATTATACGAGTATTAGCCCGGCCCGGCTATGAAGGTTTTTTTGTACTGGTTGCAAGAAAGGGGTATGAATTTGATATAACTTTTAGGTCTGCTGTTTAAATAGTCACCAGTAAAGTAAATCGTATAAAACATTTCAAAATTCATTATTTCGTTAAAATTCATAGGGAAGTTGATATAGAGGGAGTTGGAAGCGAAAGGCTTTAGTACATGGCAATAACAGAAATATTGTCAATTACAATGTCAGCTGTAATGCTGTAATGATATGAAATCAAAATATTATTAAGGGAATTTAACAATATAGTGCACATACCTCTTTGCTGCAGCCTAACTGAACCATAATATGAACTTTAAAGCTCCGGCTTACCTGAAAAAGAGAGAGATAGTTGGAAAAAGCTAGCAGTTTTCAATAGAAATACTTGTCTTATTCCATTTGAATGATAAAAAAAAATTATTTATTTGATCAAAATTATACAACAAAAGGAATGAATAAACAGGCATTTGTTAAAAAAAGTCCACTATTCAAATTTGAATTGAGATGTTCAAATAGAATTTTATAATATCATGAAATTTGAACAAATTATCTTCAAATTGTCCCGTTAATAAACTCAACAACAGTACTATGTTCGTAAGGCATGTTAGAGGTCAAGGTTAGTTGAAACCTCTACCATCAACAATGTTAGTAGACATTGAATAGTCTGAATAAGCAAAGAAGACATTTTGGCAAGATGGAAAATTGACTTCAGGTGGGTCTGTGTTGTTAGAAAAATTATAAATTTGGTTTCAAGTTGCAGATCAGATTTTTCCTATAATTTGAGGTTGAATATAAAATTTTTGAACCAATATTGACCGAGTCGGAGTCATTTCCCCATCTTGCCAGAATGTATTCTTTGCTAAGTCAGACTGTACCCACTGTCAGAGAATCAAGATGTTTCAGCAACTATTTCCTCTCAAAAAGGTTTCATCTTCTTCCTCACAGAATACACTCTTAACCAGCCATAACCGACCTTTGTTCCCTTCAATAGATTGTAATAAAACCTCAAGAGCAGTAACTTCCCGAATAAAAATAGAATAATAGTTTTTCCAATGGAAACATTCGATTCTTTCGCCTTCACAGTATTATATGTGAATAATCAGGTTACTACTCTAGTCTGTCAAAGCAGAGAAGACATTCTGGCAAGATGGGAAAATGACTCCAGCTCGGTGGTAAATTGGTTAAAAAATTATCAAATTGATCCCAAATTGTAGATACATTTTTTTTAAGATTTTGAGACCAAATTTATAATTTTTGAACCAATATTGACCGAGCTGGAGTCATTTTCCCATCTTGCTAGAATGTCTTCTTTGCTTGGACAGACTATACACAGTTTGTTTTACGGTTGGAACTTGATGATTTCTCATAAAATCCCGATGCTCTTCCTTCAGTTTCTATTCAGAACCGTAAAACCTACATTCCATCTCACAGCTTGAAAATTTAATGGAAATTTTAAAATCTTCAGTGAAAAACTAACGTTTCATGAGGTTTGAATTCAAGTCACTAATTAATGAGATTTTATTTTAAGTGCTCAAGTTTCTCAGATTTTTCCAGACTATTAATTTGGAGCTTCTTAATTTCATAGACTGGAACTATTAACGCTTCAAGAATATGCTTCTATGAGAGGCTAAATGTACATTGAATTCAAGATATATGATCTACAACATATTATTTAGAGCATGACTTTCAACAGGTAAGTAATGAATGAGAAATGATGAATTATCATTTCTTAAATGATAAATTCATGATATTAAACTATGTAGTTCAATGGATTAGCTAAAGCAAATACTGTACTCATTTCACGCTATAATCTGGAGCAGGTAATTGATATTATTGTTGATAATAATTCCATTAGAATTTATAGTAATTACAATTATTTATTTATTATTTAATGAAAATAATATTACTGTAGGCTACTGGATTGAAGATGAGACAGAATTAATGATAGTAGACTCATCATTACTGTACAAATTTAAATTACATAAAAAACTGCGATTGAGAATATCTCTTAGAAAACATTCATGAAGACGCTAGATATCTGTACCATCAAACAATAATTTCTATTATAATTTCAGAATTTCTCAGGTAATCATTTTTTCCATACTCTCACTCACAATCATCCTTCTCCCTCTCAGTCTTCAAACTCTACTCCATTCTCTCTATTTTTCGTTCTCAGACTCTCACTTCCTCCCGCACCCTCTCTCTCTTCACGCCTTTCTTTCTATCTCAGCTTCATTTCCCATCTCTGCTTCATTCTCTCCCTCTCTCTCTATCTCTGCTTCATTCTCTCCCTCTCTTTCCATCACTGCTTCATTCTCTCCCTCTCTTTCCATCTCTGCTCCATTCTCTCCCTCTCTTTCCATCTCTGCTTCATTCTCTCCATCTCTTTCCATCTCTGCTTCATTCTCTCCCTCCCTTTCCATCACTGCTTCATTCTCACCCTCTCATTCTATCTCAGCTTCATTCTCTCCCTTTCTTTTATCTCTGTATTATTCAACCTCTCCCTTTCTATCTCTCCTTCATTTTTCCCTAGCTCTTCTACTATCTCTTTTTCAATTTCTCACACACTTTCTACATCATTTTCCCCTCTCTTTCCAACTCTGCTTCATTTTCTTCCTCACTTTTTCTCTCTGCTTCACTTTCTCACTCTCTCTCTCTTTTCTTGAGATCTCTCATGTTGACGTCTCATTTATTTCAGTGCAGGCGCTTTTATATGGCGAACAGTCCAACCAGCCGTCAGCGCGCCACTTCAAACTTTCACGTGTTCCACTCACATGACTATCAGCCTTCACCTTATTACTATATATACATTATATATTATATATATTGCCTCTCACATGTTGTATTGTGTGCCGTGTCTCATTCCAAGCTATATTTCTCATTTCTATTATCTCAGCCATCACATTTCATTCTCTATTGAAACCCCAATACAAAAGTAAGTCAAGAATATAAAAAAAGTATAAAATATTATAATTGTTTTATTCGTTTAAAGGTTTCCAAAAAAATTGAACCGTTAAAATTTCAAATTCAATTTTTCAAATTCAATAGTTGAAATTTCAGGTGACTTTTTCCAAGAAACCAACCGTAAGGAATATTTTTGTTAGGTACTGATTAGGTGCTAAACACAAATCAATGTTTTCGCAAGAAGTGAATATATAATTGATAAATTAAATGTAAAATCAAATACCCTTTTTAAAAAACCTTACAATCATTATTCCACATACATGTTTCGGGACTCAGCCCATTATCAATGTGAATAGAATAATAAAGTAGATATATAATTATGATGAAACCAGACCCTGAAGTGAAAACAAAATCATTCATCAACTACCAGGTATCCATGTTTTGAAACGGGGTGCAAAACATCCTGTAATGATGAATTAATTGTAATATGAAGACAGAACATAATTTGGAAGAAGAATTATTATCATACAATGTTTTTCAAATAATTTTAATGAGTTTGAGTTCATGAAAAACAAAGTGAATGTTTTGAATCAATCATTTTCGCACTGGAGGTCCCACAAGATTAAGAAAAAAACATTCAGAAAAATAACGAAAACAACATGAATCAAACATTTTTCAAAATTTTAAACTGAATGAGATTGAAACAAAGTCGAAGTCCTAACCCTCTTATCTTCTCCCCACCAATTTTTATCAGTTGATATTAAAAATAGAGCTCACGTTCACTCTTGAAGTGTGTGATACACAATTTTGACTTCTGAAAGTGAAAAACTATAATAAAAATTTAGGATTTGGAAGGTTGTTGTGATACTGAGAAAAAACATAAACAACAAGAGCAAAACTGAAAAAATAACAAGGAAGTACTGGCGGGTCGTGCGCACGAAACAGGTGAAGTGCTGTACAGTAAAAGATACGGGAACATCACCTGTTTTGTGGGTACGAGCCGCCAGTGCAAGGAAAAAACAAAAACCAGAGTGAAAAAATGGAATCTTTTCAATGTTGTTGTGAAACTAAAAATTACCAAAAATAAACAAGAGCAAAACTGAAAAGAACACAAACAAGGAAGAAAATAAAATAAAAAGCAAAATAAATCCTTCCAATGCAAGATTCAACTAGCGTATCTATTTTCTTCCCTGCTTTGCATGATTACGATTCACCCACCTCTGTCACTCACTAGAACTCGAATTTCGACGGATTCCGATGCCGATTTGGCGCTCAATTGCCTTCGCATCGATCCCATCAGCCCCATCACCACTTGTCACGCTCACCGGAAATGATAATAGAATTATATAACACGCCGCAGTCACGCGCACCCCTACACTATTACTATTGATACTCTTCACTATATATAATTTACTCGAATCACGTAACTTATGGATGACATTTTTCCGCAAATATGAGAACAATGTGCTCACTCATTCTCCATTTTATTTGCTACTCTTTTTTCCAAACACTTCCAAGTCTATGAAAAACCTTCTCAATGCTATTGTCCGGTCAAGTGAAAAAGACATTCTGACAAGATGGTAAAATGACTCTAGATCGGTTACTATTGATTCAAAAATTATAAATTTGGTCACAAACTGTAGAAAACATTCTGCTCTACAATTTGAGACCAAATTTATTATTCATGAACTGATATTGACCGAGCTGAAGTAGTTTCCCCATCTTGCCAGAATGTCTTATTTGCTCGGCCAGAATATACCATTAACTGATATGAACCTTTATAAATTCTTAATTGATCAGTTACTTTGAATTATTTTTTTCGAGTGGAAAACTTCGAGCAAAACAAAATTTCATACATAACCTGAAAATTTGGACAATTTATTTTGTGACTAAATTAGGAACAGAAGAAGTTTTGGGCAAAAGACTGTTTTTCCTTTCCGCATCTTGTAGCCTATATTTGTACGTAGATGAAATAAATAACGAAAAACCATGAAATGTAAGGAAAAGAAGTTGAGAGAGGAGAGAAAGAGAACTTGATAATTGGACGATTTGAAAAGTGGAAAGATTGAGAACTTGTGGTAGTAGTAAAAGAAAATAATCACAAATATGTATCGAATAGAATTGTAGGCTAATTGAATTCACTATAACATGAAAAACCCTGTGATTTGATTCTAACATAGTATATTAATAAATCACGAATTCCTAAATGAATTATGAATTAGGTTTAATTTCTGTTGATGATATTCTAGGATATTCTCCGACTATCCACTATCATACTTTTTAGAGAGATATCTCTTATTCTATATTATTGATTGATCATACAATATGCATTTCCATATTGGACTTACTTTTTCAAGGAAGTGGATGATAAGTATATAGGCAGAAAATATCCAAGAATATCATCTCTAGCAATTAAACCTCATTCCCTATTCATTGCAGACACTCCCAAATTATTCTCTGTCCAAGCAGAGAAGACATTCTGGCATGATGGGGAAATGTCTCCATCAAAAACAATATTGGTTCGAAAAATATAAATTTAGTTCCAAATCAAAAGAAAATTTCCGATCTACAATTTGAGACCAAATTCATAGTTTTTGAACCCATTATTGACCGAGCTGCAGTCATTTACCTATCCTGCCAGAATGTCTTCTCTGCTTGTACAGACGTTACCACTAGGAAGAACACCATTCATTTTGGCGGAAAACTAGATAGAAACAAACCCTGATGTAACATTCGACTCAGCGTGACACGTATGAAATGAGGAATACAATGCATTCCAAGTAGGAATTTACATCAGATAGAGTAGAGTGGTCGGTTTGGCTAGACAGGAGAGTTGTAATAATAATTGTCATTGATAAATTGTCTGAGATGGGCTGGCCGCGATCTACTACTATTATCTTGTATAGTCTGTACGAGCAAAGAAGACATTCTGGCGAGATGAGAGAACTACTCCAGCTCGGTCAATATTGGTTCAAAAATTATATATTCGATTTAAAATTGTAGATAATAATGATTTCTACAATTTAAGAACAAATTTATAACTTTTGAACCAATTTTTATAGAGCTGGAGTAATTTTTCCATTTTACCCAAATGTCTACTTCCCTTGAACAGACAATAGGCCCCAAGATTCGGCCCTAATAGAATAATTAATTGTCTGAAAGGGTTCCTCGTTTATAGCCAGCTACAGATATGGTGATATTGGAACATTGAATATATAGTGATAGTAATAAGGGATGACTGTAGATATAGTGATAGAGACAGTCGCTTACCTGCGTCCAAGGTATTCCATTAATTGGCAAACGTCCAATTGGAAGAAGAAGAAGAAGAAGAAGAAGAAGAAGAAGAAGAAGAAGAAGGAGAAGAAGAAGAGAGAAGGAGAGAGGAAGAGAGGAGAAGAAGGAGAAGGAAGAAGAAGAAGAAGAAGAAGAAGGAGAAGAGGAGGAGGAGGAGGAGGAGAGGAGGAGGAGGAGGAGGAGGAGGAGGAGGAGGAGGGAGGAGGAGAGAGGGAGGAGGAGGAGGGAGGAGGAGGAGGAGGAGGAGGAGGAGGAGGAGGAGGAGGGAGGGAGGAGGAGGAGGAGGAGGAGGAGGAGGAGGAGGAGGAGGAGGAGGAGGAGGAGGAGGAGGAGGAGGAGGAGGAGGAGGAGGAAGGAGGAGGAGGAGGAGGAGGAGGAGGAGGGAGGAGGAGGAGGAGGAGGAGGAGGAGGAGGAGGAGGAGGAGGAGAAGAGGAGAAGAAGGAGGAGGAAGAAGAAGAAGAAGAAGAAGAAGAAGAAGAAGAAGAAGAAGAAGAAGAAGAGAGGAAGAAGGAGGAAGAAGAAGAAAAGAAGAAGACAGAATGGAAGATAGAAGGAAAGATAGGGGGAAAGCGAGAGTAGAGGAGAAAAAAGGAGAATGATGTGAAGAGAAAAAAAGAGTAATAGGAGGAGGTTAAACTCGAAGAAGATTTAGAGAAGATCGAAGGAGAGCTAGAATGGAGAAAAAGGATGCAATGAAGAGGAAGAGGCAATGAGATGAAAAAGTTGAACTGTGAAGGGAGGAAAAAATGGATAAAAAATATTTAGTATTTAGTGCAGAGAAGGAATTGATAACGACTAATAAGAAAGTGACACTAAAATAGAATAATCGAGATGGTTATTAGAACACGAATTGGATGGGAGACAATGTGGTTTGGAGTAGCGGAATAGAAGAAAAACTGAATAAAAGAAGAAAGAAATGAAAAAAGAACGTAATAGAAAAGGAGAGAAGATCTCTTTTTACTTTCATGGAGATAGTAAGTGTGAGAAAGGGAGAATGAAAATATAAGAGAATAATATTATAATCAAATAGACGAATAAAGAGGAAGAATAAATGAACTATGTAAAACAAGGAAGGCACAGAACATAATGAACGAAGAATAAAGGAAAGTGTATAAGGAAGATGCATGAGAAACATTAGGGTTCTGGGGGACTCACCTAGGCAGGAGGGTTCAACTAGGAAGCAGCTAACTTAGGTTGAGAATTCATCTGTGTGGTGGAATGGAGGGGCTCACCTAGAAAGGTAGAGAAGGGAAAGGAGCTCACCCTTGAGGGGAGGGAAGGGCTCACCTAGGAGTGGGTAAAGAAGGGCTCACCTAGGGAGGGGGTGGAGGAGGACTCACCTAGTGGTTGCGGTTCGCCATCCACGCACTAGAGGCCAGCCAAAGAGAAATGGAGCACTCAATTTGATACCAGTGGGTGGTGGAGAAGGGACCTTCTATAATAATTCGAGGTTGCTGAGTGGTTCCTCGTTCAAATTGAGCATGCAGAACTATACTCTGGCCAAGCAAAGAAGCCTCTAGAAAGATGAGAAAATGACTCCAGCTCGGTCAATATTGGTTCAAAAATTATTGATTTGGTCTCAATTTTTGGAAATATTTTGATCTACAATTTGAGACCAAATCAATAATTTTTGAACAAATATTGACCGAGCTAGAGTCATTTTCTCATCTTGCCAGAGGCTCTTCTTTGCTTGGCCAGACTATACTATTGGATACCTGGTTTCCTACAAGAAGGTCTTGAGAAAGAGTAACCGGAATAGTAACTCCAACAAGAGTTAAAACATTTGTTAACATCATTCTTAAGAAGCAGTAATGATAGAGTTACAGGAACAGGTTTATAAACATTGATATATTTTTAACATTCTTCTAATTTGGTATTCAATTAACTTTGGTGACAATTATCAGTAATTTCTGAATTGTCTTTTGAAAATAAAATATGGTTTGCTTACTTAGTAGTAACTAGTTTCACAACAGGTCGATACTAGTTACTAATATGTAAGTAAATCTTATTTCCACTTGAAAGTGCTTTTTATAAGTTTAAATTGAACTTATTATTAAGTTTAAATTTAGAAGTAGAAAAAATGGATACACAACACCATAAAATAATAAGGGATTATGTAAATCATTTAGTACAGCAATTTTTCGAATCTTTTAGCATCGTCAACATCAGTTAAATTGAAGTCTTATAAAAAATCCACTCATCCATCACCTTTACTTAAAATACTTGCGCTATCAAGTCGCAATTGTAACAATAAATAAATTAATGTATTATAAGGAAAATAATTTAACTCTATATATTTTCCCCATGGAGGACGGGTCTTCGCCCGGGACTACTTGCTGCTTACCAGGGACCAAGGGCCTCCAAAAATCATCAACCAAAGGGTTGCTACAACAACAACTCCATATATTACAGAATTCATTCTACATATTACAGAAATATTTTATTGAATGAATGGATGAATGAAATTATGACTGAATTCATGAGAGGATTGGTGATTCAGTAACAATCTAATTCATTATTCATCTATTAATCAGTATTAGTCTACTATAGTCTTCCATACCTTCAGCGTATACAGTAAAATAATTCATGATGAGTTTCCAGAAAAATATCAGGAGAAAACACACATTCCTGTTTTAGAAGTGCCCTCATCTATTGTGAAATGTGAGTTTTTCCCACTTTACAAATTCATTAGAATCAGTTTCAAGATACCAAATCCAAAGATATTCATAGTCAGATGAGGGAGTAATAAAATGAGTCAGACAGAAAAGATATAAGTTGGAGAAAGAAATGATGATGATAAAACAGGTCCTGATGATTAGAACAAGTCAGGATTGATAATTAAATATGAATTGAAAATGAAAACTAGTTAGTTACCACTTTCAGTTTCTTGAGAATTCTAGGCTCAAGAAAAAACTTCACAGATAAAACTTGAATTCAAATCCAGCTTCTAGGCTCAAGAGTTGAAACTTAAGAAAAATCACGGCTCCAAACTTCACGTCAATTCATCCCCTCATTTTAGAGGACTTAACAACTCGAAAAATCCAAATAAAAAAACTGCCGCAAGATGGAAAAAGTCAGAATTCTAGGAGATAAGAAGTGAGAGGAAAGAATAATGACAAAAAAGTGACAAAAAAAGAAAATTAATTAGAGCGCTCACTAATAATCTTGTAAAGTTTGGTTCGTTAGTGGAGAAAGTTTCAATATCTTATTGCAGACTGTTGCAGCCCTCTTTATTAGTCCAACGACATTTTTCAAACTTTCAAAGCTCTGCAATATTCCGAGTGCTGCATTATAAAAATGAAGTTCACTGGATGATGATTAGAGCTATCAATAGAGTATTGGAAATATTTTCCAATAGAAAGACATATTCCAGGAGTAGAAAAAATTCTAGTTTACTGATAAAAGATATTGAGACTCGAACAGAAATTTATTTTAGAAGGAACTAAGTATGTGAGTTTTCCGTTATGGTATTGAAAATATTTTTTCCTAGAAAGAAGTATTCCAAAAGTAGAAAAATCCTAGTTTACTGAAAATTATGAGAGCTCCTACACAAATTTATTTTGAGAGAAACTAAGTTTTAACATTGCTAACGAAAAACGTCTTCATAGCTATAAAGTGATCGATAGAGGGAGAGGGACATTGTTCCATATTTTACATTTAAAATTAAAAATGCATACTTTTTGAGTAGTTGTAAAGGTTAAGTCATTGGATAATATTCATAGTTATTTTAATTGTTTAGTCTGTTCAAGCAAAGAAGACCCTCTGGCAAGATGGGAAAATGACTTCAGCCTGGTCAATATTTGATCAAGAATTATAAACATGGTCTTAATAGTAGAACAAATTGTTTCATACAATTCAAGATCAAATTGATAAATTTTTGAACCAATATTGACCGAGCTGAAGCCATTTTCCCATCTTGCCAGATGGTCTTCTTTGTTTGGACAGACTATAGATGGAATCGTTTCCTACAATTTGAGATCACATTTATAATTCTTGAAACAATATTGACCGAGCTTGAATCATTCTCCCATCTTTCCAGAGGGTCTTCTCAGCTTTGACAGACTATACTTCATAGAATTCCATTAAGGCTCTCGCAAAAAATGAATTAATAATCAATTCAATTATTTTTGAGTTAAAGTTTTATCCTATCTATGCTATGGAATATTTGACATAATAAACTCGGAATCCAATACATTTTTTCGATTTTGTTAATGAATGCCATTAGAGTATATACTTGCATCAATTATTTATTTATTTAGCGTATGGCTTTTAATAGTGGGGAGACCCAAGGGTTGTTCCACTTCGCCAGATAACCTCATTTTCCACATGAGTTATAGTTCTTTTAAAAAGTTCATTTGAAAACATATTTTTTTATTTCAAAACATAGTTGACTACTGAAACTAAAGCACTTTGTACCAATATAATAGAGAAATATGAATATCCAAACCAGTTTCGATTACTGAGCACAGTTTACAAATAGAGATAAATCAATACATTCAGCAATGGATGGATTATGTTAGCTGCCAATCAAATTAACAAGACGGAAATGTAGGCCATGTTGCGTTTGTCCAATGTCAGCTATTTCAAGTAAGAGGCAGGCGATTCTCCGAACAGGTATGCCATGAAACAGTTCCATGAAACACATTTCCAAGTTGAGTTTAACAAGTACTATGTTTGATAACTTTGATCCAACATCCATTCAACATTTGGCATCACTATAACCTTCTATCATTCTACATGAATGGTATCACATGATCTCCATATCTTAAGTTCGAACAATAATAGATTAAATTGTAAAAATTAATACGGATAAAAATTTCATAAACGTGTTTGGATTTATCAACTGGTCATAAGTTGATAAATTATCCATTGGAGAATTATTGTAGCCTATAATGAAAGTTTTCAGGTGGGCATTTTTGTGGATAGTGGGCTATCTTTTGATGTACAATATACAGAATAAGAATAAGAATAAGAATAAGAATGCCTTTATTCCTTCAATGCATGCATACATACAATGCTATCGGAAACGTCAGTCAATATAATACATAGTTTTGTGTATTCAAATTATACAGTCAAAAATTATACAGTGTATCAAATTTGTTCGATACTGAATTTTCAAAATCAATTTTGAAGTGAAGGAAGAGATGAAACACCACGAAAACAGAAGAGAGTAGAAGTAGAGGAGCCAAAATATGCAATGGAAGAGGGAGGTGAAAATGAAGGAATAAAGAAAAAGAGAGAGGATAATACAATGTTTGGAATGATGTGAAGATAGATTCAGAACAAAGTGGACGGAATGTTTACGAACTAAGCATTGAAAAAGGAACAGGAAAAGAAAAGAAAAGAGAAAAAAAGAAAATTAAGGGATAAGCATTGATAGAGAATGATGGAATGAAAGGGGGGAAGAGTAAGGAAAAGAAATATAAGAGAACATAAACTTGAGTTGAGAATGGGGTATGAGAGGTGTCTCTATAAAGTAAACATGGTAAACAGGAATGAAAGAGGGAAGAAAAATAAATAAGAGGAAAGAATAATGATGAGGACTTGAGAGGCAAAGGAGAAAGCAATTGAAGAGGATAAACATTGAGAATAACAGGACAAGAAGGGAATAGTAGAAGGAAACAGAAGAAAGCAATTATGAAGGAAGAGGCGGGAATACCTAGAATTACAGAACAAGAAGGAGAAGGAGGTTGTGGAGGAGAAACACAACAAGGAGGATGGTAGATGGAAGAGCAAGCGAAAATGAAAATGAGAATGAAAGGGCTAGAAACAGGACAAAGAAGAAAAAAGCGATTATAAAGGAAAAGGTGAGAATATTTAGAATAATATTTAGAATTTAGAAGGATAAGGTAGACGAGGAGAAGAAAAAGATTGAAAAGGAGGATCGAGAATGAGAGAGCTAGCGAACTTGAAAAGGAGAATGAAAGGGTTGAAAATAAGTCTAGGGGGAAAAGCAGAAACATATAGAAAAGCGATTAAGAAGGAAGAGACAAAAAGATTCAGGATAACAGGACAATAAGATAAGAAAGGAAAAATGGATGAAAAGAAGGAGAAGGAAGAGTGACAAGGAAAATGGAGAATGAGATAGTAAGCGAGCTGTAAAAGGAAAATGAAAGGGCTGAGGACTGACGCAGTACTGCAGAATCTAATAACCGATATGGCAAAAGGGCCCTTTCATCTTCGATTGCCATGCCGATACCTGACTGCGTTGCCAAATCGTCTACACTTCATCTCCTGTAACTTACGAACTCCCATATACTGTATTCCCCAACTAATACTTGTTACGCTGAGTCGGAGGTTACATGGAATTGAGTAAAGCATCTGTGGTCTCCTACTAGCATCGTGTATAGTAGTAATCGTGTAAACGTGTGGAACAGTTGGTAGAAGCTGAGAAGACACGTGGATAAAATGTGAAGGGTATTGTGGCAAAGTGTCTTCTCAACTAGTAGACTCTACGGTAGTAGCTGTAATAGTGACCGAACAAGGAAGTGAGGCGGTAGTATAGTTAGTGTACGCTGAGAAGGCACATGGTTACAATGTAAATTTTATTGTAATTGAGTGTCTTCTCGGATTGCGTAAGCTATTGTGAGAGCAAATCGTTACACTTTCCCACATAGAGCACTACTGAAGAGAATATTTGGGCCTCTACCTTCAAACCAGATGTTTCTGTTCGTAAAATGAAATGGAAAGTGATGAAGAAAACAGAAGAAGGAGAAGAAAGACGGAAGAGGAGGACGAGGAGGAGGAAGAGGAAGAGGAAGAGGAAGGGGAAGAGGGAGAGAAAGAAGTTGAGTAGGAGGAGAAGGAGAAAAACACGAAGAAAAATGAGGAAAAGAGAAAGGTGAAAAAATAGAGAAAGGAGGAGGAGTAGAAAGAGAAGAGAAAGTAAACGAATAAAAAGAAGGAGAAGCAGAGTGGGTAGAAGGAAAAAAGTAGAAAAGGAGAAAGATGGAGTAGAAAAACAAAATGGAAGAAATAATAGGAAGGATAGGGAGGAGAAGAGAGAAAGAAGAGGAACAATGAGGAGTGAATTACGGAGAACGGGAGAAAGAAGAAGAAGAATGAGGATAAAATGAAAAATGAGATAAAGAAGAAGAAGGAGAAAGGGGAAGAGAAAGTGAAGGATAGGGAGAACAGGAAGAATGAGTGAGGGAAGAAGACAAAATTTGGTAGGAAAAGAAGAAGATGAAGAATAGGGAGAAGATAACATTTGGTTCAAGAAGATGATAAAGAAAAGGAGAAAGGTCGAGCGAAAGAAACAGCGCTAGTTTGAATAAAAAACAAGTAACCTGTGAGTTTTTATAGTTGCGCTGTGTTACCTTAAAAAGTTTCGTGCGTTTTCCTTTATACTCGCAAATACACTTCTTCCCACATGTTCTTCAGTATTTTTGCTTTTTCTACAAGCACTCTTCTCTTTCTGCTATACATTTCTTCATGTAGTATAATCTTCATTCTCATTTTTTCCAAGTCTTTCTCTAACTATTCTATGTAACTTTCTATATTTTTACGATGCCTTCTCATTTCCTAACCTAATTTTTCCTAAAGAATATAGTCTTGATTCAACTCATTTTATCCTTCTCCTCAATACCACCTTCTCTATCATCCATGTATCCATTGTTACTTTACTACTTCTCAAGTTCATTTTCTTAAGCTCGATTAATGTCATTCTCTTTTTTCAAAATCTCCTTCCCACCTTCTTCTTTTCCTGATCTTCTTGTTAATTCCCATATTTTTTGTCCTATTTTGTATGAATTTCCCTACTTTTCTCCTTCCAGTTTTATCTTGCAATTAATATTCATCACAAAAATTATTTTTCTTTCACCACAGCATCCTTCATTCCGCTAATTATAACTTACTCCTCTAGAGATAACTCTCTATTCTGATCAATCCTTTATTGTCTCAGTAATATTGTTATCTCCCTTTTATATTTTTATACTTTTCAACCCATTCTTGAGTAAAGTTATCATATCCTTCCTTATATCCTTCATTCCGCTAATTATCACTTTCTCCTTTTTAGCTCTCTATTTTAATCAATCCTTCACCGTCTCAGTAATTGTTATCTTTCTTCTATATTTCCATACTTTTTAACCCATTTTTGAGTAAAGTTATTATTCAACATAAGTTACTTAAGGACATTTTGTATGAATTAGAAGAGCGACAGTTTTGAGAGAAATCCAACTGAACTCTTCATTGTAAATGAAGAAATAAACACTAATAACTATACTTTCGTCATGTACCTCTCAATTATCTTAACTACTTCTTTTTTCTTCTCCTCGTCTCACCAAGTTCTTCTCCCCAACTTTTCCTTCACACTCTTCCTCTTTCTCAGTACTTTCTTTTCTCTTACTTCTCTATTCCCGTTCGCTTCGGCTATAACCTACACAGTTTGCCTCGAGCAGGCGAAACAACTGACTTGAATGATAATACCGTTTCCCGTTTCACTTGGTATAGTCTGTCCAGGCGAAGAAGACATTCTGGCTAGATGGGAAAGTGACTCCAGCTCGGTCAATATTGGTTCAAAAATTATTATTCGGTCTCAAATTGTAGATCAGAATATTTCCCACATCTTGAGACCAAATCTATCATTTTTGAACCAATATTGACCGAGCTAAAGTGATTTTTACATAAGGCCAGAATTTCTTCTTTGCTTGGACACTCTATACGCTACTTTCCTGAAGTGGATCACTACCCCCCTCCCACAACACCCTACCTACAACTTTCCGCCCCCCGGAAAAGCATCCATGCATTCGGATATTGGCATAGAATGGTGCAATAGTCAATACAGCATGAGAAATCTGTTTGGCGATGTAGCGTAATGGATTAGGATTTGCTTGTTGGTTTCTATGTGATACTTTCATAGCAGTTCAGAAAACGCTGTTAATCCAACGAATTTCAGATGATACAATTGTAATAATAACAATAAAAATACAGTTGTAAAGTTCGCACAAGCTAAAAAGACACACGACACACAGTTGAATACTCTCTACGTTCTGAATGCGTGTCTTCTCAACAAGCGCGAACTTTAGACTAGGTGAGTTTATTTGAATTGTATATTCATCATGTTCATACATATTCATCTATAATGGTAATTTTATTCCTCAAGTGACTTTCTCAACTTAAAAGTGAAGCATACTATTTATTACAAAATAAAAAGATGATACAGTATTTAGTAGTATGTCGAGACATGGACGCAATAATAAGTGGTAGCACACAAAATGATATTGAAATCATTCACAAATAAAATCAAGAAATACTTATGCCCGGTTTTTCAAGCACACTCAAAGTTGAGGGACCCTCAAATTTTTTGACAACAGCTGACATTTTCTATGATAAGTATAGGAAATGTAGTAAAGTGTAGTAAACTTGAGGGTCCCTCAAATTTGAGTGTGCTTGGAAAAACCGGGCATTAGAGAATAATATCATTCATGGCAAGAAGCAAGTTTCGTCTTAAAAAAGATTGAGTCAACTATGACAAAACTATTTCAAATTATCAACTTATCAATGTACATAAATTTATTTATATTGCTCCAATTCATTCTCAGAATACATTGCAAGAGCGAGGTGGATGCCATCAACAATACAAATAATGATGCATTATACGAGTAATTTGAGTAGATGGCAGGAAAATTAGTGAGAAATACACATTTCAAGAACTTTATCAATCTGTGGATCTCCTGAAATTTGTATAACTTTTGGAAATGAATAAAATTTGTAAAATAATCAAAATTGATGATAATTTTAACATGAAACAATTGTTTCACACCAAGGCTTGTGCATCATTCATATTACAAATTGAGAATTCATTTCAATAATTTTCAAATTTATCATCAAACTTATACAGAACAAGCTTTTTTCCAACTTCTAACTGCTTTTCAAACCTAGCTTCAAAACCTCACAGGTTGAAAACGAATACGATCATTTGTACCTAAATTAAACTTACTATCGTTTTATAACAAAAGGAATACAGTAGAATACATTTTTTCATCGTTTCTCCAACTGTATGTGAAAAGGATAAAGAATATGGAGATAATAAAGAGAGAGCGAAGGATAGAAAAATACATGGAAAAACCTGTGTGAATAAAATTCTCGACAACTCCTACATATTTACGAGGTTATGTAAATCAGTATCCGGCTGCAAGTAGTCTATTAAAGCAAAGAAGACATTCTGACAAGATGGGAAAATGACTTCAGCTCGGTCAATATCGATTCAAAAACTATAAATTCGGTCTAAAACTGTATAAAAATCTCTGATCTACAATTTTTAAATACATTTATAATTCTTGAACCAATATTGACCGGTCTGAAGACATTTTCCCATCTTGCCAGAATGTCTTCTTTGCTTGGACGGACTATAGATACCATCAACATTACTATTAAAATGATACAGTGATGTGACGGAAGAAGGATTCGTTTTGAGACATGAATTTTACATAAATTGCGACTTTTTATCAAGCTGCGAATCGAATAATATAACAGCTACTCGCCGCAGAATGAGTGTGAGGGTTAGTGAGTGATACATGCTGATTTATTCATCCTCAGTGGAAAATTTTCGCGAGTCAAATCAAATCCAATATTGATGCACAGCGAGCCAGTAATTCATTTTTGATGGCTGAACTAAATGCCATCTCACTCAATCACTGGGTATGTGTGATTAATCTAGTGAATACATATACAGAACTAGTATATAGATATTTTGAATAGATACTACATAGATATGTCTATGCAACAAATGTAACATGTATAAGGATATAACTCATGTCTGGCTGAATCAAGTTACATAGATGCCTTAATAGCATAATTATGTGAGATAGAAAAATGATTTTTTGTTCGTGTTCTGAGTGAAAATTTAATATCTTCGGCCATGAAAAGTTATTTTGTTAAGTGTTTCGGTTTAATATAATTAACTGATGTTTGTATATAATTATAAATGTTTCGAATAATTAAAAAAATATGTTATTTTAAATGTCTGAAAGAACTATGATCATGGTTTTCCATCTTGTGAACATTAGGTTATATGCTGGCGAAGTGGAACAACCCTTTGGTCTTCCACTACTAAAAGCTATACGATGAATGAATAAATATAGAAAAAATAGATAGTGAGATATGAAGCACAAGAGAGAGAAATAGAGCGAAACCAATAGCGTGATTGATTGAAAGAATGGTGTATTTTACTCTGGACAAATTTGTAATCATCTTCAATTCCCACTCCCGGCAAACCTGGCATACAACATAACAAGGCGATAACATAGCTTAATCCATTTATAAGTCCTCATAGATACAAACAGTATACATCAATATTGGAAACTTGAGATGCTTAAAATAATAACAAAAGATAATTTAGTAGGGAAGATTATAGAGATAGTGCGATATGAGACTACAGAGAGGACTATATGAGAGTAGAAGAATAGAGTAGAGGAAGGAGTTAAAAATCAGAGTATGAAAAGAAAATTTATAGAAATAACTATCAATGATCGAAGAGAAACAGTGAGGAGAAATAGAATGAAATAGAAGAAAAATGATAATATACTGTAGAAGTACCAATAGCCTAATATTTGAAAGTAGTTTTTAAGTCATGCTACTTCTTAGTAACATATTTCAGTGATAGATTCATATGTATAAAAATGCCACTATTCATTGTATGTATTGTAAAATAATTTTATGAATAAAGACATTATGAAATGAAATGAAAAGAACGTAGCAGTGGGGATAGATCAAAAGAAGATCATAGAGAGATTGTTATGACTTTAAATTGATGATAGATATAATAGAGAATAGATAAGAAAAAAAAGTACATTATAGATAGATTATGTGATAGATAGATAGATAAAATAACTTTATTTTACACTTTGTAAAAATTTACAAGAGTTTGTGGGCGAAGTTGAGGCATACAAGCCCCCTCTTCCACTTAACCCACATAGATAGATTGATAGATAGATCCGAAAAACGAGTGAAATCAAGGTCTGATTTATTTTGCATAAGCAGAGAAAACACACCGTTTCAATATAAAGTAAATTGTAACGATGTTTCTTCTCAGCCTGTTCGAACTATAGACAGAGAGAGAGAGAGAGAGAGAGAGAGAGAGAGAGAGAACGAGCTATAATGGAGCAAACACGGAGAGCCAGAAAGAGAGAGATAGTTGATGTGCATGTTGGTTGAATATAATTATCATTCACTTGGCCTGAAACATGGCCAGTTCAGTAGCTTGACTCAATGACCAGTGTTGTTGTATATTCTGCCCAAGCAAAGAAGACCCTCTGGCAAGATGGGAGAATGTCTCAAGTTCGGTCAATATTGGTTCAAAAATTATTAATTTCATCTCAAATCGTAAGAGACAATTTGATCTACTATTAAGACAACATTTATGATTCTTGAACAAATATTGACCAAGCTGGAGTCATTTTCCCATCTTGCCAGAGGCTCTTCTTTGCTTGGACAGACAATAAGCTTGTAATTGGCATTAGAGACTGCTCTGCCCAACGTTTATGTCGCTATTCCTATACATATTATCTGTATATATTATTTGCATATCCCTGTTTTCAATTTGTCCAGATTGACAGAGCTATGGTGGAGACGAGAACAGCCGGGAAATAAACTGAAACATTAATGATCGTCCTGTTTTCAATTGAGATAATGAATTTCAACCAGAGTTTCAACAATGAAATTAGTGCTTATATTGAAGTGTTTCGTTGAAAATGGTGAGGTGGTTAGTTGGGAACAGTAAATGAATAGTGAATTGAGAAAAACTGATAACCGTGAAAATTTTAATTCTACAGAGAATATGAAAAATCTTCTATTGAGCGTAGTTAGGACTACGAAATCCTTCCCAACACTCAACTCCATGAGTAGTCGTAAATCATCATCATCATCATCATCATCATCATCATCATCATCATCACTCCCATTACTCACGCATGAGCTCAAGAGCTCATGTGGGCATCACCCTCAGAAAACAAACGAACAAACCTTGAAACAACACCGAGAACCAACAAAGAAAATCTCGATTCTGAAAGAAATTAAGACCATCATCAATCGACTGGCGGCTCGTACCTACAAAACAGGTGAAGTGCCGTACAGTAAAAGATACGGGCACCTCACCTGTTTCGTGGGTATAAGCCGTCAGTACATCAATCCTTAAACAAGGAAACCTTGAAGCCATCCAAGTTAACATCCTTAATTGAGAGATGGGGAGACCGCCGGCCATGCCATCAAAGGGTTCGGAGTTCCCCTAACTGACCCTCGGCGCTTTGATCTTTCTTGGCAAGCTGTGTTGTACAGGGTGGTAGGAAATCAAATTCGCACTGGACTTGGCAGGTGAGAGGAGTCAGCACTTTCAAGACATCGACCCTCTCAAAATTCGACTTTTGGGGCTGTTTGGGAACCTTGAACCTCGAAAAACACGTGCAGAAGAAGATTTCATGCGAATTTCCACGTCACTATACGGCCTTAAATCACTAACAGTCACAGGAAAGCCCATACATGAAACTACACTTTGAAGACCGCTACAGAATGATCATTCATATTTTTCACAAATACAATGAATAGTATTGTCTGGAAGAGCAGAGAAAACATTGTGGCAAGATGGTAAAATGACTTCAGTGCCAAAAATGATAAATTTGGTCTCAAATTGGAGAGCAAAATATTTTCCACGATTTGCGATCAAAATTCAAACTTTCAAACTAATATTGACCGAGCTGTAGTCAATTTCCCGAATGCCTTCTTCGCTCGATCAGACTATTGTTACCGTGAAATGAATCCCACCATCTTAATTTATTCAGTTCAATCGAGTGAAGAGTTGGATACATAAATACTGTATACCAGTCTACAATACTCGTTAATTTATTTAGTACGCAATTTATTTAGTTTACTCAAGTGAATAACTCATAAAACACTCAATCGTTGAAAAAAATCACAAATTTTTATGTTTTCCACTACAACAGTTGGTAAAATTTCGAATGTTTTTTTCCTTGATTCAATAAAATAATTCGAATTTTTAAATCGTATTGAACCTGGGGGGAATAATCGAAGAAATAATAATGAGTTCATATATGAGTGAAAATTACACAAAAAATCAATGTAAATTACAAGTTTTCTAAAACAAGTGAATCACTAATATAATAAAAGAAGGTTCAGCAAATGATTAGTGGATATACATTTGAACCGGCTGTTAAAAATCAACATAGACGAAGATTATGTATACTTATACAAGATTATGAATATACTCTCATTAAAGTATAGTCTGTCCAAGCAAAGAAGACCCTCTGGCAAGATGGGGAAATGACTCCAGCTTGATCAATATTTGTTTAAGAACGATAAATGTGGTCTTAATAGAAGATCGAATTGTTCCCCACAATTTGAGATCAAATTGATAACTTTTAAAACAATATTGAACGATCTAGAGCTATTTTCTCATCTTGTCAGAGGGTCTTGATGCACAATGTATCACAATGCATACTATCTCAAATACGGTGATGACAAAAATCAGTAATCAGTGATAAAGTACATTTTATATCTATAATCAAAATTGAAAAAAAAATTGTGTAAAATCGCCATCCATGTTCAAGGCACACAAGAAAATCACGTGAGAAAAAATAGTCATGCACGTTTTCCAAGCGATCCCATTTTGTTTGTGATTCAACCAATCCCAAGACTAGGTCAACTCCCCCGTCACTAAACTCAATTCACAGCACTGGCGGCTCGTGCCCACGAAATAGGTGAAGTGTCCGTATCTTTTACTGTACAGCACTTCACCCATTTCGTGGACACGAGCAGCCAGTGCTTTACAGGCGACTTTGATTGAAATAACTGCGCCGATATCATCGATATAATACATCGAGATTCACTGTTCACTTCGACAGTGTATTATTCGGGCAGATATAGTCTGTCCAAGCAAAGAAGACCCTCTGGCAAGATGGGAAAATGACTCCAGCTCAGCCAATATTTGTTCAAGAATAAATAAATGTGGTCTTAATAGTAGTTCAAAGTGTTTCCTACAATTTCAGGTCAAATTGATAAGTTTTGAACCAATATTGACCGAGCTTGAGTCATTTTCCCATCTTGTCAGAGGGCCTTCTTTATTTGTACTACGCCGCGAAGTCTGTCCGAAGAAAAACTACTTTATTGAAAGAAACAATTTCTCCGGCTGCCGGTATCTATTTGGCTGGAGTTGGAGCTTGGCTTTTTCCCGGACTCGGACTCGGAAGGGGTTTTTATCATGCATTTAAATGTGAAGTTGACTGATAGATCCCATTGCTATTGACAGCTCAGCCGACGTTTCCAATATCTCTTCTTTTTCTTTTCCTTCTCTGCGTCGCAGAAAAGTCTCTGTTCTTCACTCTATTCTCATTTTCTCCGGGAAAACGGTTTTCCATAGTCGTGAAAAACAGCCAGCGGAAATTCCTGCGCGCAGTGAGAGCTGTTTGGTTATTCTTTTCTCCCGAGTTGTGGTGGTGACTTTCCTGTTTTCCAACTATTATGTCCAACAACTGGAACAACTTTATTTGCCTCTCCTTGAAACATAGTTGTTTACAGTAGCAAGAATGCTTCCCTTCCATTCTAATTGAGTCACTTTTATGCCAAATCGTAAACTAATAATAACATAGTAAGAGTGGAGAATAGCATCTTGAAAATTGAAAGCAAAAATACAGAGCTACTTAATGCTTCCTTTATCTCAGGGCTACTTTTATCACTGATTTTTATTCTAAATGTCACAGTACCCTTTTCAATTATTTTTTATCAAAGCATTTCAACTAATGTGATTTTTACTGCATTTGGACCATTTTTACTGTGCTATTATTTAAATTCGTACGAATTATTACGATTTTAATAATATCGGATCGTACGAATTTTATCAATAAATTGAACGTTTCTGGACTGATAAAATCGTCTATACTGATAGTTGGATTACTCAAAAATGTAATAATTAATCCATAAATGCCATTTATTTATGATGCAAAGTTTCAATGTGTAGCACTGGCCTACGGTACTCCAAATGCTCAATCAAAATAATAACAATCTATTGTTAGGCTAATCTCTCGTTAGGCTGTAATAACACAGAGATAATGCTCAATCAATGGTACCTGATTTTTTATTTCAAATGATAGCACAGTACCCTTTTCAATTATTTCTTACTAAAGTATTTTTACAAATGTGATTTTTACTGCATTTAAAGCATTTTTACTGTGATATTATTTAAAATAAAAAAATCAGAACTACTCAATTACAGTCACTTACAACTGATAGAAATTTTGAAATATTTGAGATGCTATCAATTGTGACGATAAAAATAGGAGAACATCATGTCTGTGGATTATGTATAATCATGTTTATTTGAGATTTTACTGCAACATGAAGTGTGACTGTGAAAATTCGTGAATAGTGATAGTCAGTCTGAATTGAGTGAAGATAGCTTCAATTTGGATGATTTCTTATTAAAATACTTGGAATATGTAATCCTTATTCATTTAGATTATTTTTAATAAAATACTTATAGCATAATAGATTATCATCATTTCAAATGATTGTAAGTTGAGCAATAATTTAATTTGATTATCAATTATTGTTAATTTGCAATGAAAATGTGGAAATAAATTTATTATTTATTTCAAAATTTGGGAACAGATGTTTTCAGACTTCATTGCCTGTGTTTAAATACAATAAGTTTATTATTGTATTTTCTCGAATATATGAATAAATGGATCAAAATTTTCCCATGGAATCCAAGACGATGTACTTCATTACCCACAGGCGATAACGCCTATAAATTATCAATTAAATGTGATGAGAAGAAATGTGAAACCCCACACATTCAAATCTAAAAAAGACTATTGTTGAGTTTTTCAAAGGTTTAATCGATTATACCAATAAGGTGAACCGTTCACCCATAACCAATAAACTTCCAAAAAGTAGGGAGATGCTATCATAATGTGACTATTATAATGGAAAATGAAGGCGTTTCATATGTCAGACTGTCACGTAGTGAAAAGCCTACGCGTGATACCCATCAACACTTCTCAATAGCTCGCTTTTTTCAAGAATAAAGGAGGGTACAGGGTAATAAGAATGAGGAGGAGTAGAAGAAGAGAAGAGGAAAGAAAGGAAAAACTGCGGAAAAACTGGCATTAAGCGAAAAAGGAGTAGAAGAGAAATACAAACAAAAAGAGGAAGGGTGGTGAATGTGAGGGAGGAGGATGGAAAGGAGATAAGGCCTAAAATAAAAGATATGGAGAAGAGGAAATGAAGAGGGAGAAGAGGAGAAGGAAGAGGAAAAGGAAAAAGAGACGAAAAAGGAGGAAAAAAGGGTTAGGAGAAGAAGAAAAGGAGGAAGGATGAAAAATGAAAGGAAGAGAGGATTATGAAGATGATAAGAGAAAAATAACAACCAGGAATGAAGGAGAAAAAGGAGGAGAAAAATAAATTGGTATAAAGCAGAGGAAAAAAGAGAGGGGGAGGAGTGATAAAAAGTGGAAAAAGGAAGTAATGATAGTTGAAGAAATAAAAAGTTGAGGAAGGAGGAGAAAGCAAAATGAGAATAGAATAACAACCGTAAGGAACAAAATGAAACGAGGAAATACTAGAGGAACAGGTAAGAGAAGAGGAGAAGGGAAGCAGAAGGGGGAGGAGGAGAAGAAAGGAAGAAAGAAAGAGGAGAAGGAGAAAAGGAGATGAAAGAGGAGAAAAGGAGAAAAAGGAGATGAAAGAGGAGAAAAGGGAGAAAAAGGAGATGAAAGAGGAGAAAAAGAGAAAAGGAGAAAAGGAGATGGAAGAGGAGAAAAAGGAGATGAAAGAGGAGAAAAGGGAGAAAAAGGAGATGGTGGAGAATTAGGTGAAAGAAAGAATAGGAAAGAGAAGAAAAATGGCTAATAATAAGAAAAGAATGAGGAGAAGTAGAAGAGCAGGAGGAAGAGAAGCAAAAAAGGGATGAAAAGTGATAAGGCATAACACTTTGTCAGTCAGTTGAGTAGAATTGATGCAAAATTAACAAGGAACAATAACTATTTGCCTTGGAGGGGTGGATGTATAGTCTATCCAAGCGAAGAAGACATTCAGGCAAGATGGAAAAATGACACCAGCTTCGTCAATATTGGTTCAAAAATTCTCAATTTGTTCTAAAAGTGTAGAAAACATTTTTCTCTACAATTTCAGACTGAATTCATAATTCCCCAACCAATATTGATCGAGCTAGAGTAATTTTCCAATCTTGCCAAGATGTCTTCTTTGCTTGGACAATAGTAGTGCGATGGTGAAGATTGTAGCAGCGCCTACAATAACAATAGCCTTTTAGCCTGAGAAGCTTTCCACGCTTTCTCAACCCTTTTCCCTGTCATTTATCATAATCTCCATCCGTCAATACACTCTTTCACTTTTCACCAATTTTGCCTCTATTGCGTGAGCCCCCACCCCCCTTAAAACCCTCCAACCCCCCTTCTTATTCTATCAGTAAACAACGCGTTGAGTAGATGGCATCGATTAGGTTGTGACTGAGTAGAAAAACTTGTCGTGACATTAAATTGTTATTCGTTATTGATGAGGTTGTTGGTATCATAGCTTCCGTTATGGTATAAACTAACAGTTGGTGTAGCCTATTATCAGGGAATCTTGTCACCGAATGAAATCAAATAATTTTTTTTTGTGAGATGGGGTCATATAATGAAGCGGATGTCTAGTATACAGTACTTTTCTTACAGTCTTATTACTTTCACAGTACTGGCGGCTCGTACCCATGGAACAGGGGAAGTGCCCGTATCTTTTATTCTGGCACGAGCCGCCAGTGTAATACAGTAGTTGAAAATTGAATTGATTGATGTAATTATGATGAACTGCTGTGATTGACGAATAAAATTATGATTGATCCCTGTTTGGATTCGTTCATTCATACATTTTTGGAGAAAGTGGTGAAGTAGGCTCAAGAAGAGCTAAATTTCCAAGCTTCACGATGAGGATTGCAAACCGTAATTCAAGTTCAACAAAAAGTTTAAGTGTGTAATATTATCAGAGAATTCTGTTCCAAGCTGGTTCAATTTGTTTTGTATTTGCAGAAAAATATTGAAATCGATTTTTTAACGATAGATGGATATCTAATCTTGTGACTAATGAGTAACTTTTGATGGATTAAATTATTACTAATTTTTCAATATAAGATAATCCTTCTTGAAGTCTCTCATTCACATTTGAACATTCTTAGTGCATTGTTTATGACAACAAATTGTTTATGAAAATGCAACTCAAGTCACCACTATTTTTAACTTCGATGTATAATTTTCTCAACCAATAAAGGGCGATCATAAGCATTGGCGGCTCGTGCCCACGAAACAGGTCCCGTATATTTTACTGTACATTTCTTTACCTGTTTCGTGGGTGAAACCGCCAGTGATCATTATATAAATCTCTAGTCAAATCTCTATTGAAAAGTACAGTATATTCAGAAAACAAAAGTTCATGTATCTTTTAACCTCGAAATCATTTTACAACACAAATTAATAAGATGGATATTATTGTTGGGGTATGCATCCATTAATAAATGTTAAAATGTAGTATTTTGATGGAATGGTCAACAGAATTACGTCTAAACTTTCCCACTAAATTGATTCTTGATTCTCCACAAATATAGAAATATACATGACATGAGTCACCACAAACCTGTGTTTTCAATAATATTGCATAACATATTGTATTATTTCACAAAATGCGTCTCACAGTATAGATAGAGTATGTTTACGTCGGAAGCATTCCGGGTCTGTATAAAAATAAAAATAAAAATGAAAACAACCGAAAAAAGTTACTACCCCAACATAGTACACGGATCATAACTGCATCACACTACATGAACCTTCATTTTCAACCTTCAAAACTTAATTACAATTTGCTTTTCCTACACAATCCCCCCCCACCCCTCCACCACTTCTATCCGATCGAGAATCAACTGTTTCCTGCCCTCTCTTCACACAGATTGGAAACGCTGACAGCTAAAAAACAATTGAGGCCGAAGCAAAAACCTACAACACTTTTTCCACCTACAGACTTCATCACTATACCCTTCCTCCCCACCACCCTTCCTAAACACCCCCCCCCCTCCACTACTTCTCATCAACCAACTTTCGACTGAATCTATTTCCTTTCTCTCATCTATTTCTATTCTTCTTCACTTCATCTCTCTTCCCCTCTTCCCAAGTAATCCTTTCATACTCCTTCTTCAGCATGCATATATAGTCTGTCCAAGCAAAGGATACCCTCTGGCAAGATGAGAAAATGACTCCTACTCGGTCAATATTGTTTCAAAACATATTGATTTGGTCTCAATCGTGGGAAAAATTTTGATCTACAATTTGAGACCAAATCAATATTTTTTGTACCAATATTGACCGAGCTGGACTTATTTTCTCATCTTGCCAGAGGGTCTTCTTTGCTTGGACAGACTATACATTGTACCTTACCTTCCCAACCCCTCCCCTTTTCCCTTCCTAACCACTTCAAAACCTCCAATGAACAAATGGTAGGCTGAATTTATTTTCTTCTCCAATTCTTCTTCCACATCCTTTTTTACATTCCCCACTGTTTCTCTGTCTTCTTTATCCTTTTGTACCTCTTCTCCAGCAATTTGAATAACATCTCTATACAAAACCTTCTCTTAACAATTTAATAGACAAAAATAATAATTAATTCCTGTAACCTACTTTTTAATTTTTTATTTTCCTCATTTAATTTTATTCTTTCTCCTTTTTCCGTACTCCTCCTCATCATCTGTTCATCTTTTTCCATTTATCCCACTTTTATCTTACATGCTTTCTATACCATACAGTAATCTCTTTCAAAAATTTTCTGTCAATCTCCCCTTCCTACTCCCTTCTCTCGCTTACCCTATCTCTCACTTCTCCATTTTTTTCTAATCAACATTTCCATTCTTTCCGGCCTTTTTCTTCTGAACTCCATGTATTTCCCCAAAACTATGAAAACTGTTAATATATTAAATTTTTACAAATATATTTGTTATAATATATGTTATCTAAATGAAAGAAATCTGATCTTATCTCCTCTCCACTTATTCTTCCTCTCTATCTCTATTTTTATCACCACTTTTCATATTATACTGCACTTATCTTCCACTTATTTCACCCTCCTCCCTCTTTTCCTACTAATTTCAATTCTTTCCCTTTGCACTTCCGTTTCTTGACATACTTTCTTCTCTTTCCTCTACTACTATATGTCCTACCCTAATACCATATGCATTCTACTTTCTTTCCCTACTTAACAGCACTGGATGAAATTTTGTATTCTATTTTTCCTTCTTATTACCTCATCTTCAATTATTACTCAATTATTGGCTATTTTATTTAGCTTGTGTAAGTGGATGCTTATTTTGAGCTCAAAGAAATATTTTTCTTACAATATCCATAATGAAATAAAAGTAATTTTCATTTTCCTCGTTATTTAGTTTTGATTGTGTTAATTTATTATGATTATTCTTGATTTCTTCGTATGAGGAATGTATTTGTTTGTTTTAAACTGAAATGATTGTATATATTTATTGTAAATAATGTAAAGGGTTGAGTGGTAGAGAGCACCAAGAGTCTTAACTCCGCCCTTAATAAAGGCAATTTATCTATCTATCTATCTATCTATCTATCTATCTATCTTCCACTACCCCACCTCTTTCTTTATACTCCTCATCTTTTATCAACTGTTATATTGTATTCCTTCCTTCTATTCTCCTGTTCCGTCCATCCTACCCTTTCCACAACCCTTCCCTTTCCTCTCTTTCCTTCTGAATCATTATCTATATTATTCTCCATCCTTCTCTTCTCTTCATCATTCTCTATATTCTATATCCTTCTCTCCTCTGAATTATCCTTCATTTTCTATCCTTTTTTCTTGCATGCGAAATTGATGAGCAGCCTGACAGTGGCTGACAACACACGGCACCACTGTTGGTTTAAAGTTTTAAAGTACATCGGCATAATAAACTTATAGAACGTCAGCTTATGCCAGTAGCGGGGTGCGTGTTATGCCAGAGTGGGCTCAGCACCAATTTAAACAATAATAAGTTGGTGAATTGGTTTGATCAATAGGTATAGTTAGGTTCAGCTGCTGAAATTTCAATTTTCAAGGAAAATGAGTATCGCTCTCAATACTATTATTTATAACATTGAATTCCTTAATTTTGTGGTTGAGAGGGATGGTGGACATCACTTTACAACTTTCGCCATGTCACTGAAATAAAGAATTCATTCAATTATATTCCTAAAATCACAAAAATATTTCTCGATCTCTTCCTGAATGCATGGTTGAGTGTTGAAATGAGAGTGTCTTCGATCATGCCTCTACGTGAATGGTCATTTATATGTCTATACTCCACCATTTGATGTACATACAGCACAAATTTATATCATTTAGCTTATTGAATCCCATATCTGTGTCATTTCACAAGCTTCCATATAGTCTAATATTGTACAAGGGATGAATAAAATTGAATTGAGTTTATTTTTATTGCGGATGATGCCCACATAAGCATTTTAGCTTGTGCGTGGGTAATGGATAATGGGTTTGAAGGTGATTGATGAGGTGATAAACAGCGATGCCTACTGGGTATCGGGCCCTGACCAGGTAGTGCTAGCGGACTGAAGGTTGTGCACCCAGACAACTGCGCCAACCATATTAAAATAGTTGATGTTACTTGTTTCTATAGTCATGTTTTAGTTTTATTTTATGTCATAGTCTGATTTTAAATTTAAAAGTGGAAAAAAGAATGGATACACAACACCATAATCATAGTCTGAATTACTAAGTAAGCACAAGCAAACTGTATGATTAATTAATCTCCTTTCAATCATAGTAGGATATAGGATTCAAGCCGATATTATAGGCTACTGTATTCTGCATTATACACTGGCGGCTCGTGCCCCAAACAGGTGAAGTGCTTGTATCTTTTACTATACAGCACTTCACCTGTTTCGTGGGCACGAGCCGCCAGTGATACCATGAATAAGTGAATGAATCTGAATGCATAGTCTCAAACACTTCATACTTCATTCTTCAAAACTTGTAATACTTATTATTGTGCTCATTCAAACTTGAAAACTAAATTTATTTGCAGTACACGGCTCGTATCAGAAGTGGATAGTCAGAAGTCGTGCTTGCATCTACCATGAACTTATCAACAAACTTTATCTGATATGTCCTCGTAGTGGTATTGCTACGTTCTATTAGAGTACCTCTAGTATTGTCTAGTAGGAGCCAACAGAACTGGCGGTTCGCGAATGACTATTATTAATTACTAGCTCTGTCAGGACAGTCGGCGATCGATCTGTGAGAGTATAACAAATCGAGGGGTACCTCAACAAATAGTTTTGCTTTCAAAGACCGCTTACAAACTGACCTAATAGAGCAAAATTAGAAATAATATGTATTTCTCAACCGCCAATCTTGTTGGAGTTTACTATAGCTGGGATCCTCTGCCTGTTCTTGGGCCATGTTTATGTATGTGAGGAAGAACTTTCACATCCTGAAACTTTCTTTCTCTACAGAATAAGAAATTAGATCTGGGAAAACTTCGCAGTACCGTCCAACGTTTTCCATGAATTTTCTCTCAGCGTTTTTCCATTTGTGTTTTCGAGAGTTGCCCAATAGTTACCACATATGCGTGGCGTTTTGTGCGCATCAATGCTTTGAGAAAAACTTTCAGGATTCTCTGGTCGGGTTTTAAACTAGTTCAAAATTTAATGTGCACATTATGTGATTGAATAATGTGACCGTCATTAACTTGAACTTCAACTTTTTTAAATTCTCTTTCATAGTGAACTAAATTCATTCATCCAGATTATAGATAGTAATTAATTCATTCATTTAACGATACATTCACATCATGAGTAGAAATGATTTGGGAGAAAAAACAGCCTCTTCCACTACTATTCATCACCTGAATCTTGCCATCAATTATATTATTAAAAAATAAATAATAATATTCGTGTAACCTGGCTGGCTCACGTCTGGTGTCAGAGTTTTCAGGTCGCTCCTGATCAATTTCATGGACCTCTATATTATGAAAGTTATGTATTCCGAATTAGGTTTTGATATTCCTACAGCAATTTTACAACAATAATTATCTTGAATATGTATAATAGCCTACTCCGAATTCAAGATCTAATAGAAAAGAATTACTATAAAAAGGTGATGAAATAAATTCTCAAGTGTTAATTCTTCGACAATTTTTTTTAAAATCATCTTGATAAAGTAGAAGTACACAATGATATGGAAGTACAAGTTCTTATAGAAAAAGGTACCAAGTTAGCTGGTCTAATAAGCAAAAGCCTGGTTCGATCACAACTGACTAACATCTTCTTCATTATTTCCCACACATATTTTCACAACAATAATTACAAAATTTTGAGAAGTTAACGAAAGCTCCAATGAATTCTGATAACATTTACGCAAATTGAATCCAATTCATGAGCAAAGAAACATTAGAGATGGAAGAATAAACTAAAACGAAAAAAAATATCAAGAAGTTAACCCTAGAATTTAAAGTTCACAAGTTCACAGATTAAATGGGAGCACTCAAACACCAATGTTAAATAAAAAAAATGTAACCAGGAAGTACGAAAACACCTATCACATTACAAATTTCACAGATACAATCAGGAAACCCAAAAACATGTTGTATCCACTCAGTATCTCGAACATACGAAACATATCCAACTCTCGCCTCTTCACAGCAGTTTATACTTGCGTACAATCACAATCGGAATGTCAATTCAGCAGAATCCACCCAATATAAATTTGAGTCAAGAAATTGAGCAGCTCTGAGAATGGAAACTGTGGCAGAATTTCGTGCAAGGCTCGTACACACTACACAACATTCCCCCAAGACATTGTATTGTAATACCTTGGACACCTGCTGGGTAGTGTGAAGGGGTCTTGGACATATAGAAAAAGCTCCCCTGAGATCACAATACTCGCCACCCTTACACTTTATTGTACTCGCTTTCTCTCTCTCTCTCTCTCGCTCCGACACAACTTGTCTCTCTCTCTTTCTGTCTCTATCTTTTTCTCTCTGATCTTCCATCCCCCACCAATTTATTGTGCTCTCTATCTTTCATCTCCTTCCGATTTAAGTTCACTCTCGATAAACCCTGTTTGCTATTTCCTCCTTTTTTATTGGGCTTTCTTTGTTATTCCTTATCTCTGCCCCTCCTGATTTTACACGACTTTACTTTCTGTCCCCCCTAACGTCTTTTCAAGTCAAATGCTTTGAAGTTATTGGAACTCGTGCTGTATCAGTGCAAATCAAATTACTCCAATATTGCAGGGGTTCAGGTAATGTGTTGATTTAGTCGTAAATTTCGTTGGAGAGGAAGGCTTTATAGATTAATGGAGACTAAAATTACAGTGTACATGATAATAAAGGTTAATTTCAATTCAAATCCTAAGATTATATTATTCATTTTTGAGAGAAACAAGCCGGAAAATCGATTTACAAGTATTTGAATAGGGTTTGGAAAATATTTTAATTTGTTTTAAGATTCCATGTACAGTAGTCTGTTCAAGCACTGCAAAGAAGACACTATGACAAGAAGGGGAAATGACTCCAGCTCGGTCAATATTGATTCAAAAATTATCTATTTGATCTCAAACTGTAGGAAAAATTCTCATCTACAATGTGAGACAGAATTTATAATAGTTGAACCAGTATTGACCGAGCTGGGGTCATTTTGACATCTTGCTAGAATGTCTTCTTTGCTTGGACAGACTATACATAGTATTCCATAGTATTAATATTCACTTTTTTTGGATACTATCACCAAATGCTTTGTACTATGATCATTGTCATGTGTTTATTTTCCAGGATAAATTGTGGAATCTACTTCCTGATGGTACTGGCGGCTCGTGCCCACGAAACAAGTGAAGTGCTGTACAGTAAAAGATACGGGCATTTCACCTGTTTCATGGGTACGAGCCGCCAGTGCCTGTTGGTTGAAAATTATTTGGTTATGTTCCCTCCAAGCAATATATCTCATAGGCCTATCTACTTCTATTACATGAGTGCAACTACAAAACTGCGGTAGCCTTAATCAAAAGTATCATGTCTATTGTCTAATCAAGATTGACATTGAGCTATCAAGTCTACAAGGAATTCAATTCTTTACATTTTTACGTCAGAATTTTTAAACTAATAGTTACATGAGTTTCGTTTTCTTCGTCCATGTCACAAAAAACTTCATTCAACAATAGTTATACTTCAAAATGGAGATAGTATAACAAAAACTGGTTCTCCACACTGTAAAATACATAAAATGCAAAATCGTCGTCTTGAATCATAATACTGATAATGCTCATAAACCAAAATGCTCAGTATCACGCAAAATCCATGTTCATAAACAGATTGAATAATGATGATGTCAAAATGAATTGCTCAAGACATATATCAATTAATACCAATCAGAATACAAGTTGATAAACTCAGCAACAACGTCACAATAATTAATCTTAACTAAATTTTGCGCGTTTGCAAGTTCTCGTACTATGAGAGCAGGAGTACAATGAACGGTAGGGTAGACTATGACAAGGTTGTATGTCTCTATGCAAACCGCACTACGCCAGTCTATAATTTGACAGGAAATTCATTTGATGAGTGTAACGCAGCTGCAGTACAACTAAGAAGAAGACGAAGAAGAAGAAGAAAAAAATGAAAAGAAACAGAAGAAAAAGAAGAGATAAGAAGAAGAAGAAGAAGAAGAAGACGAAGGAAGCGAAGACGAAAAGGAGAGAAGAAAAAAGGAAGAAGAAACGAAGAATGAGAAAAAAAGAGACGAAGAAGAAGAAGAAAAAAGAAGGTGAAGAAGGAGAAGAAGGAGGCAGTAAAAGAAAAAGAAGAAGGAAGAAGAAGGAGGAGCGAAGAAGAAGAAGAAGAAGAAAAAGAGGGAAGAAGAAATAAGAATGAAGAGAAGGAGAAGAAGAAGAAAGAAGAAGAAGAGAAGACGAAAAAGAAGAAGAAGAATAAAAAGAAGAAAGAAGGAAGAAGAAAGGAGAAGAAGGAAAGAAGAAGAAGGAGACGAAGAAGAAGAAAAAGAGAAGAGAAAAGAAGGAAAGACGAAGAACAAGAAGAAAGAAAAGAAAGAAGAGAAAGAGGAAGAAAGAGAAGAAGAAGAAGAAGAAGAAGAAGAAGAAGAAGGAAGAAGAAGAGAAGAAAAGAAGAAGGAGATAGAGGAAGAAGAAGAAGAAGAAGGATGAGTATAAGAAAGAGAACAATAGGAAGACTAGACTATAGAAAGAAAAGAAGCAGAAGGAAAAAGGAGTTGGGTGATGAAGAAATAAGGAAATAAGAGTTAGAAGATGATGAAGAAAAGGAGAAAAAGAGTTGAGGAGATGAAGAAAGGAGAGAAAATTAAGAGGAAGTGGAAAAGGAAAATGTAAGTTGGAAGATTGAGAAGAATATGAGAAACGGATTAGATTAATTGATTGACTTTATTATACTTTGCCAGGACTGAAGAGACCTATGATTAGAAGAGAAAGAAGAAGAAGAAGGAGGATAATAAGATAAAGAATAAGAAGAAGAGGAGGAGAAGTAGAAGAAGAAAGAGAAGAAGAAGAAGAAGAAGAAGACGAAGAAAAAGACAAGAAAAAGTGAAGAGAGGGAGATGGAGGAAACAGAACAAAGAGAGATGACGATTGAGTTGATATATTCGCGTCATATTTCTCTACTTACACAACTCAACATCATTCTTAGGCATGTGCGTTGGATCGGAGGCATTGTTGAACGGGAAACTTTTCAACTAATTCCTTCTTCATCTTATTCTTTTTCTTCTTATTTTTCTCCTTCACCGTCTTACTTTTACTTCCCGTTATTCTTGCTACCTCTTGTTCTCCTCTTTGATTACTCATCTTCCTCCATCTTTTGTACTTTTCTAGTTCTTTTAATTTTTCATGTCCATCTTCTTCTTTCTCTTCTAATTCGTTTTTCCTATTCTTCTCAATCTTCCAACTCACCTTTTCCTTTTTCAATTCCTCTTCATTTTCTCACCCTCTCTTCATTTTCTCTCCCTCTCTTCATCTTCACAATTTTTTTTCCTCTTCTTCTTCATCTTCCAACCCTTCTTTCCCTCTACTATTCCATCTCCCATCTCTTTTCCATCTCTACCCCCATCTCTTATCTTCTACATCTACATCTCTTTTTTTTTCTTCCATATAGCCTAGTTTCTTTCCCATTCTTCTTCTTTTTTGTTATATACTCATCCTTCATCTTCTATTTCTTCTTCCTCTTCTTCTTCTTTTTCTTCTTGTCATTTTCTTCTTCTTCTTCTTCTTCTTCTTCTTCTTCTTCTTCTTCTTCTTCTTCTTCTTCTTCATCTTCTTCTTCTTCATCTTCTTCTTCTTCTTCTTCTTCCCTTCTTTTTCTTCTTCTTTTCTTTTCTTCTCTTTTCTTCTTCTTTCTTCTTCTTCTTCTTTCTCTTTTCTTCTTCTTCTTCTCTTTTCTCTTCTTCTTCTTCTTCTTCTTCTTCTTCTTCTTCTTCTTCTTCTTCTCTTCTTCTTCTTCTTCTTCTTCTTCTTCTTCTTCTTCTTTCTTCTTCTTCTTCTTCTTCTCCTCACTTCTTCTTCCTTTCCTTCCTTATGTCGTTCCAACAAATTCAGCATCTTCCAAAGACGTGTTTCCAAGTAATAGCTCTTATGAAGGAAGAAGGGACAATAACAGATTGTTCAGAGAGGAAGAGGTGGGAAGTGCTAGAAAGAGAAAAAACAATTCAGAAAGAGAAAGAGATAGCAAAGAAGACTCTCTGACAAGATGCGAAAATGACTCAAGCTCGGTCAATTTTGGTTCAAAAATTATCAATTCAATCTCAAATTGTAGGAAACATTTTGATCTACTATTAAGACCACATTATTTATTATTCTTGAACAAATATTTACCTAGCTGGAATCATTTTCCCATCTTGCCAGAGTGTCTTCTCTCCTTGGGCAGACTATAAGCTAGAATGAGAGAGGAATTCTGGAGAAAGATGAAGTTACAGGTGAGAAAAGACAAAGAGGAAGAGGAATATGAGAAAACGGTAAGAAGAAGGAAACCAGATAAGTTTTGTCTTGAGGAAAACTCAAGTAATAAATACAAGGGTGTCAATTCCTCAATTCCTGGAATTATTATAGCTTATTGGTGAGAGAATTTCCTAGAACCCATGCAATTTATTACATCATACTCTGAGTCCCTATTCCAAAATGACTTCAAGAACAAATATAACGAACCTTGTATTTGAAGCTGATGGATGATACTTTTGTGTTGTTGTGGAATAGAAAATCTAATTTTCGAAAGTGAAGAAGTAGATTCGAATACAGGGAAAACTTGAAAAAAATATTCGAAGTTTGATTAATTTTTATTTAAAGAGCCCTAACAAAATAAATCCAGCTATACTCAGAATATACAATCCAATCAAAAAGTTATTCATACCAATGAAGGAAACCACTTTTAACATGAAGTGAAAAGTTTCTAATATAATAATTATATTTATGTTGATGATTACATTCAATTACTAATGCTCACTAAAACTTAGGAGTATCATAATTTTACCAAACACATACTTTACAGGTTTTAAAGTTTTACTTCTGCAAAGATTATCTATTTATTTCTTATTGTTTAGTGAATCTTCATCCACCTCATGTATTCTCAATCAATATTTCAATATTGTGACACCATTCATTGCATTTATTTAAATTTCCATATTCCTAAGTTATGAAACAATAATAAATTATCGCAATCAAAACTGAATTCTCATCTATTACTTCATCACAAATTACTCAAACAATTATCTCAGTTCTCACATGTGAATCAGAAAAATTTGAATTTAAATTCCATACACCGTTCCTTATACGTAACAGATCAGAATAAAAGCTGTATTTCTTGTTTCAGTTACGTTTGACAAACTCATTTTTGAGAGTTTCTCTCATTGCAAGTGAAAATATCCAAATCTAAACACGAATTGAACCACTATCATGTTACCGGTGTTTTCTCATATTCCGCAAGGTATAGGCTGTCCAAGCGAAGAAGACTTTCTGGCAAGATGGGAAAATGACTCCAGCTTGGTCAATATTTGTTCAAGAACATTAATGCGGTCTTAATAGTAGATCAACTTGTTTCCTACAATTTGAGATCAAATTGATAATTTTTAACCAAAATTGACCGAGTTTGAGTCATTTTCCCATTTTGCCAGAGGGTCTTCTCCGCTTGGAAAGACTATATACAAGCTACGCGCCTGGAATCTGAACGAGAACGCTGCAGGCAGTTCGCGCAGGCTGAGAAGACACGCCAATACAATATAACTGTATTGTGACGGCGTGTCTTCTCAGCTCACACGAACAATAACAGTCACAAAGCTTGGAGAGAAAGTCCCTATCATGTAGCCAACTTGATGCAGAAACCACAAGAGAAAAAATATGATGATGTGGAATGTACATTATTTTTTCCCCAGCTATAAACACGTTTTTTATAAACCCTCAGGTATAGCTGGTGCCATACATTAAGGCGGATGATGAATGTCTGTTTTAAGTAATCTTAGCTCTGTCAGGACAGTCAGCGAGCTGTATGTTTAGCTGGCGCTAAAAGTTAGGAAATTCACATCTGTTGTTCCGATGACGTCAGAACTCACGGTTTTTCCCGGCTACGGTTACGATCACCTCTCTATTCTAATTACCTTGGTTGAACTGGTATAGCATTGAAGTAGGTAAAAACCAAGGTTTGTTTTGTATCTGTGAACGTTTAATGGGACTAATTCAAAACATCAAGCCAATAAGCAGGTTATGAAATTTGTTACTTATGGATTAGTCTAATGCCCAGTTTTTCCAGGCACACTCAAATTTGAGGGACCCTCAAATTTTGATGAACAGCTGACATTTTCTATGATAAGTATAGGAAATGTAGTTTACTGTAGTAAACTTGAGGGTTCCTCAAATTTGAGTGTGCTTGGAAAAACCGGGCATGAAAACTCAATCCCTTATTAATAATTGTAACCACTTTAACTGTAATCCCTTCATTTAAGAAATTTCTAAAAATGTTAATACACGGACAAGTAACTTCTAAACACTAAACCTACCCAAAACCCACAAATACTCAACTCAAAATCGATTTTACTCATTTAACCCTAATCCCAGCCATCTTAATCCAAAGCTACGTATTTCTATTAACCAAGCCAAATACAATTATTTAAAAAATGCGGCTCAACTTTTATTTATTTCTTGTCATAAAATATCCACACAGGGACTACCGTAGGAAAATTTCGGGTGTATTAGGTAGGGCAGGCTTATCCGAAAATTTATGTTTTCTAATAAATTCGAAAAGCAATCTCCAACAGGGATTTCTGGTCATATAGTTTATGTTCACTCTGCAGAAGTTGCAACTGTATCAGTGATAGAGAGAGAAAGTAGATAGAAAGTGGGATAAAAAAGGGAGATTTATCAAGAAAAAAGAGTAAAAAAGATAAGAGAGATTGTTGAGTTGCATCCAGGTTTGTCTCTATTTTCAGGATATAATTCCAGATTATGGCAGCTTTAGGCTCTTCCATATCCTTTTTCGATCTCTCTCCCTCTCTCTCTCTTTCTCTTTCTCTTTTTCTCTCTCTACTCAGGAGATGAATGGTAGTCTGCTGTACTTTAGTTGGGAAAACAACACTGGCGGCTCGTACCCGCGAAACAGGTGAAGTTCCCGTATCTTTTACTGTACAGCACTTCACCTTTTTCGTGGGCACGAGCCGCCAGTGGAAAACAGTGAGCGAAGATAACTCGTAAAAGTGCGAATGGAGATGGCTAAAAGTATAAATTCAATCTTGTTTTGCTCCCACCAAGATGGGATGTACGTATCTCAGTATGGCATAACACTGTGATGTGGAAAATATGGATGTTGATATGAAAAACCTGCGTATGGTTCCGCACACTGTGAATGATACTCTTCGATCTATAATATTTCTAATCTGTCTAGCTCACAAGTATGGTTTCTGTCTTCATTGATAAATTTAATTTCGTCCAAAGCTCAATAATATCAGAACGATTTCCTTTTGTTCACATTAATTTTTACTTTCTATCAGTATTATAGTGTGTCCAAGCAAAGAAGACATTCTGGCAAGATGGGAAAATGACTGCAGCACGGTAAATATCAATTCATAAATAATGAATTCACTTTGAAATTGTGGATCAGAATTATTCCTACAATTTTAGAGAAAATTCAATAATTTTTGAATAAATTTTCAATGAGCTGGAGTCATTTTCCCATCTTTCCAGAATGTCTTCTTTGCTTGGACAGAATATAGCTGGTAGAAAAACATTACTCCAACTGTCTCGTTAAAACGTGAGACAGTTACAGATTATAAAAAGTATGGTAATACATCAAAAAGAAAAACAAAATATGATTAATAGATAACTAAATAGTTTCAATATTTCATGGAGCATAATATGAACTATATTTTGTATACAAAAATTGTATATATTATAAATTATTATTAATTATAAATATTTAATATACTCAATCTTCCAGGCTACTCATAGGTATTAGGCTACACATAGTACGGTACTCACATTTTATATTCCATCATTCACAGGTAGGATCTATAGGCTACACATTGAGCTGTTTAGATCCACGTGTGTTATTCCCAATTGTAAAAATGTTTCCGGAAGTCGTTTTGATGAATGATGGTGAAAAGGAGTCTATGTAAGGCGGGTAGGGCGGAGAGAAATGGTAGTTGGAGGAGAAAATTTCATTTGATCAATACATAGCTCACTGGTTAAATATGAAATATGAATGAGCGTGAAAGGCAGTCTTTCAAAGTTACGTGGCTTGTCTCATTCACCTCAAGTGGCTCACTCACACACTCACTCAATCTTTCTCTTTCTCACTCACTCTCTCTTTCTCTTTCTCACTCACTCTCTCTTTCTCTCACATATACAATCTCACCCTCTCTTCCATTCTATATGTTTTGTCTTCCTCTCTGTGTTTTCTTCTTCCTCTCTATATGTTTCCCTCTTCCTCTCTATAATTATCTTTCTCTCTTACTCTCAATACGTTTCTTTCGATCTCTCTACGTTTCTTTCTCACTCTCATCGTGGGTTTTTATCAAGAGTTTTCCCACTTATGGGTCCTTTTCCAGTTTACGCACACACGTGAATTCACTCTCATTTCCTACTTTTTATTCCCATTTATATGCCTTTTTATTCCTGCCTTTTATTTCAGTGTTCAATCCACTACTGTATTATTGAATAAGTAGCCTACATGATCTTTTGGAATTTCAATGATTGCATTTTTCAATCGTGATCGTATAGAATCCATCGGCGGCTCGTGCCCACGAAACTGGTGAAGTGCCCGTATCTTTTACCGTACAGCACTTCACCTGTTTCGTGGGCACGAGCCGCCAGTGAATTAGAATCAAACAATTTCTCATGAGAAGAAAGTGATTCAAATGACATTTCGAAAAACAGATTTGCAAGTAAGTAATCAAGATCTGCTGGTAGAGAATTGATTTGCTTGACTTTCACAATATGGCAATATATATACAGAGAAATTAGAACTTTCTTTTTCTTCATAGTTCCTCTTTATCCACTATTCACTACCTGTCTTTTTTCTTGAATTTCATCCAATTTCCGAAAAATATCTGATTCTATCTCATGGGTCCCAATAAAAAAATCTGGTGAATGGATTAGCTAAACAGACGACCTCTTTGTACTAACTATATGATAATCCTTTATCTATCTCTTCTTCAAATACTCAAAATTCAATATTTTCAATTTGATTATTATCAGATCTAGTTACTTCATGATATTTCATTGAATCTAGAAAAAATTGGAGATTTAACTTCGAACTTCAGAATCATAAACTGAAAAATTTGAGCAATAAGCGAATTTTCTAGGTGGAAAAAATATAATACGGATAAAGTATTAATATTTCAACGAGAGATGGAATTTAGCTTCAATTTTAATTCCAATGTGAAATCATATGTATAGATTATTCGTAGCTTTTTATGTCTATCTGTACAATATATGACACCTGTATCTCGAGTGAGAATAGTTCTCCTAATACAAACTTGTGCCACACCACTGGTGGCTCATGCCCACGAAACAGGTGAAGTGTCCATATCTTTTACTGTGTAGCACTTCACCTGTTTCATGGGACGAGCCGCAAGTGCGCCACACAGATTCCAACGTGAACCTTTTCCAAGATGTAAAAGTATATATTTTCATTCCCACCGCGAACGTGCACACCCGAAATATTGTAATGTGGCCGAGAGAGATGATGTAAATGTGAATTTTTATTATTCGTACCACACTATGGGGAAATAATGTCCAAGGGACTGCCAGCTCGAGAAAGTGAGTGAAATTCATATAAAGGAGAGAATACAGAGGAGGTGACTTCCCAAGTAGGATAGAGATTTCGGGGAACTCGGTGGAATTCATAGACTGAAAGAGAAAAATAAGAGACACCTTTTTTGAAAAAGAAAGTATGATTATGAAGGAGTCAGTGAAATTCATAGACAGAGTTGAATACAGAAAAGGAAACTTTCACAAATAAGCAGGAGAGTGAAATTTTGGGGAAAGTCAGTGGAATACATATAGACAGAGTTGAATATAGAAATAGAAACTTTCGGAGAAAGAGAGTGACATTTTGAAGATTTGACTGAAAATCATAGACTGAGCAGGAAAAAGAGAGACAACTTTGAGGAAATAGTGAATTGATAAGGTTGTCAGTGAAATTCATAGACTGCAGGTTAGAATATAGAAAAGACAAATTTCAGGAAAGGAGAGTGACATTTTTAAGAAGTTAGTGACATTCAAGGATTGATCAAGAAAATAAAAGTCATTTTACAATCAAGGATATTGAGATTTTGAGATAACCAGTTAAATTCAGAGACAGAAAAGAAAACGAAAAAAAACTTTCAAAAAAGGATGGTGAATTTTGATAGAAGTAATGAAATTCTTAGATGAAGAGTATAAATCTAAAGAAAATAATAGTGAAATTATTAGAGTGCCAGTTAAATTCATAGACAGTGAGGACAACTCTGGAAAAATAGTGAGATTCCGAGTGAAATCTACATGGACTATCCTCTACATGGACAGTAGAGCAGTGAGACTTGGAAAAGGGTTAAAATACTGACTGGGAAAAGTCACTTGAAAAAGGTTGACACCTAAGGGTGTATATGTGAGGTGTGTTGGTGAAGAGAGAGAGAGAGAGAGAAGTTCAGGATGAGGGTGAGGAGGAAGAAATAGAAGGAGGGGGAAGAGAAGGTGGTGGGGAAGAGGTAGAGGAGGAGGTGGAGGAAAAGTGAAGGTAGAGAAGAAGAAGGAGGTTGAGGATGTTGAGAAGGGGTAGGAAGGAAAGGAAGAGGAGGAGGAGGAGGAGGAGGAGGAAGGAGGAGGAGGTTGAGAATGATGAGAAGAGGTAGGAGGAGGAGGAGGAGGAGGAGTGAAGGAGAAGAGAAGAAGAAGGAGTAGGAGTAGAAAAAGGTGGAAACACCTTTTCGTATTCAAACAAAGCTCACCACATCTCTCAGGCCTGTACTGCACGCACGCACATCCCCATACACACAAGTTACTTCTTGGACTAGGAAAAAATCCACCTGAAGAAAAAGACATTACAATTCTCGACAAGACGCTGGGACGTGACCACTCCTGGCTACAAGTTGCTTGGGAAATTCGGACTGTTGCCACAATTCTAGTAGACGCCTTACTAGAAATTCTGTGTAGAATTTGGAAAAAGATAATGTGGAGGAGGAGGAGGAGGAGGAGGAGGAGGAGGGAGTATAGAAGGTACTATGAGGGACAAGAGGGAAGGAAGTAGCAGGTAGGGAGAATTGAAATTCATGTATGATTAGTAATGTGAGTAATGTAAATTAGTGTAAAATGTAAATAAGTAATGTTAGTAATTTTCGGATCATATTTTTTTAGTCATTTTAGGCCTAAGATTTTAGCAGAGAACGGATAGTGTACAAAAGTAAAAATGATAAAAAGGGTAATAAAGGAAAGATGAATGGGGTACAAGCGGGAAGGCTGGAAGAGAAAAAAGATGGAAGAGGAAAGAGAAGGATGGAAGAGAAAAAAAAGAAAAGAGGAAAACTAGGTACAAGCGGGAAGGATGGAAGAGAAAAAAAAGAAAAGAGAAAAACTAGGTATAGTTCATTGGCGGCTCGAACCCAAGGAACAGGTGAAGTGCCCCTATCTTTTACTGTACACCACTTCACTTGTTTCGTGGGCACGAGCCGCCAGTGGTATAGTTCAAACAGCTGGAGGTTGTAAATGTATAGTTCAATACTGCAATACCCAAAGATGCAAGAATAATCAATCAACTTACAACCTGAGAGAAATTATCTCAAAACCTATCAACGACATATTAACATGCGGTACACCATTCATCCTTCATTGTAGAAGCGATTTTGTTTTGTGCGTGCTGAGAAGACACGCCGTTACAATGTTAAGTGTATTGTGTCGACGTGCCTTCTCGGCTTTTACCCTACTTTGAAAATCCGATACTATCCCGACTCTCAGCTGATATTTAATTAGTAAAAAGCATGATTAAGAAACACGACCGCAAGTTATGACAAGTTAAGCTATCCCTAATGACGGCAGAATATTCTCATACTGAGCACTGTATACTTATAGCCTGTCCAAGCTAAGAAGGCATTCTGGCTCGACGGGAAAATGACTACTGCTCGGTCAATATTGGTTCAAAAATCATAAATTCAATCTTAGATTGTAGGAAACATTCAGCTCTACAATTTAAGACCAAATTTTCAATTTTTGAACTAATATTTACCGAGCTGGAGTCATTTTCCCATCTTGCCGAAATGTCTTCTCAGCTTGGACACTCTTATATCAAGCAGTTCCGCATATTGTTGTATGACACAAGTTTGAAATTCTGTGACGTCACAGTCTGGCAAACTTCTGTGACGAGCGGATTGTGTCTTGCCGAACTAGGAAAACTAATCACAAGGGTTCATTCTGTGATAATTAAGGAGTTGGGCGGATTGGTTGCTCAAGGAGTTATCAGTGACAGTGATAAGGGATCCCATAGTACTGTGATAAGTCCTGTGATAGTTGGGGAGTAGTGTGCAGTATATGGGGAGTAGTGTTTGATTAATCTCGCAAATGACAAAGAAGTTGTATGAGAAGTTATATATTATCTTGTATTATATGAGAAATTGTTAAGAGACTTCTTAATTCAAAGATGACAGGAGACAATAATAACTGAAGAAGTCTTAAAGAAATGTCAAAAACTAGATAATTCAAACTTTCGATGCAGCTATCTGACAGTTTCTTAATAAAGAATTATCAAAAAATTACTTGATATTCTATTATCATTCTCACTGACTCCAATTTTCTCAATGACAATGAAAGGCGGCGGGGGAGAGAAATATAAGCTACCGGTTTCCATAGAAATTTTTTTTTTTTAAATTTATGATCATTTTCCCTGGTGGCCATTCGAATCAATGATGATATATTCGGAAGAGATAGGTTTATAGTTGAACATCTGATGATATTACAATTACCGGCTTCATAGTTTGATATTCGATTTAATTGCTAAACTGTGATTGCACAAACTAATGTGATTGTGATTGCAATTGAATAATTCAATTCATTCACTAAGCTATACTTTTTTTGAAAAAATAATATAATTATTGTTCAATTTTACCTGAACTGGAATGATCGGCTTCATTTGCTTACCTGGAACAAAGAAAATTGAATTATTATATTTTTGACAAAACTTTTACTTTATACACTTTTACTTTTTAAACATGATAACAACATCCACAAACATAGTAATTGCTTTTGAAAATTCGTGCTCAATATAGATTGATATAGAAATAACAAATAATATCTCGAAATGGAACTACTGTATTTTAAAAATGTCAAAAACAAAAAAGGACTACAACTGTACTCAAGTGCAATATGCACTCTAGCTCAAAGGAATATATTGCTTGATTTAATTCAAATTATTTTCTTTGGTAACCTGTATGTGGATCGCTGCACATATTTTCCTCCATTAAAATTATTTTTAGACTCATTACGGTTTTTATCCGATAATTATAGTCTGTCCAAGCAAAGAAGACCCTCTGGCCAGATGGGAGAATGACTCAAGCTCGGTCAATATTATTGGTTCAAAAATTATCAATTTGATCTCAAATTGTAGAAAACTATTTGGTCTACCATTTATGATTCATGAACAAATATTTACCAAGCTGGAGTCATTTCCCCATCTTGCCAGAGGCTCTTCTTTGCTTGGACAGACTATACAAGTGATAAATCAGCTAACTTCAATCTGATATTGCTTTACCTATCAATGAAAAACACTTTTGATATTTTCCACTACCATGCTTTCGATGATAATTTTCGAGGCTATCCATCCTATCTTCTCACAAATTCAAAGATGCTAGTCATTATCACAGCCTATCTCATTAAAAACAGGAGGTTATTTCCCCTTTTTGTTCAAAATATGACGGGACAAAAAGAGCCAACAACGACCTGAAGCTAGGGGTTCTCAAAGATTCACTTTTCAGTCTTCTCAGCCTAAATTGCCTTGGGTTGTCGTAGGAGGAAGGCCTGCTACGAAAGCAGTGACGTTCATGTGACAAATACTTTTCTGAAAAAGCTCTCTTGTCGGAAACTTTGTCTAGACTATTTCAGGTAGAGTTAGGACTAGAAAGCTCGTTCTTCCACTCAATTCCAATTTCAAATATTATTCAAGGGAGTAATGAGTTGAATGCAGGATAATAAAATCAAACTAAAATTTAAACTGGATTAAGTTAATACAGAAAACGAGGGTTTCTTAAGAAAAAATCGATCATAAAAAGCAAAGAAGGGTCCAATCTCTTGTGAAAAGATTTTATTCACTAATTTAAAATAGTATTTCACTTTCCGGTAGTTGTGAAGTTATTTCATATTGTGATTGTTATCCATATTTAGAGAAAACTAGATATCGTTACATAACAGATTATTAGTAGCTTACTAGTAGTAGTTTACCATAGATTGAACGGTTAGTTAAGTGTAACAACAGTAACAGGTATCTCGATTTTTAATTAATCTGTGGTTTGACCATATCTAGTATTTTAATTCAAAGCATATTTTTGACAAATATGGGAAATTATATTTATAATTGGGTGTATAAGGTATAAATATAGGTGAGAAATAAAACGGTATACTTGCAAAATATAGAGATCCACATTTAAAAGTCAATGATTAATAGAATAGAATAGAGTCTCTACAGGTATAAAGTGAAAATATTGATATCAGTAGCATCATTTTGTAATTAATAATTGACTATTCAATGATTATATAACCAAGCATGAAACTAAAAACAATCAATAGGATGATTATTGATAATTCAATAGTAGAAAACAGTGATATTCGTAAACAGGAAACTAGTATAATTCATGTAAAACAAAACAAATCATTCGAATGATGAATATACTGCGATCTATTGTTCACCTTTGGTACTACGTGAAACAAATTTACTCCCACTGCAATTACAACTCTTCCACCATCTACAAGCAACCGAACACGCCCCTTCTTCTGATTGGTCGATGCCCTATTTGTGGGAGGGAGCAGCAATGAGCTACCAACCAATAGTAGTAATGGGAGGGGGAGCAAGCAATACTGAAAAACATGGAGAATAGAGTGAATCAGGAAATCAATCGGACTGTACTAGTATAAGAAAAACATTGATCAAGTTCTGCTTCTTTCTGTATGGTTGGTAAAATAGTTTTGTAGAAATTGTTTATCATGTCAGTTATTAGAAATAATTCTAGAAATTCAAAAACTGGGAGAATAATCAAGTTAAATCACAGCAAGTACAAGTACACCAAGTGAAAGTAGGCATAAACCATGTACAAGTATATCAAGTACAAGTATTTATCAAATACAAATACATCGAGTTCGAGTTTATCAAGAACAAGTATAGCCTACAGGGTGTTTCAGGAGGAATGTGCAATACTTCGCAGGCTGATTCCTTACACCAAGTAGACAAAAAAGGTTCCATGGAACCAACCCCCAAAAACGCTTTGTTACCGAGATAACAATGGCGGAAAATTGAGATGTTTCAAAATATATTAATTTTTCTAATTTTCATTAGGCATTAGTGAGGTTCTAAAATAATCAATTCCTATGTATAATTAGCTGAGGAATATAATAAAACCAGTTCCAAGTTTGTAACTTCAACGGTTATTGAGATAATTGAAAAAATATGCTTGAAAAACGCCATTTTTCAACAATAAGGGTTATAACTGGATAAGGAACCATAAAATTGTATTTTACATTAATGGAAGTTGAAGAGAGTCGGATTCTAAAGAAAAAGTTGAATGGCGGCGATTGTGTAAATCTTACCCAAATCTCAGAAATAGCGATCAAAAATCGCTACTAAACACAAATTTATCACTTGTGCTATGTTTTGTCGAATGTTGCGATTTCTGATCACTATTTCTGAGATTTGGGTAAGATTTACACAATCGCTGCCTTTCAACTTTTTCTTTAGAATCAGACTCTCTTCAACTTCCATTAATAAAAAATACAAATTTATAATTCCTTATCCATTTATAACCCTTATTGTTGAAAAATGGCGTTTTTCAAGCATATTTTTTCAATTATCTCAATAACCGTTAAAGTTACAACTTCAGACTGGTTTCATTGGATTTCTCAGCTAATTTTACATAGGAATTGCTTATTTTAGAATCTCATTAGAGCCTCTAAAAAATTAGAAAAATAAATATTTTTTGAAAAATCTCAATATTCCGCTATTGTTATCTCGGTAACAAAGCGTTTTTGAGGGTTGGTCTCCCATGGAACTTTTTTGTCTACTTGGTGTAAGGAATCAGCCTGAGAAGTATTGCACATTCCTCCTGAAACACCCTGTATAAAGTACAAGTACAAGAACATCAAGTACAAGTAAACCAAGGAAAGCTTTTTTTATAACAGGTTAAAAAATTGACGAACTCTTCAAACTACAATAAATTGGACTATCAAGATAGCATATAGTATGGTACTATTAAAATTAATTCAAAATTGAGTGATAATTAATGCAATATAACTCTTGGAACACAGTTATTCCAAGACTATTTTCCAATTAAAAAAGTCGACTTTCCAAGACATTTTCAGAAGATCATTAAATAGACTAATATCTACTCGAAATTGAATTCTCCTCAAAAGAGGAAACCCGGGAAGACCTTTATTTTTGGTGAAAAGTTGTAGAGATACCCATTCTCAAACTCCAGCCACCCTCCACAAGAAAAATCACCCTTGAATCTGAGTCCTAGCCCCCCTCCACAGTTCTTCGGGTCTGGAACCTCTTCTGGTACAACATCTGATGGTGCATAGTAGCTCTTCTTCCAAAGAGGTCGGCAGGAAGGAGACATACTCCTAGTTCAAAGAAGTTTGGATGCAAACTTTCTGAATCAGAACATAAGACAGTCATGTAAGAAGGAGCTCTTGAGAACAGACTCCTTTTTAAATGCAAATACTGCAGACAGAATCCCATTGAAGCAGCTCTCTTGTGTAATATGCCTCATCCCACCGAAACTATGAAAGACACTATTATAGTATGCGTTGCATATTTGTAGTAACTTACAGACTTCGCTTTATTGCAAGAACTTAATAGTATAGCACAGATTATACACAGCTGAGAATACTTCGAGTCTTGAATTACATAGTTCGTATGTAAATTCAGATTATACATAAGTTGAGATAGATAGTTATAAGTTCAGATAGTATAGATACATAAGTTCAGATTATACATAACATAACTGAGAATAAATTGTGTTGTAAATCAAAACTTTAATAGATACTGTTGAACGGAGAACTAACATAGTATCTACAGGGTGTGTTAATTAAGTTTCAAGACTGGTCTCAGGAAACGAAATTTATTGAAGATTCATGTACAGCAGGCTAAAAATCTTCAAAATAGGCTACTTCTGAGTCGACACACCGCTGCCAACGAGTTTTCAACTGTTCAAAGGCTTTCTGGAACTCCTGTAAGTTGGGATCTATCTATCTATACCACCCTATTTATGGTATAATTTGAGACAAAGTAAACTATTTTTTTGCGTATGTGAGCGTGTGAATATGGCGTGGTCACCACTGGCGGCTCGTGCCCACGAAATAGTTGAAGTGCTGTACAGTAAAAGATACGGGTACTTCACTTGTTTCGTGGGTACGAGCCGACAGTGGTGGTCACCTTTACCACGACAAACCATAACCAATGACGACGTAACTATGTGACGTAGAATAGTGTAATAGTAATTAGTAGTTATTGGCAATGTGTAAGTGTCCGAAATTCGTTTTGTCGGGACTGTGTCGTATTATTGCTATGGTTTGTCATTGCAAACAGTAGCCACCCTGGATTGTTTTGAACCCTTTGTGTCAAGTTATTGTGGATAAAGTATAGTGAGCTTGGATTGTTTCCTTTATCTTAGGGCTACTTAATAACTGTTTTAAATGTTAATCACAGTAACCTTTTTCAATTATCTTTGGATTATATCAAGCGTAGAATGCATTATGCAAAGATTTCATGGGCGAACCACGCATAGATATGTGGAGCAAAAACCCTAAAAGAGTCAGTTGTTTACTCTCGGAAAAAGAGAGTAAATAAAAGAGTAAACAAGAAAATGAGCACGGAAAATAGCGACGAAATCAAACACATTCCGTGCAATTAAGTCATTCAGTTGAATATTAGCTTTACTACAAGATTTCTCCTAGAGTGGTAATGCATTATTATTGTCAGTATTATTAATATTATTTTATTAATCATATTTTATTAATAATTATTTTGATAATATTTTATTATTGTCAGTATTACTGCATTATTAATGCAGTATTATTGTCACAAACGTCTTTGTTGGAATTCACTCAGGCTGGGAAGACACCCAGTTACAACGTAGAGTATAATGTGACCAAGTTTCTTTTACTGCTTTATATCTCTTCCAATTCTTGGCAAGCATTCTAGAACAATAGAACTAATACGGTATAGAGAAGATTGCATAAGAGTCAATTAGATTCAACTGTCCTGGTTAATACAATATTGTACGTTACTTCTCAGGACTCAACAAGAATTTCATTCTATCTCATGGATCCAGTGAACATAATTTATTATACGGTTGTGTAATTGACTCTCTTGCAACCGGTCGTAGACGTTCTTCCTAAATACAGTAGCTTCAATTCCAAATCGAATCAAAATCAAATCACTTCAATTTTGACAATATACCCAAGTCAACTTTACTATAGGCCTATATCAACTTTTACTTTGACATATTATATTCCACTTAAGAATATACTCGTATTCAACTTGAAAATCTATGTATTGTGAGAACTGTTGTTTTGTACAAATGTGGCCCAATTGTTTTGTACTAATAGATTACCATAATTATCACTCTCGATATTAATCATTGAGAATGCTCAAGTGGATTTCATATTCCAGACTTCAAACACTAAATAACTATCCTTTTATAATCACAATAGAAGGTCTATATCAACAGTTAATCAGATCAATCGTATATCAATAACCCCTTTCCTAACTTATAACAAAAATAATTCATTCAGCAGTAAGTGATTTCCTTAGATTATATTATATTCTTTATCTAATAATGAAACAATAAATGGTTTGTTTCTTGATATAAATGTATGGATCACTGGCGGCTCGTGTCCATGAAACAAGTGAAGTGCTGTACAGTAAAATATACGGGCACTTCACCTGTTTCCTGGGCACAAGCCGCCAGTGGTATGGAACGATTCTACAATATCGACAACGACACAGTCGAATTTCTAAATTTTACCCTTGATCATGATCATGGTTTTAAGCTTTAATGAAGCAATCAAAACTCATGATTCAATCATTAATTCAGCATAATTGAGTACAAAACGCATGATTCTAAGATTCAGAACAACAGAACAGAATACAAAACACGTGGTCACAAGCATCAGTTCAGCAGAATTGAGTACAAAAAGCATGATTTCAAGATTCAAACCAACAGAACCGAATACAAAACACGTGGTTTCAAGCTTCAATTCAGAGCTGTGGCATGAAAGCATTATTGCTCCTCAACCTGCAAGGCAATTACTCCTTTGTTACTTTCCCCACTATTCGCCTCGCTTGCATCACAGACCGCGAATTTCAAATATCTTTGAACATACTCCACCTATTATAGTCTGTTCAAGCAAAGAAGACATTCTGGCAGATGGGAAAGTTACTCCAGCTCGGTCAATATTTATTCAAAAATTATAAATTTGGTCTCAAATTGTAGAACACATTCTCATCTACAATTTCCGACCAAATTGACAATTTTTTAACCAATTTTGACCGAGCTGTAGTCATTTTCCCATCTTGCCAGAATGTCTTCTTTGCTTCTACAGATTTCACGAGGCAAAGGAATTATTATTGTCAGGCGACTTTGAAAAGCAGCTGAGTGAAAGTCAAAGACACAAAAGGCTTTCTGCAATTTTTATGGTCGCTTGACTGTGTACCTAACAATTGTAGTCGCATTTACTCTTTAAAATGTTATTTCCTCCACCTACCTTCCAGCTATCATCTGGTTACATTTCAAAGATCAAATAGCGATCGCTAGAAGGAGGAGCAGTCTGAATATTTGAATGTTGCTGCTTATTTCCAACAGAATGTGAGTGGATCGAAAGTATATTATTATTGATGATAGTTGCCTCAAATCCACTTTATTTCTAACACAAATAAAAATTAGAAATTAAACAGAAACATGTTTTCAATAAGTGTGTGTGTTTTCAATAAAGTGGATTTGAGTCAACATCTTAGTTCTTTCATTATGGAAAAGTTCCACTACATCAATAGTCAATAAACAAATTTTATATTATTCTTGAACTGGCCAATAACAATACACAATATTCATATTGAAATTATATATCATATTATACTTAGATTATATTATATATTAGATATATTACATATATTTGAAACGTTGGCAGTGGCGGATACACTAGATTGATTGATTGATTATAATCTCTTGATTAATCGATTCTCTATCTATTATCTATAGAAGATTATAGATTACATACATATATATACACTATGAACTATTTTCAATCGATAGACAATATATATTATAATTTGATATATTTGATGCTATAAGATTCAAAGTATTCATTTGATATAGCTTATAAGATGATAATATTATAAATGTTTCCCACTCGGAACAGAATAATTTTTCGTAATACTTATTTTCTTTTAGGGCTACTGTATTTGTTTAAACTTGGATCAATTAAAAATATTCTAAAAAAAGTACTTCGATTAATTGAAATTAATTATTCCAAGTTTGAATTTTTTGTATTATTATTACGAGTACTATGAATGTTTTGCACAAATGAACATGTCATCAATATTACAAGCCTATAAGGATGTATATTGTGCATCAGACTATGAACAGTAGTCAATAATTCAACATTGATAACTACTGATTACAGAGACGATAGGTCAAGATTACCACTCACCCACCAAAAAAAGGCTATAAGTGACACAGGCAGCTCGTGCCCACGAAACAGGTGAAGTGCCCGTATCTTTTACTGTACAGCACTTCACTTGTTTCGTGGGCATGAGCCGCCAGTGATGAGTGACAATACGTAAGCTGGGGAAAATCTGTCTATCAATCTATTCGAGTCAGTTGATTCCCGAGATAAGATAAAAATAGTTTCATATTTGGGAAAGATACTGTCAGATAATTCAGTCTGATGGAGAAGTCTAGAGAGTCTAAAATCCCCAACACTCTCATACAGCGAGACTAGAATATTGATCCACTTTTTGCCAGCTGGCAGATATCCTCTGATAGCCTAATGGAGTGACAGACGATAGTCCTGATTCGATGTCTACTCTCATAAGTTCAAACTTGAAGTGAATTACTTGAAACCATGTTGTGCTATCAAAATGATCATATCTTATGAAAATGGTGGCTGAAAACAAGTATTTATGATCCACAATCCTTTCCTTCATCAAAGTAATAAATAAGCATAATTTATTGATGGACACGATTTTATCATGAACATGAGAATAGATTACCCTTGTTCTGACTTGTTCAATATTCATGCATAATAAGTGATTGTTCATGTTTTAGATTTCATACCAGATCAAGACTAATAGACAGAGAAGTGTCTAGACGTCTAGACAGAATATTTATGTGCTGTGGGAATATCCTATTACCTGGGATATTGACAGGAAATTCACTATAAGTACAACTTTTGTCGTGAAATAATATTATTTCAAGATCAGTAGATATCAAAGTATTTTACTGAAATGGAGTAACTTCAAGTCACCTACGTTCAAGGTTACTTAATTTCAATTTTTTCTAATCATCAAAGAAGGATAATAAAATAATAATAACTGAATTTCGCACTCGGACAAGAATAAATATCAAAATTAGTATACTACGTGAAATGTTGAGTTAATTTATCAATTTGATAAATTATCACCAGAGATTCCACTTCGAATTTAATAACGAATAATAATAATTTTCAACCTTAACAATAAATGGCGAGAAATTTGGGAGTGAATTTAATTCATGCATCAATAAATAAATGTATGCATAATTACAGAGGCGGCTCGTGTCCACAAAACAGGTGAAGTGCTGTATACTAAAAGATACGTGGGTACGAGCCGCCAGTGACATAATACCAATCAAAGTTTGACAACGGATTCATCTTGAAATTAATTTTTCAGTAGGCCTAGTCAGCTACATTCCTGAACAATGATGGGAATACCAGTTTTTCATTTATTGGATTCTAAATTATTAACATGGATATTTTGCCTCCAAGTTATAAATGAGTTTTTATTCAGTTAGAATGGAATATAACTTCTATTCTATCCGCTCTGGTTATATCAAGTACAGTGGATAATTCCAATTCACTGAATTGTTGGCTTCCGTTACAGTTAAACCAGTACAGTAGTTCAATCAATATTTTTTTATATAGCGGTATTTTTATGGGATACTCATTTCAAGTGATGAATTTGGGTATATCAAATACGAAGGATGATTCCAGATATTGATTTCGATTTCCTGGATTGTCAGATACAGTTGCAATCACACTTTCACAATAAAGAAATTCAAACAATAGTTTTTTATGTAGGGATTGTAAAATTATTCACGAATATTTGTAATTTCGAATGGTTGATCAGATTTTTCGATAATAATTTACAGTTGAAATCATGATAATTCCAAACAATATATTATTGTACATAGGATGAATGTAACAAGAACTATCTATAGGATAGTAACAAGTGATATCAATTTTCAACGAGCAGATTCATTATCGTCAACAAAACAACTATTAAAACATACAGTTCTCCGCCGTATTTTGTAAATAATCACTGGTTTGTATTTGGAGAATTGATCGGTTGGAAAATCCCCCCAGGCTCCAGAAATCTGCTGGGAAATAAACGCGATAATTTTCATCGGCAGTGTTGAAGTGGAAAATTCAGTCGCGGCATAAAACTTCCCACTCCATGGAAAAGCGTACAAATGTGGTGACGGAGAGGCAAAAAGTAATTGAAAAAGAAATCCAAGCTCTAATAAATAACTTCACATACAGAGGGCTGCAATCCGATTATATTTGTACGGCAATATCGGGTTCCAACCCTCACCGCGCATCGTGTGTGAACCGTTCCGTATGTGAGTGTGCTTCTCATTTTCATGCATACGAAAACCGCAGAGTGGGGAATCACCATGGCTCAAGCTAGTTTAAGAGTTTAATTGGGATTGCTCGGATGATACAGATAGCTGCAAAAATTACTGTTATGATGCTATTATATCGCAGTTCAAACGTTCTTAGGAAAAATTCAGATTTTCAAGGATGATCATGGAGGTTTATTTGCTTCCGTTCAACTCTTCTTGTCCAAGCAAAGAAGACCCTCTGGCAAGATGAGAAAATGACTTCAGCTCGGTCAATATTGGTTCAAAAAATATTCATTTGGTCTCAAATTGTAGATCAGAATGTTTCCTAAAATTGGGAGCAAAACAATATTTTTGAACCAATAATTTTTGAACCAATATTGACCGAGCTGGAGTAATTTTCTTATTTTGCCAGAGGGTCTTCTTTGCTTGGACAGACTATACTTCCCGTGACTTTAAGCTTGAATTTTTTTGAAGATAGAAATATAGCTAAATAGAGCTACTATTAGTGGAGGCTACAGAAGGGTAGAAGGCTACATCTCACGATTATCATTGAAGCTAGATATAATCCATCTCTCCTATAATATATAATTATCTCCTATAAATGACTTTTGATCGTGATACTCAATCATATTTCACAAAAAATAACTTTTATTACATCACGAGAAAGCTTTATAGCTTATTAGTCTCTCACTAGGTGCTATGTTAATGAATTACAAGAAAAAACGAGAAAGCTGATTTAGTATTGCAATAAAATAAAATTTCAAAGTACAAAGTGGAAATTTCCAAATGTCTTCAATTTAGCTTGATTAGGATTGAAGAACAATTATAATTACTCTCTAACTACATACTTACTCTTACTCTCTATATGTTGCTTGATTTCATCGTTAAAATATGCTACTATGAACTCATTGCGCTAAATAAAACACAGACAATGAAGTACATAACATTATTCCCCCCTCCCCATAAATATGTATTAAAGAGGTTATGCCCATTTCATCCAGATTCACTCTCATTATTATTCACAAATTTTTATACTCAATATTAGGGTCCCCCAAAAACTGGTTATAAAAGGGGAACGGCTGTCGGGGAGACAGTTTGTCGCGTACCCCAATATTATAGAAAATGATTTAGAATCTTGAAAATCGATATAGAAGTCAGATTAGCACCAAAGACAATCTATTCTTATTTGAAGTAGAATCTCGAATAGATTTTGGTAGTACAATCTATAATCTAAGAGTAGATTGTATTTTATAGCACCAAGAAGTATATAAGAATATTTGAGAACATCAAATTACAATGGAAATTTCCAAGCCAAAAGTTTCGGCTGAATACTTTCTACAGATAATATTTTTACCAGAAGTATTCCTGACCTTTAATCTTGTCCAAGTTGACCCATTTACCTAGCAAACTAGTTCTCACAAATAATATTTTTACTAGAGGTGCATTACAATTAATCTTGCCCCATTTGACCCAGTTATCCAGCAACTAGTCCACACATAACATCTCAAACAGATTAAAAATGCTCCATCTAATCCAACATCACTTTGAACCTTAGTAATGGCGTTTACAGTACGCATCACCGGTAACAAAGGGAGAACACTCCACATACGCGCTCCACATCAGTTTGAGGAATGGAATTAGTGCCTCAGCAATCGCACTCAGCGATGAGGAGTTCATCTGTGAGGCGCCCTGAGGCGGTTCCATGCCTCAGAAAGGCTGTTCAAAGACAAAGAACAGAACGCGCTCGGGGCGATTTCGACTGTGTTATTGCTGAGGAATGAACGCTATAGATGAAATGACCCAATGTAGCTACTGAGGCTTTGTCGGTCTGAGGCAAGATTGAAAACAACTGCCGCCTCAGTAGCCTATGAGTGACCCTTTGAGAGAACCTTTCAAGGGAGAAATTGCAAATGTAACATCCGCCTTGTACAGAAAATTGTTCTAGGAATTACTTTTAAGCCCCCACTTGAAGGTGGATGGAAACTGTTATTTGCTCTAAGAATTACTTTTTGAAAATTTATTTTCTAGTATACTATTCTTGGAATGAGTTTATTTTTCATTGCTTTTCCTTACTTGGAATGAGTTTATTTTTCATTGCTTTTCCTCGCTTGAGATGAGTTTATTTTTTATCAACTAGATCAATTTTTAACCCTATTCTTTGAAATTAATAAATTATTCCTTTCGGAAGATTTATTCCTTCTATTATTAGTATTTCATTGATAACTTATTGAAACTATTACAATTTCCTCAATTACTCGACTAATTATTCAGGTGAGACTGAAATCTATCTCACAACTTGTTCGCCTCGAAATGGCAGGCGTGCCAACTCATAAGACAAGTATTCAATTTTATTCTATTAGAAAACTTAGATAGACAAAATTATTAGTTCTAACAATAATTCTTTAAAAATATTTCTTAGCTAATAGACTAATCTGCTTTAAAATGGGTTCATTTCACACACTAATTACTGTACTTGTTATTCCTGTTCCAATACAAGACGTACATTATAGATAGATATAGGAATTAATGATAGATTAATTAATGATAGATATGGGTATAATAGACAGTTAGAACTTATTTTGTCCTAAGAATTACATGTTGCTGTTGAGGATCAAGAGCAACAAATTGTAATAAGTTCATTACTATTTTACATTGGAACATCTAATTTTCATTCTTAGTTTTCAATTTATATCTTTTAACTCTAATTGAAACTTAGAAACACTAGATATACAACCTATTCATCCTGGAAACAGACCTATCATGATATTGTTATTGATAATATTATATCACAACTTTCAAGTGTTTTATCAACTTTTACTGTCAATTCATCGATGAATTATATCTAATGAAACTCTTCAAAATTGTCACCACACAAATTCTATTCCTTACTTCAGGTTGTCCAAGACTTTTCCTATTCAATTCATGTATTGTAACATGATAGTGGTTCAGTGTCTGGAAAATTCTCCACTTTCATTTTACATCATCCCTTCATTTCTTCAACAGTATCATCACTTCCACCTTATTACCCAAGTCAACTCCACCCCTCATGTGATAATCATGCCCAATAAAATAGTCATGTACCTTCAAAGCACTCAATTAGCGGATATCCGGTATCGTTGACTTATTCCCTGAAAATAACTCCCAACAGCAGGATCAGTCTCTTTCCTGTCTTCCTCTTTTTCCTTTGCCTTTGTCTTTTTTCTCACAAGACAAAGACGAAGACGAATGAATTGTGTATATTTTTCGGGCAGCTTCCAATTGTCTGTTAGCAAGACAGTCTCATTATCATTTCATCCTTTTTATAGAACAGGCCTGAGTTTTCTACGTGCGTCTTCCTAATCCCTCTAAAAGGAAAGTGAACAAATCGGAGGGTTGCGAACATTACTTCTCTCCCAAATACACTCTCTCTCTCTCTCACTCTCTCTCTCTCTCCCTGTTACTTTCTCTCTCTCTTTTACTCTCTCTCTCACTTTCTGTCAAATCTCAATCTTTTTCTTCCTCTACTCATTTACCTCTCTCACCATCTTTTTCTCTCTCTTTCTATCACCGTCTGTCTCTCTCACTCTCTCTTTCTCAATTCATTTATTTCTCACCTGGAAACAACATTTTTGTCTCTTGCAGTCATCAGATGATGGAATTGTAAACTGCATATAAAAAAGAAGTAACCTGAAGATGTTGTCCAAGTTGGAGCTCCTCATCTCTCTTCCTGTCATTTCCTACAACACTATCTTTCTCTTGTTTTATATCTATTTCACTTTCTCTTGACAATTCATTCCTCCTCTCACTCTGTTCCATCCCACCTTCACCCCTCTAACAAATTCTCTCACTCACACACTCTCTCTCTTTCTCAATCTCTCTCTACTTACTTATGTATATTACTACTCACTATTATCTAATTGCAATGTAGAATATAAGCGTCAATGTTCTGTTATTTACTATATGAATAAAGAAATCTAATCTAATCTCTCACTCATTAGCTCTCTTTTTTCAATCTCTTACTCCTTCCCCCCCTTAAATCTCTCTCACTTACTCATTTATTCACTCCCTTTCTAACCGTCGGTTTCTTATTCCTTTTCTTCCTCTGCCTTTTTCCGGAATAGGTATGACAACATTATTGTCTCTCACTACACAGTCTTCTGCTGTTCTGAAATGTATCAGATAAAATAAGACGAAAGAGCCTGAAGATGTCCGAATTGAAGCTTTTTACTTGATTGAAAAACTAGCGTCTTATTTTAGTACGGCGTGGAAAAATTATATACATTTATTGTATTTCCTTCTTTTGATTGAGTTAGCTTTCCAATAATTATGCAATTATAATCAATCGATCCTGCATTAATCAGAGAGTAGAAGGGGGAAGTGAAAAAAATTGAGAATAAGAAGAAGAATAAATTCACTGCTCTACAGACTATAGCGACCAACTGATTAACGTCTCCTCCAAAAGACAAAGGTTTTCTCCTACGCTCTCCTGTAACTCTGAACCAGAACAGAGTATAAGCTGTAATGAACCTAGACCAAGATTGCAGCTACGCCAGCTACTACTGACAGAGTGAAGGGTGTATCGGAAATCAAAGAGGCTGGCGTTTAACAAATGACTTAAATTAATTATCAGCTCTGTCAGGACAGTCTACGAGCGGTCTGCAAGACTATATCAGTTCAATAGTGACCTTAGATAAACAGTTTCGCTCCAGTTGACCGCCTTCAGACTATACCGACAGAGCTAAACATCAATAAGGGACATTCACAAATCGCCAGTTTTGTTTGAGTCTGATATAGTCTCTCCAAGCAAAGAAGACCCTCTGGCAAGATGGGAGAATGACTCGAGCTCGGTCAATATTGGTTCAAAAATTATCAATTCGATTTAAAACTGAAGGAAACAATTTGATCTACTATTAAGACCACATTCATAATTCTGGAACAAATATTGACCAAGCTGGAGTCATTTTCCCATCTTTCCAGAGGGTCTTCTTTGCTTGGACAGACTATATGAAGCAAGGCCACAAATAATGTAGCAAGCTGTAGGTTTAGTAGGTTGGCAGCAGTGATGGCTTGGCGCCAATTAGTAATTGCATCAGATGTTGATGGCTCTCGTCTCCGCCAATCCGAATGCCTTCTCTGATTCGATGTAGTTGAGGGTGGCCTAGTTGACGAAATTAACTAGTTGATTAAAAAATCTACCTGATTTATTTCGTGTTAACGTATTAACTACGATTAGATAAGTAGACAGTACACACTGAAAACTAGAATACTCGCTCGTTTTTGCTATTAATGTGTTTCTTCAATCTGCAGTGGTTTATACTACAGTGACTATATTATAAGATACTATACTCTTATATAGTCACTGTAGTTTATACAACTTCTATTAATTCATCAGTCATTGAAATGAATTTAAAATCAAAGAACTATCTTCAATATCCCTAGTTTCTCAAGTTCCCGTATACAGCGAATTCAATATATATCAGCTATTCAAATATCATTACTAATGTTTGGCATAGAGAAGCCGATACCTTCAATCAATCAAAAATAGCAACTCACTAGCCCTAAGATCAAACCTGGGCATATGATATTTGTAAGGTAGCCTACTACAATAAGAAGCAAGATTATTGTAAGTTTTAAATAAGTTCAAATGGAGATCAAGCTAAAATGGATCACGAGCTAAAATGCTTATGTGGGCATTATCCGCCAATAAAAAAATAACAAGATGATGCTCACTGGTCAAAAACTCCCAATTCTATTTCTAAGTAAAGTATGTTTCTTCTTCTAGGATGCCATCAATAATTATTTAGCAGAGGAGATAAAAAATACTTGTTTGATAAAGAAGAGTTTGTCAATTGATAAAAGAGTTCATCATTGGTGATCAAACTAGTTAAAAGCCACAAGCAGTTGGAAGTTAAAACAACGATTTCATTCAGTTAATTCAACGTACACCAAGTGGGATCCCCAAAGTCCTGCTGTTGATATCCTGACAGCCAGGGAGATGCACCGACCGTTAGTATATTCTGTCCAAGCAAAGAAGATATTCTGGCAAGATGTGAAAATTACTCCAACTTGGTCAATATTGAGTCAAAAATTATGAATTCGGTCTCAAATTGTAGAGCAGAATGTGTCCTACAATTTAAGAGCAAATTCATGATTTTTTAACTGATATTGACCAAGTTGGATTCATTTTCCCTTCTTACCAGAATGTCTCCTTTGTTTGTATAGATTTTACAAGATCAAGGGGATGATTCTGAGGATACGGTCAGCTGAGACTGGACATCCTCCCCCTCCCTTAATCCACCCCTCCCTCCAAAACCACCCTCGAAACAAAGGCCAGTTGCGCCATAAATTAAATCGGATCTAGACCCTTCTGCGAGCCACTCCCCCTGCGGCGGTGTTGTTGTTAATGGAAATGACTAATAGGGGCGGCACTAATTGATTTGCGGGAAAAATGCGAGGTAGCTGTGCACATGGGTACACTGTTGCTGAGGTTGCTGGATTATATGAATCAGTCAAAATATGATTGATTTTGATTCAAAGAAACAGGAGATTTGATTGGGGAGACATTGACTGTCATATTTCTATCGTGAATTGATTAATTTAAATGATGGAAGAATATGATTGGAATTAATATTGTATAAACAGGAAATTTGATTAAAGAGAGACTGTCATATTCCTATTGTGAATTGATTATTTTGAATTCCATAAGAATATGATTGGAATAAATATTGCTTTGAACAGGAAATGTGATTAGAGAGACATGACTGTCACATTTCCATTTTTTAATCAATTAGTTTCAATGTTGGAAGGATATCATTGGAATCAATTGTTTGTAACAGGAATTGTGATTATGGAGCTATAAACCTTTATTCCCATTATAGATTAGTAAATTGCAATATTATAAACGTGTTTCATTTTCGTGCTCTAAATTTATAGTAAAACTTCAATTTTTTCGGCTATGGTGTAGTGATTTTGTGAAGTTATTCAGTTTTAGTGGTCAACAATGTTTTGAAATCAAAAATTATGTTTTCAAATAAACTTTTTAAAGTAACTATAACTTATAACTCCGTTAGTGGAAAATGAGGTTATCGGGCGAAGTGGAACAACCCTTCGGTCTCCCCACTATTAAAAGCCATACGCTAAATAAATAATTGAATAAATAAATAAATAAATGAATAAATAAATATAATTAATTTCAATTCAAAGACAGGGATTGACAGGGAAATGGAAATAGATAGGCACAGTCAATGCTCAGCTGAACTGCAAGTCTAGGTTGAGGCAGGCTTTGCCTTTGAACCATGGTACGATTGTGGAAAGTACAGTAGTAGTAATGAGAACATCTGTGTCTTTATTTACTGTCTTTCTATGAAAAAATGCCAGATTATCACACCAAATACGAGGGATTGAAACAGTGACTATGATTTCCATTACAAATTGAACATACGCGTACAGTATTAATAGTTTCAAAATACAATTAAGCTTATCTCAATAAACTTATTGTAATTGGGGATAACTACTCAGTACATTTAATATTGGAAAAATGTCTGATTTACTTTCTGCTACTTCCTGGAATTGAGGCAAAGCTAGGCTTGAAAGCCAAGAAAACTTGAAAATTCTTTAAAATTGGAGATTTTAGTCAAGCAAATCGATTTTTTCAGTACAGATACCACGCATATTTAGCGAAATAATAATATTACAGATTGATTACAAATTGTAATAATAATATCAGAGAGAATACGAGTACTAAGGGACACTATTTATAAACTTCTATAGTAGACTGCTTGTAAGTAACCTCCAATGAGAAGATGAACCGAACGGAGTTGGCGGGAAGAAAGAAGATATCACAAAAGTACATCAGCAACTTATTGATATATCGGAGATAGTTACCCGAGAAGTTGCACCCCAAAAATCAAGTCCAGTAAGAAAGTGCAACTTAGCCGAGTCCGAGGGAGATATCGGAAAGAACAAGGATTACTTCTCGAGTGCCAAAGCTTAAAAGCTTTTTAGGGGAGGAGAAGGAGCTTTTTTGGCGAGGGGAGAGGGGATGTCAGGACGAATCACTCTCCACTTTCAGATCGTGAGGAGGTAAAACGTGATCCTGAGATGAACTGGTGATGTAAGTAACTTAATCCAGTCGGAGTGAATCAAGAATTAAATCTAGAGATAGTAGGAAGACATCGGAACATATTTGTGAGAGGTAATCTTTATTTGCTACTAATTATTATTGTGTTCAGAGCTGTCCAAGGAGGTGTGATAAGCTGTAAACATAGAAAAGTGTTTTTCCCCATTATCGGAAAAATAATATCTACTGATAGTAGGAAGATTTCCGAGCATATTACTGAAAAATTACTTTTATCCGTTACTAATCATTGTACAAGAAACTAGAACGAGACGAATATATCAATAAGAACTCTTTCTGAATTAATTGAGAAAATTATCTTTTTTTTCACATGACTCAATGTTTGAAGCAAAATTGTATGTTACAAAGAGAAAATCACAAACAATTACATCGCCTTCAGTCTGTTTGAATTAAGCTGCTTTCATTTAATTATTTGTGAATGAAACATTGAATTTCTAAGCTAAATTATGTAGATCCTTGATAGAGTAACCAAACTATAATATCTTCAGTGTTCAACATTGATACTCGTATTTGCTGCTTACAAGGGGAACAATATTTTAATTGAATAAACATCGTTTGGATACTTGAATGATACTACAAATTGTATGATAAATATATCAAAATTAGCTATCCTAAATAGTTGGTAATATCTAGAGTATTTTAATATTGATAAAAGGTATTAATTAGGACAATAGTTTTGATTACGGTTTCCAGTACTGCAGTTCTTGTTGTTCATTTTCACAAGGAAAAATCTCTAAACTTCAATCATAAACTGTTTGGAAGCGATGAATGGAACCAAATATTTAACCTTCCGTTATTAAATTCAACAAACATTGGTAGGACAATATTATCAATACCTGACACAACAAAGATTTAATTTCCGAGGGTGATATCCACATGAGCTCCTATGCCTATGCATTGGTAATGAAACAGATGATAATGGAAATATATAACTAATCTAATTAACTGAATAATTTAAATGAGACTTGACATTATCTCCTCTCAACTGCGCACAAAATTCCTCTTTTCATACTGCTCAAATCCGTTGAAACTCCCACACATACAGCAACGGAACCCCACAAAAATTCAGGCCTCCCTGTTGTTTGAAGTTCATTCCAGCCGTGTTTATCCAGTAGGCCTTGGTCTGTGTCACAATCTCTTTGCTTACAGCGAGATTGCTTCAATCAGCCTCACAGATACTGGGTTGGCTGACTACACTCTGTTCGAGCAAAGAAGACATTCTGACAAGATAGAAAAATAACTTTAGCTCGTTCATTATTTGTTCAAAAATAATAAATTTAATCTCAAATTGTGGAAAATATTCTGCTCTACAATTTGAGACTAAATTTGCAGTTTTTGAATCAATATTGACCGAGCTGGAGTCATTTCCCCATCTTGCCAGGATGTCTTCTTCGTTTGCACAGACTGTACACATGGAGCTGTCGCTCCCCTTATTATCCTACCTAGAAAATCCACAACGCTTTTACTGGCATGAATCTAATCTTATCATCACTTTCTCTCTGAAAATCTTCCACTCTTCAACTCACTTTCTCTTGTTCAGTCACTCTTTATCACCTCCTCTTTCTCTTCTATCTTTTTAAATCTCACATTAATCCGTTCTCTTGTTCTAGCTTTTTTACTCACTCTTTCACTCGCTTCCTTTCTCACTTTTATTATCTGTCTTCCAATTATCACTATTTCTCTCCCTTTTTTGATCCATCATATTCTCACACACACCCGCCGTTAAATCTTTTCTCTCCATTTATTTATTTGATAAAATTCACTACTTCATGGATAAAACTCAGACAATTGCTCAAATCAGTACAGATTTCAGATTTCAATAAATATTCCAACTTAAGGTTATGTCCCACAATGTGCACATTCACTATAGCCATGACAGACAATTTCAATAAATATTCCAACTTAAGGTTATGTCCCACAATTTACACATCCACTATAACCATGAATTACCTCTTTAAAGATTAAAAAATAAAGATTAATCAATTAATAATTGATTTTTATTGGAGAAAAAAGGAAAAATTTGATGATTTCTGGGGATGACTCTATGAAGCACTATGATTGGTAAGAAGTTCATAATTATGTAGGCCATTCTTTCAAGTTATTACCTTCAAATCTCCAATAAACAAGGAGTCACCACGATATGAACAATTATTATGTATTGTCAATCAATGTGTATTTTTTATTGAAATGAACTTTAATATAATAAAAATTATGTTTTTTATGATTTGTCCAATTCATCGTACAATTAATTCGATTTCCAACAAATAATAATTATTCTACTCTAATTTCTTATACAAATTTATCTGATTTCTTGTATATCAATATTATCAAGTATTTTGAGATTCACAAATATGCAAATACATTTACTAATCTTATCTCTCAATCATCTGTTCCCCTGTTTACGATAACTTACTACTTGAACAATCTCCATTTTTCCCACACTTTTCACCTTACTTGATCTACTTATCTACTCTATCTCTATTTCAATTTATTTCTCTCTTGCTCATCCACTATCTTACTCCATATCTTTCATCCATCTAAACGTTCTCATCTCCTATTTAACTCTTTCTCTCTCTCAGCTCATCCAACCTCTTTCATTCCAGCGTGAGGATTCCCACAGATCCCCTTCCTAAGCCCTGCTTTCCAAAGCGTGAAGCAATTTGCAGTGAAAATGCATGAATGACTCTCTAACCCCTCCCCTTCAACAACACTCACCCTTCTACAACCACCCCCCCCCAACCCATTCCCTATATATGGGCTCAAGTAGCGTGTTTTGCAGCATCATTATCATTGACGGGTTTAAGAGACAGAAGAGCGTTTGAAAAATTTTCCGCCTAGTTTGGCGTAAATTAAAAGATAGCGCCAACGTCGCTCTGTCGTGTGATTGGATTGCTTCCAATAACTTTCCACGGCACGACTCGGCGGCCTAATAATTTTTTTCAGCAGATAATTGAAGCGGGCCGTTTACGCGATCTTCCACTAGATAAATTCACAGCTAAACGTTTATCAATGAACAACATATTAATTCCACTTCACACAGAAAAGCCCTATTTCACAATGGCGGCTCGTACCCACGAAACAGGTGGAGTGCCCGTATCTTTTACTGTACAGCACTCCACCTGTTTCGTGGGCACGAGCCGCCAGTGCTATTTCAGTAAATAAAGAAGGAAAACTGATGTTGATATTGTGGAGTTGAATTTGAATAGTTTCAAATACATTGGCTGTAAACTCTGTGTGGCTGTTGGTGTGAGATGCTTCATAACAGCATGCTGAAATGAAAAAATTTCCCACCAACCACCATACTCAAAAGTACATGTTTTCAGTGATTGGTTGATTGATTGAATGTATGTTAGAAACAATATTTCGCACAGAGATCCACTCACAATGTATACACTTTGTGTCCAGTAGATTAAGACTTCAGTGGATATAATATTATAAGACTATCTTATAAATTATAGTGACTGTAATTAAGATGATTCACCATTTGCCATGAGTTAAGACTCTATCATCATGTCAACCCCGTGGCAGGCCTTCTATAGTCTGTCCAAGCAAAGAAGACCCTCTGGCAAGATGGAGAAAATGACTCCAGCTTGGTCAGTATTTGTTCAAGAATTATAAAAATGTGGTCTTATTAGTAGATCAAATTGTTACCTACAATTTGAGATCGAATTGATAATTTTTAAACCAATATTGACCGAGCTTGAGGTATTCTCCCATATTACCAGGTGGTCTTCTTTGCTTGGACAGACTGTACTTCAAAATCAAGATTTTATCAGAGGGTAATAATTCTGAACAAGTATAAAATTAATTTGTGATAGTGTGTGCAGACAATTTTAAATGTGTACTGGTCTCAAAACTGCATCGTTGGATCAACTGAAGTTTTTTAGTCTTGTTGTAGTTAAAAAAGTGTACAAAAAGTTGATGGTTCAACTCCAAGCCAAGGTTTATTCATGGAAAAATTTTTTAAATTGAAAACACAAGTCTTCAACGACTTCAAAATCATATCCAGCTACTTCTTCCCCCTGTACAGGGAATGACATAATACACACATTACATCCTTCTGCACATTAGTGCACAACTTTACTACTAATCACTCACTGCCCACAATAATAGCAGACGGTCTTGAAGCGTGAAGCGTTTCTACCCAAGCATAGTCTGTCCAAGCAAAGAAGACATTCTGGCAGGATGGGAAAATGACACCTTCTCAGTCAATATTGGTTCAAAAATGAAAAAATTAGTCTCAAATCTTAGATCAGAATGTTTCCTACAATTTGAGACCAAATTAAAATTTTTGTACCAATATTGACTGAGCTGAGGTAATTTTCCCATCTTGCCAGAATGTCTCCTTTGTTTGGATAGACTATACAACCATTGCCTGAGCAAACCGTTTTGAGATCTAACTTAAATCGAATTAGCCATTCAGTCTCGATTCGCAGGCGAAGTTTCACTCACTCTGCTCACCTAATTGCAACTGCTCGATAGTTGAAGGTAAGTGGATTACTCCTCTTAGTGGTGGTACAATTTGTCCAAGCAAAGGAGACATTCTGGCAGGATGGGAAAATTACTCCAGCTCAGTCAATATTGCTTCAAAAATAATAAATCCGTTCTCAAATTGTAGAAAACATTCTGATCTACAATTTGAGACCCAATTGATGATTTTTAAATCGATAATGATCGAGCTGAAGTCATTTTCCCATCTTGCCCAGAATGTCTTCTTTGCTCGACCAGACAATAGTCCAGTGTAAACACACTTCCAGTAGCGACGCGTTCCACTGGAGCGTGCAGCCTCCAGCTATTCCAGACTGGAGAAATATCGTTGTGGAGAATTCTGGAATTCTGTAATTGAACTAAGTAGGCTATAGTTCGCTTAATCCGAGAAGGCACACCGTCACAATACATTTTACGTTGTGATTGCGTGTCTTCTTAGTTTTCGCGATCTGTATTAGAACACAACCTGATGAAGATGCTCTATTATAAGTTATTTCCATTATCACAAAACAGTTCCCAATATAACACAAGTCGTGCACAAGATATTATAGAAAGAAATAGTTGTACCTACGGAGCAACGCAAATTAAAAATTAGCTGACCAGTTTGCAATATGCATTGCTTTATACAACTATATTGTATATATTTATATTATTTTTATTATATATTTTATAATATATTATATTTTTATTATATAATGTATATATTTCGTGTTTCTATTGCATCTTGTGTCCGACATACGCCCGTGTTCTGTAGTAGGCTATAATAATTATAAGCCCACCTTTATTCATCCAAAGAAGCCCAGAGATTAGTGAGTTTATTCATAATCGATCAGATTATTATAATCGAGCTACGATATGTAAAATAATTGATAAATCAATTTTTATTGGTTTGTATTCTAATTGATAAATAGATTAGGTAACTTATTTGATTATCAACTCAAGAACAGTTACTGTATTCTTAGTCAACTCTTATGAAAAACAGTAGAACAGTTATACTTAGTGGAATTGATGTATTATTTCCGGTCTTGAGTCCTCTTGCTCACCTACTACTGAACATATCACGTCTTCTATGATAAAAAATATTATTCGAATCCTGCATCTTTAAATATAATATTGAATGGATGAGAAGATAAAATATTGGATACTACTGCTTGCTCCCCCGCCCCATTCTCCCCACAGTCTTCTCAGCCAATATTGTTCATTTTTTACTTTATTATTGTTTTTAGTTATTGTCATTCTATTTTTATTTGTGGAGAAACACCATGTATAGTCTGTCCAAGCAAAGAAGACCTTCTGGCGAGATGAGAAAATGACTCCAGCTCGGTCAATATTGGTTCAAAAATTATTTATTTGGTCTCAACCGTAGATCTACAATTTGAGACCAAATCAATATTGACTGAGCTGGTGTCATTTTCTCATCTGGCCAGAGGGTCTTCTTTGCTTGAACAGACTATACATGGGGCTCCTTCACAAAATAGAATGATAATAACTAATAATGAGATTTTCATGTATATTGTGATGTCATATGTGGGATAATTGAGAATGAATTGAATACAAGACAACTAAATCCAACTTCTCAAGACACAGTATCACAATAGGCCAACTAAAGACCAACAATAGACCAGCTAAACACACGTTCCGTCTCACCAGAACTATTTACGTACTCAGCTTGTGAAATTCTCCTCGTAATCCCAGTTCGGGCCAACACCTTGACATCTACCCAGTTATCAACGGCAGTCCTAACCTGATAACACGAGCCTCTGCCTCTGCCCCGTTAATCTGTTGTTACCTTGTTAGGCGTCGTTGTGTGACATTGGCGGCAATGACTAAATAACCATGTTTGGAATTGACACTGGTGAGATCGACATTGACGTTGATTCAACGGTTGTGAAAGGGTTCACGTTGATTCAGAAATCTAGTTGATTCAACTCTTGCTTGTGGGGCTGCCCACCTAATCATTTCAGATTGTGCGTGGGTAATGGAAGTTAAATGCGAAGGTGATTGATGAGGTTAAAACAGCCATGAATACTGGGTCTCGAACCCTGACCAGGCAGTGCTAGCGAACTGAATGTTGTGACGCCCCAGCCCACTGCGACAACCAGGCCGGCCTGTTTTAAGAAGTATTTAAAAACTATTTTAAGAAGTTATTATGTTTATACATATGTTTGTAAATATTTTTATTTACACTTATTATGTTTGTCAATACTGTATTTAAATACAATAATTTAAATTAGACGTTATTTTTAGTTTGTATTCCAGGCCACGGTTTGTCTCTTGAGTGAGAATACATGAAATGTACATTTATTTTTCCCATACAGGTATTTTACCTTGGGCTTTATATGCTCCAATGATCTTTTATGCGATAGGCTATATGATTTTGTATTATATTATTTTGTATTTTGTACTGTATATATTTTATGTATGTTATATTATTTTGGATAAATAAAAGAATTTCAAATTCAATTCAATAAGTTGAAACAAATAGTTGATCCAACGAGAGTAAAAGAAAAACTTTTTCGTCTTGGCTAAACTAATTTTAGTACTCCATGATAAAATAAAACAGTTTGAAATATTCTATTCCACTTAATCAACGGTTTCGAGACCTTACATTATCAACATTACTAACCTTAAAAATTATAGCTTATTAAAATTTGTTCGATTTGTTCCATTTTAATGCAAATACATGTCTTAGCTGAATAAAAGCCAAAACCTTTCACGAAAATTGATCAATGATAAATGTATTAGATTTCCTTCGAATTTTTTGGAAGTACCATATCACTGTGAATATCAATTTTCAAATGAATCATCAAATGCACCTTGATGAACCAATGCTTCGACATATACATTTTTCCTTTACTTAATGGTTGGTTATTAATTCCATTTTTCAAAATAGTAAAATAAAATAAGGCAATTGAAGTATTTGTTCATTCAAGGTGCATTTGATGATTTATTTCATGCAACTTTCGAAAAAGCAATTGACAGTAATAACAGTTCACACATTTGAACTTAGAGCTCTATAGTAATGTCAACATTACGAAGTGTCAACTTTCATCACTAAATTGGAATATTTTTGCTTTTAAACAAAAACTTTGAAGCATTAAAATTCAATTGGTTCTGTATAAAACGACCATAAAACGCACAATATTGTATGTTAAATCAACTTTACATCGTTTTAACTGATACACCAAGCAGTTAGCATACAGATATAATCGAGAACAGTTTCGTTCCATCAACTAGCAATGCCTAGAAGTGAGCTGACCCGGTGCGACTCCAGAGGCACGTCTAAACCTCCCGTAGGAGTCCAGTCGACGCTGGATTCTGTTCTGTCGGTCGCTAATTTAATTGATCATGAATGCCATCCTGCTGGCTACGATTCCCACTATCACCGTCTTGTTTGCTTATTGCTATCATACTCTCTTCTTATCATTCTTATGCCCGGTTTTTCCAAGCACACTCAAATTTGAGGGACCCTCAAGTTTACTACACTTTACTAAATTTCCTATACTTGTCAAAGAAAATGTCAGCTGTTCATCAAAATTTGAGGGTCCCTCAACTTGGAAAAACCCGGCATTAGTGTCTTATAAGTGAGACAGTGTCTATATAGATCAGCTTGATTCTTGAATTATATCTTCTCGTTTCTCTTGTGAGTGGATGGTAGTGGACGGAAAACTGCCGAAGGGCAAAATCAAGCCCCATAAGAACAATGTAATTTTTATCAATCTCTTGGAACAGATAGAGCCTCTATTTATGCACAGATTTCCACGTTCTTTATGTCATCTGAAAGAGAATTCAATTCTCCAGGGGCTTGACTTTTTACTTTTTCGATTTTAAGTTTAGTTCAATAATTAGAGTTCATTTTTTTTTATTTGATTAATTATGCAATTATTATTAGAATAAACTTAAAATCAAAAAAGTAAAACGTCACTGGAGAATTGAATTCTCTTTCCAATGACATGTAGAACGTGAAATTCTGTCCATAAATAGAGGCTCTATCTGTTCCAAGAGATTTATAAAAATAATATTGTTCTTATGGGACATAATTCTGCGGTTAGGCAGTTTGCCGACTACTACTGCCCACTCTTAAAAATAGCATGAAATAGAATCTCTTTTAAAACTTTATCTCATCACTATTTCAAATAATTCTCCTTTTCCCATATTTTCTTATCCTTATTCATTTATCCAACTCTTAACTTCAAATTCTTAGTTCAAATAGTTCCACGTAGTTTTTGTTAGTATATACTCGGCTCAAATCTCCTATTTGATAACTACTCATCACCAAGACAGTAGTATCATCTACCATCGATCGCTGGTACTATGACAATGCTTTACAGTCCAGTTCAAAATTCAAATCACTATTCTCCACGAAATCCTTATCTTTATCAAATACTGAAACTAAAATAATTCTCGTTAGTATCCTCGCCTCAAATCTCCTATTTAATAACTCCTCATAACCAAATAGTAACTCATCAATCGCTGGTAGTATGACAATGCTATTCAGTCCAGTTCACAATTCAAATCACAATTCTCCACAAACGTTTTTCAACCACAGTAAACACTCAGACACTTGCATTGTGAATGGGAGCGTTTTTGCCGCTCATATCATTCTGCAGGGCGGCGGGTTATTCTAATGCGGCCGACGACCCATTAATTATATGGGCCAGCAGATGAGAAGCATTCTTGTGACGCTTATGACTCGGTTATCAATTTACGACCGCGCTAACACTGTCCAGAGAAAACGGATGGGAGAGAAGACTAGTTAGAGAGGGAAAGAAAGAAATACTGAGAGAGAGAGTGGGAAAAAGAGATATAATGAAAGAGAGAAAGAGAGAGGGTGAGGGAGAGAAACAGATAATGAAAGAGAGAAAGGGACAAAAATATGATAGAAAGAAAAATAGAAATAGAGAGAAAAGTTGTGAGGATGGAGAATGAGTAGATGATAGGAAAAAAAAGAGAAAAAATAAGAGTGTATGAGGGAGTGAGAGGAAGTAGGGAAACGGAGAAGAGGAGAAAAAGGAGAGGGTGCTATTGTGAAGGAGAGGTGAAGAAAGAAAAGAGTGTGTGAGAGGCATGGAAGGAGTGAGAGCGAATGGGAAGGGTGAAGAGGAAGGAGAAAGAATTAAGGAGGAAGATGAGAAATGATGAGGGAGATGAGGAAGATGCGAATTAGAGAAGGAAGGAAAAAGGAAGGAGAGAGAATGAAGAGAAGAGATGGGGATAAGGAAGATGCGGACAAGAGATAAGGAGAGAGAATGAAGAAAAGAGAGAAAAAAGAGTGAGAAACAGAGGGTGAAAGGAAAAAGGAGGAAAAAAGTGTGTGTGGAAGGGAGAGGAAAAGAGAGATATAGAGAGGAAGTTGAGTGAGATGGGAGGAGTAAAGAGAAGAAAAAGAGAAGAGAAAAAGTATATGGTGGATAAGAGAGATACGAGTGGAAGATAGTGGACGAAAGAAGAAAAAGTTTGAAAAGAGAGAGAGAAGAGAGATAGAGAAGAAAAATATGAGAAAAGAGAAAGATGAATAATAGTAAGTAAGAGAAAATAGTTAGAGAAAAAGCGATTGGGATAAAAGAGAAGAGAATGAGAGACGGGAGGAAAAAGAAAGGAGACAAAGAGGAGAAAAGAAAAAGCGAGTAAGGAGGAGAAGGTAAAGAAGAAAGATGAGAAGACAGGAAGATGGATAGTGAGTGAAAAGTTTTAAAAAGTTCGTGGTAGAAGGAAGGAGAAAAACTGAGACTAGAATACAGGATGGAAACTTAATTGCTAGCTGGAAAGTGAATAACGGGGGAGGAGCAGAGAAAATGGATAAAAAAAAGTGGAGGAAGAAACGATGATAAGAATGAGTGGGTTATAGGGATGGAGAGACGGAAAAAATCAAGAGCTGAAAGGATGAGTGACGATTATGACAGGGCTACCAATTCACAGTTATCAACACTTTATGAAACAAAAGAGCGCGCTTTTTCAAAAAAAGATTCAGAGAAGAGAGGGGGAGACAGATAGAAAAATTAATGAGAAAGTTGAAAGAGATAGAAGATATAGAGTAACTGATGAAAGTAAATAAGAGAAATGAGCTAAGAGATAAAAGAGAAGAGAGGATTTTGAGTTTAAAGATAAGACAGGAGGAAAGAATGGAGAAGAAAAGACCTGAGATAGTAGATTGAGGAAGAGCAAAAAAGCAGAAAGAACAACAAAAAAAAAAACAGAACGCGAAGGAAAATGAATTAGTAGAATAGAAGTAGGGAAAGGATAAAAGTAGTCGAATAACAGTGGGAGTAGAATAGGACGATTAGGAAGGAAGGTAGTGAGGCTAAAACCAAGAGGAAGAGGAATGAAACGAACAACACGAGAGAAAGAACCATGCATACGACAAGAGAAAGAGAATGCACACGATAGAAAGAACCAACGACTAAGGGAAGAGAGACCAAACGAAGAAGGAAAGAGAGAGAAAATGAGAGGGAGTGAATAAAAGGAAAGGAGAGAAAGAGAGAGAGAAACCACCGCGAAGAGAAATGTAGCTTATCTCGAGTCCATTGTTCCATCCGAAATGAATGGACAGACACAGTAGGGCCCATTCATTACTAGCCAACGCATTGCGATGAGTTAACAAGCCAAGTCTGACCTCCTCAGACCGAGACCGCCTCCTCAGGAGTCTCCTCCTCGATCGCTATCAGAAAATTGCGGCAAACACCCCGGATATGAGCCGGCTGATAAGCGACTGATAAGAGGTCAACGGGTTGGCATTGATTTTCTAGCTGACTTTACTTCACTTACGGCCGACTTTGGGTAATGGGCAACCATTGCCGCTTGCTTCTTAAGTGGCGGTGTTCTGTCAAGTTTATGGATGCTATACGTCTCTGAGGGGTTTGGGGGGAGTTTTAGGGTTCTGGGGGGATATCTTGAGGTGGTCTAGGAGGTATCTGTGAGGAGGAGGAGGAGAAGGAGGAGGAGGAGGAGGAGGAGGGAGGAGGAGGGAGAGGAGGAGGAGGAGGAGGAGGAGGAGGAGGAGGGAGGAGGAGGAGAGGAGGGAGAGAGAAAGAAGAAGAAGAAGAAGAAGAAGAAGAAGAGAAGGAGGAGGAGGAGGGGAGGAGGAGGGAGAGGAGGAAGAGGAGGAGGAGGAGGAGGAGGAGGGAGGAGGAGGAGGAGGAGGAGGAGGAGGAGGAGGTGGAGGAGTCGGTAAGGGTTATCTGAGGGGTATTTGAGAGGTCTGGGAGGTATATGGGGGGTCTGGGTAATAGAGGGTATCAGGCTTGTGGGGGGTTTCGAAAGGATGCGCTAATAATCGTCTGCCGTCTGCTGACTATTTATCAGCTGATTTACCGCTATCATCGTGGAAGGATGGTCTTTCTAGTGGTTCATCACCTGGAGTTCTCCGGTAATATCTTAGGAAATACACGTTCTTTTAGGAGTATGATCAATTTTCAGGTTTTCCAGTGAATATCAGAATTATCAAGCTTTAATCTCAAAATTCTACTTGTAGGAGTCGTGTCATTAAGTTATATATAAATATAATGGGAAGTAAAAAAGAATGGGAATTGGGAGTAAAGGAAATTCATAAAAAATATAAGTAAAATCAAGTACAAGATGATGGATAGTTATGCTACAGAATCGAGTTCATGATATCATAAGTTTTCAAATTATGAGTGGGAGAATCAGATTCACAAAACATTTTTTTCTCCTACCCAATCATTATTATTGTAATCTAGTATGTACAAAACTAATTAGCAATTTATATCTAATCTGATAAGTGGACTAATAATATTGGAGATACGTGTACTATTGGATATTATCATGTTAGGAGTCCTCACTGGGATAACTACTTCTACAAAATGATTGAATTATTCGTAACTATTTATTGTGTCAACTTATGCATTGTGTGTTAACTTATACATTGTTTCAACTTACAGTTCTTGTATTAACTTACTATATTGAAGTTAATTCTCATGGAATTTCCTTCTCTTTAATTTTTCAGAATGCCAAAGACCAAGTCTAAGCAATGCTCAAACTCCACTCTTACTCCCCTACCACATTCATCACCCTCTTCTTCTCCTCCTGCTTCTCGAGTAGCAGAGGGACAGACAGACAGTCGGACACAGCCTCAGGTACAGTAACAAAACGTGTTCAAGTGGCCAAGTACGTGGTGGTTATAGAGCACTTGAAACCACCCTAGTATAGTCTGTCCAAGCAAAGAAGACCCTCTGGCAAGATGCGAAAATGACTCAAACTCGGTCAATATTGGTTCAAAAATTATCAATTTGATCTCAAATTGTAGGGAAAAAATTTGATCTACTTTTAAGACCACAATTATAGTTCTTGAAGAAATATTGACCAAGCTGGAGTCATTTTCCCATCTTGCCAGAGGGGTCTTCTTTGCTTGGACAGACTATACTAAGCCATAGACAGCCCAAGGCTACAACTGCTGCAGTGTAGTAAGTACGATGATACAAGATACTCTGCTATGCTGTGTCAGTTTTGTCCCATTGAACGTACAGTAGGTTAGTCCGGCTCTTTGCAGCATTACAAGTTCCTTACAAGTGGTATAGTATGTCCGGGCAAAGAAGACCCTCTGGCAAGATGAGAGAATGACTCAAACTCGGTCAATAATGGTTCAAAAAATTATCAATTCTATCTCGAACTGTAGGAAAAAATTTGATCTATTATTAATCGGTCAATATCGGTTCAAAAATTATCAATTTTATCTCGAACTGTAGGAAACAATTTGATCTATTATTAATCGGTCAATATCGGTTCAAAAATTATCAATTTTATCTCGAACTGTAGGAAACAATTTGATCTATCGGTCAATATCGGTTCAAAAATTATCAATTTTATCTCGAACTGTAGGAAACAATTTGATCTATCGGTCAATATCGGTTCAAAAATTATCAATTTTATCTCGAACTGTAGGAAACAATTTGATCTACTATGAAGACCAAATTTCTAATTCTTGAACAAATATTGACCAAGCTGGAGTCATTTTCCTATCTTGCCAGAGGCTCTTCTTTGTTTGGATGGACTATACCTTACAGTAATATAAGTGGTCCGTCTTATCCTGCCACATGGTTATTACCTTGCTAGAAAAAGTAATTCAATTATTTCAGGTACAGTTATTCCCTTACTAGAACAGCTACTCCAGTTATTTAAGCTATAGTTATTTTCTAACCATCCAAAGCTAGACTAATTTGTTAGTCTCTTGTACGCAAGGAGGTTCAAGAACTTGAACCTCCTTGCTTGTACGTGATGTAACCTACTAACAGCTGGGCCCTATTTCACAACGTAACAAGTCTTGTCACTAACCATGATTTATAACAAATTTACTAATCCAGCTGATTACAGGCGTTTCACGAACGCACAATTGTAGACTTGTGATAACAAGTGAATTTTAACAATTTTACAAGCGTTCCGCCGGTCATGAAAGGTGTTTCACGAACGTTGGCATGGTAACGAACAAGTCTTGTCAGAAAAACTTGTAATTAACCAAGAAATTTCTACCTATGAATAGACCTAAGTAAATAAGTTACAAGTGTTAATAAAGATGCTTTTCAAGGCTTCAAAATTATTTTTGATGATTAGAACTATTTTATTTTGTTTCTTCATACATTTTATTACGCCAAATATGAGTCAAAAAATTTAATTTAATAAATTAGAAAAATTGTCACTATCAGTAGAATATAGGTTATGTTTATAACATGTGAGATGAGGGAGACTACTTCGAGCTCACTATAATTTTTATTTAAGTAAATGGATTGAAAATGTCTTATTAATTTATTATTATTTCTATTCCAAAAAACATAAGAGTTCAACGATTTGACTTTCTAATGATTGATTCATTTCAAAAATCAATTTATCAATCTATCTTTACCACAAATAATTCAAATTTCAACCAAAACTATATCAGTGCAAACTATATAAAGTATTACAAACCGATACAGATGGCACTGATGGGTGGGAACACTTGTTAAATTGTAGAATTGTAGACTTGTAGCTCATTTCCTTTGTGAAACGCCTGTAATTAACAACTTGTCATCACAAGTATTTGTCAGTAACCATGGTTAATAACAAGACTTGTTGCTTTGTGAAATGGGGCCCTGATGTACAGCATTTATATTGTATCTTCCAATCAAAAACATCACATTGACGAGCTGCGGCAACGAGACTAGCGCGCGGTTCACAAAAATGTACTAGGCAGCTGCCTCTAACCGCGGTTTATTTCAATCCACATAGCTACATTCTCTTGTTGTAGAATATCTGCAGTAGTAGAAACTATTTATCTACTTTCGAAGAAAAGATGTCGAAGTGCAAGAGCAAATGTTGTGTAGTAGATTCCAATAGAAATTATTCCAATTCTGAAGGAAAAGGTTTCCTATTTATTCTTCTGGAAGATCCCATGATCGGGAGAGAAGAGAAAATCAAAATGGCTGATAAACCTAACCTAAAAGCTAGTGATATCAAATTATCTGATGGAAATGCTTCCAAATTGACTGATACATTTTTTAAACAATCCTGAACTAATAAATAATTCATAGCTTTACGATATTATTGATAATTCAATGATAAAATTGAATAATATCCCAAAACCGTGTCAATAATTGACATTGGTATGGCAGCTGTGAAGTTCATATTCCGACCATCAGAGTACGGTAAGTTAAATCACAAGCCAACTTCTCGAGCTCTATAGGCATAGCTTGAAGACAACTCTTAGAACATCATAGTAAAAATTCAATTGAAATCATCAGCTTTTGAAGAGCAGAAGGAGCAAACAAATCTCACTTTTACAACATCTATTCCCTTATAAATCGAAGTATTCTTCTCATTTATTTTCCCTGCCTTCAACTAATCCTGCTACAGCTATTGCTTTATACACCAGTTATTTCCTTCTTATTTATTCTATTACTCCTTACTTCCTTTGTTTCCAAATTCTCTCCTTTATAGCTGGATTTCCCTTTTAGAGAAAAAATTCAGGAATCCAGAAGATTACAATCTAGCATTGAAATGTCATTCCAATTGGTTTGATTTTGTACTTAAATTCGGTGAAATACATCAGAAAAAATTATTGACTTGATCAACTTGATAAAACACATCACAAGTCATTATTCAAAAATTGAAAAAGTAGAGTACAAAGAAAGAAAAGCTCGCATTCGGTTCATAAATTCAATATCTACAGATCCCTCTCCATTTTCCAACTTTTTCATCCTGCTCCTCCTCCTCCTCCCCCCTCCTCCTCCTCCTCCTCCTCCTTCTCCTCCTCCTCCTCCTTCTTCCTCCTCCTCCCTCCTGCTTGTCATCTCTTCTCTTCATTCTGCTTCTGCACAGCCACCTTCTGCACCTCCTCCCCCATCTCTTCTTCTTCTTATTTCTCATCCACTGCTCACTCACTCTCTCTCTCTTCCTCATTCTTCCTCTCTCTCTCATCAACCCACTAATGGTAGGCACAGACAGTGACAGTCAAGCATCCTTAGCCTCTTAACAGAGGTGGCCTGGCGTACCAAGGCGAGTCGAGAAGATGTCAGCCTTTTTAAAAACGAAGCCTACCTTCTGAAAGCATTCCTCCTCACCAACCTTCTCCTCCTCCTCCACATCCTCCTCCACCTCCTCCTCCTTCCATCATCATTTTTAAGTATTCACTTTTCCTGCCTGCCTGCAACTCTGCCTTATTCTCCAGGGAAAATGAATGGAAGAACCTGCCTACAACTTGCATGAGACGTGTGTACAGGCATTTCCTGCCCGGCTTGTTATTCATGTATGAATTCACAAGTATGGATCCATACGTTTTAAAAACGACGCTCTCATATCATTTATGAACCCTTGAGCATCAACCTTTTGAAATCTTCACCGAGAGTTTCTCAGTTAGCAGTCAATTGTCTTCGTTCTATACTATTCTCATGATTATTCTGTATTGGAGCTATTTTTCTTTGCTGTTAGTTGATTAGTCTCATTTATGATAAGCTTAATGATGTTCCTTATCTAATAATATTAAAAAACCAAGCTTGATAAACTACTGATCCATGTGTTACTTTATTATAATCATCACTCTGAGTCATACGTTATAACCAATTTGTATCACAATGTGTGAAGATTGGCTTTCGTTCGACCTTTGATGGTTCATGGTTTCTTACCTTCAAAAGACAAACTCTGTGTATAATTTGTGTATAAATGTTCAATAACTACTGATAGAAATTGGAAGGAAGAGAAGTTTTGTACTTCGGTCTTTGTTTCAATCCTATTTTATTCTAATATAGTAAATATATGATAGACGATGAATGACTAATTTTATTTCAAATTTCAATTTGGAAAAGTCATTGGATGATGTCAAGCGAATAGTTCTCTCTCCTTACTTGATAAAGGGGTCTGTTTTCCAATATACAAGAGGTGAAAACTGTAAATAATAATGGTTCTAATAATTGAAATTTAAATTTAAACTTCAACTCTTCACATCTTTTTATCAATTCTATTCTAATTCAATTCAATTCTTTTTATTCTTGATCGCGCTTCAAGAATATCAAACAGAGAAAACATAACGGGAACAGATTTTTCCCAGATTCCCAACTAGCTATTGACTTGGCGTAGTACAACAAATTAAGTTCAAAACAATTTTCCGTTCGGAAAAGTTCAACAAAACACGTTACATAAATTTAACAAGCACCGTATTTTAAAGTTTGATCGACCTAACACAATACACTCACCATTATTTGAGGCAGGTGCATCAATACCTAGGTTATCACACACAAACCCCCGCTATAATCTGCCCAAGCAAAGAAGACTCGGTCTTCCAGCTCGGTCAATATTGATTTAAAAATCATATATTTGGTCTCAAATTGTAGATAAAAATGTTTTCTACAATTTTAGGCTGAATTTATTATTTTTGAACCAATATTGATTGAGCTAAAGTCATTTTCCTATCTTGCCAGAATGTCTTTGCTTGGACAGACTACTATAACAAAGCAAACTTCGATACTTGAATAGACTTCGATATAAAGCTTACCGTATATATCGATATAAAAGACTTCGATACTCATGCTCGAACACACACTACACTATTGTCCGTTCATGAATCTAAAAAGCGAAAAAGAAGAATAGAACAGCGAATAAAGGGAGAAAGAGAAGAAGTACAACACAACGTGAAAGTTCCTTTCAACAACATGTTCTTTTCAGCCGCCTGACTGTTAAATCAATTTCATCGTTTACCACCAGCTTTCATGCCGTCAAACCATGATGAATTGTTAATTTTCTCATCGAATACGAATAGAAATTTCCATTTCGCGATAATAATAGCAATCTATTATCATTATTCCACCCATCCAATATCCAAACGCCGTTTAGAAACTCCGTAGCTGCAATAACTTTCAATCGAAAGTGATTCACTTTCATACGTGAAGGGTTATTTACAAGCGATCTAATCGAATAGAAAATGGGAGCATACATCAATATTTGGACTGGATACTTTGAGTGGAAGCACCTGTCATAATACAGTACTAAATACCTGTCGATATTTGTATTGATGTTAGGACTGCATTTCGAAGTGAGTTTGGGCAACACCTACAAGATACATGTATTAGTAGATGTTGGTTTGTGTAGCACAAATAATTTTCCGAATTTAGAACTAGATTTTTAGTTGGATGAATTATTCTTATCAACAAAAATGTACTAATACTGCCGGTACTGGAAGAATTACAAAGGAACTACAACTTTCAGATTACATAGATAGAATATTATTCTTTTTTCAATTATTTATCAAATAAATAAACAATCATAGGTACTATCTTTTTCGGTCAAATGCTATTCAGATAGATATTTTAACTATGAGGTACTCACTGTGAAGACTGTAGATGAACTATATTTCATTTTATTATATTATGATCTATGATTCTGTTATTCCATTTCGATTATCTTGTAAATCCTCCATATTTTTGTATAGGCCTATTCTTTCAGCAGAGGGTGTATTGATTGATTGTTTTTCTACGGAAATAAAGATCATTATTATTATCAAATACAACTTTCAGATCATTTAAAGACATTATAATATATTTTACTTCAATTATTTAGCCTATACATTAAAATAAATTCAAATACTTATAATTTATGTCTATTGAATTATGTGTGATATAATAAATAAGACATTATCAAAAAAATGTGAGAGACATGAAGGTTATATACAAAACTTTGAACAACAAGTGTCACAACACATGCATATTATATAGTCTGTCCAAGCAAAGAAGACCCTCTGGCAAGATGGGAGAATGACTCCAGCTCGATCAATAGTGGTTCAAGGATTATCAATTTGATCTCAAATTGTAGGAACAAATTTGATTTACCATTAAGACAACATTTCTAATTCTTGAATAAATATTGACCAAGCTGGAGTCATTTTCCCATCCTGCCAGAGGCTCTTCTTTGCTTGGACAGACTATAACTAACTTAGACAACGTTTAATAACACAGCGGACCTAAACAACGGATATACGAGAAAAGTCGGTTTCAAATTGTTACATCAATAATAAGGAAGATTTCCACCTTTACCATAAGGAGGATGGAAAACCATCACATTATAAATATACTTTGTATACGAATACCAATCGATGTTATTGATTCAAACGTCAATTCAAACTAACTTTTCATCAAGAAATTGTTTTAAAAAAAACTCAAGAAAACCAAAAGCCGAATCGAAGATCCTGATAAGCGAAATTGGAAAGCCTGAGGTCGAGCGTTTCCTGAAATAGACTGATCAAAACATCCCCAATACAGGTAGAAAAAACGAACGCATTACTAATTGAAAAATTCCATTACTTTTCCTTGACTCCGATGAGTGGTCAAAACTTATTCGATTTGGGAACTCTTCCATTTATTATTCATTCAGAGGCTGAATATCGTTTCCCACAATATTTCCTTTGTACTTCAACATTTCCACCGATCGAAAATCCATTACTTAGTATAAACCGTCCAAGCATAGAAGACATCCTTGCAAGATGGCAAAATTACTCCAGATCAGTCAATATTGGTTAAAAAATATACATTTGGTCTCAAATTGTAAAAAAACATTCTGATCTACAATTTGAGACCAAATTAATGATTTTTGTAACAAAATTGACCAAACTGGAGTCATTCTCCCATCTCGACAGAATGTCTTCTTTGCTTGGACAGACTGTATCGATCAAACCCTCTCCGAGTAATAGAAAAGTGTAATTCAATTAGATTCGCCCCTCAGAAATTCATAACTTTTTCTGACAACTTTTCCAACGTATTGATAACTCATCAATGATGGTGAACCCAATCCCGCAAAGTTCAAGAAACAAGATATAATCGTTGTAAAGTTTTAAAATTCCATTAATAGCTGAAAAGAAAGTTTGCGTCATGGCTTTTGGGTGATTTGAATTGTTCTTCAACTACTTATTGCTTATTTAGGTGTTGGGTTTTTTAAAGGGGCGTAACACTAGTAAGTAGAACACTAATTACATTGCAGTCCATAATTTCAATGATTAATTATCTTTCAAAATAGTAGATCAATTAAAATTAAAGTGGAACAGTACATTTTCACAACATTAAAATACGGAACTTTTATATTTAAATAAAAAATCCAATAATATAGAGACAAATTGAGGCCTCTTTATTCCCAGTACTTATTTTCATTATCAAGAGAATAAAATTATTAAATAATTAAAAACAAGTTTTCCAACATCCCTTAAGCAAGTACAGATTTTTTAAGCCTCTTACACAACATCACCTTGGGAGCTCCTCCCCATACTTCAACCTCTCATCAACAGAAATGAGTTCTTCATCCTCAGAAAACGAATACCCAAGAACTTATTTGACTTGGCCATCTCAAATATGAAATCGAAGCCTGAATTTGGATGTTCAAGAGAATATTATAGGCATTTGAAAATGTGATTTAGATGGGAAATCCTTCTGTTTATTTTTCTCCCTGTGTTTCTGTTTTACTTTATTCCCTAAATATTCCTAGAATCCATGTTGAAAAATATACGTTTTTGAGAAACTTATTGGTGATTTTCCAACATTTATCGAATTTCCAGCAACAGAATTCAAAGCCACCCACACTGTCAAGCTCTCTGTATTACTTCAGCTTCTTCCTCAATTAACATGTGAGCCCTAATAAGTAGAATCCTATTTTCAATCCTTCTATTGGTGGACCACTCAATCACCACTAAGCCAATTAAACGTATTATATCATGAACAAATTTCAAGCTAAAACGTCCCTTTGTGAAAGCGTTCACTTGGAACAAAGCCTCTCTCTCATCTGACCAGCACGCATTGTTGTAGCTTCTCCAACTACCCAACAATAATACAAGGAAATTTCTGGTAACATCGATGCAAATCCTCTCTGAGTTCCCTGAATTTTCACAAAGTGAACTGCTCCATTGGCTCCCATCATAACATGAATCAGATATAGTCTGTCCAAGCAAAGAAGACACTCTGGCAAGATGAGAGAATGTCTCCAGCTCGATCAATATTGGTTCAAAAATCGTAAATCTGGTTTCAAATTGTAGATCATAATGTCTCCTACAATTTGAGACCAATTTTTTAAATGTTTGATCAAATATTGACCAAGAAGGAACCATTTTTTCATCTTGCCAGAGGGTCTTCTTTGCTTAGACAGACCCTAATATGGGGAGCGTACTCCATTTTAGCGCAAAGAAGCCTCACACAACCCTCTACTGAATGGCAGTTGGGAATTTATATGTCATATGCAGAGTACCTACCTACTCAACGTTCATGTTGAGGTAATCTGTATTTAGAATAATGCTCATGTTGTGGAGATTCATGTGAGGTGATCTTTGTTTAGAATAATGGTCATGTAGTGGAAATTTTGGTTTATAATTATTATGATATCATGTTGTGAAGATCTCTTGTTGTGAGGGTTTAAGGCAAAGCTGGTCAGATCTGTGTTGTGATTCTCGAGCTGAATGGACCGTTATGTCAAGAACTATGAAGATGTCAAAAGTTCAGCTCTGAAGAGAGTTTACAAACCTCTCGTCTAGTGCGTTCACTGACTATTAGAGATAACTATATGGAGACTATAACTATATGGATAACTATATATAAACTATATGACTCTTTAGAGATAACCAAAACGTCCCTATCATTCACAGTGACTTGTAATTGAAACGTTGTAGGTGAATTTGAATCAAATAATTAATGATCTTATGAATCAAATGATCTCAGAGAACAAAATTGGGGACTAGCAAGAGGTTGGAAAATATCTATCAGACTATCTAAAGACTATCAGATCATCGTAAATCTAAAATTTGAAAGGAGTTATAGAATATAGGAGAATTTAGAGATTACTTTGGAAGTCTGGTACATTTTTCTAATTATAACAAAGAGTACGCTTTGAGAAGCAAAAATAGAGTCCCAAAACCAGTTAGACAAACAATATTAAGTACCGTTTTTTTGAAAAATACATGGATATGTTGATAGACCATTCAATAACACTGCTGAAAGGTTATCAAAAACAAGCAGATCACAAAATTATTGACAAACAATTTCAATTCATTATGATGAAGATGTTGATAATAATGCTTCAATACTGAAATTCAACTTCAGTAAAATTTCATGTTAAAACTAAATGTTGTTAACTTCTATTCTGAATTTCAACAGCTGTGAAATGACGACATTCAACATGGGCGCGTCATTGCAATTGATGACTAGAAATGACGTAATTTGACAACGTTTAAATTTAATTAGCTCATGGCAACTGCAAGCAACCCCTTACATTTTCATGCCTCAATTCCGCAGTGTTTTGATATTTTAATTCATCCAGGTATTTCAAAACAAGATTTTGATTTGGGAATCGAACCAGATGCTCTTTATGTTTTAATTTCTGCTCCGCCTATAATGGATACCTCATATCACAGCAACAATATCACACAAATAAGCCATCAAATGAAACAACAACATAAACAAACCGATTGATGGACCTAACCTAACAACAACAGATCGTATCTGTACTGCGTTTAGTCCAGAAGATTGAACGGTGTACTATGTTTAGTGAACAACAATTTCCGTTAATAGTGTATAATCTATCCGAGCAGAGAAGACATTCTGGCAAGATGGGAAGATGACTCCAGCTCGGTCAAATTTGGTTCAAAAATTATTAATTTGGTCTCAAATTGTAGGGGACATCTAGATCTACAATTCTAGGCTACATTCATAATTTTTACACCAATATTGACCGAGCTAGAGTAATATTTCCATCTTGTCAGAATGTCTTCTTTGCTTGAACAGACTAAACAAACAAATCCCACGTTGCAAATTAATATCGCGCTAAATGCAATGTTTGAACTCCAGGGGGACTAGTAACTCACGTCAAATACAACGCATGACATGGTAATTTTGATGATTGTAAGTGCTCTAGTACCAGCACATTGAACAACGTGTCTATAAATATACTGCATGTACTAATGAACTATATTATCGGCCTAAACATTAACGAACACCACGCGAACACAGACTGAATAAAAGAGAGAATTTTTATATTTTTCTACCCTCGTGGGAGTAATTTATTAATCACATGTGAACACTGAACAGAACAGCCCATAGTTAACGAGCTTCACTTAGTGATTACGCTACTTTTATAGCTGAATTTATAATGTTTTGTTTGTTAGTTGGTTACAGTTTAAACAATGGAAACGACTAAGTATTATTCGATAACAATCGATAGGAATTGCAACAAAATTATTACATCACATTACCATGTAAACTTGAAATTTGTATTTTTAGAGCATCGATCTCTCTTACTGATAGCCTACTGTAACAAAATTGAAGGGAAGTAGATTTATTACTAACGTAAACCACAGACACGAACGGGAGAATCAATCAACGAAATAATATTGGTGGATTTGCATGAGGTTTGTATTGTTCGGGAAATGCCCACAATCATTATCCAGAATAAGAGAAAAGGAAATGGTAAAAATTACCCAAAATCCACGCATTAATGAATTGATCACATGTTATTCTACTATTATCATCACCATTCCCTCGTATATGTAGGCTACAATTAGATAATATGTATAATATATGGGATAAGACAATAAACATATATGATACTATGGGATATAACTGAGATCTCTTACCTTTTTTGGAGAAGTTGTTGGAAATCAATAATGATCAATATAAGGTGATAAGCTCTATTGTTACAGGTTCTGAAACAAAATAAAACAACAAAATCAGTAATGAGTAACCTACATTATTAGCCTTTGTGGCTGAATCAACAGATCATAGCATGAATTTGTTTTAATTGGTAATATCATCATCATCATCATCATCATCATCATCATCATCATCATCATCATCATCATCATCATCATCATTATTCTCATCATCATCATCACTATTACATCATCATCACCATCATCATTCATTCATTATTGGATAATATTCATAAAGGACAGTAGACGAAGGTTATGCTCAAAACTGTTCCATTACCAACCTATTTCATTTCATAGACCAGAACCACATCAAATCATTCAAAAAACTATTCTTAACTAAAAATATACTTATAATTTGAATTTGGATACTATATGAAAACTTATAGTAGCCTACTATTATCAATCGGATGAGAATCAAACTCTTCAAAAACCTGTTATAGTCATGTCGAGCAGTTCTTTTTTGGCGCCCTGTGCGAGATTTTGACAAAAAATCGGAAACTCAATAAAAAAATGAAGATTTCAGCCATTTTCACTGCTCTACCAAACTTTCTTGAACATTCGAAATAGTTCCGAATTCAGCCAGCAGATGGCAGTAGCAATAGGGTGACTTGCTTCGACTTCCATTGGACACACCTCCAAGCTCCGCCTACGAGCAAAATGGCCAAGAACATCGGTTACAAAAGTTTCCAGATTCAACCAGTAGATGGCAGCAGTTGACGGGTGGTGTTTCAGTTTTGACTTGGACACGCCTTCATGCCCCGCCCTCTCTTTTCTTATTGGTTGACGGTGTTTCGTGAATTCTGTCTTAAAAAATGGCTGCTAGCAAGAAAATGGTGAATGGTGTATCATACACAATAAATTACGCTGATTTACTATTGACGTTCTTGTGCTAATATAATTTCTATTTATGTATTTAGGCTGGTTAGATTCTATCAAATTAGTATTTGAAGAATTTATTTAAAGAATGTAGTACTAGACTTCAATAGTTTTATGCTGTATGAAAATGAGATGAAAATATGATTTCGCACTCTCATCTTATACTTATTAATTATATTTTTTACGATGAATATAATGAAATAGAACTCAATCTATTCATGACTGAATAAAAAAGTTTAAAAAACTACAACAATTCGTTAAAAATATCAGGGAGAAGTTTTTAACGAGAACTGGCTTGTGATTGGTCGATAGAGTGTAAAGTGGTTGTCAGCCTACAATAGAATTAAATTCAAGAGGGGCGTTTCTTCTTGCCTTCTTGGCTTGCTTCATACATTGATCGTGGTTTTTCAATTGATAAATTTATTATGATGGATGATTGTATGCAGAGGAAATAATTTTTCGTGGATTCAAGTTGTTGTTAAAGTAAGTTTTTCATTAAATGGTGAAAAAATTATTCTAATAACCCAATTGGATTTTTTTTCAATTCCCGTTTAGCTTCAGCCGCCTCGGCGCCCCCTTGGCCGTGGAAACTTGTGCGATCGCACACTCCGCACACCCCACGCGAGGGCCCTGGAAGGCATTCTGGCAGTGGCAAGGTAGGAAAATGACTCCAGCTATCTCAATGTCAGTGTCATTTGTAACATGAATAATTATGAATTTTATCCCAAATAATAGAAGAAATTCTGTTCTACAATCTCAGACCGAATATATAATTTTTGATACACTATTGACTGATCTCGAGTCATTTTCCCACTTTGCCAGAATGTCTTCTATGCTCGACAAGACCATGGAAATTGAATTCAAACAAAACTAGCAGGTAACTGTGCTGCTCTGTAGTTCGACTCTATGTAAACCTTTTAAAAGCACTGCTCTCCAGCATGATCTGAAACCGTTTATTGAAGTTTTTTGGTGGGGACAGTCTAAATGTGAGTATCATAGTTTTGATTTTATGTTGATTTCAATCAAAAATTTGAAAAATAACTCCTGAGAGAATATGGCATGTTTATTTATAATGAAATATATGGTTGTAATGTGAATATAAAATTTAAAAAATAATGCCCGAGAGAACATGCCATATTTAATTATAAAGGTGAAATATGAATCAAATATTAATGATAAAATAATACCGAGATACGAAATTTCGGACAGCAGGAAGTACCTCCCCCATTCAAAAGTTACATCCCTCGAAACCACGTAACAAAACTCAGACAAATGAATGAGTCTGAAAAATCTCCAGGTATTATTGTTGTTTCCCCTTTCAGTTCCATTTTCCACCACCAGAGTTCGCGTGTAATATGAGGCCTACATGATTGTGTGAAGCTTCTACTCGTCTCACGAGGGGAAAAATTAATTAGTGAATGTGTGACAGAGGCTATTAATTCATAATTAGAGGTTGCGGCAGCTGGACTATAATTGTGGTCTACACGCCAGACTAACCACATGGTTCACGGTTCGAATCCATGTTTCATATGAATTTTTTGTGTGTGATATATTGTTGTAATCCAATCTCCAATCAATCAATAATTAATATGATGTTATTGGAGAAATATTTAATTAGTTTTGTCCATTCACTGTCCTTATTCTAGGTTTCATATAAAATTGTCGACTTAGAATTTTTATCATCATTTCATAAATTTGTAAAAATTTGCCATAATTTCAATTTTTTAATGTACTATTAGAGTACTCCAATATTACTATTGAAGTACTAGGCTTATCTTTATTTATTTTGAGTTCATGCAAGAAAATTTGAATAAGTTTATATATTCATTAAAGTTTGAATATAGTTTGATGAGTTACAATGAAAAAAATCAATTATTGAAAAACTTAATATGATCCAATATTCAAACTTGGAGATAAATCGATGTAACTTATTCATTCAAACTCTATGGAATTATATATTCACTTATTGCTCATACTTAGTTGAAGAAACACCAAGTAACCACTCTTGTAAGTACAGCAACTTGGATGTATATTTTCAAATTTGGAGATAAATTGATGTTAATTATTCATTCAAACTTCATGAAAAATCTACTCATAGTTCATTCATAGTTGAATAACACACATGTAACTACAGCAATAAATAATATTATAAGTAAACACAATATAGTAATAAGTAATAGGTAATACAGCAATAAGTAAATTATTTATAATGTACATACTATTAATTAAGAAGACAATTCAATCGATGTGGCTTATTCACTTGAACTCAAAAAATTACGCATCAACTCAATCCTCATACATAGTTGAATAAACTCAAAGTAACCACATGTAATTACAGTAATTTATCATGCTCAATACAAGAACACAACTTACTTATTAAAAGTTGATGAGCCCCTTTCTACACTAGGGTCAACCTATGTATTAGGCTGTAAGATTTAGGAAATTACTTATTCATTTCCCTAGAGCGTGATAGAGCCATGCTTTGTCCGTTCCTCATCTACTACTGTATTATTGTCTGTCCAAGCAAAGAAGACATTCCAGGAAGATTTGAAATGACTCCAGCTCGGTCAATATTGGTTTAAAAAATATCAATTTTGTCTAGAATTGTAGATCAGAATATTTTCTACAATTTGAGATCTGATTTTCAATTTTTTAACCAATATTAATTGAGCGAGGGTTATTTCCCCATCTTGTCAGAATGTCTTCTTTGCTTGAACAGACTATACATTATCACCAGCAAGAAACAAGGAGATCATCTGGTTAGCCAAACCCTCTGTGCCTTAGAATTGAGAGAAATTATTGTCCGACTTATTCCCTTCAGAGAACTCCGAACGAGGAGTCAAAGTTGAGGAATCCAATTGCAAAAGTGAGTAAGTCACCAGAGGGTCAAAGAATAGTTCCTTCAGTAGAGGCAGGTCCAGGGAAGAGGGTGATGAGGGAAAGAGTGAGAAGGGGGTGGGGAAGAAAGGAAGGAGAAGAAGAGAAGGAAGAGCAAAGAGGATCAGGAGTAGAAAAGCACTAATTCGCACTGCAAAAGAGAATAATGAACTTAGTTAACGTTTTGTAATGAGCTAGGGGACTCGAGATAATCATGAATATTTGACGAGTTCTTACACTAGGAATAGAAAGAGAGAGAAACAGAAAGTGAGCAAGAGATTGTGGAGGAGTGCGGGAGAAATTGAAGGATAGGAAGAAGTTTAAAATCTATAAAACGAAAATTGATAAGTAGGATTTATGTTGTTTGAAAAAGTGATGAAAGTGGTGACAGGGATCGATTGAGTACAAAAAAAAAGATTTTGGGGAACTTTGAGAAAATGAAAATAAAATGAAAAGTGAAGAGTAGAAAATGAGAGAAACATCATGGGGAGACTTAGAATAATATATGTCAATGAAAAAATATGTAAGAAGAGGAGGAGGAAAAGGAGGAGGAAAAGGAGGAGGAGAAGGAGGAGGAGGAGGAGGAGGAGGAGGAGGAGGAGGAGGAGAAGGAGAAGGAGAAGGAGAAGGAGAAGAAGAAGAAGAAGAAGAAGAAGAAGAAGAAGGAGAAGAAGAGGAAAGTGGAAAAGAGTAAAAAAGAGAAAAAGAGAATATGGGGAAGAATGAGGTATGAGAAGAAAACAGAGCATAAAAATAGATGGAGGGGATAAACGAGGTAAAAAATAAGTGGGGAAAAATATAGGAAATTAGCAAATGTGCGAGGGTGGAACAGAAAATTGAGAGATAGCCAGGAAGGAGAGATCAATATAATTACACAGATTTGGAGCATGGAGGAGTTCATGTAGGGGAAAAGGACGAATTCGCTTTTGGGGCGTTAATGGTCAGCGGAAATGAACAAGGAACCGGCAAAAAAGGGAAGGACAGGGTGGGGATGAGGATGGGGGGAAGACGAGAAGGAGGTTGGAGCAAGAAAAAGAATGGAAAGATGTGGATGGTAGGAGAAAAATGGAGGTTGGAATAGATTGAAATAGAGAAAAAGTAAAAAGATGTTGAGAAGAGATGGATAGGGTAAGGTAGATGGTGGAAAAAGAGGAAGATTGGGGTGATTGAAGTTGAAGTTAGAAGAAGAAAGGAAGGTAGGAGAAGTATGAAAGTTGGAATCAAATGGAAAAGAGAAGAAGTGGAATGGAGAGAAAAGAATGATGGGAAGAGAAGAAGAATAGTGCCTGGTAAAACAAATAAAGGGAGAGGAAGATGGATATAAGAGAAGGAATGTGAAGACTAAACAGAAAAAGGGAAAAAGTAAAAATGGTGAGAAGAGAATGAAAAAGAAAAACAAAGTACCTAATTGGAGAAGGGTAAATAGAGTTGAAGTGCAGTAGGGGAAAAAGTCAATAGGAAAAAGAAGAGAAAGGAATTAAGGAAAATGAAGGAGGTGGAGAGGGTGGAAAGAGAGAAGTTGAAAAAGGAGATAAGGACGATGGAAATAGAAGGAAAACGAAGCTGGAAGAAACGAGAGAAAGAAAAAGGATTACAGGAGGATAATTGGGTAGATAAAGGAAAGGATGTGAAAAGTATGCAGAGGAGAGAAGGAAATTGGTTAAAGAGTGGGAGAGACGAGAAAGGAAAGGGTGGGAGGAAGAAGGTAAGGGAAGAAAAGGAGAGGAAAGAAAATAAGAGCGGGTGATAAAGATGGTGGTAAGAGAAAAAGAAGATAGAGAAATTGTTGAAGAAGAGAAAACCATGAACGAATGGTAAATAGAACCTGGCAGATGAGACCAAAGAAGGAAAGAAACCTGAAAAATAAATGCGAAACAAGGAAAGAAAATCAGACAAAACCACATTCATGATGAGAGTGTACGGTGGGTGGAGTCCCGTATATAACAGAAATTGGAATGTGCAAGATATTTTTCATTTCTGCATGAAATCGAGCCGGGTTACTGATAGCAGATATAACTTCCGACTTCGCATAACTCCTATAAGCTACGGAATACAATGTATTCAAAGCCGAAAATTACAACAACTACTAGAGTACGGTGATAGCAGATGTATTGGCATTCGTCAAAAAAGCAGACTGATGGATTTTACTGTTTATGACTGTTTGCAAAAGTCTGTCCAAGCACGGAAGACATTCTGGCGAGATTGGAAAATGACTCCAGCTCGGTCAATATTGATTTAAAAATTATAAATCTGGTCTCAAATTGTAGATCATAATGTCTCCTACAATCTGAGACCAATTATATAATTTTTGAACAAGTATTGACCGAGCTGGAGTCATTTTCCCACCTTGCCAGAATGTCTTCTTTGCTTGGACAGACTATAGAAGAAAAAAAGTCAGGAAAAGTAGTAAAAGCTTCCCTATTTCACGACGCTTATCAAAATACCAAGTGAAAACAGCAAATAAACCCGTAATGGATTCGTTAGCGGGTGGATCTGTTGATTAATCCATTCGATATAAGTCGGAGAAATGTCGTGTCTGTCGTAATTCCGTAACTGAAAATGCTTTCCATTATTTTATCTCGGTGTCGAAGTTTGATCACCCATTTTTCTCGTTGATGGAAATATTGGTGGAAAAATGTATTGATTCATAGTATTTCAATTGGCATTCAAGCATATGACTAAGATACATTCAATAAGGTAACTTTAACGAGAGGTGGTGTGGAAGACAGACGTGATGCTGGCGACTGTATTAGGTGAGTCGTATCTGTTTTACTCTGTTAGGATGGTCCAAACAAAAATTCCGCGGTTTGTCATAGGGTATAGGTATCAAGATAAGGATAGATAAACTAACTGTATGAATAAAGTTCAAATATAACTAATATATTTATATAAAGAGAAATGTAGGTTAAGCATTATTGTTGGTGTACAGAGTCGTCCCGTCAATGGGATTAGGAAACATGGAATTGATTGTGACAATTGTATGGAATAATAATTAAATAGGCTTGAATGACAACCCGTGTTTTATGTCTTATGTAGGAAAAGATTAGTGCCCGTTCTCTCCCATCTAGGTCTCCCTAGGTTACATATTTCAACAGAAATATGATCACATTATTCACTAATACTAAGCAAATTGAATTAAATCAACAAATTTTATCAAGTAGAAACAGAGGATGATATCAAAATAAAAACCCCAACTAAAATAAAAATACCAAATTAGTGTCTAACACTTTTATTGTATTAGTATTGCAACCCCTTCCTGTTGCAATGATCCTCTATTTGTCTCAATCAAATTGATATTTCAACATTTTAACATATTAATTTCTTCATCATTCCACCCCTTATAATTTGATTTTGTCTATGTAGAAATAAATGAATATGTGGATAGAAAAATTGTATGTTATTAATGATGGAGAGTCCCTTACTGGTAGATTCCATCCCATCGATATGTATTTGGCCAAAATATTGGCCACCCATCCAAGAGAAGTCCACAGAGTTCGTGTCTTAACTTCCGATCACTAAGCAGTCAACCTCACCAAGCGGCGTATACCCAATAATTGTATTGATTTAAAGGATAATATATTGATACTACTATATTATATTATTCTAATCACATTCAAAATGGGCTTGGTCCCGAAACATGTCAGTAAAAAATAATATATTAAATTTTTTTTTTTTGAAAGGGGTATTTGATTTTTTCATTTTATTTGTCAATTGTATTGATACTGAACAACAATGAAAATTGTGTGATGATACAGCTCCCGTTTACAGTAGAAAACAAATTAAACAAAAATAATCCCAGACAAAACACAAAAAGTTTCAAAAACGTGGCTTGGTTAAACTTGAACAGTAGCTGAGTATTGGAATGAAACCTAGAGATCACGTGCTAGAACCCAGTAAATAAAAAGCGCCCCTCCATTTAGAAATAGTAGCCTAACCAACTACCCTGTGGTGACTTTGAATAGCAACTTGATCAGTAGGCTATAGTCTGCTCAAGCAAAGAAGACATTCCTGCAAGATGGGAAAATGACTGCAGCTCGATCAATATTGGTTCAATAATTATAAATTTGTTCTTAAATTGTAGGAAACATTCTAATCTACAATTTGAGACCAAATTTATGATCTTTCAATGAGTATTGACCGAGCTGGAGTCATTTTCCCATCTTGCCAGAATGTCTTCTCCGCTTGGATAAACTATACAGTGGGGGAATCGAAATGGAATTAAAAGCCAGCTTTGTTAGGTACGCACCTAACGATTTTCCGGTCCTGTTATATTCATTAAGCGCTTCTATTAGTGGCAACGCAAAAGGAGCGTAATTGTCGCAGACCACGGTGTAACAGAGGCATTACATAGATTCTCATCTATTATGCACATGAGATAGTTGTTGATAACATTATCAAAACCTTTGAATATGAAATCCTGTTATGCACTACTGAAGTGCTCAAAACAATACAACGTCACAAAACTAATGAAATAAACTTCAACTAACGAAATAAAAAACTCTGATAATGTCAATTCTACCTTTTATTTTGGCTCATGACGATTTGGGAACGATTTTACAAAACGACTCAAATCGATTCGAAACTTCTCAGTCGAATTTTCCATAATTGAACATGAAATTTATTATTCATTTATTTAAAGGTTACATAATTATTCAACATCATAGGGAGCAGGCTTCTATACACCGAAATGGAATGTTGAATGGAAGGTGACCAAATGATCAACTTATCATTTTATACAAAAACAATGAACTCATTACACACATTTTATAATCTATTCAGTTACAGAAGTGTTACATTACTGCTCTGCCTACATTACGGCCTCAGTGTGAACACCTCCATTGAATGCTGTGTGTTACTATTTGTGGGAAAGGGTGGCCACCCGTATACAGCAGCCTATCCAAGCATAGAAGACATTCTGGCAAGGTGGAAAAAAGGCTCCAGTTCGGTCAATATCAGATCAAAATTCATGAATTTGGTCTCAATTTGTAGGAAACATTCTGATATACAATTTGAGACCAGATTTATAATTTTGAATCCAATATTGACCGAGCTGGAGCCGTTTTTGCATCTGGCCAGAATGTCTTCTCTGCTTGGACAGACGAAACTTGCTTTCCGATAAAGCGCGATAAGGATAGCATGTGAAGCAGTCGTTAAAAGCTTTTTCTCAGTTTGTTTTACTCGCAAAACCAATGTAACCAGCTAGTAACATCAGCCTGTGGTTGAGATGTATATGTGTGAGTAGCGCAACATTCTCATTAGAGTTGACTTTTTTCATGAGTGATATACATCACTTGGAGAAAATGATATTACGCCGAACTAGAGTGGAACTAGACTGAACTATGAACTCTAAACTACATTTTTCAACTTCTGACTAGAAATTCATTGTTTTTCCATTCTTCTACGTGTTACTCGAATCCGGAGGTTATAACAGATAGAGCATAGTTTTATGAATTGCTGTAGTTCTACAGAATGGTGGTGAATTTCTAACACACTATCAACATTGCATGGATTGGATTGGCTACTGTCACATACTGAAGTGAGTGATTCACATTTTGAATTCAATGAATTTATTTGCCAAATTATTTACATCTATAAGGTAAAACAATTTATAAGATAATTTGAAACTATACAGTAATAAATAGGACATAAAATCGTTTTTTACTAAACAATATTATATGAGACATTTTTGGCACTGCCAACATAAGATAAACTTGTGTGTTGGCAGTGAGCTGTATTTATATCTTCATATCTCATCAAGTTCAGAAAACATTTCTGATAGTACGGTAGTTAATTATGTTATTATAGATTCAACATAATTTACATTTTCTTATTCTGCAGGAGTTTATGAATGAAAATAAATATATATCCTTGTGATAAAACGCGTGAGAGCCATTTACTCTCATGATTCTGCTATAAATTCACGGCAAAAGAAAAGTGGCACTGTTATAGCCTACTCAATAATATGTGGTGATTCAATTGTGTGTTTGGAATAATTTCATGTTCCAAATTTTGTATTTTCGGAAGAGTTCTATTGTCTCTAAGTACAAAATTAAGAAAAAACAACATATTGTTAATAAATTCCCTAGTTCAGAGATGAAATTACAAATAAACAAATGGTAAATACAATATTTTGTTGCATTATTGATTCTAACAATATCAAGCAGAACTATTCAACACAATAAGTTCCAACAATTTTAATCAATTTTCTACAAATAAAATAGTGCAATACACTAAATTTGAACGGAAAACAAACTTTCACAATGTAATATGCCTATCATACCCTGAATTGGTTACGAGTATATAATATTCCATAATCAGAAGAATTATTATACGACTAACGTAATTTATTAATTCTTGACACATTTCCTATTCTTTAAAATAATGTCAGGAAAAACGTTGCATTAAAACAGTTTGTACGAATTATAAAAAATAAAACATTTTAATGGAAAATGTATATCTTCACGTCGAATGCGAAGATGCATGATTGTCTATTATCTTGCATTTACTCAATGAACCGACTATAAATAGATTAACCAATGTCAAACAATATTCCATTACTTGTTGAGAGTACAAACTAATTCGATACACTTCCATCATTTGTCAAAATTTTGGTTGATGAAATAATGTAATATACATAACAGTGACAACATGTTGATAAACCTGTCATGAGGGACTGCTAATGCATTTAGCAACCATGTTTTGATACTCGTTGAGCAGAGTACTATCTAATGAATAACACATCTCTAAATCTGACATTCATTTCCACTTGTCAAATTTGAATTGCGAATGACTCCCACTCTTGACTGATGGACAATTGCTGAGTGAACTTGACTTCCATTCACTCATCACTTGCTATATTTAGTATTAGAGCCATTGAACCAGAAGAGAAATGTGAATATTGTTTTTTTAAGATCCGGATTCATCAGCTTATAACAAAAAACGTTTTTGAGCTGAAAGGGAACCAATTTAAATAATGTTGTGAATTGTTCACCAAAAAGAATGGATGAAACTTCAATGGTACAGTTTCGTTTTCTAGTGTGCCTTCTCTCAATTTTCTGAACCTGAATTCCAATCAGACCTGCTAAACTATGAAACTCCCTCAAAACAGTTTTGAAATTTTAAAACTTTTTTCTAATTTTAATCAAAATTTTTTTCAATTGATGAGAAAAACAGAGAAGCAGTGATGGACACATTGAGCACTAACACATCACCGTCAATGACGGTTCGTCATACAAATCGAAAATTAACAGAAATTACTGTTGTTTTCAATTTCATTTTCCTCATTAATCAATGGGGAAGGTTGCATTTTATCAAAGTTTGATCTACAAATCGAATCCTCAATCGTAGGTAGGCTTTACAATATTTTTCTACAACAGGACTTTCAAATTTCAATTGAATTAGGACTTTGGTTACAGTCGGTTCAAATTTGTTCACAGGCAGATAGTAAAGAATTAGACGTTGATACAATTATTGCTACCTTCAATATTGAAGAGAGCAACTCTTATTCTCTATACTATAGACTATATACTATAAACTCTCTCTAGTTCTATTCTCTCTGGTCACAATCGTATTGTAAATCATGGAATATCTATTCAGAACGACCTCTAATATTTCGACAAGTTTCAAATCCAACACTGGAACAATCATGAATTCCAAACGGATCCTCAAAGCGATCGGTCTCAGAACACCGAACAATACTTCCATTTCGAATTTCTATTAAGCTGAAAAACTTGTCGAAGGGATTAAATAGCTTTATCGCGCATCATCTGTGACGTCACCCCATTTCAAGTTTTGACCAGATCCTCCAATCACATTCAATGGCTTCTCCTTCAACGGAGAAACTCCTCTTCCAGAAACTTCCTCCTAGATCCCATTTTCAACTTCCAGCTTTTGCTCAACTTCTATAAAGCGAATTCAAGAATCTAGACGGACAAAGCTTTTTGAAGTCTACAAACTTCCCTTCCCATATATATCTGTAGATAGAACCTGATCTCAATGTTGGGAATTCACAAACTCAGTCCTTCAAACATATATATCAAGCAATGAACATATATTTGGGAATCTACAAACTTACTGCTTCAAACATATATATCAAGCCCCGAACATGTCCTGAGAGTTCCTGATCTGAATGTATATATACTACAAAGACGTGTTCAATTCTGTACGATCTTCAACACTAAAAGCTAAACTTTGCTCTATGGACTGTGAATTGTTAAGAGGACCAAACTGACTAGAACTAGACTATATCAGCATAGGGAAAATCATTATTCTCACTCTCACCTTTCGCTGATTCTTGGACGGAATCTTGAGTTTGAAATAACTCAAAGCTTCCCCGAACTCGAAATCCCAACAGATAACCCAGACTTGGAAATATTTTGAAGTTCCTAGCACACTTGAAACCACTGAAGCTCTTGTTCTAAGAACTTCAACGACTTATATCTACTCAACACTCAAAGTTCTTGAAGTTATTTTACAATCTAGATTTTGAACTAAAACTATTACACAGGTTGAAATTGATATTATAATGGAAATTAAGTCCATTAAACCTTGAAAACCTGCATTTCATGGAACTAGTTCTGACATCGAAAGTTTGATACCGCTCGAACTCAAACTTAACATTCCAGACACCTTTTACATCATTAAAAAACAATTCATTGAAACCCACTATCTTTGGAATTTAAAGTTGAAAATATCTTTTGCCATATAGAATACTCGAATAGAAGCATCAATTATAAATCTTCTTTATAATTATCGTCTATAATTATCTTCTTTATAAATCTTCCAAACTCAATTATCGAATGAAGCGGTTGATTAGATCAAGCGTTAATTTATTCAAAATTTTTCAGAGGTTATTTAGCGTATGTCAGGGAATTGGGTTAAGTTACAGTCTTGTAATTACAATTCAAGCAGGGGAAAAAATAAACCTTTGAAAATTGAATTTGAATTTGTAATTGAACTTTAAACTTAAAATTAAACTTTATTTAGAAATAAACTTTCAATTTGAAGTTAAACTTTATTTACAAATAAACTTTCACTTTAAAATTAAACTTTTGAATTTTGAGTTTAAAAACAGGAGTATATATATTACACTAGAATAAAGTACACAATTTTTGCACCAAAGTACATTAAAAATTATAAATTTGAAACTCTTTCACATCCTACAATTTAAAAACTTGAAGTTACATACTCACATTTACAGTCAACAACTCTCCAATTTTTCGAATTCCTGAAATATTTCATATCAATACCTCCGAGGTCGAATACCAAATTAAATTTCCCATAACAATTGAAACAGACTCCTACAGAATTGCAGAATTTCGAATCCGCGCCTGGCTAAACTCACCGAGTGCAGATAATACAGTCATTAATGTGGGATTCCATCTACTGAATAAACTCACTAATGTTATCTGGTCAGAGAAAATTTAATTAGGTAGTGCGTTTGTAAGCACTCTACAATGGAATCGGGCGCGCGCTCCAGATGAAAGCTGTTGAAATTGGATAGCATCCCGTCCCAGGGAAAGAATCTCTGAAATTAAATTCACCAGTGCAAATTAACGTGCATTTGAACCTGCTTGCTGCTTCCTGTGCTGTGAACCTCGACTCAATACTCGCACAAAGCTCGAAACATGGCTGTTTCCCCGGTGCAGGAAATCGTGTTGTCTTTCACAAGTGTCTCTTGATTAAAAACAAGGAGTATTGTTTTGAAAAGTTGATATTGTTTACAAGAGTTTCGCAGGATGGATATTATGAGTTTTGTGAGGAATGAACACTTTTTTATTCATTAATTTATTTATTTGAAAGATTACAATATACTCATTGAGTAATAGCACAGACCATCAAGTCTAAAGCGGCTCTTTTCCAAATTTTGATAACAAAAATTTCAAATGACCTAAAGACTGTGTTTAGCCAACATTGATCCACATCCACTTCTGTGAGTTTTGTAAGGAGTAAAATGACTTTATGAGGAATATTGGATACATGTATTAATAAATAAAAATGTGAAAAAAATGTTGTGAATTCTGTTGGAGACATATTGAGATTTTTGAGTGGGCGTAAATATTGTGATATTTATGGAAATGACGTGTATGACTTAATGATGGGAGGACCCTCAAGCTACGGCCGCACTGTCGATGGGTGGATGGTCTGGATAGGCTTCAGCCGCCATATTTGATTTTTTATGGACAACATAACCTAAAAACCAGTGTTACATCATACCATTTACACTATGCATTTCTTTGAATCTCATATGTTTAATAGATAAACCACCTATCCTCTGTGTTATCCACCTTCTACTCACCAACAATGCGGCCTCAGCTCTATGGGTGGGTTCCATCTCGTGTACTCAAGTAGGTGTACTGGGCCAGAATACAGGTCACCCATCCAAGAGCAATCCACAGTGTTCATGACTTAACTTCGCGATCAAGTAGGAACCAGCTGGCCAATACCCAGCATTGTTATAATAATTGAAAGATAACTGTTGAATTGTTGAATAATTGTTAAAATTGTTGAATATTTGATAGCTAAGTTTGTCAAAGTGTGACTGGAATGGGTCAATCCTCAAACACACCAGGTCGATTCCTGGCCACGGTGAATTGACAAAGAAGATGAGTTCGATTAATAGTCTAAGATTACGAAGGGTTGAGGAGATACGAAGATTAAGGTTGAGTGGTGTAAAAGACTAATGAAGAATATTTTCATCTAATTTCACACGTTGAATCGAGTAAATAGTAGCGAGGCTGATAGAATAATCATGAATTTAATGAGAATTTGTATAGTCTCCAATTTTAGTAATGAATAGATATTATTCAGAATTCAATAAGGGAAGAGTATTTATGAAGGTGAATACCAAGCCAACTCGAGTCTTGTGAGTGATTGATGAGGGGTGGGGGGTTTTGATAATAGAAGCCTTTTTAGGCAGTCGTGATCGGCTGTTTAACTACAACTGTGAAAGTAAGGGTGAAGGGGTGATAATTGCAAATTACAATTGTATTCTATTGAATAACTGTATAATATGAAAGATACAAGATTTCAAGTGGAAACCACAAAATTTATAATTCTATCACATTATAAATTGATGATTTCATTAGAATAAATCCTTAATCAATAATGATTATTAATGGAGATATTTAGACTATTGGAAACTGAATATTGAGAATATTTATAATGAAAAACAACATCCAATGGGTATAAATTATGGAATTTGATAAGTAAATAATGAATTTTTGTTATAGGAGAATTTTCAAGAGGGATTGATTCCAATAAGTTGAGTTGCAGAGATGGTATTTAATTAATAATGGATTCTAGTCAGTGGCAGAATTCGATTACAAGCAATGAGTGGAGTGGATGAAGCTTATGGATTACGAGAAAAATAATAATAAAAACATTGTTAATTGAAATTTCATTAAATAACTGAATTGAGAACATAGTTGACGATTCATCACACAGCTCAAATAATAATAGAGTCCTCTTAAAACAGGAAAACAATTCGTATTCAAGACTTAAATTGGCCAAGTAAATTTGAATACTTATATGGGCATCATCCGCAGCAAAAACAAAATTGAAAAGAAAAAAAACAAAAAAAGAAACATCATATAAGAGCTTAGTTGGGATAGACTGATAGAGTATATATTTATTTTCTTTGTACTGAGACATTGATGAGTCATAATGATATTATGACTCATGCATTTTTACAATTTCTAGCGGAGAAGAATTAAAATTATAAAAATAAAATAATTTCTTGAATTGAAAGTTCATGCTAACGAATTGAATCTGTAATTGGTCTCAAAAAATATATTCCATAATCATGTCAGATGTCTCTATGATATCTCATTTATGAATCAAACTAACTCCAAACACTTTGGAACTCATGTTTCACAAACCATGAAAACATTGAATTATTTCACTAAATCCTCCTCCAATACTGAACATCCTTAACAAATTATAACATTCCTTTGTAAATTTGTTTCGGCAACTCAATCGTTTTTAACATTTTGAAAATCATTCTGACTTTATTCGTAGATAGATAGGCCTATGCTACTAAATCAACCGTATAGAAATTCGAACACAACCAGTTAGGAAATAATTCAAAATATATAAATCGAACCGCTGCTGATCATAGAAGGACATCAACTATTCACCCTTAAATTGATGGATCTTTTCTCTCTACAAATTAAATTTCAAACTAGAATACTGGATTTCGAACTGGTAATCACTCAATACATGTTCAATTGATAATATCAAAGAATACATCTCATAATCATGATTCCATGATATCTCAATTATGATTCAAACCAAACCCAAAAAATCATAAACCTTTGGTTTTATAAGCTGAACCAATCATTTTGTTTATGCAACTCTTCTACAGGCTGCCATAGCCACTTCTAGTTTTATGAGATCAATTTAAACTACACTTATTACAAGTATGCAAACCCACATCAAAGTTCCATAATCAGATACAATAATTTGAGAACTAATGAAAAACAAAATAAAACTTACTCAATTAACTTCCAGGAACTCTCCCAAAAACCAGTTCAACTCATTCACAACAAACACGGTTTTCCAAATATTTTAACAGATCATTAAAATAACGTCTCAAGCTTAGAAAAACGTCCCAAACTGCTAATAAAACGTTGGAAAACACTTCAACTTGAAAAAAACGTCTCGAACTACAGTATTCGCAGAGCGTCTAGAAAAACTTTGGAAGTTTCATAAAATGGTTCATATTTAGTGAAACGTCTTCAAATGTTAGTAAACGTATTTAACTGTTATTAAAACGTATTTAACTGTTAGCGAAACGTCTGGAAAAACACCTCAAACTGTAAGCTGAACGTCCAGAAATACGTTGGAAGTTTCGAAATATGTCGCGAATCCGCGTGCTATCGAAAAAAGCACGACAAACTGATCGCAGTGCTCAGAACGCCGTCAAAAGCAAGACTCCACATGACAGCGCGGCCGTACCCTAGCCGGCTGACGCCAAGCTTCCGCTTTCCGCCGCTAGGTGACCGCCACTGCGCAAGTCAGCGCTGTCAGCTGATTGGCCCCGCCAAAAACTTCGCTGCCAGCCACAGGTTGGGAACAGCTGATTGTTGTAATGGCTTGGACAAAGGGGTTAACGAAGAATACATTGCATGAATCTATTAAAAAGTTGAATTATTGTGAACGTTGTCAAATAAAGGAATGTTGTTACTAACGATCATCACTCGTTCATCATGAACGATGATCGTTCTTGATATTTGAAAACAAGAATTGTGATTGGTCACAGCTGATTGACAACTATCGTTCTATCGTATTGTTACTATCGTAACAACTATCATCGTTCATGATCAACGAAAATCGCACCAGTAACAACATACCTTAAACCGATATCATACCATCCACTTTCGCACAAGGTTCCTGCTTATTTATCAACTCAATCATATTTGAGAGATAGATAGATAAAATGACTTCATTTTACACTTATTGCACATAGAGATATAGATTAGGACTCGATAACGTGATAGGGGAATTCAATCAAATTTAAATTCTACCCTGAAGAATTAATTAAGGGACTGATCAGGTCTGCATCTAATATAATTCAAGGTAACAGCATGGTGAACATCTCTAAATATATGGAACAAGGTGTTGTTCTCAAGAATTCTTAGAAAGACTAGGATCCATTCTATCATAGCAAAATGATTGAAATCATAATTCAACCAGGTACAGAGAATGATAACTCTTGAAAGATCAAATTAATCCCTAATCCCTTTGTTAGCGTTCACTTGTGAAGAATGATTTTTCACAACGATATGTACGTGTAAAAGTACAGGCAGACTTTTAAATAACAATTAATAATCCATTTGGAAACAATTGCCAATAATTAGGAATGTTTCACCCTCAACTCTCTTCTCTACAGTCAGTTTCAATCTCCCAATGCGATCATGATCAAAAAGTCCTACTTCAAATAAAAATGAGGGAACCGTGAACGATCCCTATTATCATATGTGATAATTCATCCTTCTAATCAGGTTGATTTGCATCTATTGCCTTTTTTCAAGAAACTTCGCTTCTAAAAAACGAACCTTTATGATGGATTTATTTATCAGTTACAATTTCAAATTACAGTAGACAGATCTTTTTCATTCACGGGAAAAAACTTAAAACTCGAACATTCAACGAGAAAATAGCCCAAATAGTTGATTCAATATCACTCTGCAATCGGATATCGAGAGTACACCAACAATAAATTATTTGCAGATGGATTCCCGCTCTCGAATCTGTATGCTAGCAGCCCGAAAAAACCCATCTGATAGCGAATTCTGAGCCAAAAGAAATCACTCGAAAACGAAAAAGTGAATACACTCGGCTCACTCCATCAAATATCGGCGTGGTTTACAGAATAAGGGGACGACAAAAATCCATGGAGAGGAAAAAGTGACGCATGAAGAGATAGAAATTCGAAGGCACGAAGAGGAGGGGAAGGAGGATGAGGAGGAGGAGGAGAGGAGGAAGGGGAGGAGAAGGAGGAGGAGTAAGTGGAGAAGGGGGAGGAGGAGAAGGAAGAGGAGGAGGAGGAGAGAAAGGATATTGGTACGGAAAAAATGAAACCAATGAAAAAATGCGAGGGGGACCATGGTGTTAGTCATAACGTGTAGGGGGCTTGACAGCCGTGAAAAAGGTTGTGTGAGGATTGAGAAAAATCGGTGAAAGAAGAAGAAGAAGAGGAGGGAGAAGAAGAAGAGGATAAGAGGAAGAGAAGGAAGATGTTAGAGAATAAAAAGCGAAAATAGTCGAGATGAAGAGCAAAATGAAGTGGACCAAGGTAGACATTGTCACGTGTGAAGAGGGGGACAAGACATATGTGAGATCACGTGATCGAGGGAAGCTTACATCTCACACGCACGCACACACATTACGCAAGCTACACTGGTCGGTATCCCATTGATAATATGTGACGAAAAATGTTATATCCATATTGAAAAGATATCAATAACGAACTGTATTCAGATTTAGATAGATAGTATTCAGATTGATTTCAGAATATCAGCATTCACTGAATCGTGACGGGCGAATCAGAAGGGGAAATATCTAATGAGATTTTTATTCTTCAAACATCACAGAATATCTAAATATATCCACCCAATGGATAATTCCCAACTTGGAGATCTTCAACAATATTCAAAATACTACTAACAATCATTTGCAATGAGATTTTTATTTGTCAAATATTATTAGAATAACTCCACCCAATGTCCACCCAATGTATAATTTCCGCCTCAGAAAACCTCAACAATATCCAAAATACTACAAACATTCATTAGACAGTGATTGATTGAAAATCCAATTAACACAATAGAAAATAATTTCAACCAGTTATTTTGGTAGGAGAACTGAATTTTCACCCACAGATACTAGTGTATTAGTATGTACTCAATGAATACAGAGTAATATCATAAAGGAAATATAAGTACTGTTCATTCGAGTTCTCTTTGGTAGTATGAATACTATGTATTCTAGTATTCGTGAAACTACTCACAAGACATTAAAGTTTGCCAATATCCTAGTAATGGATATCGTATTTTATTTTATGGATACTTTGTTTTATTTTCTTTTTTGAGGGTGATGCCCACATGGGCTCTTGGGCCTGTGCGTGGGTAATGGGAAGGATGATGAAGAGAGAAGAATGGACCTACTGCTTTAGGTGAGTTCCGAACCACCGGGAAACGATTTTTGAGGCTCAAAAATTAAATTCAGAGGAACCGGTCACCAGTACAACAGTGGTGGCAGAGGTACGTCGCTTATCTAATCTCACTGATTAGACGCTCTCTACCACTGGGACAAACCGCTTTCCAATGTGGGTATCACCCTCTTTTATGGATACTATATTCTATGAAGACACTACATAATTTTGTTCAACTACATACATGAATGGAATCACTCCTCTGACTGACTGACTCTGAACTACTACCGAACTTCTACGCAATCGCATTCAAAACTTACAATATTTCCAGAAACCCTCTCATATCCGACATGTTTTACACCCCCTATGCTATGTTTCCGCTGGAAACGAATCATTTCCAGTAACACAAACTCCATCCTAACTCCGAGTGAGTATCATTCTAATCAGATTAGTATCGTATGCCATGCATGAATTTAGCGGCATATGCCGCTCATGTATTTGATCTCAAGTTTCACGTTATGTTGAGTTCTGTGTATGTGACATACAAGTTTGTCAGACGACAAAGAATAGTTTGTATCACACATTTAAGCAAAGAAGACATTCTGGCAAGATGGGAAAGTGACTCCAGCTTTGTCAATTTTAATTCAAAATTCATAAATTTGGTCACAAGTTGTAGGTAACACTCTGATCTACAATTTGAGAACAAATTTATAATGTTTGAATTAATATTGACTAAGCTGGAGTCATTTTCTCATCTTGCCAGAATGTCTTCTTTGCTAGGACCGACTATATCTCACGTCTTACTTTTAGCAAGTTGCGAACGTTCTAAAATACATTAGCTATTCATGCCCTCCAAGTTTCAAGCGAAAGAGAACTCTATTCCAATGTGGTGAGAAGACACCCCTCACAATATAAATTATATAGTAACGAGGTGTCTTCTCAGTTTGCGCGAATTATAACACGTACTACTTGAAGCGGATTGTCATTAATTCATATCGGCTCTGCTTGTATCATCAGCGTCTGCACAGTTCTGCTCTATGTTACAGTTCCGTAATGATAATATAACTTGGACCGCCAGTGTTACTGGAAATGGAACTATAGTTAGATACCGCGTAAATATTACCATAGTTGGATATCACGCACATTGGGAACTTGACGGAATTCTGTATTTTCTCTAATTCAACATTGATATCACTTCATTCAAAACAAAATTTGTATACTATCTATCATTTATGAGCCTATTGACCACTAAAGAAGTATAAATAAATAAATAAATTGTATTTCCAGAAAAAATACATACATAAAATGTAATACAATAATAAAAACAAACAACAATAAAGCAAAAATTTCTAACGTGTGATGACGTGTTTTTTTTTTCTTTTTTTATGAAAATTAACCTACTCCACTATGGCATGCCATGTCCTAGAGTAGGTTTAGGGCAAATTAGTGCAAATTACTTTTGAGCAAATTAGTGATTACAGTAATAAGTAAGTGAGTTAGTAAGTAAGTTAGTCTTGTGAGAATGAGTTGGTATGGTGATTCTTGATTAAAAAATTATGTGTTGTTTGAAATAATAGATTCCATGCTCTGTCTTCCTCTACTTCCTCTATCAGCCAGTTGTGTACTATTGTTTTGAACTTTTAAAAATGACCAATTTGTTTAATGTTTTCAGGAAGTAGATTGTATAATTTAGGTGGTATGCCTTTGATATATCATAGCCATGTACATAACTGAGTATTTTTCCGGTGAAAATAATATCACTTACTTCATTCAAAGCAAAATTTTATTACTGGCTATTTAGCAACTTCTTCTACCAATACCATACTCATTGTCTAAACTATCATGTAGCAATCCACTATAGAGTCTATGTGTCGGGAAAAAGCATTCTTCCCAATGAAAAATACATGGAAATGAGAATGTGAATGAAAATAGATATTATCCATGTGATTGAAATTGCGTGACTAAACTCTAAAATCATTCAGTTTTCATATTAGATGCTTAATTAAAATATATCCATATTTTAGATGCTTGATAGACAAACGTATATAGCTCAGTATAGGCAATGAATAACAAAGAATCAAACAATCATTCAATCAATAATACAAAATGTGGGTATGTTTTTAAAAATAATTATTCCACCTAGAAGACTGGTTTCAATCCAGAAGTTCACCTAATACATTATGTTACATCAACCACATTTTAAATGAAAAGATAAAGACAAGATATTATGATTTGCTAAATCACAGATTCATTTTATATCGAGATAGCGGTTTCGGTTGCTACACAATTATCAATCTCTGGTAAGCTTGCATAACCACATTTGATTCGCGAACAGACCATTCAAAACAAAAGATCACTATCAATTGTTACCTAACCAAGCATCCAGTCCACTTCACGCTATCCACTGGGAGCTATAGTCTGCCCAAGCAAAGAAGACATTCTGGCAAGATGGAAAAATGACTCCAGCTCGGTCAATATTGATTCAAAAGTTTCAAATTTGGTCTAGAATTGTAGATCCAAATTTTTCCTACAATTCAAGATTAAATTCACAACTTTTGAACCAATATTGATTGAGCGAGAGTTCTTTTCCCATCTTGCCAGTATGTCTTCTCTGCTTGGACCGACCATAGTGCTGTGTGCACCGGTGTGTACCCGCCTTCCCAGCATCGAGCATAGAACTCGCCTCGCTCATCAATAATACAGCCGACGCACTCCAGATGAGAATTGCAAATCAGTTACATTGAGTAGCATGGGACTGGACACACACACTCGGGGTATCCTCACTACATGAAAACCAGTTGATGTGATATCGATGCATCTGAAGCCTACTCCAGCATAGTGTATTCCATATGGATCCTTCATGTAACAGTTCCATAGATCCATATGTATAGTCTGTCCAAGCAAAGAAGACCCTCTGGCAAGATGGGAAAATGACTCCAGCTTGATCAATAATGATTCAAAAGTTTCAAATTTGGTCTAAAATTGTGGATCGAAATTTTTCCTACAATTTGAGATCGAATTGATAATTTTTGAACCAATATTGACCGAGATTGAGTCATTCTCCCACCTTGCCAGAGGGTCTTCTTCGCTTGGACAGACCATAACAACATATAGATCCACAGTAACTGAATCAGTTCAGTATCTACATTACGAGATATCATACACTTCTATAGTCTGTCCAAACAAAGAAGACCCTCTGGTAAGATGGGAAAATGACTCCAGATCAGACAATATTGACTCAAAATCATAAATTTGGTCTCAAATTGTAGGAAACATTCTGCTGTACAATTTGAAACAAAAATTTCAATTTTTGAACTAATATTGACCAAGCTGGAGTAATTTTCCCATCTTGGCAGAATGTCTTCTCTGCTCACACAGACTATACCATCCTGAGATCATTATAGATATACTTTAGTTCAGTAATACCCAAATCACATACATACAACACTTAGGCTATATAGATATTCTTCGGTTCTGCAATACACAAAACATATAGATATTTTCCAGTTCCATAATACACAGACTAAATAGGTATACTTTGGATCTCCACTACACAGATCAACATATAATATAGATAGATATATTGTAGTGCTCTATCGTCCAGATATTATGCATTTCAATGCACTAGGCTATCAAATGCAGCCGATGGAAATTTGATTTCGTTTCAATTCGATCAACACTCAGGTTTGGTAGCTGTAACCTGTCAAAATGTTAACAGTTTCACGAAATTGTAGAATAACACAGTACACAGGGGTAAATGGAAAATATCAATCATTATAACAAGGATATATGGATTCATTCAGAAACTCATAATTTCATAAGTTCGTATTTCAAGTTTCTGTACCATTTCATAACATTCGGCTGTAGGGCTTTTTCATCATTTTAAAACTTAAAATTCTTTCACTTTTTGGTTACCAGCTAGATGATTTGATATCATATTATGTTGCACTAATCAGGATCAGTACAATGTCTATCAAATAATGATATCAGCTCGAAGGCCTAGTTTATGAGAAATCAGTGAATAGTTATAATATATGATCCTGGATCCTTGGATCCTGGATTGGGCAGCAATCCATATAATAATAATATGTAGTAAAAGCAAGAGAGAACACTTAAATTAGAATTTTTACTGAAAATAGAAATGAACAGGAACCGAATAGGAACTGATTGAAAACTTAAGTGAACTGAACTATAAATTGTTTCAAAACTCAATAGAATTAGAATTTAATCGTAACAGAATATAGAAAACAACAAAGTTGAGAAGATATCGAAATTATAATACCAAGATTTCTTAATTGAATATGATTCCTGGACTGTAAATAATTTTTTTGGATGAGGTATGATATCACAACCTCGTTTGGACTACATACATAGGCCTAATAAATTTATTGATAAAATTGATAAATATATAATATTTATTTTATATATTATATATTTTACATATATTATATTGAGGCCTTCACAGATAATGAAATAAATTTCATTATTGATTAGGAAACCTAACTTGATGGAAACTAAATGAATGCTTCCCACATACCAAAATCATTAATCAATTTCTTTTTTCTTTTATTTTTTCACAATCGTCACCTTAATACAGAACATAAAAATTTAGTATAACTCAAATGACAGGTGACATGTCTTATCAATATCATATCATAATCATTATCAACGAAACAATTATTGCATCCAAATTCATCTCAAACTAACACAATATGAACTACCATAACCTACAGCAATATCCCAGTCTAATTTGCTGTGAATTTCAGTCTGACAACACTTCCTGGTTGTGTCTTATATCGACTAGCATGCAACATGAGTATATTGAACCTACTGACGTGGAACAAGACTCGCCTATACGAGAATATAGTATCGATATCTATAGATATATGTATAAAGTCGATACGTGTATAGTCGATAACCATAGGATATATCGATAAACGCAGATCAATATTCAGTTCGATACACGGTGTGTCATGATTGGCTATCATCAGTGTAGCGAGTGTGCTTATATAGTCCAACCAAGCAAAGGAGACATTCGGGCAAGATGGGAAAAATGACTCCAGCTTCGTGAATATTGGTTCAAGAATTATGAATTTGGTCTCAAGTTGTAGGGAATATTTCAATCTACAATTTGAGACCAAATTAAAAATGTTTCTAACAATATTGGTCAAGCTGGAGTCATTTTTCCATCTTACCAGAATGTCTTCTCTGCTTGGACAGACTATGTCCAAATCGAATAAATCCCTTTTGTGCCATAGGCCCTGTTGCATTATGGGACAGTTCCGCTAGTTTGCTCACTCTCTCTCTTTCGCTTCCTCCCTCTCCTTCCAGGCATAGAATAAACAAACAGCTCCTGTTTTAGAAAAACTAACACAGGTTTGGTATATACCTACTCATGATTACCTATGTAGTATAGTCTGTTCAAGCAAAGACGACATTCTGGCAAGATGGTGAAATGACTCCAGTTCGGTAAATATTGGTTCTAAAGTTATAAATTCGGTCTCAAGTTGTAGAGAAAAATGATGTCTACAATTAGTGATAAAATTTATAAATTTTGAACCAATATTTAGCAAGCTTGAGTCATCTTCCTATCTTGCCAGAATGTCTTCTTTGCTTGGACAGATTATACTGATGCATCTAACACATCAACAACTGGGAGTGGGAATGATGACGGTCTACTATCTGTTAATCCATCTCTTTCCTATCACTATCCTCTCTAACCTAGATAAATATATACATCTATCCAAAATCACTCGAAACCAAGTTATATTCAATAGGAACAAACTTTCAAGAAAATTCAATAGACTTAATGAATAAATACACATGCAAAACGTTTTTTCACAAATTCCAATTGAAATTTGATAATGTTCACTTGATACAGATTCACTATCATTAATAACCAATTTTTACACTTAAAACTTGGAAAGAATGATTAAGTGTTTTAATAATTGGAGTAGAAGTCAGAATAGCACCAAAAACTCATTAAAATATTCCTAAATTCAAACATTCAACTTGAAATTACTGAGCCAAAACTGTTTCTTCAAATACTTTTTCAAACTTCAGCAAATTCAAGATGTTTTGACAGTAGTATGGGAGCATCAGTGAGAAATTGAGCTTATTCAAGAGAGTGTGATATTGAAATTACAATTCATTACTATCAAAATTCTTCAAAATAAGAACAGATTAGTTTGAATTGAGATCAGAGCACCTTACAGTAGAACGCTGATTATCCGAACTAAGTGGGACCGGGATCAATTCGGATAATTGGACATGGAATTGTATGGAAAGAAAGCAATGAGTTAAACTTGGAATTAACTGTATTACATTTGAAAAGTATAGTGTAGTGATGTTAAATTACTATGGAACGCAAAACAAATACAGCAAAACAAAACATAAACTACAGTACAGTAAGTATAATTCAATAAGTACAACACATCGCCTCGCCGCGCTACGATTACGTCGAAAACGCTGGTTTTTAATCTATTTCTACGGTTAAGACCAATTCGGATAGTTGGCAATTCGGTTAATTGGCGTTCGGATAGTCGGTGTTCTACTGTACTTGATTTAATCATTATCATAATTAGCTTTCAAATATTATAGTCTGGCCAAGCAAAGAAGAGCCTCTGGCGAGATGAGAAAATGACTCCAGCTCGGTCAATATTGGTTCAAAAATTATTTATTTGGTCTCAAATTGTAGACCAGAATCTTTACTGCAATTGAAACCAAATTAATAATTTTTGAACCAATATTGACCGAGCTTGAGTCATTTTCTCATCTTGCCAGAGGCTCTTCTTGGCTTGGTCAGACTATACCATGTAACCATCATCATCCGCTCACTCATCATCACTTTTGCTTAAATCACTTGCTATCAAGTCGCAATTGTAACAATAAAAAAATTAATGATTTACAACATGTAATGTTCTTCATATTCTACTGTTATAAGTGAAACATATTCTACCAATATGAGTGAAATGTGAATTGATTCAATAATTCAAATTGATTAACACCTGAAAAATATACTGCCTGAAGTCTTGAAACCGTAATCTGTATCAATCCAATGTAAATAGCAAATTCATGCATGTAATATTCACATCCGGATATTGAAACACTCAGTAATAGCTGTGGTATGAAGATGGGTCATGAGGTTCCGGGCATTTTGGCAGCAAACACAGCCAGAGCCCTATTCAAATAAACCGATCATATTGATCGTCAATATTTACCACAGACAAACACCGATTCGCAGAACAATCTACATGGGTGGTATTATATTGTTTCCCTCTCTCACACACTCTCACAGTTCACTGTCCTCCTCTCTCTTTCTCTCTCTGTTGAAAAACTATTGTGAAACTCACATTTTGTATGCTTTTTCAGCCATTTTGTAGACAACAAATAATGAAACAATAGAATTAATCACCCTATTTCTTTCTCTCTCTCTCTTTCTCAACAACGTTTTCTCTTCCACTCACCTCCTCAACATTTATTCTTTCTTTCCAAACACTGTCTTCCCTCTCTCATTCCACATTCGAAAAAATTTGGATGAAATCTAATTCCTATAATACAGTCTGAGAGTAATCCTTCCATTCGAATCCAGAAGAATAAGAATAAGACGGTCGAGAGAGAATTAAAAACAAGAAAATTGAGTAGCTCAAGAAGGAAAGAAAAAGATAATTCAAAAAGTACAAGAACTAAGAAAGGTTATCTCAATTATTATGACGTCTTATCGTCCCTCTTATAACATGACAATGTCTACCTTGGTCCACTTCATTCTCTTCTCTTCATCTCGACTATTTTCGTTTTCTATTCTTGTAGATTTTCCTTCTCTTCCTTTCCTTCTTCTTTCTCCCCCTTTTCTTTTTCTTTTTCTCATTCCTATCCTTCTCCACTTTTCTATCCTCATCTTTCTCCTTCTGTTCCTCTTCTTCTTCTTTTCTCTTCTTCTACTTCTTTTTCTTCTTCTTCTTCTTCTTCTTCTTCTTCTTCTTCTTCTTCTTCTTCTCCTCCTCCTCCTCCTCCTCCTCATTTTTCTTGTCTTTTTGCCTCTTTCTCTTCTTAATTTTTATTTTCTCTATCCTTCCACTTCTCCTTTTTCCTTTTTCTTTTCCTTCTCTTATCCCTCATCTTCTCTCCCTTCTCCTTCAAATTTCTCAATAACAAATTATCCACGACGAGCTATTGAGATGATTCGATCAAAATAAATTTGGAGTTTAGGCTACAAAGTGCACATGTTTATGATATTCCTCCCCATTTCAACCCATCACCCACCCCACCATCGACAATCAATTCCAATGACTTCCCCAACTTGATAATTATTTATCAATCCATGTGACATCAACAGCAGCAGATGAGCTCGCTTCCAACCGGGACCTGATCCGAAATTCAAGTAACAGTCTATTATTAGGGTGCGAGTAACACTGTAATTAATAATGGAGGAGACTTTAATGGAGAGAGACAATGGATTTCCGCGACACTGCCTGTCTGAAAGACTATCAACTGTTTTCGATTACAATGGAGCCAAGTTGAGGCACGGCATCCTTGATTATGAAATATTTGAGGTGAATGAAGAAGGCCGTTATTGTGCATTATGGTACAGGTGATCATTCAGTAGGCTCAAGATAGTTTCTTGCCGTCATTTATTCAAAAGTTACCGGTTGTGGATGTGAAGAGACAGAGCATCTTGGGAGTTTCTGAATTCTGGGCGCAGAGAATTCAGTAGGTTCACAAAAGATAGTATAAATAGGCAGTAGTAGATAGATTGCAATAGTAGGTTCAAAATGTAGTTTCTTAATAATGATTATTTATTACGTTATTCAAATTACACCTACAGCTATTATTTCAATAGTTATCAATGGATTTATCATAAACAGTCCCGGCTGCCTAAAAACAGTCGTTAAGTCATGTTAGAGGCCCTGAAATTGATCCAGATACCAGACCCGAGCCAGCCAGGTTACACGAATATTATTATTATTATCATAAACAGTATCAATAAAATTCATTAAAATGATAACCATGTTGAAGACTGGTTTGATTGTGATAAAAGAGTAGTCTTGATATTTCAAGAATATTCTATGAATTACAATAATTATAAGCAATTAATTATAATGGTTGACTTATGAGCTAGGGACCTTTATATCTTCTAATAAGAATAAAAATCTCATTTATTTGTTGATTTCCCACTACTGGAAGAAGAATATTACAATAGAAATTCCACATCATAAATTATCAATCCCATACAACCTTATTCAACATAATGAGCAATTCTATTTGCTCGGTATACGTTTTGAATATAAAACGGTACAAAAAGAGTCCAAGTTATATAATATTCTTTGTAACAGAACAATAAAATTTCCCACCATACTTCCACTTTTCATAATTATTTAATAAGAATGCTACAATATTGTCATACCACAGTTTTTTTAAACATCAAGGTACCGTTTCGGCTGCTAAACGAACACCATAGTATCAAACTACATAAAAAACATAACCTTTTGAACATCATTTAAATTGAAAATAAATAGTATAGGCTAAGTCTAGTTTCTCTCGTTCAAAATAATAATATCTATCATTATAGATAATTTTAATACGTCATTGCATTAATACTCGTACATAAATAAATGAAACTTTAAATAATAACAACAAAAGTACTATTTTTTTGAAAAATATTCTTTAAAAAAAGGTACTTTGATTGTAATTATACAAAGTTTTAACGAATACAGTAGCCCTAAGAGAAAATAAGTATAAATAAATGAATAATATAACGATATTATACGAATAATTGATTGATAGAATCTCTGGTAAACAAAAACTCCTTATAATTAAATTGCAATCCGCTATATCTAGTTGATGAACTCAAATCGCAACAATTCTTCCACCACAAGCCAGATCACAACTCGTGTCTGATATCGGAATGTGGTCTCCCAATCACGTTAAAACCAACACAGTCTCCAGATACTCTACTCTACTTGACATAACCTCCCACGCCTAACAAACTGTATTCCCTATATTTCCCTATTTACACCAATTCGGAAGTTACATCAAATTGTAGTCGCTTCTCGAAATTAAACCGCAGTGTAAATTGAACGAGCAATCTGTATTGGCAGGCTTGGATTGGCGGGAAGGCGTATGATTGGTCGGTTGGATTGGCGGGAACGTGTTTGGTTGGTCGGCTGCAGCTCTTGGCACAATTATAGCTGGGACACCATTAGAGTGAGTCCTCACAACATGTTGGCTAAGTGGCGGATCATATTGTAATGAATGGAGTACACACTCATCATCACTTATTGGTGATGATTTCGTACCGCTGAAGATGATATCATAACACTTCAACAGTATGGTGTCATCGAATATTGGATGGATTGATTTCAAATTGATAGAATCTTTTAGATATTGTAAAACAGAATCCATATTCTTTGAATCTTGAATATTATACGTACCCATTTTTGAATTAATGAAAACATTTATCAAATCATAAAATTATGATTTATAATTCTTTATATTCTATTACTTCTCTAACCCTTGGTGCCTCACAGCTCTATCAACAGTCTTAATTAATCAATCTACATTGACTATTGTTTCAACTCAATCCATTGAAACACTCGAAAAGAATACGAAAACCTCCAAAAGAAATAAGCAATGACACAATCATACAAAAAACAACAGACTCCATGGTGGTGATAAGATTTAGAGGAGGAAGAATTCCTAGCCAACTATGGATTCTCATGTAATAAGCAGGTACGGGATGAAAAAATATGGGAGGTGACAGGATGAAGAAGTAGAGGGGCTAAAATTATGAATAAGTTTCGACCTTGTGTTGGCTATATCATCAATTGCTGTAAACAAAAGAAAAAATCGATTTCGAAATCATCAAACATGCCAACAACACAGTTGATCTACTATAAACAATACACAATAAAGAACCGAATATGTTCATCGCAGCAATACATTTGAATGGTTTTGATGATGTAATTGAATTGAAATAAAAACGAGAAAACTAATTAACTAGAAATTATGTAGCTCTACTACAATAGGGAATCACTACCAATTTCATCATAATAAAAAATGACAACCTGGTTCAATGACAACACTGAAAAAGGTTCAATTATATTCTAGACACTTGATGCATTTCCTGATACTGTTGTTGAGGCAATAGATATCCCATCCCTTAACCAATTTCCAGACAAATCTTCCTTCCACTTGATGATAAAAGCGGTGAATCAAAGGGCAGACATGAAACTAGATCATAATAATTTTGGCGGAAGCAGACAGCGGCCGACTCGGTTAAGAAGGAGGTATTCCTCCGCCGATATCATCTATAGTGCGCGCTAGCTGAGAAGACACGCTGTCACAATGTAAAGGGTATATTGACGGCGTGTCTTCTCAGCTGGCGCGAACTATACAACTGTGAGATAACTTTTATGGGGCAGGAAAGGGCATTGGGAAAATATTCTCAACGAAATAGGCCAATTTGCATCTAAATCAGACCGGGAGACGTTTGTCGACGCCCTGGTTATTATTCAAAGAACATCGACGGACAATCGGGGGAAGATGCTGGAGTGGAGGAAGAGGAGGTGGATAGAGAGAAAAGAAACGAGGAAGGAGGGAGGATGCAGAAGTGTAGAATGAAGAAGTGAAGAGAGAAGAAGGGGCAGAGAATGGAGAAACGAGTAAAGATGCTGGAGTGGAGAAAGATTTGGTGGATAGAAAGAGAAGAAACAGGGAATGAAGGAAGGAGGAAGGATGCAGGAGTTAAAGTGTTGAGTAGAATGCAGGAAAAAGGGATGAGTAGAATATGGACAACAGGTAGAGTGAAAAAGAATTTGGACGATAAAAGAGAAGAGTTTTGATTTTAAAAAATTTAATGAGGGAATCAATAAGTAGAATATGAACTAGAAATATAGTAAAAGAATAATTTGGAAGACAAGATAAAGATTTGAATAAGAGTGAAGATTTGAATTTTTTAAGGAGTAGAGCATGGCCTGTGAAAATGAAAAAAAAAACGTTTGAATATAAACGAGACGAAAGATAAAAGAGAGAATCTGCTGATGAAAGTCAAAAAAATAGAGCAGGAATAGAAGGGGAAATCTTATGAAGTAAATTGAATTTAGTTTTAATGCAATGAATAACAAGAGTAAAAGGGAAGATGGAGGAGAAACATATCTACTGTAGAGGAAAACATATCTGGAATAAGAAAGAAGGAAATCGTGGAACTAAAACAAGAGTGGAAGAATACGAGGCAAGGAATTAGAATAGGAAGAAATAAAGGAAGAGGACTAACACATAATAGACAACGGTAGACAAACACGTAATAGAGAGATAAAAAAAGAGAAAGATGTTTGTGTGGGAGAGAGAAAGAAAGAGAAGATAATAGAAATGTAGAGGGATGTAATGATGAAAAGGAAAGGAATCGAGAGACTTGGAAGAAAAAACGAATAAGGAATGAGTGAAAAACATGAATGAGAAGACTATAAAAATGGAGAGAACACTGTCGCATGCTCTTTTATTAATCTCGATTGAGCATCTACTGTTATGATAATATGACAGGCAATGCGAAACGAGATAGCGAGATCAAGAAGAGGGCGAATTTCAAGCAGCAAGCCTCCTTAACTGCCTCTCAAACCATTTCCATTGATGTCTATGATTTTTCCTGCTCAGACGTGCTTATGGAAACTTGAATTTTCCACCGACTGTTCATTTCCCAAAAAGATTTCCCGGAGAGGCAAATTTGGAAAATCGAATAAGAAGAAATATGATGGATAATATAGCTGGTTTCTAAAATTAAGGTGGTATACGAATGACTGTTATTAATGCTCAGCTCTGTAAGGACAGTCTGGGATGTATCTGTGAGAGTGAAAAGGTTTGCTGAGGCAGCTTTCGACTAGTTATTCCCTCGCAGACCGCTCACTGACTAATTAAACAGAGCTGAGCATTGATGACAGTCATTATTCAACCCATTCTACTTCTGACACGAGCTCAACACTTGAAATTTTTCATTAATTTATGAATGATCAGGTTGCTTCTATTGTGGCTTTGAATGGATGAATAGGAGAGAATAGTTTATAACGGATAAATGAATGGTACCGATATAATAGAAGGATGAATCGAGGTTATTTTATGAATAGTAATCTTTTTGTGAATGATCTCTCAAAGTTCAATAGATGTAAATGATCTCACAAAGTTCAATGTGAATAAATAGGATAAATAGAATAGAATGGCTTTGCCGGCCGGGTTGGCCGAGTGGTCTGGGGCGTTACAACCTTCAGTCCGCTAGCGCTACCTGGTCGTGGGTTCGAATCCCACCTGAGGCATGGTCGTTTATGCACCTCATAAATCACCCTTGCACACTCCATTACCCATGCACAAGTAAATTTGAATACTTATATGGGCATCATACGCAGCAAAAGAAAGCTCCTTTATATTAATGACGTGGCGAAGATTGTACAGTAATGTCCACTCTACCACTCAACCACGTTGAGTGTGAATGATCAAGTTCAATCGATTCAATTCTGGATTCTACTCCCAACACTTTTAATCATCATCCACTATTCAACAATGTTGTTATTCGATTCTACTCCCAACACTTTCAATCATCATTCAAAATTTGAAAAATGTCGACATGGTTTTGGACTGACTTGTACGATTTATTTGAACCTCTTGTACCTCCTAGACTTTGAATAATAACTTCCAAGACTAAAAAATGAAGGTACGAGTACACATCAAGAGATTCAACGATTATCTTCCAAATATCAATTATTCAATAGTGACAATCATAATCTCTATTGAAATTTATTTGAATTCATAGTGAGCTCATAACTTACTGCCCACAACTACAATAAGAATAACTAAACGTGAAGATCATAGAAACTTAGCAAGCAGTTTCCTATAAATCCATCACATCTTGTGTCTCAATAATATCATTGTATGGATTAGATTACAAGTTTTCAAAAATCAAGGTAGCCTACTCACAAACACGTAGTTTAATAGGTCCATCTCCTTTGATAATCATTATCATATCCAAAACGTCTCTAATTTCCCTTACACGATTATCAGTAACAATATTATCATCGTGGTTTGATACTGTATCAATGGAACCTTTCTCGAAAATCTCCATAATGAGCCATTCGCTAATAATAATAATAATGGATGGTTATAAAATTGAACATTCATTTCTCTATAACGAGCTGTATATGCATGAAATTCATTACTTTTCCTGCCTCAATCTTTCAATATATCCAATATCGTATCCATTTTCAATTATCATTATGTATCAATATTTTGACATACCCCTCATTATTTACACAAAACTCTACCCTTCAATTTACCCTACTTTAACAACCCAGATCATCTCAAAAATTAAACCCACTTTGAGAAGCTGAAGCTCTTTCATCATCTGAACAATCCCTATTATCATTAGCGATAAGTATAAAGATGTCCAAGAATTTCTTATCACCAAACTACCATGGAGCAGCCAATTTAGCGTTGGTGAGAAAATTTGTCTCAGCACTTAGCAACTACAAAGAAGCTATAGTCTGTCCAACCAAAGAAGACACTCTGGCAAGATGAGAAAATGACTCCAGCTCGGTCAATATTGGTTGAAAAATTATAAATTTGGTCTCAAACTGTAGGAAACTAATTTTCCCTACAAATTTGAGACCAAATTTATAATTTTTGAACCAATATTAAACTTTCTGGAGTCATTTTCCCATCTTGCCAGAGTGTCTTCTCTGCTTGGACAGACTACAGCTGCCCTAATTAACTTTTAACATGACGCTTAGAACGTAATGAGCCAGAAGTGGCACCACGTTTTATGCGAACTCAAACACGCCCACCTCAAACTCCAACATGATTGGCGGATGGTGAACATCTCTCACCAATGCTCAGCTCTGTCAGGACAGTCTAAAAGCGGTCTACGAGAGCAGATTTAGTCGAGAAAACCCTCAGCTAAACCATTCCACACTGGTAGATCGCTTACACACTTTCCTGACAGAGCTGAGCATTTATAAGAGATATTCTTAACCGCCAATTCTGTTGGCGTATACTACTTGTGATCTACTCTAGCTTGTTGAATAATAATTTGGACAATGTTGATAACCATCTGACACTTCAAGTTTGCCTTATGATTATTTAGTTTAGGAGAAAAAGGTCTGCTAAGAAATGAGAAGGTGTAGTAATGAGATTGATATTCTGAGGAAAAGTTTGTGAGAAAAATACTGAGAGCTTACATTAATGAGATTGATATTCTGAGAAATGTTCCTTGAGAATCTGGATTATGAGCGAGAAGGGCTCTATTACATGGAAAAAGGAAATTCACTACAATATCATTTGACTTCTCCATGAAAATACAACGAACATCTTTGATAATGTTCTATAAAATTAGGATGTCATCGAGAAACATATTCATTGTAAGTGATTGGAAAATTTAACGTATAGGGTGACTGTGATACTACATAGCGTTAAGGGGGTCTTAGACGAGAAGTGTACAAGTCGCTTTTTACAATTCACTTCTTACTCAGTCTTTCATCAATTTTCGCCAAATTTTTTATGGTTCATGTATCTGTAATTTTTTTGCATATGAAATATACATATTTTATTATAATTTCCTTCGAGGAATTATAAATGAGATTTTCTTCAAATAGACGAGACCTTACAAAAATCAGCTTCGCTAATCATAATTATTAATAGATGTCAATAGCTCGACAAACATATGGTAGTTTGAGATGGAGCAATAATAATTATCCTGTCTTGTTATATAAATAATAATAATATTCGTGTAACCTGGCTGGCTCAGGTCTAGTGTCTTCAGGAGTTTTCAGGTCGCTCCTGATCGATTTCAGGGCCTCTTACATGACTTAACGACTGTTTTTAGGCAGCCGGGACCGACGGCTTGACTTGTCCGTCCGAAACACGGGAAGGTGGCCTGAGAAAAATTCCTGGTCTGACCTGGGTTTGAACCCGGGACCTTTGGGTTGCAACGCCAGCGCCTAACCCACTCAGCTACGCCACCCCCCTTTCTTATACAGGCCTACTAATATAGCTGTTACCAAAAAGTTAGGAAGTTTTGTTTGTATCTCGTACGTGAAATAACCCAAGGTAATTAGAATAGAAGGGTATCAGCATTGTAGCCGGGAGGATACAGTGAATTTTGACGTCATTGCACCACAGCTGTTTAGCAAACCTAGAAATTAGGAACTTCGTCTGCTCCTTGTGCGTTCCAATCAAAGTAATTAGATTAAAATCATTTCTGACGTCAGGGAAAATATATCTGATTTGAATAGGCTATTATGTTATCACTATATTTTTTTTGCGAACATGTGGTTTTTTTATTAGTACAGAATCTTTTCCAAATTGTATTCAAACTGTAGGTTATATAATAAAGCAAAATGAACTCTTGTTATTATATGGTGATTTCAAGAAAATGAGTTCATCGATTTGATTCAATTTGCCCAATAGGGAAATATTGCCCAATATAAATATGGGCCGTATAGCTATTGCCAAAAAGTTTTTCAAATAGGCATAGAAAAATCAATTTACAACATCAGCGTTTGGAACCAAGTTGGAACGCACAAGGAGCAGACGAAGTTCCTAATTTATAGGTTTGCTAAACAGCTGTGGTGTCAATGACGTTTCCTCCGGCTACGATGCTGATGACTCTTACCTTTTTATTCTAATTACCTTGATATAACCTACCAAGAGCTGATGCAAAGTATCTATTGTCTCTCGATATCAAAAACATCCTATAGGCATAGCTCAATGACAACTCTGACAACATCAGCGTTTGGAGCCAAAATAGCAACCAAAACCGCCCTAATAACTTATTATTATTTTGATTTTATGATCTATTATTTCTCTCTCTCTCTCTTCTATGTCCAAACCTAGAGCAACAACATGACAAATTCCACTATTTCCCTTATTATTACTTACATACTTGAATAAATCCTTCTATCATCACACACCATCATCACTTTCTCTCCATACTCGTTGGGTGGCTCGTTGGAGGAGTGATAAAGCGCCGGTCTGATAACCAGGTGGACCCTGGTTCGAATCCCAAGTGGAGAACAATTTTTGACCACAGCACAATCACATAGATACGACCACCCCGTCTTTCGGAGGAGACGATAAGCCGTCGGTCCCGACTACCTAAAAAGTAGTCGTTATCTATCATCCATTTCATTACCCACGCAAAGCCTATGAGCTTATGTGGGCTTCACCCTCATAAACAAACAAACAAACAAACAAATACTCTTAATTATAATTTGAACTTCCATTCTACACTATCATCACACATTCATCATCCAAACCGTTATTATAATATTAACCCAACTCTTGTCATTCATCACAAATTTTCCTTCACTACCATATACTTGTAAATAATTACATACTTTAATCTACCCAACTTTAAGTTATTTTACTTTAAGTCAATTCATGAACCATTTCTCATTTCCATTACCATTTATCATCATCATTTTCATTGTTACTCTTCTTATAATATAATTCGAATACGATTAAGTATTGATCCTCTTCAATCTAGTTTTCAAATTGTATAATAATTTTTCTTCCTATTTTTAGTGATCTTAATAGCTCGTTATAAATTTTCAACCCGAGGCCAAGTGTTAATGGAAAGAATATCCTTATTATCCTTTCCCAAGAATGAACATATGTATGTCTAAACTTCGCCTTTTCACTTGGATAACTTACACTCCTCATTCATTTTGAAGAACCTCGAACTAAATTTTGTATAAATTTTTCATACATTACGTCACCGTTTTTTCGTATTTTTACTAGAAGTTTCTATTTTGTGAAATTTATAAGATAATTTTCCTACAGTTGCCTCAAAAAGTGCCAATTACGCACTGAATCTAGTTTGTAAAATTGGACATTCTCGAGGAGTGCGTAAAATGAAAAATGCAACGCGTAAAATCGTATTTTACGCGTTTCTAGAACCTAACAACACGAAATAGTAAGCACGTTGAATGGACGTTCCGTATTCAGAATCCGAAATTAGGTTGGCAACACTGGCTCGACCGCTAGCCAGATGCCGGCTCCCGGAAAGCGAAAGTGATTCTAACCTAACGTATTGCGCCTCGATCTTTAAGTATAACTTATTTCAATTGATTTTTCTTGTAAAAAATAATGGATTTCAGTGAAGATGAAGAAAACGCGAAACCAGCACTCCGGAGGAATTGAAAGAAATTGCGAACTCGCTCAGCCTAGCTTCGAAAAATCCAAACAAATATACGAACATAAGTTTAACCAATTCAATTCTTGGTGCATTGAGAAGAAAGTTACTAGAATAAGTGAAAGTAATGTGTTATTAGCCTACTTTTCCGAACTATCCAAAAACATGAGCCCGTCGACAGTTTGGAGCACATATTCAATGTTGAAGTCTACCATAAAAATAAAAAATGATATTGATATAAGTAGGTTCAAAAAAGTGATTGCTTTTTTGAAAAAAATGCTGTAGGCTATGTACCTAAGTCGAAAGATTCTATCAAAGAGTGAAGTTGAACAATTTTAAAAAAGCTCCAAATCATTTCTTTTTAATGAAGAAAGTGGTATTAATAATTGGTATATCAGGTGCGTGTAGGCGTGACGAACTTACCCAGATGAGAGTTGAAGACATCGACGATAAAGGTGATGTTTTTGATCATAAAAATACTGAAGTAAGAACTACAAAAGTCGCACATTCACAATCACAAACGATAATGAAAGTGACATTGATTATCTCCAATTGTTCAGAGACTACTTAAAATTAAGGCCAGTGAACATTGCCAGCACAGGTCGTTTATTTTTGAACTTTAGAAATGGTTTATGCACGAGACAGCCTGTGGGTAGTAACACAATAGGGAAAATTCCATCCGATGTAGCTACTTTTTTGAAATTGGCTGATCCCCAGCTGTACACTGGACATTGTTTCCGAAGAACTTCGGCTACACTTTTAGTTGAAGCAGGAGGTGACATCCTACAATTGAAAAGGCACGGGGGGTGGAAGAGTTCTACTGTGGCAGAAGGATATGTAGAAGAATCTATAACTTCAAAAATTACAACTGCAACAATGATTCTTGGTCAAAATAGTCACGTAAATACCAATAAGCCTCATCCAACCTCAGCAATACAACAAACAGCAACATCAACAACTCAATCTCATACCGGTACTGAATCACAGCATTCTCAAGAAGTTTCGTCTGCTACAGCTGGTATCGTAATTAATAACTGCACCAGCTGTACATTTCAATATCAGTATAACCAACAATAAATAATAAACACCTTCTTTAACATTTTATATTATATTATAATCATGAAAATAATCAACATTATCAAGAGAATTATCAATATCCAATAAGATGTAAATAAATTTTTATTAGTGTGTGAAAATGATCATCTCTATTTCATGTTTTCAACTTAATTTTACAGCTATTATAACAATGAATAATATCATCTTCTAGTCCTAGTGGCTTTTGCAAAAAGCTTCAGTTGGAAAAAGTTTGCACATGCTGAGAAGACACGCTGTCATAATATAAAGTGTACTGTAATGACGAATCTTCCAGCTTGCGCGAACTCTTCTACTGGAGACAACAGTCACTAGATGTAATATTAGAGACAGAGCGCTCCCCGATAGAGCGCTCTCATTGATACGCTTCACCAAAAAATTGGTTGTAAAATTACGGTGGTTATTGATTCTCAGCTCTTTCTAGACAATCAGTGAGCTGCCTGCAAGAGTAAATTGAAACAACAACTAAATCAGCTCTACTAATTTGCTTCCGAAGACAACTTTATATTGTCCTGACAATAGCAATCATTAATAATAACAGTCATTCACCAACTTAATTTTTCACCAGATTTTTTGGGCAGCTTGTTCTCTCAGCGGTTTTTCAATGGGAAATGGTAAGGGTTTAATGTTGTACGTGACCTTGATGCAGAATTTGAGAATAAATTTTTTGCTGAAAACGACACATCAATTTCTTGAACCGTTTAAATATATATATTTAATTATATAATTCATGATATAAATTTAATTATCAAGTTAATATTCAAAAACAGTTTGATAGGACCACTTGCTTGCTTCACTATTTATTTCGTTTTGAAAATCTTTGTTGAAATCATGTATCAACACATTACCTTCCCATTATTTAAAAAATAAATATTCCGCCATCTTCAATTTCCCAAACTTGTAAGATGGAGATACTTTACATAATTTTTTATGAAGAATATAAAGATGAAATGAATTATGAAGATTACGACAAAAAATACTGAAAATTACTGTAGGCTACAATAAAACATTTGAAAATTCCAGGTTATTTTCATCCACTCATAACAGGGCCTAATAATGGTAACTGTAGGAAAATTTAGTGTGCAACTCGACCGTAAAGTGTTGTTGCTGCACTCGAGAAACGTTTTTCACTCGCCTACGGCTCGTGAAAAAAACTGTTTCTCTCGATGCAGCAATCTGTCACTTTACGCTCTAGTTACACAAATAACTATTAGTTTTGCTCATTCATATTATAATGTAGAATCTGAGCCAAATTTTGTTATCTATTTGAATAAAGTAATCTAATCTAATCAAATCTCTCTCTCTCTCTCTCTAATTTTATTTTCTTTAACCTTTTTTTATATTTTTGTGATCGATTTTGAATGAATATAGTAAGTTGTTGTTTGCCATGGGTCTCTTCAGACCTGGCAAAGGAGGATAAAATCAATCAATCAATCTACTGAATTATTGATTGAGTCTTTTGGTTTCAAAATCATCATCTACATATAGCTAAATAACAACTACAATTATTGACAATATCAGCTGTTGGAGCGCAAAAGGAGCAGACGAAACCGCCTAACCTTTTGGTGTCAGCTATACCAATCGATAAAATGTCACCCATCTTTTGTCGAATGAAGAATATAGCCGGCAACATGAAGGTCAATGTTGCCACCCTTGAAAAGATAAACCAGCCGTAATCCAGCCCTTACCTAATGACACGAGAAACAATAACAACCTCCAACTATTTCACGAACGCTCGTTAAAAATGCATTATCATATCTTTCAGGGAGCCGTTCAAAGTTTATTGGAACATAATTCACACTACAACATCTGTTTTTTAAATAGTACAAGCACATACTATGGAAATATCAATCCTCCAGTCTGTGGTACAAGGTTGGGCACTATATTTGAAATCCATTGTCGTGGGATACTATGCCAGTTTGATAGAATAGTACTACAGTTTTCTCTCAAGAAATTCATATACTTTATTGCAATATTGCAAATATACTTTGAAGTGCATTGTCGTAAAATATCATAAGAGTTTGAAAGAACAGTACTGCAGTTCTCTCAGAAAATTCAGCTATTGCTGTATGGCAGTCTGAATCATCCCAATATATTATTATAATCAATATTGAGGTCTCAATCGGTATCAGACATACGAGTTGTTAGAAATTCATCGATACTAAACATATTATATGAAGTATAACCTATAACTACTTTCCAATTTTGATACTATTGTTACGGGTTTCCACTATAATAAAAGACTTGAGGCAATTTATACTGATTAACTTTATTAATTACACTACTATAACCCACTAGAAAAAGATAAACTATAACAGATCGGAAGATAGCACAGGAGTTTATAACGTTTCACAATACAAATTTCACTAAAATTAACACTGCACTGAATAAGAAATGATTAACAGTCTTTATCACGTTACACTAGAAGAAATAAGAACTGAGAAAATGAATATAACTATAGAGTGTCTATATACAACGTCTGGTTCGTCTATCACACAATACGGCTGACACAATCCTTGAACACTTGAATAGGAACTGACTAAGTAAACCCAAACATTCTGAATATATAGGGCTTCTAAGAATAAACAAGAGAATGCTAGAAGGTTCTGGCAATATCACTTTGAGAACGTTCTGGATGAGTCTTTTGTTTACACAACAATGCGCTTGTTTGTTGACACAAAGCCTCCCCATCCCCACCTTGTCCATCCTTGTCGTCCTACTATCTCAAGGTCATCAGACACTATTGAATTCCATAACACTGCCTCCTCATAAAACTGTTCTGTCCCAGAACAGTCCAGATCCATTCTGGAAGTGCAAACAGTAGAAGCCGGCAACAATGGATCAACTTGTGTAACCGCCCGTGGGTTGAAGACACAACAGGTGACGTTGATTCCAGTGTCCTTGAAAATTCTTCCAATCATTGGTCTCACAATATTCCAGTCCAATCCGTCATAGCCACAGCCCAATCTTGGGATTCCAAGCTGCTTCACTCCCAGGAATTGAAGGTGAGTTCGTAGATGCATCAGACTTTGCCACAAAGCCTGATATGTTGACTCCTGCTGGGGTTGGTCTTTTGTCACCAAATAGAACAGATGTTGGTTCTGATCCTGAAGATGAAGTGCTTTCCCCACAGCCGGATTCTGGAGATTCAATTCATCCAATCTTCCAAACTTTGTCCTGAATACTGTAGCAATTCCTCTTGAAGCTCCCACATTCCTAGCGATGCAATGTGCCAAGGCATAGCTCTTTGGTAGGGTGAATAAGTCCTGGTGACTGATGGTGACATTTCCTTCTCCTAGTGACATCCCTAGGTTGTATGAATCTTTCAAAATCAGAGATGGCAGGATGAAGAGCCTTCACCTCTTGAACTCCCCTTGCAGCATTGTCTCCATGATAAGGCGGCAGTCGGTTGAAATGAACAATGCGTGGAGTACCTCTTGGTTTCTTGATCCTGTAGACCACATTGTTGATCCTTGTGACCACCTCATAAGGTCCATCCCAGGAGGTTTACAACTTGGGAGAGTATCCACGACGTCGTTGAGGATTGTACAACCATACCATGTCACCAGCCTGGTATCCTCCATGGTTGGCCTTGACATCATAGCTGCTGCTTCATTGTGTCACTGGTTCCCTGGATGTTGGTGCGGACGGTTGCATGAATCTCATCCATCTGCTTCCGGAGCTTGCTGGTGTATTCTTCTTGTTCCAAGTCCTCCACAGGTTTGCCTGTAGCTACAGTTATCCTGTTAGCAACTGCTTCCTTCCCTTCCTGCTTCTTGTCAGACATTGACTTCTTTGGGCATTTGTTTCATAGGTGACCCTCTTTCCACAGCCCCAACACCTTATCCCCTTCTTTGCAGTCATGAATTTTTCGAAAATCCTCTTTGTTATTTCCTCCACCAGCTCCTCATGGCTATCTTCCCCTGATACTGAGTGAACGCATGCACGGCTCCTCACAGATTGTGTCACAGCTTCAAATTCCAAGGCCTGAGTTAATGCCTCACTGAGGGTCTGAGGACAAGCCAGTTTAACAGCTTGTTGGGTTTCTGGCTCACGTAGACCATCCAGGAATCTATCAACTGCAATAATCTCCTTCATTTCATCATCCCATGATGCTGGGTAGGCAATCCTCACCAAGCGAGCTATGTCAGCTTCAAATTCCTGAAGTGACTCATTTGGCTTCTGGATTCTGTTCCTCAATTCTGAACGGTGTGAGTTGATACATGTGTCAGTGGCCAAAATCTCATTTCCATATGCTTCAACAGTTCACCAATGTTTCCTCTGTCAGACTTTGGAATTGTCTGGTACCTTGACAGTGCATCTCCCCGAAGTGATAGGCACAAATTATCAGCCTTTGCTGCAGGTGTCCATCCATATATATCGGCATACACATCTAACAAGGTACGGTAATCTTCCCATGGAGTCTTTCCATCAAACGTTGGTAGTCCACCATGATAATTTGTCATGGTAATAGGCACATTGCAGTTGTTTACTGAAGTATCCTTTTCAATTAGATAAGCATTATCATCCACCTCCAAGGTTGCTCTTGCTCCACTAGTGTTATTATTTTGCAGCTCTTTAATCTTTTTATCAAATTTATCTTCCATGATTTTAAGTTTTATTTCAAATTTATCTTCCAAAATTTTACTATTTTCTTGTAGTTTTCTTTCAAATGTTTCTTTCAAAGATTCAAATTTACTCTCCAATGATGTTTTATTTTCTTCTATTTTACTCTCCAAATTTGTCAAAGCTGACTTATTTTCCTCCATTTTACTCTCCAATGATGTTTTATTTTCTTCCATTTTACTTTCAACCAATTGAAATTTACTCTCCAATGATGTTTTATTTTCTTCCATTTTACTTTCAACCAATTGAAATTTACTCTCCAAAGATGTTTTATTTTCTTCCATTTTACTTTCAACCAATTGAAATTTACTACTCCAATGATGTTTTATTTTCTTCCATTTTACTTTCAACCAATTGAAATTTACTCTCCAAAGATGTTTTATTTTCTTCCATTTTACTCTCCAATGTACTCACCAGAGCTCCCGAATCTGTTTCAAACACATAGGTATCTGGGTCCTGACCCTCGGCCAGCAGTGCTTCCCGGAGTCTATCTTGTAAGACAGATTTTACCCCATTTGTATCCAGTTCTTGCTCCTCCAGCTCTTGCTTCAGTTGATTTACTTTTAAACTCGTGAGCTTCGCACCTTTCCCTGCCATTTCAGTTCACTTTCCACAAATATTACACAGTTCACAAATATGTACAGAAGAGTAACATTCACTCTTAGAGAATAGAGTTCACACACAAGATGTTCACACTTGAAGATCACAGTTCACTCACTTGAAGATAAAGTTCACACACGAAAATAACGTTCACACAAAGATAACGGTTCAAGTTTATAGAATTGCCTCAATCAATAGCTACATCCAAACTTCTGACACCAATTGTTACGGGTTTCCACTATAATAAAAGACTTGAGGCAATTTATACTGATTAACTTTATTAATTACACTACTATAACCCACTAGAAAAAGATAAACTATAACAGATCGGAAGATAGCACAGGAGTTTATAACGTTTCACAATACAAATTTCACTAAAATTAACACTGCACTGAATAAGAAATGATTAACAGTCTTTATCACGTTACACTAGAAGAAATAAGAACTGAGAAAATGAATATAACTATAGAGTGTCTATATACAACGTCTGGTTCGTCTATCACACAATACGGCTGACACAATCCTTGAACACTTGAATAGGAACTGACTCGTAAACCCAAACATTCTGAATATATAGGCTTCTAAGAATAAACAAGAGAATGCTAGAAGGTTCTGGCAATATCACTTCGAGAACGTTCTGGATGAGTCTTTTGTTTACACAACAATGCGCTTGTTTGTTGACACAAAGCCTCCCCATCCCCACCTTGTCCATCCTTGTCGTCCTACTATCTCAAGGTCGTCAGACACTATTGAATTCCATAACACTATTATCGTATAGAATTGATAGTATTATCTATATCTATAAAAACGAAATGGCACTGACTGACTGACTGACTGACTGATTCATTCATTCATCACCAGAACTAAAAATCCACTGAACCGAATGCGTTCAAATTTGTGAGCATGTTCAGTTGGACGTTTGAACGCGCTAAGAACGGATTTTAGGAACTTTTCAAGGATACGTCAAATATTTAAGTTTTCTATAGTTTTTCGGCGTTTTCTCAATTTTTCGAGAACAAATCGGTAGAAAATGTTGATATTTGGTAGGTAGGTTCAGATAAGGTCTAGAAATATTGTGTTAAGACATTTTTAAATTCCGTTCAAGATTACGCCAGCAATCAGGTTTTTCAAAATTGTAGATGTTTTGCGGGTTGCATATCTTCCGCCTTGATACGACCAATCACTTACTGTAAATTCAATGGTTCAGCGAGATTATAGATAAACTAATTTGGTAGATATTGAATCACGTTTCAAACTTTGTCCGATATAGTTCCCAAGGTTACGCTCAATATCAGCGTTTTACTATTTTTTGGAGTTTTTCTTGGATTTAGGCGGAGAAGGCGAGCGGGTTGAGCCTGCAACGGCTAGTTATTGATATTTATACTAGTATTGTATTTTTGTAGACTATATGAGTGCAATTCCAGTGTAATTTACCTATGATGTTTTCGTAAAGCTGCAATCTGGATATGTGGACAATACCTGGAAAAATAAAAAACATTTTATTGAAAATCAATAATAACACAATTTGCCAAAATCTTGTAAAAGAAAACACGTGTAGTAGTTTTTGTACTCGGTTTTGAGAAGGCAATCAGCTAAAAATTCAGTACAGAAAGCTTTAAAATGAGAAAAACATTTTGCACTTGAGCATTGGGCTAATATGTTATGTCAAATTAAGTAATCTAAGAGTACTGTGATTTCAAAATTTCATTCACAACAATTATTAGTAGCCCTAAACAGCATAATTGAGTACAATGAAAACATAGTTATATTGTAGAAAAAACCATTGACGCTCGACATGACTGCGACCAAATTTTTCTCATCAATTGAGTTACCCGCTACTGTGAGTAGGTCCACTCATAAACCAAGCGCCAGTGACAGACCAAGTCACTTGAGGCGTTTCCCCATGGGCCACGCGCCTTGTTACTTATTCGTTGACCCACTTTGTCCACAAAATTCTGTCCCACTTTCCTCACAAAACTCTGGCCCCTTCCCCCAAACTCTGGCCTCCTACCTCCCAAATTGTGACTCACCATCTGCAAAATTCTACCCCACGCTCCTTCATCCCTGAGAGGCACCACCGTCTATGCGTATGATAGCCTGAATTATGAAAAGGCTGAAGCCTATCCATCCAACACTCTCCCCTCAATATCTACCTGAGTTGAATATTGTGTGTTCTCGATCTCTTCCATCGAGGTAAGTGATCGTTCTATACAGATCATCGACGAACTATATAATATAAGATTGACCTAGTGACCTGTGCTATAGCAGACTCTCATATCATTTACACATGTAATCTGTTGTTGGTGATCTTGTTAACAAATCGCTACAGTATCAGATGTGTGTCCAGGACAATCAGGTTACTTTTTAAAGTTGTGAAGGTGATATTGTGGTAGTTATCCATGTATGTGATTGATACTAATGGATCCCAAATAATATTATAACTTTCTATAACTACATTTTCTAATATAAATTTACTAGCCGGAAAATATGTATTTATGTTTTTATTAACAATAAAATATGTTTTTATTACAATAAATAAAATGTTTTTATTTAACAATCAAGTTATTTGTTTATTCAGTTTTTATTCGTTATTTTAGTGCATTTCAGTTCCAATTTTATTGATCAAGTTCAGCGATTAGATAAAGTCATTACTCAATTCTTTGTCAGATATCTTTTTACTGGTAGGAAAATTGAGTTCTGATAATGACTTCATTTGATCGATTCTTGAATAAAAAGTAACAAAATAATAAGGGAGATGGACTTATCTATAGAGACTGTATGATAATGACTGATCGATTTAGGTTTAAGGGCACGGCCACATGGGCAGCTTTTTGCTGCAAATTTTGTCAACACCTGTGAAGATAAATTTCCCGACTCGTTCAAATTTTAATAAAAATCATGCAATAATATAGTTCTAAATTCGAGTAATTTTGTACAATCAAAAGAAATTTTCATCCCTTCTCAATTTTGGAAATAATGATGATAAAATTTTTTTTTGTCCAGATTCCAATTGAAATTACGCCAAATTTTAGTACTGAATTTTGTATCAATTAAACAAAATCAAAAACTTTCTACCCCTTCCCGTTTTGGGGTAGAAGTGATTGATTGAAAGGGGTGACTGGACTCCATCCTGAGCCAAATACAAAACAAAGCTAGAGTTTTGAATTTATTCAATGTTTTGTACAATATTATTTCAATGATAGAAAATCAGCTATCGCCTAACGTACTCCCTACGCATCTCTCACCATTACTCAGCTGTCTGAAATGAAACTGAAATCTCAACTAGCTGCTGCTGAGAAAAATGAATCGTGACCTATTCGTTTGCAGCAAATATTTGCAGCACTTTTATGCTCGTCAGCCGCACCAGCTGATTTTCTATCATAAAAATAATAAAAAATCCAGCTTTGTTTTGGATATTTGGCTCAGATGGGGTCCAGTCACTTTTCAATCACTTCTACAATAAAACGGGGGTAGAAATTTTTTGTTTGGTTGTTCAATTTATACGAAATTCAGTAAATTATGGTGTAATTTTAATTTTTTGGAATCCGAACAAAAAAAAAATTTCTAACATCATTATTTCAAAATTGAGAAGGGATGAAAAATTTCTTTTATTTCAAAATTACTCGAATTTAGAACTATATTATTGCATGATTTTTATTAAAATTTGAACGAGTCGAACATCTTCTAGGGGGTTGATAAAAATTTGCAGCAAAAGCTGCCCATGTGGCCGTGCCCTTAAAACTCCAAAATATCGATCAGTCTATATATACAGTCTCTATAGATAAGTCCTCTCCACTTATTATTTTGTTACTTTTTTATTCAAGAATCGATCAAAAAAGTCATTATCAGAACTCTAAAAACTTCCGGGACAAAGAATTATGAATGACTCTTTATCTAATCGCTGAACTGATCAAAAAATTTAAAATAACGAATAAAAACTGAATAAACAAATACCTGATTGTTAAATAAAACATATTTATTTATTGTAATAAAAACATATTTTATTGTTAAAAACATAAATACATATTTTCCGGCTAGTAAATTTATAGAAAATAGTGGTTATAGAAAAGTTTAATATTATTTAATTATCAACACTACTACATGGATAACTACCACAATATCACCTTCACAACTACTAAAAGTAAGTTTTGGACACACATCTGATACTGTAGCGATTTGTTAACAAGATCACCAACAACAGATTAGTAATAAATGATATGAGAGTCTGCTATGCAGGTCACTAGGTCAATCTTTATTATATAGTTCGTCGATGATCTGTATAGAACGATGTTTTGGTATTTTGGTTCAGGATGGGGTCCAGTCGCCCCTTTTCAATCACTTCTACCCTAAAACGGGAAAGGGTAGAAATCTTTTGTTTGGTTGTTCAATTGATACAAAATTCAGTACTAAATTAAGGCGTAATTTTAATTTGAATCTGGACAAAAAAAAATTTCTATCATCATTATTTCAAAATTGAGAAGGGATGTAAAATTTCTTTTTGATTGTACAAAATTTCTCGACTTTGAACTATATTATTGCATGATTTTTTATCAAAAATTTAAACGAGTCGGGAACATCTTCACAGGTGTTGACAAAATCTGCAGCGAAAAGCTGCCCATGTATCAACCTTAATATGAGTATTCAAGATATTATGATGAGATGAGATTATGGAGTCAGATTAAGGGTGTATAACAGTATTTATAAACTAACCTATTACAGTATTTTAACCTATTAAGTATTTATCATAACCTATTTATATTCTATTACATTAACTACATCAACGACATCAATAATAATAGTTTTTAATCATAGTTTTATCTTATAGAGAGAAAATGGAGATAAATTTTGAGTTGGACTTGCTGAATGAATATTCAATTCAGATTTGTGCTGTTTTTGTGTTCACAATAAACATTCATCGAATTGATTTGATTTCAAAAATCATGATAATGTATCATATTGTTCCGAGTTGTTTAATGCTTTCATATAATCGAATCTTGATTATTATTTACTTTCTATTATTATTATAGATACTATAATAATAATTATTATTATATAATAATAATCATTATTATTATACAACCTTTTACTATTCTAGTATTAAAGGTTGTAGACAATTTCTCCTTCTCTCAATGATTCTGATCTCCTTCTCTCCTACTCCTTCTATCAACAATTTCTCCCTCTTGTTGGAACAATTCTTACTACAAACAACAATTACGATATCAAGTCATTGAAAGGAATGAAACTCAGACAGAACCCACTGCTTTATTAAATAGGTATTCTGTAAATGAATCGCTCCATATTAGTATCAATAGCAATTTCTAAGACCATGATTTCATTAAACATTCTCATCTCTGACAACTGACTGTAGATACAATGCTACTGGGACTACAATACAATACTGCAACTAACTGTAGATACAATACCACTGGGACTACAATACAATACTACAACTAACTGTAAATACAATACTACTGGGATACTTCTGGGCCTGTAGATACAGTATAATTCGCAACAGAAACACAGTTCAATAATATGTAAATAGGAACAGTCCCACACTAATCCCCACAGTTACAAAGTAGCAAGTTTTCGGAAAAAGTTTTAGCGTCACTAGCGCATCCCCCTATCACAATGATGAGTCGGAAGTGCCCCCCGCAAACACGGTCCGACCTGTCCTGCGATCTGGCGGCGAAAACCGGAACTAAAGGATGCCCCCCAACACCTTGTAGTACGGCGGAAACTGATAGATTCCAGCAGGGTGGTGGAAATTGATTCATTTGACCTCCCGTTATTGAAACTTGCTACTTTGAGGTTGTATTGATAGTGGGGTTAAACAAGGAGGTTAAACGATTAAGATGAAAATCATTAAATCATATGCTGACTTCCATCGACTCGTGTTTGATTACTGAAGCTGATTCGTGAATATCATCTTCAGTGACATTATTTGAAGAGTCCGATCTCACAAGGGGTCAAAGAACACCTACTATAAAAGATGTATTAGTAGGTGTTGTGTCAAATCATTACAGATAGACTGAAAACTCCAATTCTCTCCATACAAACTTCATATATTAACCCACAACGAATGCACCATTATAAGAAAGGCTCTATAAACACTCTCAACACTTTTAATGAAGCTTTATTAACAAACCATATTGATAGAAATAATTGATGTAACTTCTAACTTGGTGTAAAATGTATAATATTGGGGATAAAATGTACTCAAAGTCGGAGGTTACATTGATTAGAGTAGCCTATAGGAAAGTTTTCTTGGGGTTGAATTTATTATTAATTCTTCAATGTAATTCGAAGAGTGTAGTTAGAATATAAAACGATTGAAAGATCATATACACAAGTAGAGTATCCTACAACCTAATTCGAGAATAAAACTATTGAAACATCGTGAAGTCTATCATTGAAATATCGTAAATAGTACTCTTTTATTGGAAGATCGGAACCAGAAGCATTAGGTGCTGTTGAGTTCAGGAAAAATTCAAATGAGATGAATAAATTTTTAGCCAATGAGTAAAATGACGTGATTTTCATTCCGATTATCATTAAATACGTTGAGCAGTGGAACGATAAAACTCTTGAAATAGTATAGGACTCTACTATTGGAATTGATTAAGATGAAGAGGATGAGAGAAAAAATTATCAACCTGTTGATTTCAGGAAGAATTATTCAAATGAGATAAATAATTCTTAACCAACTATTCACGTAATTTATAATACGTATTTTTTGTACTCAAATGTTAAATGTGAGTACCACTCGTGGTTGAGAGGTAGAGTGGACATTACTGTCCAAACTTCACCACGTCATTAAAATGAAGAAGTCATTCTATTCTATTCTATTCAAATAATTATTATAGAGGATTGTTCCGATTTTCGTTGTATGTCCAAGTACAAGTAAACCTTCAAATCGTTTAATTATCCATATAATAATCATAATAATGATTATTTCAATATTCTAATCCAATTTCCGATGGATGGATGAGAATGATAATCTTCTATTGCAAACAGCAGAAAACGATTTGAGTATTGAAAGAATACACTATTCTTATGAGATAATTAACACATGAATTCAACTATTTTTCCTGCATCAGCCCTTCTGATGCGACAAATATGTACAATTTAAAGTATTGACTCAATATTCAATTCCCATCTCTAATGTCAAATAATTTTAGAGCGACTAGGCCTATTAGACTAAAATTCATCCGATTCTATTATAATCCTTATAATTTGACAAAAGATGAAATGAAACATCACAGTTTCCTTATTGACGTCACTGGCGGCCCGTGCCCACAAAACAGGTGAAGTGCCCGTATCTTTTACTGTACAGCACTTCACCTGTTTCGTGGGTACGAGCCGCCAGTGATTGACGTCAAGGAAAACCGAAAAACATGTTTTTATTCTGTACCTCATAAAATCTCAACACCCTCCTACCGCATGATTATATTCGTATCACAAAGAGCTGTTTATGTTGAAAACTCCACCGCGTATTAAGTCCTAATCTGTCTGCTTTTCGTGTGCTTTACTCAGAAAAAATCCCCTGCAAAGCTCATACCTTGCAGCTATTTGTTAGCAAGTCTCCTCCTAATTCTAGCATTATATCATTGAAGCTTCACTCATCAAATAATATAGCCTATCCAAGCAAAGAAGACATTCGGGCAAGATGGGAAAATGACTCCAGCTCGGTCAATATCGATTCAGAAATTATAAATTTGGTCTAAAATTGTAGGAGATATTCCTATCTACAATTTGAGACCAAATTTATCATTTTTGAAACAATATTGACCAAGCTGGAGTCATTTTCCGTTCTTACAAGAATGTCTTCTTTGTTTGGACAGACTATACTGCTTTATGAAATAATTCTTGCCAGCCAGAGATGAAACCTGAAGCACTTCATGATGTGAATCAAGGTGCGAGGAACGAAATACCCTCTAGACACTGGCGGCTCGTACCCACGAAATAGGTGAAGTGCCCGTATCTTTTACTGAACAGCACTTCACTTGTTTCGTGGGCACGAGCCGCCAGTGCCTCTAGAATCAGCTATTTAGATGTTTGTACGAGTACATTTGTAAATTCATTTGGATGACTATTGCACACCAAAATTCGTTCATAAGCAAGGAATTAAACGGTTCTGCATTCATTGATGATAATATTATGTAAATCATCATTGGTGACCTGCAGTTATTCTAACGATTCATTGATTAATGATAATTTACGATTAAATATAATAATGATAATGATATAAATATTAATAATGATAACGATTAATTATAATTATCCAAGGTATGTCAATATTGATTGGTGAATTCCTTCAATTCTCTTGTGAGAAATTGGTTTAAAAAACAAAAAAGTAGTTCTGCGTTTCTGTTTCAATCCCGAGTAAACGGATTAATTATGTTATTTTTTGCTTATTTGGAATAAAGAAATTAAATTTAATTGAAACAATAGTAAAAAGAATAAAAAACAATAATAGGAGTCAGACAACTCATATTATCATAATAATCACATTCTTTATAATGTGTGACCCACGTAAATGGAATATTTTGAAAATAGCAGAGAAGATTAGTAGCCTTTGAATTATAAGTTGAATAAAACTGTATATCATAACCTAAAAACTTTTGAACTGATCGTTTGTCTTGAAAAAGGAACAGTGTTGAAAAAATCCTCTTGTATTCTCCATTGTAAATTATTATAAAATGAAAAATCATTATTACTATTATAAAGATTTGAAATATAGAATGGTTGGGACGATATTCTCCAAAAAACCAAAGACATCATTATCACAAAAATATAATGAAAAACGTTGAGTGAATAACAATAAAAATTTGACATTTTGTACAAAGATATGATAACAGAGTTCGAAGGCAATAACTATGTTCATATATTATCTCAAATTAACACGTCCATTGAATACCACAAAACATTCTCAAGTTTCCAAGAAGTGACTAAACAAAAATCACATGAAAGTACAAAGTAATTGTCAAAAGTAAAGGTATTGTCAAACCGTCAAACCACAGATTTATTCGAAAATATTAATTATTTAGCCATATCTTGTCTTTTCATTTAGTATGTATTGATAACTACCACAATATCACCTTCTAAACTATTCAATAAGAGAAAGATAAGATGATAAATGAAGATGGAACAATACAAATTGAACTTCTGATCTCAAACAATAGAGGAAACAAGACAACTGACATGAGACATCCTAACATACACGAAAGTTCGAGGTCTCCATACCTCGAATCAACACGTCCATTACACAACTCATAACATCCTCACAACACTCCCACTGGTGAGGTCACTTGTCAGTGGACATATGGACACACATTAGGCCCCCTCAACTGTAGGCTACTCCCCAAGAGCCTGTTGAGGGGTCACAAGTTGACCATCCCCATCATAAGTACAGAACAATCCCCAAAGGTGTATGTTAGTGACTTCTAGCTACATGTGACACACAAAAGATTGGGATGCAATGTAGGCATACTCTCAGTCGGAACTTACATCAAGTACCGTATCTCAATCATAAGTAGAACAAAGTCACCCAAAAAAGTGCAAGTTAGTGACTTCAAACTACGGAAAAGATCGGGATTCTCAATCGGAAATTACAACAGGTTAAGCAAAGAAGATATTCTGGCAAGATGAGAAAATGACTCCAGCTTGGTCAATATTGGTTCAAAAATGATAAATTTGGTCTCAAATTGTAGATAAGAATGTTTCTTACAATTTGAGACCAAATTTATTATTTTTAACCAATATTGATCAATCTGAAGTCATTTTCCCATCTTGCCAGAATATCTTCTTTGTTTGCAAGACTATAAATTATCTCAATGATAATAATAACTTTTTTATCTCAATAATAAGTAGAACAAATTACCCAAAGGTGCAAGGTTTCGAGGAAGGTTCCAGCTTCACGTGACACTATAAAAACATTGGGATACAGTGGAAATTCCCAGTCGGAACTTGTAACGGCAGTTGTGGTGAGAAGAAACTTTAAATTAAATTATTTGATCCTTGTATAGATTTATACCTGACCTTATATTATTTCAGATGGGCAAAAGAAGATATCAAAACTTAAAATATTTATAGGTTAATATAATAAATTCTGAAATCATCAAAATTACACACCCGACACAATACAAGGGGATCGTGAAAGTAAGAGAATTCAAAATTAAACCACCACGAAAGAAAAGGATCTCATCTTTAGAATTGTGACAGAGGTGATTATAAATTAATAACGAAAAGTTATAGTAGCGACATCCCTTGGTTTATTTCTAAAAACCAGAATAAATAAAATCAAAAGATAATAGCAATTGGATACCGGAAATACAAATTACATTATTTTTAGAAATACAGGTTACAATCGGTTACTTAAATATGTTAGTATACATAAATACCTGGTGTGATGAGGGCCCCCCATAAACTTTCACACTATGTATCACTATTGCCTTTCAATTGCACTTCACTTGGTTGATAAAATATTGGTTTCGATGGAAATTTGAATCTGATCCTTCTGAGGTTTTTCTTTGTAATCCTGATGTGCAGAAGTCCGGGTTTCCTTGGGGTTTTTAACAAGATACCCTCGGTCCATCTGCGAAGTCCATGCTACAGTATTGGTTTACTGGTTAATTTCAGCGAGGTGGATACATCCAGGTTGATACATCGAGGTTGATACATTGAGGTTGATACATCGAGGTTGATACATCGAGGTTGATACATCGAGGTTGATACATCGAGGTTGATACATCGAGGTTGATACATCGAGGTTGATACATCGACCGCTGAATAGAAATAAATACAAAATACTTATTGTAAAGATACAGTATTGATTTGTAAAACAGCATTCAAGTGAATAAATGTTACAAACAAGTTGAGGTATCGAAAATTCAATTTTTTAATGAAGAGAAGCTTCTTATAATTTTTTAAATGAAAAGGATAATAAAGCATCTTTAGAAAATTTAACAAATTTAAGAGAAAAAGTACCAAGAGTTTATAATGAAAAGAAAAGATTATTTCAAAACTTTAGAATATCCAAAAGAAGATCATATTAATTTAATTTTACAATGAAATTTAGTAAACCAAGTTAATAACAAGGAATATGTCTTTACCTGATACAGCGGATTTGGAGATTGGTAAAATTTGAGAGAAGAATCCAATAACTTGGTAAATTTACATATCAAAGAAAAATTTAAAAAAAATCAGGATGAAGCTACTATGTAAAAGAATGAGAATTTAATTAATGTGACTACATCCTGTACTTCAAATAACTTTCAACAAATCTTATAGGAGAAAGAAAATGTCTATCTGAACTGGTTGGGAGCTGGATTCGAAGTGAATTGAAATTAATAGAGGAGCGAAAGGTACAAGGCTATCCCCACTCCTAAGCAACTGTCGATCAAGCAGAATTTTGTTCAAGAAAGAGAGCGACCGAGCAACATACAAAGTAATGAAAAAGGAGGAAAAATATAGAGAGAAATCTACTAAAAGAATAAGCTTGTAATTGCAAGAACAATGATAAAGTTGTTTTTCGAGTAATTTGAAAACAATTTTATCAAGTAATGGAAAATTTATTAAACGTTTTTGGTTGAAAAACAAGATAAATGAATCATGATATTTCATACCGTTACATATACTCCCCCTCTTCAGTAAGTGAAACGTTACATACTGAAATATTAATCCAAGAAAAAAGCAGAGTGGCGCAGTTGTAACGGCAGTTGGTGGTGAGAAGAAACTTTAAATTAAATTATTTGATCCTTGTATAGATTTATACCTGACCTTATATTATTTCAGATGGGCAAAAAGAAGATATCAAAACTTAAAATATTTATAGGTTAATATAATAAATTCTAAAATCATCAAAATTACACACCCGACACAATACAAGGGGATCGTGAAAGTAAGAGAATTCAAAATTAAACCACCACGAAAGAAAAGGATCTCATCTTTAGAATTGTGACAGAGGTGATTATAAATTAATAACGAAAAGTTATAGTAGCGACATCCCTTGGTTTATTTCTAAAAACCAGAATAAATAAAATCAAAAGATAATAGCAATTGGATACCGGAAATACAAATTACATTATTTTTAGAAATACAGGTTACAATCGGTTACTTAAATATGTTAGTATACATAAATACCTGGTGTGATGAGGGCCCCCCATAAACTTTCACACTATGTATCACTATTGCCTTTCAATTGCACTTCACTTGGTTGATAAAATATTGGTTTCGATGGAAATTTGAATCTGATCCTTCTGAGGTTTTTCTTTGTAATCCTGATGTGCAGAAGTCCGGGTTTCCTTGGGGTTTTTAACGAGATACCCTCGGTCCATCTGCGAAGTCCATGCTACAGTATTGGTTTACTGGTTAATTTCAGCGAGGTGGATACATCCAGGTTGATACATCGAGGTTGATACATTGAGGTTGATACATCGAGGTTGATACATCGAGGTTGATACATCGAGGTTGATACATCGAGGTTGATACATCGAGGTTGATACATCGAGGTTGATACATCGACCGCTGAATAGAAATAAATACAAAATACTTATTGTAAAGATACAGTATTGATTTGTAAAACAGCATTCAAGTGAATAAATGTTACAAACAAGTTGAGGTATCGAAAATTCAATTTTTTAATGAAGAGAAGCTTCTTATAATTTTTTAAATGAAAAGGATAATAAAGCATCTTTAGAAAATTTAACAAATTTAAGAGAAAAAGTACCAAGAGTTTATAATGAAAAGAAAAGATTATTTCAAAACTTTAGAATATCCAAAAGAAGATCATATTAATTTAATTTTACAATGAAATTTAGTAAACCAAGTTAATAACAAGGAATATGTCTTTACCTGATACAGCGGATTTGGAGATTGGTAAAATTTGAGAGAAGAATCCAATAACTTGGTAAATTTACATATCAAAGAAAATTTTTAAAAAAAATCAGGATGAAGCTACTATGTAAAAGAATGAGAATTTAATTAATGTGACTACATCCTGTACTTCAAATAACTTTCAACAAATCTTATAGGAGAAAGAAAATGTCTATCTGAACTGGTTGGGAGCTGGATTCGAAGTGAATTGAAATTAATAGAGGAGCGAAAGGTACAAGGCTATCCCCACTCCTAAGCAACTGTCGATCAAGCAGAATTTTGTTCAAGAAAGAGAGCGACCGAGCAACATACAAAGTAATGAAAAAGGAGGAAAAATATAGAGAGAAATCTACTAAAAGAATAAGCTTGTAATTGCAAGAACAATGATAAAGTTGTTTTTCGAGTAATTCGAAAACAATTTTATCAAGTAATGGAAAATTTATTAAACGTTTTTGGTTGAAAAACAAGATAAATGAATCATGATATTTCATACCGTTACAAACTCACTTCGGAATACACTTTCCCAGTCGGAAATTACATCAAGCACCGTACCCCAATCATAAGTAGTTCAAAGTCCCAGAAGGTAATTTATCCTCACAGTTGATCAGACCGGGTGTCCTGCTGTCTCTCTCAACAATTTATCGGCCTGTCTTTGCCCGAAGTCGCCCATCAAGATACTTTCTCCCAGCGGTCAGTGTAGTTATAAGTGGCAGATCCCCGAACAACTGACTTGGACAGTTGGTTAAGTTAGCGGACAATTTCTGAATTCCCCCAACAACGCCGTCAATCTTCTGCTGCTCTCAAACTGTCAGTCAAACGATGCTCGAATATACTCGATTTTATGTAACTTCCGATTAGTCTGGTCGACTGTCGACCAGAAATAATGTCACGATTTTGGGAAAAACGTAACGATTTTTGGAAAAAATGAGTAATTTTAATGCTTAAAATAGATAAAATTTTTATTCTTAACCATAGGCTAATTGAATAGAAAAAATTTATTTCGAGCAAAGGAGACATTCTGGCAAGATGGAGAAATTACTACAGGTCGGTCAATATTGGTTCAAAAATTATAAATTCGGTCTCAAATGTTAGAAAACATCCTTCTCTACAATTTGTGACCAAATTGATAATATTTGAACCAATATTGACCGAGCTGTAGACATTTCCCTACCTCACCAGATTGTTTCCTTTGGTCGACAATACTATACAAGAGAGAGATAAAGGGGATAAGATGAAATCCGATCCAGAAGTTACATAATCTAGAGTTAAAGTTAGTGGATTCCACTTGTGTGTTGTAAACTGTTGTTCTGCTTCTACCGAATTTCCTTATTTTCGATTGAGTTTCCTCCAGATTTCTACATCTTAAGAATCCAACTGTGGAGGAAGCTGTGTAATCATAGTTTCAAGCCGCAAAAGCTACTTGTTATATCAATGTCCTACTTTGGTCATGTTTGGTTGCCATGGCAAAATTGTAACACGTTAATATTTTGTGCTCCAAGTTTTTTCTTAAAATCAAAAATTTTCGTGTTTTGATTAGTGATTTTGACTTGTGCTTTGGTGTTTTTGGACTTTCTAAATTGAAAATAGCCCTTCCGAATCAAATTGATTGTGAACATATTCAAGAAATTCAACCATGTTTCCTATTAAACAAGGTTATGTCGGCGAGGTGGAACACCTTTGGGTCTCTCCACCAAATGAAGCCATAAGCTAATAATATAATAATGACCTACTTTAAAGCTACATGAACTTGATTTTACTTGATTGGAATAAGTACTGAAAAAGTCTAATTCTATGATTTTGAAGAGTGAATAAGAGAGGACCCTGGTGTTGAAGAAAATGTGAAAATTGTTGATATCAAGCTCCAGGATCTATTCATAACACAAATTATAATAATATTATTATAACTAGGATAGCAAAACCTGTACTATCTCTTTCCTGAATTATTATGAATAATAGTTCGAAACAAGGTTATGTACTTTCGCAGCAACTCATCACAACCTTGTTTTGTTATATGAATCTATTCATAGTCTGTCCAAGCAAAGAAAATAATCTGGCAAGATGGGGAAATGACTCCACCTCGATCAATATTGGTTCAAAATCAATAAGTTTAGTCTCAAAATTGTAGATCAGAATGTTAACTTCAATTCCAGACTAATTTAACAACTTTCAAATCAATACTGACCGAGCTGTAGTCATTTTCCCATCTTGTCAAAATGTCTTCTTGGACAGACTTTAGTTAGGGTCAGGTTTTGGCATTGGCTTGTTGAACTCACCTCTGTATAAAATTGTATAAATGATGATTATGATGGTGGTAGAAGTGGTGATGAAAATGATGGAGATGGAAGTGGCGGTGGTGGAGGTTTTCAAGAATATTGTAAAAATGATGACAATGATAATAACTAATTCAATGATTGCTGTATAACTTAACTAATTGGTTTTTATGATATTCAACGATATATTATGATTATTATGTTCTGTGTAATGATGTATTTGAATGTCTTGTACTGTATAATGACTTGGCCTAGTGTGCTTATGTATTTTTTTGGCTGGAATAAATCATTGATAATGGTTGCAGTATCACAATATTCCAGTATACTGGAACAGCAGTATATAGCTACTGGTTACAGTATAATACTGATGGTGATGCCGATGTGTGTTGAAATTATTCAATAATTCAATAAGCAACGATCACGCTGCTGTTGCTAAATGTTGTGGCTATGATTCAACGACCACAGAATACAAATATAAATTCGTATTTAGTGGTCGCTGCTGTGATCGGATTTCCTCCACGCTCGGTTTGTTTCCGGTCGTGGTATAGTTTGCGCAAGCTAAAGAGACACTTCGTTATAACGTTTAGTATATTGTAAATGCGTGTCTTCTCAGTTTCTGCGAACTATAATCGTATGTTTCTGACGTACAGTTCAACTGGAAAACTGAATAATTATCCGATCAATCAATCTGAATCTGATTTTGATATTGTCGATGTTTCCGCCATTTCTATAAGCAATGCTTATATTATACAATAATTGAATTGCCTGGAGCTCGAAGTCCAGACAAATCGATGCTTAGAGAAATCAATTAACGTTAAAATCCTTACTGATAAAAAATATACGGAATTTCATTTTTCAAGGAATCTCTGTTGAACTAATAGCAAGCTCATAGAAGTTGTGAATCAGTCAATAAACTGTCTATTTATAGACCTTTTATATCAACTGTAAAGCACAATTTTTCAATAAATTTCAAACTACAGGTATTTATTATTGAATTTCTTTACCATCAGCATGCAGTTTCAATTCAAATCAAATTTCTACTATTTCGAATGTTTGCAGAAAAGAACAAATGAAATTTGCATTACCTAATAAATTAGATTTTAAATGAAATAAATATTGGCTGAACAATACAGTTAACAAATTTCTCTATCTCTAAAAGACAGAATAGAACACCCTGAGGCTTCGAATTCAAATTCGGATAAATTTTATTCAAGACTATAATATTATACATTACATAATATATTATCAAAACAAGGAAATGCGTTGCATAAAAAATGTAATATTAATATGATTACAAATGTGCGGTGTAAATGAATAACACCCTACACGCTTACTGTAGGGGATGAAGTATCGTTATTAGAATATTTTTATTTTCTCATTTTCGTCGTAAACACTATTTTCTTATTGAAAATCTATCAATACATCATACACCTTTAATCCATAGCAGTAATATTGAATTATTCACTGGCGGCTCGTACCCATGAAACAGGTGAAGTATCCGTAACTTTCACTGTACAACACTTCACCTGTTTCGTGGGCACGAGCCGCCAGTGGAATTATTATGATTCAAGTTGGTAGATTCTTCATCCCTTCACTGTTCTTATGGAAATAGTGAATAACATGAATTATTCCAAGATTTTAATTTGTAAACAAGAAGTTCGAGGACAAGAATAGGAAACTATATTCATTTCAAGCGCAAGAGCTACTAGAATAATCTAAATAAAAGACCTTATTGTAGTAATTATTCTAGATGGAATAACTATTTCTAGCTCGAAAAAGAGAACTTCCCAGATAATATTGTTAGAAGCCCCCCGAGGTTCATATGATAGCATGAGAAAAATGCATAGGAAAGTATCAGACTTGAGAGTAGGCAGTAGTAGTCGGCAAACTGCCGACAGGCAGAATTATGTCCTATAAGAACAATGTAATTTTCATCAATCTCTTGGAGCAGATAGAGCCTCTATTTATGTATGGACAGAATTCCACGTTCTTCATCTCATTGGAAAGAAAATTTGATTCTCCAGGGGGTGACTTTTTACTTTTTTGATTTCAAGTTTATTTTGATAATTATTGTATAATTAATTAACTAAAAAAGTATTGAACTTTAATTATTGAAATTAACTTAAAATCGAAAAAGTAAAAAGTCCAGCCCCTGGAGAATTGAATTCTCTTTCCAATGAGATAAAGAACGTGGAATTCTGTCCATAAATTAATAGAGGCTCTATTTGCTACAAAAGATTGATAAAAATTACATTGTTCTTATGGGACATAATTCTGCCTATCGGCAGTTTGCCGACTACTACTGCCCACTCTTAAATTTCATTGACAATGCTAATCAATGTATAACTTGATACGGAATATGTATTTTTACTGATGAAATTTCAAGACAATGGACTATTATTACTATTATATACTATTATTGGTTTTCCAATGGACTGGAAATCACAAAAATATGCACTATTATTATCAAGAAACTGTAATAGCAACACAATGAGCTATTTTCTCCATTTAGATTCCAACACAGTAAACTATTACCTTCATCAACTCTTTACTCATTGAAAACTGTAAGAAGACAAGCAACCCTGTCCAAGATAATTAAACGAGAAGAAACTAGTTGAAAATACCATTTATCATAGTAATGCACTATTAAAATCAAAGAACAAAAGTCAGAGGTGGAGTTCTTCCCCCTTTCCCTCCGACCCAGTTTACCAGAATATGATTTCATTTATCTTCGCGTAGAAATGCATTAATTGGAGCAGACAAAAGACGAACGCTACAAAGGTGAGAGAAAGAAGAGAGCTGGGAAAAGCAGGAAGAGGTGGGTGGGGGAGGAGAGGAAGAAGAGGAGGAGGAGGAGGAGGTTGGTGATAAAATGGCCGCGAAAACAAAAAACAAAAAGAAATGACGAGACGAAAGCTTAGCGGTGGAAGACAGAGGCGACTTATTCTTGTGAGGTAGTAAATTAGAAATTTAATATCAAGAGGCAAACGTTAAGAGAAATGAAGAGTGGCGAATGAGGAGGTGGAGGAGAAGAGGGTGGTAAATAAAAACCAGAAGGGATTTGTTTGAATGAAGAAGAGAGAAGATGAGAAGTAGAAGTAGAAGAGGGAGGTGGAGAAGGAGAAGAGAAGGAGAAAGAGGAGAAGGAGAAGGAGTCGAAGAAGGAAATGAGGGAGGAGGAAAAGAGGAAGAAGGATATAGAGAAGAAAAAAGTGAAAGGAGGAGAAACAGGAGAAGTAGAAGGTTAAGAAGAAGAAGGAGGAGAAGATGAAAAAGAGAAAGAGAAAGAAGAGGAAAAAGGAAGTAATGTAACCTGGAAGGAGGAGGAGGAAGAGGAGAATAAGGTATATAAAAAGGAGAAGAAGGTAGTGAAGAAGAATGAGGAAGAGGGGAGGAGAATAATAAGAAAAACAAGAAAAAAAGAAGTAGAAAAAGGAAGATGTAACCTGGAAGGAAGAGTAGGATTAGGAGGAGGAGGAGGAGGAGGAGGAGGAGGAGGAGGAGGAGAAGAAGAAGGTAAAGGAAAGAGGAGGAGGAGGAGGAGGGAGGAGGAGGAGGAGGAGGAGGAGGAGGAGGAGGAGGAGGAGGAGGAAGAAGAAGGTAAAGGAAAATGAGGAGGAGGAGGAGGAGGAGGAGGAGGAGGAGGTAGTGAAAAAGAATAAGAATAGAGAAAATGCAAATGGAAAAAGAAGAAGAAAAAAACGAGAGAATAAAGGAGAAGTAGGAGAAAAAGAAAAAACGAGAGAATAAAGAGAGGAGAAGTAGAAGAAAAAGGAGAAGGAAGTAAAGTAACCTAGAAAGATAAGTAGAAGTACAAGGAGGAGGAGGAGGAGGAGGAGGAGGGAGGAGGAGGAGGAGGAGGAGGAGGAGGAGTAGGAGGAGGAGGGTGATTCAATTGACAATAGTAAGTTCTGCTCTTTTAATAAGAGGTGAGCACAGTCTGTTCTGTCCAATCTAGTTCATGTATGCTATCTTTATTCCCGCGCTTTTCATACCTGTTTTCTGTGGATTTTTATCCTCTGACTCTCCAACATAATATTATTTTTAATATAAAAGGCGGAAAGAACAGAAGTTCAGCTGCCTAGCGGAGAGGAGCTAGATAAGTATTCGATAGTAGTAAGAAACATTGGAATTTATGAGAGAGAATTCATATATAATCAATTATTCATATGAATATTGATAAGAGAGGATTCTATGATTGATTATTATTCCAATGAACATACTAATTGCAGAGCTCATTTTGAGCCATCTTCACTACTCATCTTTCAAAGTATTGAATTCTAATCCAATTTCTAAGAAAATATATTATTTGTGGATTTCCTTTCTGATTTTTACTGTCGAATCAGAAGCCTGAAGCCAGGGCTCTCGCGTGGGGTGTGCGAAGTGTGCGACCGCACAGGGCGCCGCGGCCAAGGGGGCGCCACGGCGGCTGATGCAAAACGGGAATTTTAAAATTTCCAATTGGGCTATTTGAATAATTTGTTGAAACCCCCATTATACCAACAACTTGAATCCACAAGAAATTATTTCCTATGCATAAGCTCATTCATCATAATGAATTGATCAATTTAAAAATCACGATCAATGTATGAGGCAAGCCAAGTAACGCCCCTCTTGAATTTAATTCTATTGTTGGCTGACAACAACTCTGTTGACCAATCACAAGCCAGTTTCCAATAAAACCTTCTCCCTAATATTTATACCGAATTTTTGTAGTTTTACAATTTTTTTTTGGCAAGAGGTTTGTATAAGATGACGAATAGTTGAGTTCTATTTCATTATATTCATCGTATAAAAATAGAATTAATGATTATAAGATGGGAGTACGAAATCATAAATATTTTCATCTCATCTCATACAACATAAAACTACAGTATTGAAGTATAGTACTGGCCTAAGTTGGACAATAAAATTAAAACTGAGTCTAAATTCTATAAATAAATCATTCTTCAAATACTAACTTGATAGAATCTTACCAGCATGAATACATAAATGAATGCTATATTAACACAAGATCGTCAATAGTAAATCAGCGTAATTTTTTGTGTATGATACACCACCCATCATTTTCTTGCTAGCAACCATTTTCTAAGACATCTGCTGCCTGAATTCGGAACTAAATATTTCTAATTTTATTCAAGAAAGTTGGGTAAGCAGTGGAAATGGCTGAAATCTTCAATTTACTTGTTATTGAGTTTCCGATTTTTCGTTAATACATCTCCATTTTCAGTGAAATGAAATATTTATGATGATATACCCAATATTTTTCTGTGAGAAATTTATCATTCCCTCCCTTATGTGGTTTAAAGCAAACTGATTGAATAAATCAATCAATAATTAGAAATTTAATATTTCAATGATATAGTACAGTGTAATGTGACAGTTTTGCTCAATTTAGATAGCCTTTAGTTATTTCTTATTAATAGCCTACATATAAAATACGAAACAATACGTTGGGATACATTAGAATAAGCTAGTTCCTATATAATCCTTTATGCCATACCATATGCAACATTGTGATTGCTTATGAGGAAAATGTGAAGATGCAAGGCAGCTAGAATTATTTTTGGCTATGAATATGTTATAATATGTTGGATTGCATTTGTCTGGGAATGGGGGGGGGGTCATATTGCACCATCTCAAGTTATAAAAGACCATCGTTGATTGTAATTTTGCTCTATGTTCATGATGAACGTTAAAAAAAGATAATCATATCACTTGCAATGAATACCTCGCCAAAGTTCACACAGTCAAATACTGTTCACCCATCCAAGAGCAGTCCACAGTGTTCGTGACTTGACTTCGCGATAATAAACGTTATCCGAAAGCTTACAATTCAAATTTAAATGAACATCTATTCTAAACAAATGTAAATTTAAATCGATTGTATACGGATGAAAATGTGAATCGATTCTATACAAATAAATAATCACCACGTAAAGAATATATTTATGTTCACCATCAGAGATATTGAAAACATCACCCCTAATAAGCATGATTCTGATCTCAGATAATTGGTTTCCTGATATTTTTATACTTAATAAAATAACAAAACTGCTTCAAATAGTCTACAGAACCTAATACGTCAACAAACAATTCATCACTCTCACTAAACTCTTGTTACTTGGTTATCATCATTATAATAAACTCTACAATTAAAAGCTGAATTTATAATATTTAAACAATTATTTACCAAGCTGCAGTCATTTCCCCATCTTGCTAGAGTATCTTCTTTGCTTGGACAGACAATACTAGGTTACCATTATCATCATAAATCTACATCTTTATCGTTGGTTGCCTTATGGATGATATTATAAAACCGATACCAGAAAAACATCAACATAATACAACAATTTCACTTTCGAGAAAATGAACCCAATCTTGATACAGACATAAAGCATTGATGACACAACTGCAGCTATCAAACACCAATTTCCATTGCCCTCAACTTAAAATAGAGAAAACACCAATGAAAAACTATCAGATATGGGGTGAGAGAAGCACCCTTCTGTCACAGTTCCACAACCCTGATTGAAAATAGATGAAGCTTTGGCATGGTGTGAGACGATTTCCAGCTTAGAGGATGGGTCCAAGCAAAGAAGACATTTTGACAAGATGGGAAAATTACTCCAGGTCGATCAGTATTTGTTCAAAAATTACAAATTTGGTCTTAAACTATAAATCATAGTTTTTTCCACAATTTGAGAACGAATTCATAATTTTCGAACCAATATTGACCTAGCTGGAGTCATTTCCCCATCTTCCCAGTATGTCTTCTTTGTTTGGACAAACTATACCAGTAATGTAAACGATAATAATTCATGGCCTCCAATTCAGGCGGGAATCACTTTTTTACCCCACTTTGAAAACGCACCCCTGAGAAATCCATCAACTCCCTTTTTTGCAATCCGCTATCCATTGTTATTTATTGTTTTGTGTCCGTTTTGCAAGCGAAAAAATGATTGGAGGAAGAAGAAGAGAGTTTGATTTGTGTTACATTTCGTGATGACAATGCCGGGATGGGGATTAGAATTCAATAATAAACTCCCCTCCCTCAACCCGCCATTCATCGATTAGTGATACGAAAGCAGCTAAACTATTTACAGACTATTGTTGTGACAATTGAGTGATAGGATTATTGGGCTGCAAGAGTAATGCTTTATTAGCGGATAGATTTTTCAAATTTTATAACGATGGAAATATTTTCTGAAGACTTCCATCAAACCATGTTTAATTGCAAACATGAGTGACAATGATCATGTTCAGTAACAATATCTCTAAAGGCCGGTTTCTCCAAATACGTTTAACTTAAATTTCAGTTTAAACTATCAGTTGTCAGTGTATGGTCACTTTTATTAACTTGTGTTTCAATTGAGCCAGCTGATGGTTTAATCCAAAATTCAGATTAACTTTTTTGGAGAAACCGGCCCTAACTGTCTCATCCTTCATAATAAAACTGGAGTGATACAGAAAAGAGAAAATTACAAAAAATGGGGAAGCCTGGAGGTGAGAAGCATTCCTTCAAGAATAAAATTCTTTCTAGATTTTTCAAGATAAACTTTATCCATTTCCGAAACTTCTGGAATTAACATTCTTGTTGTAAAAGTAGCATGAACAGAAATATTCAATAAGCTGTTGAAATCAACTGTAGGCCTAATTGAAAATTGAAAATCACAGTACACTTGGATTATTCCAAAAAACAATAATTTAAAAGATCAAGATATATTATGGTTTGTGTCATTGGGTCCCATTTTCAAGTTCCAATTTTCTTCTTACATCAACAAGAAAATCATCATAATATACCACCCAGACCATAATATTCTACAATTTATATAACATCTGAATCAATTTATGACTTACATTCTACATAATCTACACACAGCAACACTAACAACAATATCAATCAATATTCATTCAATACTTCGCACAAAACAAACCTGGAAAAATATCAAATATCAATACACAATTGCACACAAACATCTCCACGTGGAATCACTGCTGGAGGCTCGTGCCCACGAAACAGGTGAAGAGCTCCTACTGTATAGAGCTTCTACTGTAAGAACTTCTACGTATCTTCTACTGTACAGCACTTCACCTGTTTTGTTGTTACGAGCCGCCAGTGCGTGGAATCTATATCGCTTGCTACATCGCAGTAATGCAAACCATATTCATTACTCGCATTCCGACAAAAAAGCCCAAATTTTTCCCCTCAAATTTCGAAAAAGGTGCTAAAATTTAATGTGTTCGAATCACACTGTTAGATGAGTGCTTCGTTTGCAATTCACACCACGAACGGTAATTGGTCGAAAAGGGGGGATAAAAAAAAATGGCGAGGAAGAGGGGTAGAAAAAGGAGGGGGCAGTGAACGTGATTTGGTGACAGTTGAGTTTTGAATGAGCAATGAGACATGTTTGTCGTTTCTGTTACGTTTTGTCCGCGAATGTGTGTAATGAACCGACAAACTGTGTTCATTAAGGTGGTCTCGCACTTTGTCAGAACACGCTTTGTTACGCACTAATTTGCACTGACGCACTGCTGGATACGTCATGATGTTTCAAAAATGAATTTCGAAAAAATTATAGCGTTGTGCATTTCTCTAGACCAGTACTGGAAATTATTTCAAAATTAAACCTATTCTCTTGGCAAGTACATATCTGTACATTTACGTATCAAGTACATATCATAACATAACTGTTCTCTAGACCAGTTATATTACCGTGAACATTATTATGAAGTCCTACATTTGAATCATTCCTACAAGTTTCCATAGTTTTTATCTGGTTCATTCGATCTCTCTCATTTTTAATTTCTAGGATTCAAGCCGATATGTTCTGTAATCCATATAAATAGAATGGATGAATCTGAACACTGAGAATAATATTACAGAATGGCTCTATAATCAAGACCAGCTTTTGCACAAGAGGAGGTAAATGCGAATACATTGAGGAGCGAAAGAGATACGAATAGATGAAGCTCCTCCGTGCCATAAGGCTCAACAGATATTCTCCGTATTCGTCTTCTATTCGATTTTCTTTTTTATCTTTTCCCTTTTTTCAACTTTTTTCTTATTTATCTTCTTCTTCTTCTTTGTCTTTGTCTTGGCCAGGTGCGGTCTTCACCGTGCGGTGATTTCGTCGACGAGAATATATTTATCACAGTAGAAAAAGTGAAGACAGGTAAATACATCAAGCATGATTGGAAAGAGTTCCTGCAGATAACGACAGCGTGTCGAGTGAGAGCGAAAATTGAGAAAGGATTGGAAGAGGGAGCAGAGAAAAGATTTGGAAAAGAACGGCAGAGCGAGAAGGAGGGATGTGATAAAGAGAGGAGAAATTATGGTGGAGGGAGAAAGAGGGTAGATTGGAAGAGTAGAGCCTATGTTGAAGAGAGAGAGAAAGAGCGTATTTCAAGAAAGGGAAAATAAGGTGAAGTGAGAGAAAGGAGAAATCTAGAGAGAAAAAAGTATGGTGGAGCGAGAGAGAGAAAAGATCAAGAGACGAAAAATTATAGTGAAGCGTGAGAAAGAGAAAATCAAGACAAGAAAATATATGTTGAAGCAAGATAGAAAAGAAGATTGAGAAGGTATAGTAGGAAAGAGTTGAAAAAAGTTTAGGAGAAAAGAAGCTAGCTAGTGACGAGTTATCAATACTGGCTTGTGGATAGATAGGTTTCAATGGCAATAGGGGTGGGGTGAGTGTTTATCAGGGAGCTTGCTGAGTCTTTTTATGTCACTCTCTCTTTCTTTCGAGATTGTGTGAGAGAGGATGAGAGAGAGAGGAAGGAACAGAGTGTTCTTGAAGGGTGTGTCACTCTCAGAAGTTGCAAAGCTGGTTCCAACCCTCATACACATCAGACGATGATCCACTCCTTATCAAACAAGCTTTTCTCCATCTTAACCCTTCATCGAATCTCCTTTTCTCCTCAATTTATTCGCATTTCCTCCCCCAGTGGTCTGCTTCTACTTTGTTCTTGATAATTCCATCTTTCTATCATCCTAGTTCTGTATCATTTTCATTTTCTGTGTTTTTTAATGATAAATCCCTCAATTTGTTATTCATAAATTTCGTCTGGGAGATTAGCTGTCGTTAGTAAAGACAGTCAGTCGTTTCCCGTCTCTGGAGGAATAGTAATTGTTGCATTACACACTAACTGATTAACTGCATATTATTCAGAGGTGTTCAGCGCCGCCAATTGGTTGCGGAGACTGGCTTATGGTTGAGGGGATCAACGTGCTAACCACACGTTACCTCTATCCTGGTTGATTATTATTTGCTTGCTGTGTGGTCTGTCCGGCCGGGGGCCGTTTCATTCTTCAATCTTCTTTCATCTTCAAAATTTCAATCTTGTATCATTCCTAGACTTCTTCAACATTAATTATTCACTCCTTTCTCCACTCTTTCGTCATCTCAAATTGTTTTACTTCAACTGTATAAGTGTATTTTCTACTCCATTTTCCATATATTCTTCTTTATCTTTTTCTCTCCATTACTGCCTAGATATCATCTCTCCTCCTATTTTACCTCATCCACTCCGTATCACTCTCTCTCTCACTTCCATTTATTCTTCTACTAAGCCTCTCTCCTCTCTTTTTCTTTTCCTTTCTTCTTCTGTCCCTCATCATTCATACCACCAATCATTACAGAGACCCTTAGTAAGGACCATACATCTCTTCCCTATCTCACACTGATTTTCTAATCATACCTTCTTGCTCATTTCCTGTTTTCTTTCTTCTTCTCCTCCTCCTCCTCCTTCTTCTCCTCCTCCTCCTCCTCCTCCTCCTCTTCCTCTTTCTCCTCCACTTCTTTCTCCTCCTCCTCCTCCTTCTCCACTTCCTCCTCCCCCTACTACTCCTCCTCCTCCTCAACCGAAATCAGCAGAATGGACTTTGTGACTTATCCTGCCTGCAAGGCTAATCCTCGTAGTAGACATCTTACACTTCCACGCTATTCGTCATATGTCCTTCCTGTTCCCACTCTATACTACTCCAATTTAATGGAATCTTACCATCTTCTTGTATCAACATTTTCTATTTTTCCACATTTCTCATCACTCCATTTTCTTTTCTTACGATATTCTTACTTCTCTACTCTTCTATTCTTTGCTCTCCTCTACTCTACTCTCTCTCTTCTATACTCTTTCTCTTCTCCACTCTTTTCCTTCTCCACTCTTTCTCTTCTATACTCTTTCTCTTCTATACTCTTTCTCTTCTCCACTCTCTTTCTTCTATACACTTTCTCTTCTCTACTCTTTCTCTTCTCCACTCTTTTTCTTCTATACACTTTCCATCTCCGCTCTCTTTCTTCTATACACTTTCTCTTCTCTACTCTTTCTCTTCTATACTCTTTCTCTTCTATACTCTTTCTCTTCCCTACTTTTTATCTTCTATACTCTTTCTCTTCTCTACTCTTTTCCTTCTATACTCTTTCTCTTCTCCACTCTTTTTCCCCTATACGCTTTCTCTTTTCTACTCTTTCTGTTCTACACTTTTCTCTTTTACACTCTTCCGCTTCTTCACTCTACTCTTTCTAAACTTGATTGAACAAGAGATAAACTATCAAATAATAAAGGATTGAAATAGAATGAGCAAACAAGGCTTAAAAGAATTCATAAAAGACAGATTAAGTTGTTCAGTACAAAAGCCACGAGAAAAATAATACGAAATGTAAGCAGTATGAGATAAAATGAGATTAAACAATTCTCAGAGATTATGAAATTCATATGCCTATATCCGAAATTACAATAGTTACAAATGAAATCAACTAACTATTATTTCGGTGAAATCGGTCCAAAAATAGGCCCAACCTCAACATCCAAATAGAAAGCCAAGATGAAAGGAAGAAAGGAGAAAAGGAGTATAGAAATATTAGACACGAAAATAGAGAAATTGATGAGGTGGGAGAGAACACCAGGATGAGAACAAAAACAAGAAAGCATAAGTGGGAAGGAAAAGATACAAGATGAGGTGGTAGAAAACCATGAAGAAGAATTTCTCGGTAGAAAATCCACTATCGGAAGGAAAATGGAAAGGGAACATAAGGTTGCGAGTGGCTAGTTGGGAGGCATCTCTCATGCCTGAAACACTGTTCATCTCCTATCCGCTGCCCCCCCCCCACTTATCAACCCCCTCCTGTCCCTTTCACTCACCCTACTCTCTGACCCTCCTTTCCTAACCCCCCCACCCCCCGGTGACTTCTAGAAGTTGATCATTTGAACAGTTTTGTATCTGACACCATGTCGTACGTCAACACCCCTTCTCTTAACCCCCATTCCTCCATTTATCATCGCTCCCCCCCCCTAATACCATCACCCTGGTTCGGTTTGTGATAACATTTTTGTACGTCACCGAACGGCTTTCTGTCAAGGGTGATGCTATTGAAAAAAGGAACAAATGTGAATAAGGTCAACTTCAGAAGTGACCATTACAGATGAATTGTCTTGTGAATTGGGATTATTGTTTCTTCCACTACCAACCTACTTATAGTCTGTCCAAACAAAGAAGACATTCTGGCAAGATGGGAAAATTACTCCAGCTCGGTCTCTATTGATTAAAAAAATATGATGATTTTGGGTTCAAATTGTACGAAATAATCTGATCTACAATTTTAAACCAAAGTGTTTCAAAGTGTAGAGTTGAACGTTTTCTACAATGTGAAAATGAATTCATAATTTTAAAACCGATATTGACCGAGCTGGAGCTATTTTTCCATCGTGCAAGAATGCCTTCTTTGCTAGGGCAGACTTAACATTACTTCCTTTAAAAAGTAAGTTGATAAAAATATGAAAATAATTTTTCAATTCAATTGAGCACATTTTCCTATCCATTGTTCACCAACTTGAGATTGAGCTTCATACATTGTGAGGTCAAGTAGAATGTTTTTCAGATCATTTATTGCAGTGTCAATTTCTTCTCTCCACTCTATTCAATGCAGACAATGAATAGGTTATTCGTTAAGGCCGGTATTACACGATAATAGTTCTATGATCATATGGAAAGAGATGAAAATACGAAATCATATTTTTGTCTCTTTCCATATGATCAACTATGATCATAGAAATATTATCGTGCAATACCTGCCTAAGTGATAATTTTCAATTTAAAAGTTACCTGATACTGATAGGCTGGCAAAGAAAGCACTGTATTCATTCTTTGTTACTCCAAAGTTGGAGCTTTGGATGATGCTGTTTTTCAGACGTGGAAGATGAAGTAAAATGCATGAAAATAATCCAATTGGAACATGAAATACAATTAATGGAAGCTGATTGTATAATAAGCTTTCAAATACTTCTTCTGAATATTGTTGGATCGAGAGGTACTTTCAGACTTTTCCTTCACAAACAGACACAGCACTGGCGGCTCGTACCAACGAGACAAGTGAAGTGCCCGTATATTTTACTGTACAGCACTTCACCCGTTTCGTGGACACGAGCCGCCAGTGGTACTGATTAATTATTCAAAACTAAATCCAGAAATAACGTGTTTCAACAGTAAGTTGTACCCTATTTCATCAAAGTATGACTTTAATAAAATTATAGAAGTAACATACTTCACTGGGTACTTTACTCAATTTGATTTGGATAAAAGCTTCAATTTGATATTGAAACTTGGCGGAGTAGAGAAATTTATCCTTCCAGAACAGAAGGAATATTTCTGTTCGAAGGTAAAATCCGAACAAATATTTGCTTTTGACAATCAGTCTAGAGCGGATTAACTCAAATTGAACATAATAACTACTGTAGCTCTGATCCATTTAGATTGAATAATTCGCAATCTTGAAGTGAACAGAGGAGAAACCTATGCAAAGAGAATAGAGAGAAAATAGAAGAAAAAGGAGGAAAAGGATGAGAAGATACAAACTACTAACGGAAATATCAGAGAAAATAGGGAAAGATTAGAAAGATGGAGGGGATGAAGGTGACTGATGCAAGAGTAAAACTGATGACGAAGACGGAGGAAATAAAGATGAAGAGGAAAATGGAAATGGAGTGGAATGGAAAATTGAGAGTAGAAGTGGGGAGAAGGAATTCACTGAGAAATGAAAGGGAAGAGCATAAGAGAAAAATATTAGTACAGGGAGGCAAAAATTGAACAAAAGATGAAGGAGGAGATGATGAAGAAAAATCACAACAAAAAGAAGAAGAAATAGTAGAAGAAGAAAAATAGAAGACGAAGAAGAAGATGATGAAGAAGAAGAAGGAAAAAAACTAAGAAGAAGGAGAAGAAAAAAAGACGAAGATGATGAAAAAGAAGACGAAAAAGAAGATGAAGAAGAAGAAGAAGAAGAAGAAAAAGAAGAAAAAGAAGAAGAAGAAGAAGAAGAAGAAGAAGAAGAAGAAGAAGAAGAAGAAGAAGAAGAAGAAGAAGAAGAAGAAGAAGAAGAAGAAGAAGAAGAAGAAAAAGAAGAAGACGAAGGAGAAGAAGAAGAAGAAGAAGAAGAAGAAGAAGAAAAAAGAAAGGAAAAGAAGAAGAAAAATAGAAAAGAAAAGAAAGAGAAGAAGGAGAATGAAAATTAAGTAGTAGGGTATTTGAATTTAAATCGATAATTAAATGGATGAACAAGGAGAGTCGTGATGGAAATCTGCGAGAAAAGAGGATGATAGATAAGAGAATCACAAAGAAAATCGATGGAAAGGAGAGACGAGAAGGATAGAAATAACGAGAAGCAGAAGAGAAAAGCAAATCTGCACAGATAAATTCCACTGCTATTCACGAGCGCTAAGATATCAAATGATAGAATGAATAACGCTATAATTATAACGTCATCACTCGTACTCCTCTACAGGCTGTCTAAACAATGAAGAAATTCTGCCAAGATAGGAAAATGACTCCAGTGCGATCAATATTGGTCTGAAAATCATGAATTTGGTCTCAAATTGTGGAAAACATTCTGATCTACAATTTAAGGCCTAATTTACAATTTCTCAATAAATATAGACCAAGCCGAAGTCATTTTCCCATCTTGCCTGAATGTCTTCTTTACTTGCACAGACTATAATAATTGAGGAATGCAACCATCTTCATAGCCATCTCTATTCGTCTTAACTCGCTCAAAAAACATTGGAATTCATTAGCTTGATTGAAAGCTATTTATCTCCACTTTGATTCTGTCATTGCAGATTCTACCTTCCAATGGAGTTTTCTGATTACATAGAATTTCCAGTTCTAGTTTTCTCTATTGAAATTCCAAAAATAATAGTACCTTAGTAGTTCTTCTCTTCTAATAGTAAAGTAGAAGTTTCAAACACCAATGAACACTAATGTTCTATTTGATATTACTGAAGCCCTAAAGTGAACACATACTGAATATTATAGAGATGGAGTTATATAATTACATGAAATCCCCACCATTAGTTCTCTCTATTTGAATTCGAAAATAATTGTACCTTAGTTGTACTTCAAGTAGTAGGCTTTGGCAGTAGTTTCAGAATACCAATATTGCTTTAAAAATTGTGAATTTGGTCTCAAATTGTAGAAAACATTGCTACAGGGAACACATATTGGAAAGAAGTTTCTATTCTATTCTCTCTGAGCGAACATCGTTAAAAAATGGAGGTTTTCAAAAAAATACACGCCAGTGAATTGGTGAATAATATCATAAGTGACAATATGAAAATCATTCCTACCTTGTTTCACAAGAGCTTCTGTGTGAGAGATGTTTTGTTGAGGCTCTATGTGTATGAAACATTTTCTGAGGCCACATTTAGTTGTAATAATTCTGGAACAAAACAATAAAACAAAGAATTTTACATTTATATACTTGCATTGTAAAAGATTGACTGCTTGATTAAAAAGAAGAAGTGAGTTTGCAGTTTGCAAGATTTATGAAAAATATTGGATTATAGAAAAAATATGAAAAAATATAGATCTTATAATATGAAAAAATTCAGATCTTTTCCTTCACTCATCATCACAAAAATAATATTCAGTTTTTATTCCTCCCAATAATATTATTGTCACTATAATTCAAATCAATCTTTAATGAAATCATCCAAAAGCAATCTAAATCAATTTCAATCATAATCGAAATTAATTCACATGGCAAACGTAACCACTAGTTGAAACTGTAGATCAATTCCCAGCTTGGTAATGATATCACTGACACACTAATTAATCAATAAACACTTGATATCAAAGCTAATTATAACCCTCCCCCCTTATAATTGGTAATATTGGTATTGGTAAATGTGACACTCGACAATGTAATAATCATGAGCATTCAGGTGAAAATTCTAGTAGTTCAAGACTTCAAGGAACAATAGATTTCAAGAAACAAACACATTATCTGTAACAATCCTATACCACACAATAACTTAATCATGAGAATTTCTCATGTCGGAGGACAGAGAAGCGTGATTGAATAAAGGTGATAATATTTCACTTTCAATTGGTTACCGACATGTGGTCATGTTTGTATAATGTCATGTGCAATCACGATAGTATGATGAAAAAAACACCATCATGAAAAAAAACGACGGAAAAAATGCGTATGAATGAGGAGAAAGAAGAAAACGATTAACTGCAAAGATGGAATGGAAAAGGTAATTTGTAAAGAATAGACCATAAAAGACGTATGAATGAGAAAAAGAGGTAATAAAGAAGTAATAAATACATAGTGATGAAGAAGTAATAATGATAGTAAATACTAAGGTGAATAGTAAAAATAGCTGAAAATTATTATTCAATTATATAATTTTAAATGAATTATTTAAAATAAAAAAAATTATTTTATATATTATTTAAAATAAAAAATCAGTAAGGTGAGTGAATACACAAGGGTAAAATAGAGAGGCAACTGAAAGGGAGTGATGTATTTTGATCATGAGCAAGACAGCAACGGAAAAATAAATAAATGATGAAGGAAAAACAAGAACAATACAAAAATAATAGTAAGATGATTAGTTTTAAGTAGGTAAATTGGTTTTCAAGACTTAATCATGTTGGCTCAACAGCACACGTCTTCACAAGGTTTCCCAGATCCACCAAACTCCTCTCAACCTATGCTACAAATACTCAAACTAATCATACACCACAAAACACGGATACCTAGTACCCCATCAATCACCGGCAACCGCAACACGTTACCCAAATTGTTGACGACATCAATTGAATTGTTGTAATACAAGTGTATGAGGCACCACATATCTGTTGCAACGTGTGACTTGTCGAGTCAGCTGGCATGGCGTGCATCGAATATTGGCGAGGCTAAATTGACCACCCTGTCACCAGATTTGGGCAGGAGACCGGCCTAAAATGGCGGGAACGTGTGCCTGTCTCAATCAGCTGATCCGGTAACATTACTGTTGCAATAATATCACGGCGGTTATTGTTGTTAATACAGGGGAGGTTGGGTGCATTATGACGTGACAGTGATAGAATTATACTCGTATTATATTTTGTTGGGAAACGTTTAGAAATTGTAGAAAAGTAACACTGTGTAGGTTATTAGACAGAGTCAACTAAAAAGAGTTAAAAAGCTGCTTATATGGAATAGTTCGTTTCTTGAAAGATTTCCAAAGATCTTAAATTTTTTCAATGCTAAAAGACTACTGTGGTTTTGACTTTCATCTGAAATTTTCCTTTGTTATCTTTGTATTACTCCTGCTGATCTTCTAACAGTTAGTATATTCTAGTTCAGTAATTAACCCTTAAATTTCTTATCCCGCAACCCTGGAATTTTCCTTAATTATTCTTCTATTTTCTCTCCGTAGACTTCCGACAGTATTAATCCAGTTCAGCAATTCTCAAATGAATTACTATTTCATTGTAATTTTCCGTAATTCTGTAACTGTCCATAGTTCAGTAATTTTCCATAGAGTTTCAGAGCATCATCTTTGTGTTTCTAGGATCTGACAAGTATGTAGTATTCACAAATTTATTCGATGTGTCGAAACCTCCCAATCGCCATAGAATGATTTTACATGAATTGCACAGGAAAACTACAATGTCAATCACTAGAGTAAAATTGAAGAGTGAAAAGACAAGACGATCGAAAATCGATCTCGATTTTTTAATAAATCAGTGGTTTGACAACGTCTTGTCTTTCCGTTTAATATGGATATCTACCACAATATCACCTTCACAACTACTAAAAAAGTGAAAATTGAAGAGAATATCAGCAAGCTACTCTGTTGAAAAATTCCAGTAGGACTTCATGTAGCGTTATCGCTTAAGCTGATTATAGTTGAAAATTAATTTACATTTTTATAATACATTCTTTGATGGAATGGGAACGTCCATGGGTGAGGGGTAGACTCTACTGTGCCAGTTTCTAATGAACTATTCTCATGCGTTTCACTCGAAGGACGTGGAATGTATGTCTCCCTGATTTCAGTTATCGCATGATGTATAAGTTTAATAAGAATTCTCATAATTCGGTAAACTGCTTTACTTTATTCCTACAGGATTAGCTTCAAAAAATATTCTCAGAGAATATTCTCAGAGTGCATTCTCAGTAAGATCATCATCATGGTTTCCTTCCAGTGACCTGGCCCACTTTGTCCACATTCACTCCCTGTATCAAGAACGACATTAAAAATGCAACACGTTGCCAAGGACACGAATTTCTCCTCTTCAAATGCAAGCTGCTTTTGTCGTCCTCTTTTTCTCCAAGCAACACTTGAGAATTCCTAAAACGCGCATTAAATATGCAAAACTGAAACACAACGTTGAAAAGAACGACCGCTCACAGTGAGCGAGCCGTTCGTTCGTTCGTCATCTAATGAACGGTGCGGTCAGTCGTCTAGTGTGACCGCACTTGATTCGATTTGCGGCTCCCTTTTGAAGTTAGCGTTTCGGCAGTTGGCGATCTTTTGATCTCAAACGAGAGCGGTTGCTCACTGCTCTTAATTCGAGTTTTCTGGTGGAAGTTGGTTCCCAAAAAAAAGTCGAGAGATAGGTCAGGTTGAAACTGAGTTTCACTCTACATATAGCCAAATTCACTCGTCCACTCAGTCAAAATTCCATGATTATGATACCGAACTGGCTTTCATCACAGACTATGTGTATACTATATCTATATAAAAGTGTACAAGTATATACAGGGTGTTTCAGGAGGAATGTGCAATACTTCTCAGGCTGATTCCTAACACCAAGTAGACAAAAAAGTTCCATGGGACCAACACCCAAAAACGCTTTGTTAACGAGATAACAATGGCGAAAAATTGAGATTTTTCAAAATATATTAATTTTTTAATTTTTTAGAGGCTTTAGTGAGGTTCAAAAATGATCAATTCCTATGTAAAATTAGCTGAGGAATTCAATAAAACCAGTTCCAAGTTTGTAACTACAACGGTTATTGAGATAATTGGAAAATATGCTAGAAAACGTCATTTTTTCAACAATAAGGGTTATAACTGGATAAGGAATTCTAAAATTGTATTTTTTATTAATGGAAGTTGAAGAGAGTCGGATTCTCAACAATAAGTTAAATGGCGGCGATTGTGTAAATCTTACCCAAATCTCAGAAATGGCGATCAAAAATCGCAAAATTGACAAGAGTGATAAATTTGTGTTTAGTAGCGATTTTGCGATTTTTTATCGCTATTACTGAGATTTGGGTGAGATTGACACAATCGCCGCCATTTAACTTTTTGTTTAGAATCCGACTCTCTTCAACTTCCATTAATAATAAATACAATTTTATAATTCCTTATCCAGTTATAACCCTTATTGTTGAAAAATGGCGTTTTTTAGCATATTTTTTCAATTATCTCGATAACCGCTAAAGTTACAAACTTGGCATCACACTTGGGCAACAGGCATAATGCCCAAAACTGTTCTTAAACCAATTTATAATAAAAGTCAAAATTAAGGTTATGTCATTTGGTAAATCTTCAAACTAATTTTTACCGCCGAAATAGAAGAAAATCTTAAAAAATTTAGAAAAAGGTTACACCAAAGTTCCGAGAAAAAACCAAATAAATAATTCGATAACTTTTAACCTATTGTGAAAAGTGAAAGTTAGAGAACTATTATGTAAATGTAAGTAGTTTTTCATCGGAAGTAAATCAAATAACGAACTTTTGTATAAGCTTCAAGCATTTGTCACCTCTCATCATCACCCATCTCATTACTCACGCATAAACCTGAGAGCCCATGTGGGCAAGACCATCAGAGAAAAAAACTGAAATAGATAATGGAGCTGAGGTGATTTGTAAATCTTATGCAGGGGATCTCTTCATTATGAACAAGTGGAATACACAATGTTTTATTGTGTGTTAATTCCAATCAAGATCCACAATGATATCCTACAAATTAAACATCTCTCCTCAACCCTCGAGTAAACTGTGAGTTGATACTTCAAATATATTCACAAGTCCCAAAGCAACACAGTACAGAACATCCACCAAATCACGTAACGTTTCCTCGAATTCCAATTAACTACACAAACGGTTATTTAAACACGAACACGCTCTCCGCCTTATTTCAGTCCTCTCAAATACACATCATGGGTAAAGAAGACTTTCCGGCAAGATAGGAAAACAACTCCAGCTCGGTCAATATTGGTTCAAAAATTATAAATTTGGTCTCAATTCGTAGATCAGAATGTTCTCTATATTTAGAGACCAATTTTATAACTTTTGAAATAATATTGATCGAGCTGAAGTCATTTCCCCATCTTGCCAGAATGTCTTCTTTATTTTACCAGACTATACAGTTTCGAGCTCACAAGAAGATCCCTGACCGTTCCTCCTCACTAGTGCAACTAGGCTCTATTAGCATTACCGCCCCCTACCCGCACCAAAATATTAGGGGTCTTTTTGTCAGTACGAAGGTTTCAGGTCAGCATCATGCCCCGCTAATCAAGATTATAATCGAACCAGCTATTACATAATACAATATAATAATAATTAATTGATATCTCCAATGATAGCTGTATAAATAGCACTTGAGACTTTCACTACTGCAAATATTAGGGCTAAATAGCAGGCGAGATTCGTTGAATGAAACTGTTCAAATACTGTGCACAGACCAGGAATCGAACCCGGCTCCTCTCGATTGCCGGCCGAATGGGTTTACCACTCGCCTACCCCATGTGATGTATGATGTTAGCCTATCCGGCCAGGGGTTCACTTTTTTGAACAATTCGATTCGACGAATTTCGCCTGCTATTTATTAGTACTTTGGTCAATATTTACAGTAGCAGAAGTCCTATAAGTTCTATTTATATGATCATCATTGTGAATTTGAATTAATTAATATTATCATTAGCCTATTATGCTCCAGAAGTTGGTTTGGTTTAATTGTTTATTGGTGAAAATTTTCAAATCAAAGTACTTCCTGTACAATGCATGATGGAACGAGACAAAATTGAATCAGTGCGTGATAAACAAGTTGAATAGAAAATATTCAAATGAATATTTATAAGAAATATTTGGTGAATTCCATTCAAATCAAGCATATTCTCAGGAGATAACTCGTTTTGTCTGTTCAAGATTTCGAAGAAGAAAGCTTCTGGAATCCTCTGCGAGTTCCAAACTTATTCATTAGTACCAAAAATTCAGTCATAGATTCACTTTTCAATCAATCTTGTTAAAAATCATGATAAGAGCCAATCTTTTTTCACAGTCTCCAATACATGACAATGAAAATTCTTTCCAAGGAATGGTAATGGAAACAAATAAAATATTGCCCAATTTTCCGGATCCAAAGCTTCGGCTACATCAGAGCAAGCGAACAGTAACGAATGCGAATGTCCCTTTAAATTTAAATACAATATTCGCATTCCTCAGTCCTCACAGCTCGCTCCTTCAGGTGTAACCGAGGCTTGAGCAAAGACATTAGTCGCTTAAAAGCTACAAAATGAAGATTACGATTTCCAAGAAATCTCATTTTAGAGCAATACACAGGAGCCCAAATCTCTAACAAATAAACTTGTCTCTAAAGACATGGATTATGAATTTCATAAGAGCTGCTTCTTCATCTTACAAAATGATACCTCTACTCAGAGTGAACTGTTCCTACTCTAGCATACACCAATGGGACTGGCAACTTGGCGAATGTCTTTTTAATTATCTCAGCTCTGTCAGGGAGGTCTGGGAGCGGTCTCCAAGAGTGAAAAGCTTTGCTGAGGTCGCTCTCAACAAGATATTCACTTGCAGACTGCTCGTAGACTGTCCTGACAGCGCTGAGCAGTAATAACAGACATTTTCCAACCGCCAATCCAACTGGCGTCTGCTATGTATCCTTTTCTCTATCGTTGTAAGTTGAGTAAACAACAAATACAACATTTCTGGGAAAGTGTTTCATTACATTGTTGCCTTATATTTATTCAATGAAATCTCGACAAGGAACTTTCATTCAGTTGAGCCTAGTTTCTACAGATGGATGTAGCCTACTGGCCTACTACATACTGTGTAAAAAACAAGAAGTCTAATACAGTTGACTCTCGATAATACAAACTTTCGATTAAACGAAACTTTTGATAATTCGAACAAAATCAATGCATTTAGGTACTCTCGATAATACGAATTAAAATACCGAGCCTGATCCGACTTCAACATGCGATAATTCAAATTTATCTACATAAACTCTCGATAATACGAACTTCTATTGAACATGAACACGATCAAGCATGCATAAAATTCACAAAATATGATCAAACCTGCATAAAATTCAGTGAAGCAGAAAACAATTACAGACTTTTTCATCAAATAATAATAATAATCTTGTTTTTACTGAATGCACAATAGGTAATATTGTCTTTCCTTAAAAAATTACCGACTTTTTAATGAAAAAATATAATCTACTTTCGATTGATTGCACAAAACTGTAATTGTATTTTTTAAATCAATTTATCAACTTCTAGTTCCTTTATTTCTAGCTCCTCGATTAAATTTCTCAATTCTTGATAATTTTTATTTTTATAATTTTACAGAACTGCATTTGAAAATTGGAACATTCAATAAACTACAATATCAAACAATTCTACTTTCTATAGCAATATTTAGTAGCAATTTTCTTATGTAGAGTTATTTTTCCTCTTCCATCCAACTTTTGATAATTCGAACTTTTTCACTGGTCCCTTCAAATTTGTATTATCGAGAGTTGACTGTAATTTACCCAGTATTATCCTATGAATTCAATTTCATCGATAACCATATTATATGCAGGAACTAAATAGTTAGTTTGGTTCTATTTTGCTCTGAAATTTTTCCAGTTCATTCAAAAATCCCACAGTTTTTTAACATTTTTATTTAGTGTTTCTGAACAGATCTTCATTGTAAAAAGTGAACTTAAATAAAAATTCAGGTTTTTTTAAGTGAAAAGTGTTTTTCAAAGTTTAATTGTAATGGAAACATTCATCATCCATCATCATTCATTCACTACGTAGCCTAAACATCATCCATTTATCACCTTTGCTTGAAATACTTGATATATAAGTCGCAATTGTAACAATAAAGAATTTAGTATCAGTGTTATTGCATGATATCGATTTGATTTCATCAGCTCAACTTTCAGATAATAGCCTAGTTCGAAAATGATCATAGCTCATTATTATATTGTTATAAATGTTCATATCCTGTAATGGATATCTATTTTTACCACTACCGTTGACTAAATCTGGAATGACAACATTTGTAGTCACGAAACACTCCAACCAATCTCTAATATTGGTTGACAAAATACACACACCACCTTTAACCCAATCTCCATTATTGATTGGCAAAACGCATCCAATACCTCCCTACCCTGCACTCATGACACACTCTCATCTCAAGTTCAAGCAACAAAATTCAATGTCAACGGAAAAATCCAAAAAATGTGTGTCAGTAGAAAATGTATTAACTTTCCACTCAACGCCTATTGACTCGTTCGGGCATCAAATATAGTCTGTCCAAGCAAAGAAGATCCTCTGACAAGATGGGAAAATGACTCAAGCTCGGTCAATATTGGTTCGAAAATTATTGATTTGGTCTCAATCGTAGGAAACATTCTGATCTACAATTTGAGACCAAATCAATATTTTTTAAACCAATATTGACCGATATGGAGTTATTTTCTCATCTTACCAGAGGGTCTTCTTTGCTAGGCTATACTAACTCGGTAGCAAGAGGGCTCAGTTGACACTCCAGTAATAGAAAGAAAGAGAGATGGATGGGTGAAAAGTATGAGAAAAAAAAGAGTGAGGGAGAGAGAGAGAGAGAGAGAGAGAGAGAGCGCGTGAGTAAGAGTGTTTCAGAAAGAGGAAGAGACACTCTAGTGACACTCTAGAAGAGAGGGAAAGAAATTGATGGATGGATAGAGAGTAGGAGAGAGTAAGAAAAAGTGAAAATGATAGAGTAGGAGAGAGAGAGTGAGAGAGAATAAGACTGTGTGAGAGAATGAGGTCACACTCCATGGAGAGTAGGAGAGAGTATAAGAAAGAATGAGTATGATAGAGTAGATAGATAGATAAATTGCCTTTATTAAGGGCGGAGTTGGGACTCTTGGTCCTCTCTACCACACAACCCTAAGTTGGAGAAAGAGAGAGAGAGAGAAAGAATGAGAATGTGTGAGAGAGTGAGGTCACACTCCATTAGAAGAAGAGAGAAAAAGAGATATAGAGATTATAATGGATTATAAGTGAGAAAAAAGAGTAAGGGTGATGGATGGGCTGTTCGAGAGAAATAGAGAGAGAAAGAGAGATGAAGAGAGAGAGAGAGAGTGACAGAGTAGGAGTGAGAAATTGTGAGAATGAGGAAGAGAGTCAAATTTCGAAACCATCCCAGCGCTAGCTCTATCACAAGTCACCGGGTAAGCTAGCCGTCCCCCTTTCACCAGGAAATTGAAAACGTTCATATAATAAAATTCATTTTGGAACTTGTAATTGGTGGATGGACGTGTGGTGGAGGAGGGTTGGGGTACCGCTTAGGATGGAAATTGAATAACTTGTCCAGAAATTGAGAATTGATTAAAATCGTTGACGCGTCCTTGGTTAATGAGAATCAGCCCCCCTAAGTCCAATTTCGAAGACTTCCCCAATAAAATATAAGCTACAACATGAATTTATCTATATATAGTTATAATTTCTACAACAGATGATGGTTTGGAAGAGGGTACTGGAGTGTAAATTTACAACAAACAGTATAACACTATAGTCCCTAACACTGCAGTGTTAGTAGCTGAAGAAACAGAATCTGTTATGATAGATTGAATTGTTATGGATGTCATTCGTGTACAATAGAATGTTCAGTAGTAGTGTTATTAGATGGTTCACTCCTATGAATTGTACTGCTATTCATTCATTTCATTCATTCATTACTATTCATTCACTTCATTCATTAACTCCATTCATTCATTTATATCACTCCCATTCAACTATTCATTGAATTGTCAAGGATAATTGAGACAGCCAACTCAAATTCTAACATTATTAACCATTATCACCCATAATTGAGACATTTAAAACTCTTATGCATAGCCTATTTGAACAGCTTTAATATCAGAATCATATCGATAAATTCAATAAATTAATTCGAATACATCTCCATTGTATAATTGTGATTGAGAAAATGTGGATATTTATAAATTTATTATCAAATCTGTTTCCTGAGATTCCATCATTCACCTATATTGTTGGTTAATCACTAGTCTAGATTCAAGGTTCCTCATCCTAAATCCTTGACAAAAAATTGGATTCCACTCACACATAGGTGGAGAACTTGCTCCTTCAAGCAATGTCATAGTGCATTCTGTCAGCTGGGAATTTAGATCTGAAACAGAAAGATAAAATTATATGAAAACTATTCGTCAAAAAGATCGACAGATGTAAATATAAGAGAAATAAACGGAACACACTGGCGGCTCGTGCCCACGAAACAGGTGAAGTGCTGTACAGTAACAGATACGGGCACTTCACCTGTTTCATGACGCACAGTGACGGAAACAAGTTCAGATGATGATAAAAACTATCAGAAGATGATAAGAACTTTCAGAAGATGATATAAACTATCAGAAGATGATAGAAACTTTCAGAAGATAAAAAAAAATTATTTGAAGTAGGAGAGAAAATCTTGAACAATGAGAGGAACAAGAAAAAAAGAGATTAGATAGTGATTAGAGAGATTGTGATAGAGGTAAATAGAGGTTTGGAAGGCTCAATGAAAATAGAAAGATAGAAAAGCGGGAAAATGGTGAACTGAAGAAGAAAAACTAGTTAAGAAAAAAGAGAAGTTTTGGAAAATAGAGACAGAATCTAGAGAGAAAGATACCAGCTTAGCCACAGCAGTGGGTTAGAACTTTCCACTCCGCAATACTCTCACAATCCACTCCTTCAAAGGGCTCTGTAATTACTGATCCTACTACTGTGTTCCTTGTGGCCTACATTGTAAAATGAATATTCGTTGAGAATCTCAATTCTGTCTTTCTTGTATTGTTCGAAGAGGTATCAAGAGTGGAAATATCTCCATTCTCTCAAATAATGCTGAAATATCAATGAATACAGTATAAGTAATATATAGTAATCGATTGGTTTGTATCCAATATTCTCAATTCTAGACTGATCTAGACAACTAAACCTGTGGATATTCTGTTAAGGGAGATAATTGATTTTTCAATAAAATAAATGTGGATCCAACACATTTTTGGTAAAATAATTTATGTTGAACTCGCTATTCTCTAAGTACAGTATTGAGTTTGAAAATGGTGATCAATCAACTTATTTGAACAAAAAGTCCTTTTTTAAAGCTTTCATCACTGGCGGCTCGTGCCCACGAAACAAGTGAAGTGCTGTACAGTAAAAGATAGGAGCACTTCACCAGTTTCGTGGGCACGAGCAGCCAGTGGCTTTCATCTCCCACCTCATACTTCATACACCTCATACTAATCTAATCTCCTCATCTTCCCACTCCTTATCACGATTTCCTTTCTTCTTCTCCTTATACATCTTTCACTCCTATTGGTTTTTTCCCATTCTTCTGTCCTTCTATCTTCTATCCCACTTCTCATCCCCTACCTTCTTCTCCCACTTTTCTGCTCCTTACCAAATGAAAAACAAATTTTTATATTCGTCTAGAATGAAAAAGAATAATTTAATTCACAAGGAAAATAATACATACATCAGATCAAATTCCTAAGTAAAATAATACGTACATCAAATCAAAATTCTCTATTCAATAAAAATACATAATTCAAAATATAACCAACCTTTCAACCACTTCTAATCTGAACCCCTCCTGCGGTTCCTACAGAGAGAAAGCACGCTCTCACTCACCAATACATAGACACTCACTAATAGTCTGTCCAAGCGAAGAAAACATTCTGGCAAGATGGGAAAATGACTCCAGCTGCGTCAATATTCGTTTGAAAATTGAGAATTTGGTCTCAAATTGCAGAAAACATTCTGATGTACAATTTTTAAACAAATATATAATTTTTGAACCAGTACTGACCGAGCTGGAGTCATTTTTCCATCTTGCCAGAATGTCCTCTTTGCTTGGACTGAGTATACTCACGCACACTCCCACAAATGTTGAAGACAGGATAAGGCAAGGAACAGAGAAATGCTTAGTGCTGCCTGCAACCACCAGACCGATTCCCCACTTGCAATGCAAAGAAACGTTGTTAAGGGTACACCGACCCACCAATCTGTTTGCGGCCCGGGCATAAATCAAGTCACTTATTTCCCCTTCTACATTATTCACATGAGGGGCGCAGCCAGTGCATCCCGCTTATGATTCGGATTTATTGTGCACACCCCAATAGGAAATTCGACATTTTTCATGTAAAAGAGTGAGAAATTCGAAATGTTTCATGATGTAAAAGAGTGAGAGAAAAAATGGACGTCGTTTTCTCGAAGCGGTTGCATGTCTCAATCAACGGGTACCAAAGTGTTTCAGTTCGTGATTGGGGGGTTTGTGGCGATAGGGATGATTGGAAAGTGGTTTGGAAAACCTTGTGGTGTTGGAAACACTGGCGGCTCGTACCCACGAAACAGGTGAAGTGCCCGTATATTTTACTGTACAGCACTTCACCTGTTTTTTGGGGCACCAGCCGCCAGTGGTTAGAAAGTGAGAAGTTTCCCTGCAGTGACTGCATACTCCCATTATGACTATTGATGTGTTTTTTAAAGTAGCCTAATAGTAAATTTACAAGTTGTTTCTATCAAAAGTATTTGTAAAATAAGTGAATGAGTTTAAGAATGCCTCCACCCCACAAAAAGATTAACATTAGAATAAAACTAGCATTGTGTAACGCAGTATGTTAGAAATATATTCCATGGATTGTGGTTTGTCTTTTAAAATTATTATGTGTGTTTTTTTTATAAATTCAGTTGAAGTTTAGGAATTCTTAAGTGAAGTTGAAGGCATTCTTGAATTCATCAATATATTCTGCAAATTTTTTTGATAGAAACAACTTTAAAAATAACTACTCTTACTTCAAAAGTCATTCACCAATCGATATGCTGATGATCTCTTTAGGGCTGAGGCCGCACTGCCGGTGGGTAGAGCCTAGAGGGTGGAGGGTAGTTGGTAAATCTATAGATCATACACACCATCCTCAGTAATACATCGTATGAATGGTATGTGTTCAGCCGCCATCTTGAAATTCTTAAATATGGACAACATAACCTCAAAAAACAGAATGACGTCATACCATTCATACGATTTATCACTGTGGATGGTGCGTATGTTCTTTAGATTAACCAATTACCCTCCACCCTCCAGGCTCTACCCACCGGCAGTGCGGCCTCAGCCTAGAAGATGGAAACAAACTATACAGCCAGGCATCCAATGTAACTTCATTATCCAGAACTATTTTTGTAGTCAGTGGCTTTCACAAGGAAAGGCATCACCTTTGTTTTGTTGATGGAGATCTCCATAATTAATCTTCACTGAGCTGGCTCAGCTGATAAAATGTTCTTTGCAGGTTATCTTCAGTTTCCTGCAGTATTACCTGATTATCAGCAAACCACAATGAGCTGATTCATGACATACTGATCACAACGTCGGGTATTCAGCTAAGCATAACATTCCATGCCATTGTGCTTGCGAATATGAAATTTGTACTATACCCTTCAATGCGTAACTCTTCAAATAGATGGAGATCAATTACAGTCAGAGTACCCTTTTAAAAAATTTGGTGTGAAATAATAGCTATTTATGTATTAAGAGCGTAATGCGCGACGTTATCGCTCGCGCAAAACAGTTATCACGCGACGCGCAGCGGAGCGTGATAATTTTGCAAGAGCAATAAGGAAGCATTACGCGCGAATTACATACAATATTTTTTCTACAACTGCACGAACCTGTTGATCTACAGTTTTTTCAGTCATCAAATTCTGCGAACTATTGAATTACTCTTGTGTAATTACCAGTACAGGTACAATCAGACATTGTCGACTTTTGTTGGGCTATGTTATGACTCCACCTGACCTACTTTTGGCGAGCCATGATCAGCTGATTAGCGAGCGTAAAGTAACTCTACTGCTCATGCGCAGTTGCTTACCGAGCGTAAAGTAATTCTACTGCGCACGCGCAGGTGGTTAGTGAGCGTAATGAAGATTCTCATCAGAAATGGGCTTCTTTACGAGGAGAATTCAGCTCATAAAATCTTGTTTTACGCGCAGTTGTAGAAAAAAATATTTAAAAGGGTACTCTGATTGTAATTATTCAAAGTTTCAATAACAAGGTATGTTTAACACCCATTATTGCTACACCTAAATAAAAACGTTTAAGATTATTTTATAGCTTTACAAAATAAATCATCATTGAAGCCTATTTTTATCAACTGATGTATCATTCAGAAGCAATTTGAATCACTCTTTTGTATTCAATAATGAACTCGAGTTGAGGGAATTTAACTCCGGTTACTTTGAAGCGATGAACTGATACATAAAGTGCCTTTATAACCTAACAAAGGAGAGATAAAATCACGGATATAAGTGATATAAGTAAGAGAGAAGAACATGAGTACTGTGTGAGAGAGAAAAAGAGGAGAAAGAGGAAGAAGAGAAGAAAGAGAGAAAAGAAAGAGAAGGAGAAGAAGAAGAAGAAGAAGAGAGAAGAAGAAGAAGAAGAAGAAGAAGAAGAAGAAGAAGAAGAAGAAGAAGAAGAAGAAGAAGAAGAAGAAGAAGAAGAAGAAGGTGAGTAAGGCAGTATGATAAAAGAGAGATTGACCATCCGTCAGGAAAGAGATGAAAATTGTCCACTCACTGACTGGAACAGTGGCTAAGCATATCCGGCGATGATTACCGGCTGGATTTCTTTGTGAGTCAGCCGGTGACAACCCTCTTTTTCTTTCTATTCTTCTTCCTCTTCTTCTTTTCATCCACCTTCCTCTTTTTCTCCCTCTCTATTCATCAGCACCCCTCGCGTCTTTTTGTCAAATCGAATCACTAACCAGCTAAGCCGATGTATTATTTCAAAAGTGGAGTACGATCCAATTAGAGTCAGTCCAAGCATGGAAGACATTCTGGAAAGATGGGAGAATGACTCCAGTTCGGTCAATATTCGTTCAAAAATTATAAATTTAGTCTCAAATTGTAGATCGAAATGTTTCCTACAATTTGAGACCAAATTTAAAATTCTTGAACCAATATTTACCAAGCTGGAGTCATTTTCTCATCTTGCCAGAATGTCTTCTTCGCTTGAACAGACTTTATCAAGAGGGCAACTCGCCTAACAAGCGGAATGAGTGAATATCGATTGGGTTCACTCATTTGTCGAGACTCAAGTTTGGAATGAAATTCAATAATTGTCGATCATCAACTATGAAATTGGTGAAGATCGATAGAATCGATCGTTCGTTTTGTAAATGGAATTCTATCCTATTAAATTGGATAATCATTCATATTATTATTTGAATAATAATAATAATAGTATTAAATAAATACTATTTATCAATAGTCATTGAATAGTCGCTTCTACTTCAACTCTCCTATCAGAATTAGTTCTTAATCAAGTCGACTTGGTTTAGAAACGACCTTGATATGGACACGGTTGAATTTTCTTCAATAAGATACACAAACGTGTCATTATTGAATCGATTTTTCAATTTCGATTGTTCCATTACACACAACATACAAGTGTCATATCCTGTATCTTCTTAAAATAAATACTAATAGTGGTCTCACAGATTTACTGTAGTTTTTCTACCATTACCCACTCGTAGTAGTGGGTACTACTTGTAGTAGTAGGTACTGTAGTAGCTCAATGTGAGAAGACACGCCGTAATAGTGTCGCCACTATTAAATAGTACACTTCACAAAGTATTGGCGTGTCTTCTCAGCTTGCGCGAACATAGAAATTTTGCCATGGGATTTTGCCTCAGTTGTGATAAGAGCAGTCTAACATCACTTTCCAATCTATTCAGATCTGAAGCATGTACTGCTGGATCACATCTTTTTTATGCTTCCATTTTCCTACTTCCCAATTCCGAATTGATGAATGTACTCGTATATACAGTAATACAATGTAGTTTTTTTTTGCAATAGAACAATCCGGTGCAGGTTAGTATTCGTCTCTGGAATGGAAATGCCTTGTTTTGGAAATAATCTCCTTGATATTAGCTTCCGCTTCTCAAAATTGTAAATCTAAATTGGAATATTTCTACAGATAATAAAAAGAGTAAACTCGGAAGCAAATAATAAATATATGAATCATCATGATGACGGCCTGAATTAATGTGGAGAATATTCAAAGAAAGAGAACGAAAGAAGGAGAAATGTGATTTGAGGGAAAAAGGAGAGATTTGAGAATGAAAATAATAGAGAGAAGGGATAAAGAATGAGGAAGAGGAGAATTAGAAGGTGATAAGTCGATTATGAGGAGGTTAAAAACAGAAGAAGTGAATAGTTTGAGAAAAAATCAAAGATAATGTTAGGCCTATGATAAAACAACGAGAAAAATTGACGAGAAATGTGTAGAGAAGGAAACGATGATGAACAGAGTAGAAGAATAAAAGTGGATAGTAGAGTAAAATCAGCAGAAAAATTGAAAATTACAAGAATATTAACAGGCCAATTCTGAGAATGTTAGGAAATAAAGTATTTGAGATTCATATTATGGGAGAGTAAATGAAAGTTATTACTACCAGGAGGAGAAATAAGAATGATTGAATAATACGTACAAAAATAGGATAGACACAAAAAAATCATGATTCCAAATTCTAAAAATACAAATAATAAGTGAATGAAGAATGAATGAATCAGGGAATATTTTGGAGTAGAAATGGAAACAGGAATAGGAGGAACATATTGGGAAGGAATAGGGGAAACAGGAAAAGCAGCAGGATAAGGATAAATTTAAGGAGGGTCGAAGAGGCAGAAGGCTTCCTGACTGGTAGGATATTTGCAGGCCCGAATCAGCGCAGTGTATAGTCTGGTCGAGCAAAGAAGACATTCTGGCAAGATGGGAAAATGACTACAGCTCGGTCAATATTGGTTCAAAAATAATAAATTTGGTCTCGAATTGTAGAAAACACTTCCCTCTACAAATTGAAACCATATGCATGATTTTTGAACCAATATTGACCGAGCTGTTGTCATTTTCCCATCTTGCCAGAATGTCTTCTCTGTTCAACCAGACTACATGTGAGTGTATCACTTCTGGAAATGATCACCAGAAATGGAGGGGTGTCTTATAGAGGGGGCACAGAGACCCACGTGATTTTAAGCTACTCGACAAGCTTAGGCTCAGGAACCACTCTCTCTTTACATCCCCCCCCCTCGTAAGTTCCAAGGTGGTAACAATCCTCCCCTCCTCCATCCAATCACGCATATGTTGTTTGATGTTAAAGATTTCCACAGAACGAAGAGGATTGGTTCCCCCATCCTATGAAAGCCACGTGTACATGATGTGCATACATTTCTCAAAAAAACAATATCTATAAAAATTGAAAAACTGCAACATCATTTTTTAGACCTGGAGTAATCAGTGTCTCCTGAAGGATATTTGGATAGAAGTTTCCAAGATTCAAGATGGTAGAATTTTAAAGTATACGTTGTAAAAATATTTCAAAGATATGTAAGATGGACTTGAGAATTGTGAATTCAAAGTTTGAGAGACTCTTTAAATTTAGAATTCTCAATAAAAACTGGATTTTACTCGATAAACATTTGCAGTAGACTTGAAGTTATACATGTTGCATATTTTACCAAAATATCACCAATACCAATGCGAGTTTAGGGTTTTGCTGGGAACAACTCCTCATATTCAACGATTCCAAAAAAATGGAAAGAGGACTTCAATAGTTCTAAGAAATATCTATAAAACTTCAATAAATTAGAAAGGAATGTGAAAATACAATCCCTTCTAAAAGGTTCAGATCAGTTGTGAGGATACATAGAGTTATTATTATGCGAAAGAGTCAAGGATGTGTTGTCAAGTTATTGTTGAAGTTCTTATTGTAACATATTCCACTATAAACACTCAATAAAAACGAGTAATCAACTTTAGAATCAGCTTCTATCAACGTCACATTTGAACTATTTTATGTGGCATATTTCTTATTTGTCATTATTTTACCATCCAGAGAGTATACAAGAAATATTTCATTTCATTTATCAAATAAATAAGTGAATTAATGGATTTCCGTGATCTATCTCATTTTCTCACATCGTATTGCACCCTACAGCATTATTTGAAGAAAGAGGAATTATATTACAATTATATTAAATTTTAAATTAGAAACAGTTATAACATGATAAATTAAAAATGAATAATCACTTTCAAATACGAATACAGCGTATTGGCCATAAAAATCTCATTCAAAGTTAGGTGTTTTAACTTTCAAATCTCCAAAAACTTCTCATTACTTTTTAATAGCTACCATTCATACAAGGATAAAAGGGAGCTGTATAAAAGGAAGCTATGCTTTTATTCATTCCCATCGTCCACATAAAATTAACCAATAATCTACTTAACTAAAAACAAAACTTCTGGTATTCACTTTGATAACAGAGTTGTTTACAATTTTACGAGAGGGAGCTACCCCTATACATTCTTCCATATACTTTACTCTCCTGCATCCCTCATATCCAAACTCCCCTTTGGTCCTAGCTGTCCGAAAATGTTTGCTGACTGGGTCCTTTCAGTTTTATAGTTTTCTGTTACGACAATACCCACAACAGAATCTTCTAGATTGGTCCTATCAACCCTCTACCTCCTTACATCACAGGGAATATCCTTACTCAACTCCTGTAGACATCTATCTCAACTCCCTCATATTTCTACAGCTGGCGCCAAAAAGTTAGGCGGCTTCGTCTGTCTCTTGTACGTGATGTAATTTACTAATAAAAGCTGATGTAAAGGATCTATTGTATCTTCAGATTTCAAAAAGATAATTCAGGTATAGCTAAATGACAACTTCAATTGACAATATCAGCTGCTGAAGCGCAAAAGGAGCAGACGAGACCGCCCAACTTTTTGGAGTCAGCTATATACATTTACAAGGTATCCTTGACACAATACCTTTACACATCGTAAAATGCTCTATAGTACTTTGTCAGACTTACATACAATCTCAACACACGTCTTTGATCCAAAAATCTATATTCCTATACATTCCCATAGATAACCGATGAATTAATGAATAATATACATGTTCAAATACAAAATGACCCTTCATATTATACTCTATACTGAATTAAAATATAGATAGGCTAATGAATTATCTGGATATTGAAGCTCTTTTATACAAATAATATTAGTGTAAATTTTAATATTAAACATTTTTTATTGTTTGTAAACATCCTCAAATAGACATTTTATAACTATGAGTAGCCTATGTAGTTTTGAGCATGAACTGAGAAATCTCTTAGAAAAGGAAAAATATTCACACGAAAAAGCCTCACATAGGCCTATCTTCAAAGAGATAGGTTTCAGATTATATAGATTGTGGAATGAGGTTTCATACAATATAAAAAAGTAGAATAAAATATTTTTCAGTAAAATCAGGCTACCTTGAAGATTGGTAACAAAATTAAATGAAAAGACAAGACGTTGTCAAACCACTGATTCATTAGAAAAACTAGATACCGGTTTCGGTTGTTACACCATTATCAATCTCTGGTAATCTGAGATTGACAATGGGTTTACCAGAGATTGATAATGGTGTAACAACCGAAACCGGTATCTCGTTTTTCTAATAACTCAGTGGTTTGACAACGTCTTGTCTTTTCATTTAATATGGATAACTACCACAATATCACCTTCACAACTACTCAAAAATTGATAACCAACAAAAACTCAAACTATTCCTGCTCTCATAATGGATATTTGGCATGCTCTTCAAACATTTATGTCTATTTTTAGTCTATGAAGAACCGATATCCCATAATTTAAAATAACAATATAATATGTAACTGATGGATTCGCATCCGTACGTCCTACCTTGCAAACATATAAATATTTCCTCAATGCATCGAACCCTCATAGATATTTGAGGCTATCCCCACACCCTCCACCCATATTGGCCATCCCTCAGGCCTATTTTGTGACTCATCACCGACCACTAGCCTTGATTGGAAGGCGCCATCTACAAATAACCCAGAACCCGAAGTTTATTTGATTGTTACACAAGCCTCGAAATGAACTTGCAGTCGCAATGATTTATCTATGAGCATTTGATGAATCACAACCGAGGAAACATTCCCTTTTCCAGGATTTAGGGCGGGAAATGAGATTGTTCCGAGATTTTTTTCAGAGAAAAAACCACTCTGGTTTATCGGAAGTTAATCAAGGAAAAATACACTCTTTAAGCATTCGATGAATCAGAAAACTTCATGTACCGGACCGAGAAACAATCCCCTTTTTTAGTAGTCAGGCTATTGAGAGAAATAAGCTTGTTCGATAGTTTTTGAGAAAAACTATCCAAGGTTATTAAAGCAAGATTATCAAGAAGTAGTAAGCTTGTTGCGTTTTTCATAAGTAAGTATATAAGATTATTGGATGATGATCAGGCAGGCCAGGGTTAGCTTCATTTGCCATGTCAGGTTTTTCTTCTATAGTGATCATGTTTTAACTCTGGAAAAACGTGCTTACCATGATTCTTTCTAGAAAAATCTGACTATCAATGGGAAAATTATTTTTCTAGTCTGAAAGGATTTGAAGGAAACCTTTATCTTACTTACTTACTCGCCTATCCATCTTTAATCATCTCCTCATTATTGTTTTATTTTTCTCCATTTTTAATTATTATGTTTCCTATAATTTTCTGCTTTCTAATATTTTCCAAATTTTACATATCTTCTGAATGATTCACGACAAATAAACTGGATTCATTTCAATTCATACTTAATTCAATTCTATGTTGTTGATGATTTTGTATTGAAATGGAACCTGGTTAAAAACCTCATATATTTATTTCTTTATGTACAGTGAACATATACAAGATGCGGAAAGAAAAAACAGGCTATTGCCCAAAATTTCTTCTGTTCCCAATTTAGTCACATAATAAATTGTCCAAATTTCCAGGTTATGTCTAAAATTTTGTTTAACACAAAGTTTTCCACTCGAAAAAAAAAAACATTCGAAGTAACTAATCAATTTAAAATTTAGAAAGGTTCATATTAAGCCAAAACAACACAAAACAATTTGAAATTTTCATTAGAGTATATAAAATTTAGGCCCACGAAAAATTATATGTTTAGCACAAATCAAAGTTGTGATCAAATGATGGAACAAGTCTTACATGACACAATTTAAAGTTGTTATTGATACTTATTGATGCTGTGAACTATTGAAAAAAACAGGTATTAAAAGTATCCAATCAAGTTTCAGATAAATACATCGAGCACCGCCAATCCTTGATCGGGAATGATACTTTTCTATACAATTCAAGACAATTTTGAATGCGTCAATCTAAACAGCGTTTTTTTAAAATGCTATCAATCAAACACAACAGAACAACTCATTTTAATGTAGTATCAAAAACGTCAAAACGTTCTCTCAAAAACCAAAAGATCGTTCGAAAAATGCGAAAATGCAACAAAACATAATCCAACAAAATAATAAATGTATTATATAAATAAATGTAATGTATTATCAACAAAATACTAAATGTCAATAAGCCTCAAAAAGTGAATGATCACTCAAAATATGCGGGAATGCAACTCGACAAACACCTCCACGAAATAATAAAATGTAAATAAGCATCCTACATGTTTCGGCAGGTTCCCTGAGTGGATACAATTCCAACTCTATCCTCAGCGGAACGCTGCAGCAAGCAATCCCGAGTGCTAAAAATATGAATCGTAGAATATTGTCAAGAGAGCTCGCTTCCCACTTTGACTCCAGCCATTTGCTGTCTCAGCATTTCTCGCCGCTCCTTATTTCGCCTATTCAGTATTCAGGAACAAATCTGCAAGGAGAGAGAGAACTCCGAACACCAGCGGTCCTTAAGGACGAAAAAAGATAGAAAACACATCCTTGTGGATCGAAAAAGAGAACAGCAATCCTTGTGGATCGAGAAGGAGAACAACAGCCGTCCTTATGGATGGAAAAGGAGAACAGTAGATGTCCTTATGGATAGCTATACTCCATGAAACGTGTGTCAGCTGCTACAATTTCGTGTAAGCTGAAAAGAGACGTCGTTACTATACAATTTACATGGTAACAGCGTGTCTTCTCAGCTTATACTGTATCTCGATACACACTCACTTTTAACCCTTTGCTAAGGTTTGATATTGCCAGCTAATGTATTCACACCCTGCAAAGTGTCTGTCCTTTATGAGGTGATAAAGGAGGAATTTTAGGGAGTTATTGTCATTGTCAGATGAATATCGATTGGAAAGAATTAAATAATCAACCGCTGTAGCATGATGCAATTCATTCGACCCGATATGATGAATTTCAAATCAATCCATTCATAAAATCTAGATTGATGTTGTTGAACTCCTTGATGAAAATACACAGTATAGTCTAGTTTTATGAATTATAAATAAAAGTGGAAAGGGAAATTTCATACTGTTTTATTTTATTTGAAATAAAATTTAGGCTATATCAATGATCCGTCGAATAACGTCGCTCAACTCATTGAACACTATCACATATAAGTTTTTATCTTCAGTTTTGCATCCAATAATAAGGTAAATGTTCTTCATCAGTATTATCACCTTCTAATTTCGCGGAAGCTAGTGCAATAATTGCACTAGCGGGTTTTTCAGATTATTATGTAACAGTGAATCTGAAAGCCCCGTCTAAGCAGTATTGCTGAATTTGAATAATGATTTTCACAAACAAGTCTCATTCTATAATAAGGAGGAACTTAAAAATACATAGGAACAGGAATGCATCCATATAAGTACAGTGCAAAAGCTTTTAATAGGAAAACAAAAAAACTCAAATTTAGAGTAAGAACATTTTAACAAACAATCGGCAAAATATAGCACCATGAAATACATTTTCTTATGACATCCTCTCATAAAAGGCTTTGAACCCTACTGTTGCCTAATATTCGATTTTATACAATAAAGATACCAATGATGCTATTGCAATAAATTTGAAATATTCTAGTATTTTCTTTATTTTTATCAGTTCATTACATCATGATTGAAGTAGTAAGAGTATTTCTCACGTTTAGTCATAAACGACCAAAAAACACAATGAGAATGCTAGTGTCTACTTTTTTCAACAGGCTATATGAATAGAAATCATGGAACATTAATTTCTCGTATCCATCCCCAATACAATAGTTTCCCAAAAATACAAAAATCATCGGCAATGATGAAAATAATGAAACACCAAATCAATACTTTCAAAAATAACGATTGACAAAAAAAAACCATTGCACACGATAGGAAAAAATATGAAACCATTAGAAACCCATTACCAAGTTGAGACATCATTCTCACCGTAACTCACTCGTGTATGGTGGGCACGCTCCAAAGCGACCAGCAATAGAAGAGCAAGAAAGGGCAAATGCTACTAGTCTGTGCAAGCAAAGCAGACATTCTTGCAAGATGGTAAAAGACTACAGCACGGTCAATATTGATTGAAAAATTATCAATTTGGTTTCAAAGGGTAGAAAACATTCTGATCTACAATTTGAGACCAAATTTATGATTTTTTAACTAATATTGATCGAGCTGCAGTCATTTTCCCATCTCGCCAAAATGTCTTCTCTGCTTGGACAGACTCTACATTGCTCTCACAGACGCCCATCTGCTGACAAACTTTGGACGTTTGCATATTTTATGAGACGGGCACACTCGTCCCGAAGTCACCCCTGGAAATACACCCCCCACCCTTATTCCACCCCCTCGGTACGTGTCACCCGCGACCAAAAACCTCGACTCGGCGAAGCACCAATAAGAATGTAAAACACTTGCAGATCAAAGGAAGTGCCGTGTCTTTGCATTAGTTCAGTCTTCTTAGTGGAATCTGCTCTCTCTCTCTCTCTCTCTCTCTCTCTCTCTCTCTCCAACATCCCCTCTCTCACCTACCTACCATATTTGAATTTTTCTCTCCAGCCCTCTTTCTTCTTTCCATCTATGGTTCTCTTCCTCCTCCCCTTTACCATATTTGGGTTTTCTCCCCCTCTCCTCACTCACTGTATATTTTTTGGGTTCTCTCACCTCTCATTTTTCTTTCTCCTCTCCATTTTCAGACTTCTTCTACGTCCTCTCTTTCTTCCTCCTCCGTACCATCTTTGGTATCTTTCTTCTTCTTTCTTCTTCCTACTTTCTTCTTCCTTCTTCCTACTTTCTACTTTCTACTTTCTTCTTTCTTCTTCTACTTTCTTCTTTCTACTCTCTTCTTTCTTCTTTCTTCTTCCTACTTTCTTCTTTCTTCTTCCCTACTTTCTTCATTCTTCTTCCTACTTTCTTCTTCCTACTTTCTTATTTGTTTCTTCTTCCTATTTCTGCTTTCTTCTTCCTACTTTCTTCTTTCTTCTTTCTACTTTCTTCTTTTTTTTTTCTTTCTTCTTCTTCTTCTTCTAGATTTCTCGCACCTCTCCTCCTTTTCACAATCCCTTACAACAGATCATCAGATCTCCACCACCTCCCATATTTGGTTTTCCTCCAGCTCCTTCTTTTCCTTCTTCCCATCTTTAGTTTTCTTCTTCCTCTCCTCACTTATTCATTCGTTTCCGCTTTCGTTTCCCTGATTTATTCATGCTCTGCTCTTTCTAAGAGACAGTCGAGATATTTCATGATAACTTTGTCAAAATACAAGACGGAAGTTGTGAAGAGGTTGTGAATTATCTGTTTTTTCTCAACAGGTACTTGAGAGATCAAATTCGGAAAAATCATACAGCTTCCATTCTTGGATTATTAGGAGGCTTAATTCACTTAAGCATGCTGTACACGGGGACAGTACTGTCGGCCAGTTGAATATCTGTAGCAAATCACAGCTGTTGTTGTTTGACTCAATGACAAGACAAAGGCTGTGATTGGCTACAGATTCAACTGGCCGACAGTACTGTCCGCGTGTACAGCATGCTATACTGTTCATCAACTTACTAGCAGAGTGAAATACGGGTTGAGCCATACTAACTTGGAGGTAGAATAATTATTATTGTTGGTTTTAGCAGGTACGGACACATTTTGCTCTCACGATCTCTCAATTTGAGTTTTAACAATTCCCAAAGTCCTTTCTACACGGCGGCTGTGTGATAAGCAGTACTGATACAAATTAAAAAATTGATACGCCATTTTACCGAAAAAAGTTCATTAACACAAAATATTTGCAACGTGCGGCTCCAAAGAGAGGTTAATGCCAAAAATCTACGAAATTCAAAATTGTTTGTGTGAAAATGTTTTGGAAGTGAGAAATTGTAGTGTTAAGTTTGATGATCATGATAACGTTATTTTGGACTGTTGTAGAAATTCTGTGGTAGAGTAGCAGTTTTGGGCTTAGCTTGCACTCACCTAAGTTTATAATTATTCGTGAATAAATGATAAATGATAAAATAACTATAATCTTCTTGGAACTCAGTATTTTATTATTTTTCATGAATTCAACTAAAAAAACCTGAACTAAGTTCAAATGCTTTCGATATGTTTAACCATTTAAAAATAGAATCAGCCAATTTCCAATATGGCATCCATCCATGAGCTTTACAAATATGTCTCGTATCAACGAGGTTACTTCCTGTATCAATTTCAGACTTATGTATCACCATTGCCTATAACAAAGCTGCCGTGAGAAAAGGCTTTAATACATTTTCTTGAGGCAAAATGCCTCCATAACGACCGTAACATCCTGCTGATTTGTGCAAGCAGCCAAGTATCTTATCAATCTACTTCAAACATGAATTCTCGATATAGTAGTAGTGGAAATCGTAAGTCAGTGAACCCTTAGAAAACGTTGACACCATTGCTGATACACCCAACTCCTTGACGTAACTTATCAAGAAAAGGGTTCGAGGATGTTTGAGGTTTGAGAGCTGAAGGTGAAGAGAACATTGCTTAATGAGTCGACACTTATTTAGGCCCCCGCTGGAAGTGGCTTACTGGGGTGCCAAAGCCCCCACTCCCCCCACTACACCATTCCCCCCCAACAGCACCAGGTCCCCCCACACGGCTACCACAAGTGGTTAACCCTCTTACAACACACAGAATTTAGCGGGCCGCCAATCTTCAAGTTCCCCCCCCGGAAACACCGAAAATAGATTGTCGCCTCTTGAAGGATGATGCTCGGCTGATTTCAGGCCTGATCGACAACTGGAAGGGTGAATGTCAATTTTCTGCCTCCTTCACTTCTTGTTCGCCCTCCTCTCACGTTTCCCCTGTTTGTGTTCCCCCTCATTCCACCGTTTCCACTCTCATCACCTCGTTGCGTATTTTTCTTCCACTTCACGGTTATTTGTTCCTCCTAAATACCTATTCTTCAAAATATTCCAGCAGCCAACATAGATAGCAACAGATTTCATTAACAGTTCTTAATGTTTATTTTTTCAAATTTTTAATCTTGGTTCACCAAACTTTTTAATTTTTAATCAAACTTTTGCTTGGTTCACCAAAAATGTATTAGCCTATCACTTTGCAAGTACTCATAACTCCATCTCCATCCAAGTTTCGTTAGTTACGGTGTCTCAACCACTGGCGGTTCGTACCCACGAAACAGGTGAAGTGCCCGTATCTCTTACTGTACAGCACATCACCTGCTTCGTGAGCACGAGCCGCCAGTGGTCTGAACACGATTTTTTGATGAGGCAACCAAACTACTGGAACTACTGTATTTTATCTGTATTATCTATCATTTTTTATTGTTTTCGAACTCTATGTAAAATGAAATTGGAAGATCTTTGATAGAAATTATCCTTAATCACTATTTTCTTCTTATTTATTTCATTTTTGTGCCTTCCTAAAATCATTTTATCCTAAACTCATTTTATCCTCGATTAACCTCCCCTTTCTTCAAATTAATTCTATTTCCCATCAAATATTTTCTTGTCATTATTGTATTCCTGTATTTGTTTTCTCGACCCTTTCCATACATCCATGCCGGTTTTTTCCAAGCACACTCAAAGTTGAGGGACCCTCCAATTTTGATGAACAGCTGACATTTTCCATGATAAGTAGACTGTAGTAAACTTCAGGGTCTATCATTTGTGGTGTCCCTCCCAAATTTGAGTGTGCTTGGAAAAACCGGGCACCAGACTTCCTATTTTTCTCCATAAATTTCCAAAAACTCAATTTCGACAATCTCAAAATTCTAACTTTTCTCTTCTATCTTATTTACTCATTCTTTCCCATAAAATCTGTTGAAAATTCATTTCTTCAACAATTAACAACTCCGAATTTACAAAATTTGACAACCACTCATTCTCAACCCAGTAGGCCTTTTTCCATCAATCCCCCATGTCAATCTCTCAACGAATCCACCCTCCAATCCTTCCCATTGGCTCTCCAAATCCCCCACCCAACCCTCCAAATTCCACCTGTTTCCCCCATCTTTCATCAAACCCATTTCCCCCATCAACTTGGATCCTCCTCGTAAATCCCCCACTCATCTGCCAAACCATTTCCAAATTATTCCCCCTAATTTCCACCTGTTTTCTCCACATTTCCACTGACTTTCCCCCCAAATTTCCACTTGTTTTCCTCCAAATTTCACCCTAAACCGAGGCGGCCATCGCAGTTCCACCATCCTGTTGATCGTCATTCAATTTGTCCAATTTGTGTCTGAGGTAATATTTGCCACCCTCTTAAACATCACGCCGAAATGGAGGGGTGCCACATTTTGTCTAATTCGATTCAATTTTGGAGGCTTATGACGGAGCTCAATTGATTTTGAAAATAATTCTCAGTGATGTTTTGTTTTCAAGACTCATTTTCAATTCACTTTCTAAATTAATTTCCATTTATTATTTGTTATGTATTGGCTATATTCACGATAATATTAGAACCATACGCTTAAGGTCTGAGGGCTCAAATAGTAAAGTTTTTCATGAAAACAAGAAAAAATAGAAGACAAATATTTTAAGTCGAGTTTATATGTTAATTGAGAGAACAATTCTAGAATAAACAAATAATAGATGATAAGTAAAGTTAAGCAATAAAGCGAAATATCACTTGAGAATCAATATTCTTAAGAGGTCAGTCTCATTGGAATGTATAATCATAGTTGAAAATGACAACCCAAAATTTTCAAAAATGAAAGAATTCACTAATGCCCGTTTTTTCCAAGCACACTCAAATTTGAGGGAGTTTAAGTTTACTATAGTTTACTACATTTTCTATACTTATCATAAAAAATGTCAGCTGTTCATCAAAATTTGAGGGTGTCTCAACTTTGAGTATGCTTGGAAAAACCCAGCAAGAGTTACAGGACGCACTACTGCAAATCATAAGTGAACCATCTAGCCAATAGATACAACGTCTTATTAATTAAACTATCAATGATGCCTTTCATTCGTGACCAAAGCTAATGGTAATACAATTTTATCAATACTTCTAGCTTAAGACAGATTCCCGGTTTTTCCAAGCACACTCAAATTTGAGGGACCCTCAAGTTTACTACAATTTACTACATTTCCTATACTTATCATAGAAAATGTCAGCTGTTCATCAAAATTTGAGGGTCCCTCAAATTTGAGTATGTTAGGAAAAACCCAGCAAGAGAGTTACAGGACGCACTACCACAAATCATGAGAGAGCCAGAATTATTATACTTATACGGTAGTATTTCAATAAAGTATGAATCACCATAGACAGTTTAAAACTGAAAATGAAAAATTGGAAGCCCATAACTTGAGATAAACTCTAGTGTTGCAATTTATGGCATGGAAAAATACTCATCAATTCCAAACTTGTTAGTAAAATAATATTATAAGACCATCAAACACTCAAATTTCCTCCCCCATCTGAAAAAAACGAAAAGCGGCTGAGACTGAGAATTAACTGGGCCCCTCATATTTTTCTACTTAAGCCCAAAATCTAATCCAATCTCCGCTAATCTTCTCTCCATCATCTCATCATCATTTCACCTTTCAAAAAATCTAATTCACCTCTCAGCTAGGTACTCTTCCTTCACTGCATCTTCATCATACAAATATTGTCTTAATCTTTTTATCATCTTAATTATCTATCTCTTTCCCCTCTTATTCTCCCTGCTCTCACTTTTTCATCCTCTTCAAATTTATTATATCATTCTTTTCATCCCTATTTTCTTCCTCATCAAATAAAATTTCCTTCCTATTTATTGTATTCATTTACGAGATTAACAAAATTCAATGAAATCGAAACACGAAGTACAAAACGTCTCTTATTACCAATTTTAATCTCTATATATAAAAGCGGAATGGTACTGATTCATTCATTTATTCATTCATTCATTCATTCATCACCAGAACTAAAATTCCACTGAACCGAATGCGTTCAAATTTGGCAGACATGTTCAGTTGGACGTTTAGACGCACGCTAAGAACGTATTTCAAAAACTTTTCAAGGATACGCAAAATTTTTAGTTTTTCTAGAGTTTTTTGGCGTTTTCCTAATTTTTTCTAGAACCAATCGGAAGAAAATGTTGATATTTGGTGTGCAGGTTCAGATAAGGCCTAGAAATTTTGTGTTGAAATATTTCTACAATCCGTTCAAGATTACGCCAGTAATCAGGTTTTCAAAATTGTAGATGTGTTGCATATCTTCCGCCTTCATACGACCAATCCAAACTGTAAATTCAATGGTTCAGCGAGATTATAGATGAACTAATTTGGAAGATATTGAATCACGTTTTAAACTATGTCCGATATTTTTCCTAAGGTTACGCTTAATATTAGGGTTTACTATTTTTTTTGGAATTTTCGGAGTTTTTCTTAGATTTTTCTATAACAAATTGGCAGAAAATGTTGAAATTAGGTAAACAGGTCCAGACGTCCAGATTAGGTTTAGAAATGCTGTGCTCAATAAATTTCGAATCCCTTCTGAACGGAATTTTCAGGCGAGCGAAGCGAGCCTGTTTGTTTCAGCTGACACTGACAGAGGTTTTGCAGGCGAGCGAAGCAAGCCTGTTTGACTCACTTACACTGCCTATACTGTCGGGGGTCCAGGGGGCGGAGAAGGCGAGCGAAGCGAGCCTGCCGGCTGGTTAGTTGATATGGGAAACAGAGTTCATATTCACAATTTAAATTAAATTCACAAATTTTGACTTCCTATGCAATATTTCTCTCTCTTTTTTTCTTTTATGTCAAATTCGATCCGTAACCTTATCTCTTCTCTCCTTTGTTTCATCCTTTTCGACTTTATGTATCATTCCCCTCATCACCAATTCCTCCATTATTATTCAATAATTAATTAACTCCGTAACCAGTCGAGTGTTGATGTGAAGGATGAGAATGTACAGTAATAATGTATGCTTCTTGAAGAAATGGACATTATCCGTCCAAGCTTTGCTGTTGCACGTGTATTCAGCACGATTATTATATTTTTGATGGAATATTAGATCTCATATCTTTAAACAGTGGAAAATAACTGTTAACGTGTGGACCATTATTATGTTTTGTATCATTAATCAAATAAAGGTGGAGTCAAAGATAACACATTTTCTTTATGAATGGAGTAAAATGCTGTTAATCAATTCCTAATCTACCTTGTACTTCTATTTTAGACTCTCTTCATTCAAACTACTCTTTCTCCTACAATAACCTGCAGTACTCCTTTACTATACGCCTAGTCTGTCATTGTTCAAAGATTATCAATTTGATCTCAAATTGTAGGAAACAATTTGATCTTCTATTAAGACCACAATTATAGTTCTTGAACCAATATTGACCAAGCTGTAGTCATTTTCCCACCTTACCAGAGGGTTTTCTTCGCTTGGACAGACTATACCTCAATAAGAAGTAGAATTCTACTTTTACCAACAATTTTACAAATAAACTTCATCTCCAATATTACCATTTTCGCTCCCATTTTTAAAAAATCTTCACCATTTCCCAAAGACTGCTTCAAAAGTGAAGAACTGTACCTGGATGATGGATGAAAGTGCGGCAGGCAGAGAAACAGATTTTGAAGATAAACGATGAGCTACCGCAGTGACATTGGCTGACATGGCATTTCCCTTCTTTTCCTTTCTCCTCCTCACCCCTTCTTCTCCCAACTCCCCTTTCACCTCCCTTTTCCACTTCCAATCTCTTATCATTCCCTCCTCCTCCTAATCCACCTCCTCCTCCTCAATTTCCTTCTCCCATCACCATTTCCAAATCTCTCATCATTCTTCTTCTCTCCTCCTTCAACTACTTTTCCAAATTTCTCATTTTTCCTTCTCTCTCATCATTCACCTCCTTTCCTCTTTCCACTCCACTTCCAAATCTCTCATTATTCCTCCTCTCTTTCCTCTTTTCACTAAATGTGATAAATGTTGGATTCCGATTTGCATCCTCCTCCTCCTCTTTCTCCTCCTCCTCCTCCTCCTCCTCCTCCTACTTCTCCTCCTCCTCCTCCTCCTCCTCCTCCAAATGTCTCCACCCTGAAATGTCGTTGTTGATTGATAAGTTAACACCTACATAAACTCATTAAGCAAGGACTGCAAACGTTCAGCACATCGACTTTGGATCACTTGGCTCGTGCCCACGAAACAGGTGAAGTGCTGTACAGTAAAAGATACGGACACTTCACCTGTTACGTGGGTACGAGCCGCCGGTGCTTTGGATGCGTATTGGATGAGGATTGTGATTCAACAGGTGATGCGAATAAAAAAATTTTGACTATATAGGGGAGTAAGAATCCTTTATCTTCAATATCCGGCTTCTGTTACAAAAATTAAAATTTTTCTACTCTGGCTATCACTCCGCTGATTGAGTATTGAAAATTACTATGCAGAAGAATTTGAATCTATCTAAAGAAAAATTACTATCCATAAAAGTAAATGAGTCATTCTATTCTCCGCTAGGTAACTCATTCAACTAATCTTAAACATACATAGAGAATGAAAGAACAGAATTCTGGTTGAAATATATATTCAAAAGTTGTAGATTAATTTCAAGTCTCTGTTCCTGCCAAAGGTTTTACAATCCAAGAAATGATCGGAGAGTAATTAATTATCAATATCGAATTATGTAGGTTTGATATTCATCCAATAAACATAGAACAATTCACAACTTTCAATTTAGGACGCATTCATCAGTTTGAAATGAAAAAAGAATTCTACCATTATGGGTTTTTGCAATTTCACATTCAACCAATAAGATTAGTCCCCAATACTTTTATGAGTGAATATTTTCAACATTCTTTTCCCATTAAAAGTTTATCAGATATTTGTGCTCGTAAAAGAAAACGACTGGTATACTTCCAGCAAATTGTAACCTATTTATAAAACAATAAACATGCTATTATCACAAGGAATGAGACCGATATCCAGTTAATAAACAGAAGAATTCGCTGTATGTGGAAGCGGTCAGTAATCTAAAGACTTGTTTATTAGGGTAGTAAAATTCTTATTTGGAGCAGTCAGTTATGGAGGAAAATATTTTCAAGAGGAATTTCAAGTTGACCAGTAACATTCCGCTTACGATACACCATATAATTAGTTTAATATCGATAAATCCCACAAACCAAGTGACCAACGAATTATGTATTCAAAACAAAGGTTTATGTAAAATAAATAAAGGTAAATGTAGATGAATTCACAGCCAAACGCTCCCTTTAAATTTTATTCAAATGAATTTACTTTCTCATTAATGACAAAGGGTGAATGTTAAAACAGGATTGTTTACAAAAATTAAATCACCTAGCTCTTCTATGATTGTGATAGGCCTCTCTTACTAAATCATATTCACTGACTGTATTGTATTCCACTGACTTTAACCTGCTTTAAATAGATTAGCCTGTTCATGAAACATAGGCCTACAGGTCTTTCAGGAGGAATGTAAAATACTGCTAATTCCTGAACTGATGAGTAGAGAGATGTGCTCATGGGATTCACCCCCAAAAATGCTCTGTTACCGAGATAAAAATGGCGGAAAATTTACATTTTTCAAAAATCAGTTAATTTTTAGGGGCTTTATACATAGGGACAAAAATTATTATTTCTCATGTAAAATTAGCTGTTCAATCTCTATGTTCACAATTGTTTTAAGTAATCATGATTATAATCAAATAACTATTTTCTCAAAATGCAATATTAGAAAACTAATTAAATTTTTATCAGAATTGGAGCAGAAGTTTTGGGCTAACGCCTCTTTTTTCGTTCCTTCAATTGTATTTTTTCAGTAAAATAAAATGAATAAATAAATTCAATTAATCTCAATTCGCATCCTTCAATCTCTATTTTCCACATTTACAAAAGTTTCTATTGTACCTCAGTCGACTATTGTATCACAACATATCTCAACTGAATCATTGGAAACAACACGATTTGTTCAAGAACTTTGTATCAAGTGAAATAAAATTCATCCATAACATCCTACATTTTCCAGCTAGCAACTAGAGCCGGTCAGCGGGTCAGGTATCTGCTCGCTAATATTTAGCAACATTTTTCCATCCTCTCTAAAAAAAATACCCGGACTTCCCAAACCAAAAGTTATAAAGGTATGGTTTTCTGTACTGCGTACATTGGAATCTGTGTGGTTTTTCAGCACATTCATTAATTCGAGATCTGTTATATTCCCAACGGAGTACACTGCGCCTGTTTTGGGCCTACTCCACCCTACTGGCCACTGGCGGCTCCTGCCCACGAAACAGGTGAAGTGCTGTACAGTGAAATATACGGACACTTCACCTGGTACGAGCCGCCAGTGCTACTGGCTCTACACTTTCTACTCTGTGTAGTAGAAAGCCACCACAGACAGACAGCTAACATTAAATTCGTTTTGGGAGAGAGAAAGAGATACAATAAGGAGAAAGGGATGGAAAATAAGAGAAAAAGAGTTAAGGAAGAGTAAGATACAGAAACTCAAAAGCAGATACAGGGGAGTATGTGTAGGAATGAATGGAAATAAAACTTGATCAATTTAAAAGATGAAAATAAGGGGAAGAATGTGAAGTTCATTTATCAAGGATAAAAATGCAAAGTTTGTTATCAATAATCTTCATATCTTGAGATTTCCTCCAGTTTACAAGTAGGAAATTTTTTATGTTTTGATAGAGACATTTACAACATGAGCTGAAGCAAGGTAATTAGAATAGAATTCTATTCTAATTCTAATTCTAATTCTATTCTATTCTTATTACCTTGAGCTGAAGCTCCCCTTGTATTCTATTGTCCAAACTATACAATAGGCGGTTTAATATGTTTCTTTTAACAGCTGATACAAAGCATCTATTGTTTTTTTTCAGAAAAACCATCTTGGCATAGCTAGACGACATCTTTAATTGATAACATCAGCTGTTGGAGCGCACAAGGAGCAGACGAAACCACCCAACTTTTTTGCGTCAGCTATGATTAGCTATGTTGGAAACATAGCTCTCTTGTTGAGTAGTTGTGAAGGTGATATTGTGGTAGTTATCCATATTTTTAATAAAAAGACAAGACATTGTCAAACCGCTGATTTATTAGGAAATTGAGATACCGGTTTCGGTTGCTACACCATTATCAATAAACTCATAGTAAAACTAATCTCAAAGTAAACTGAGAAGAGCTAATCTCAGACTAAACTTAGTTTACTACAGATTAATAATGGTGTAGCAACCAAACCCCGTATCTCAATTTTTTGATTAATCAGTGATTAGACAATATCTTGTCTTATCATTTAATAAATGAAAATGATGTATCATCAATGAACAGCTGATGTAACTACGTTCAAAGGGTAGTTTCATATTGTTAGAGAAAGAAGAACATCAAACCAAATCAAAATCTCATCTACTCCACATTATTAACAATTATTATACAGAACCGAGTACCGCACATGAAAAAGAAATATTTAATTTATCGATAATGCAATCTTATAAATACAGTTCAATGGACAAAATTTTTATTTATTTGTACAAATATATCTTACAAATATATATATTTGTATTGTATAAATACAGTCAATATATTATATACTATACAATACAGTATACTATAATATAGTATTATAATATATATCATAATAATATACTATAAAACAGTCAATGTATTGTATATCCTATAAATACGGTTCAATGGACCAAATTTTTATTCATTTGTACAAGTAATAGGAATGAGCCTACATAGGCAGTATGGCCCGTGCGAAGTCTCGAAAATGTTTCTGTAGTCAGCTGACTCATTCGCCAGTATTTTTGTTTTGCACAAAAGCAGCAGACGGCAAAGGTATTATCGGCCAACGAGACAGGCGTCCAACAAGCGCGCCCTATTGAGAAAACGTTAGTGCGCCCTCCAAAGTGAAGGGAAACGGTCGACGCGGCTATAAATTGGCAATAAAATCCTTCAAGCAGTAAAATTTAAGTGCTAACCTATAAAGGTCGCAAGGTCTGGCCTGAGCAGTCAACATCTTCACGGCAATCCAGTTATATTTCATTTGGTGTAATTTCCAACTTACCTTACACATATCAGATATGGGGTACACTGAATTCTTATCAGGAACTTAAATTAAATCGCGTAGAAGCCTACAAGAGTGAAAAAGCGTCCGACGATTTTGTAACGTCAGTTAATCCCATTTTTATTTTCATGGCACGGCCTTCAACTATATCCAAGCAAAGAAGACATTCTGGCAAGATGGCAGAATGACTCTAGCTCGGTCAATATTGGTTCAAAAATAATACATTTGATCTCAAATTGTGAATCAGAATGTTTCCTACAATTTGAGACCAAATTTTTCATTTTTGAACCGATATTGACCGAGCTCGAGTCATTTACCCATCTTGCCAGAATGTCTTCTTCGCTTGGACAGACTATATCTGCCGATACGACTTCTGATCAGATTCCTGATAAACACGGATTCACTATTATAGTTCACGTCTATGAAAACAATAAAGCCGGAGAACAACAGAATTGAAAGGGTTTGTTGTGGATGCCGACCTTTTTTCATTTCATAAACGGCAGCTTCATAAATATCGTATGCGTTCTGGTGCTGGCGTACTAGGAGTTATTGATTGATAGCATGGAATAATAGATTTCTCCTCTAGATATCTCAATCCTCTCTGTTGATAGATATGAACTGGTACAAGGAGAGTATTGAGTATTGGTTTATGAGTGAAGTATTGTCTCTGAGCAGACGAAACCGCCCAACTTTTTGGCGTCTACTATATCTCCTGGCCATTTCAACTTCTTCAACGCCGATTTCTCAAACGACAAAGGACTATTCAATTAGGCCTATATATTTGTATGTGCCTGGAATTTTATAGGTACTTCATAGTGGAGCTCTCCTTCTACATTTCTAGTTCTATAGGGGGGGGTAGACTATAATATAGTGATAGAAAAGGGTACTGCGATTTTTATTTGAATGAAAAAAAATATAGTGATAGACTTCAAACACAGGGAATTGATAGGTAAGTGAGTATTGATTGAAAGAGCTCAGAACAAAGCACTGGTGGCTCGAACACATGAAACAGGTGAAGTGCCCGTATTTTTACTGTACAGCACTTCACCTGTTTCGTGGGAACGAGCCACCAGTGGAACTAAGCTCACCATGTCACGAATTATTGAAAGTTTGTTAACAATAGCTTTGGTCAATTGGTATGGCAATAATTTCCTGTATCTTTTTATAGGCTATTTGTTTATCTTGGTCAACACAGGATTATATTACGTTGAACACCCCCACATATGAACACAGTCATTTTTCCACCAGTGAAGACACCTCTCACTCAAGTGATTGAGTCCGATCACTCAACAATAATTATCACCCACGTGACCCCCTCCCCCTTCTACACCCTCGGAAATGAGAACATCACCTACGTTCACACTAGACTGCGTCCGGATAATAAGAGAAGTCTCTCCCTACACGCGTATGATGTGGAATTTCCTGGCTTATAGTATAGACAAGGCGGTTTCACACCGCTATAGTCTGTCCAAGCAAAGAAGACCATCTGGCAAGATTGGAAAATGACTGAAGCTCGGTCAATTTTGATTCAAAAATTATCAATTTGATCTCAAGTTGTAGGAAACAATTTGATCTACTAGTAAGACCACATTTATATTTCTTGAACAAATATTGACCAAGCTGAAGTCATTTTCCCCATCTTGCAAGAATGTCTTCTTTGCTTGAACAGACTCTATACACACGAACGGAGCCAATAACACTGGTTCACTCCACTGGTCCATCTATTCTCATACATAAAGTCTGTCCTAGCAAAGAAGACCCTCTGGCAAGATGGGAAAATGACTCCAGCTCGGTCAATATTGGTTCGAAAATTATCAATTTAATTCTCAAATTGTAGAAAACATTTTGTCCTACAATTTGAGACTAAATTTATAATTTTTGAACCAATATTAACGGATCTGGAGTAATTTTCCCATCTTACCAGAATGTCTCTTTTGCTTGGACAGAATATAGCTAAAAACAACGTAACTGGCGGTTGGCGAATCACAGTTTCTTATCCTCAACTCTGTCAGGACAGTCGACAAGCAATCTTCGACAGTTATCAGAACAAAACCGACTTCAGCAAACATTTTACGCTCTTGTAGACCGCTTTCACACTGTTCTGAAAGAGCTGGGCATTGATTATAGTCATTTTTCAACCGCCACACTCGGTGGCTCCTGCTATAATACGCCAGTGTGAAGGGGGCCTTTTCCCTATTCCACAACAATAAACTCGCCGATAAATGGAGTAAGCATCGCTTTGTATTTGTTTATCTACAGATATACTACCATAGTCAAACAATCTTATAGATATGAATGTATAGATACAGTCCTAAAGTGAAAGTCCTATATACTCACAGTATGTTTATAGTCTGCTGGAGTCAAGTAGATATTCTGGCAAGATGGGAAAATGAATCCACCTCAATCAATATTGGTTCAAAAATTATAAATTTGGTCTCAAATTGTAGAGCAGAATGTTTTCTACAATTTAACCCCATTTTTTATTTTTGAACCAATATTGATCGAGCTGGAGTCCTTTTCGCATCTTGCCAGAATGTCTTCTTTGCTCGACCTGACTATAGACAGTGGATATAGAGAGATCTGTATTATATTCACTGCTATAGATTACTTCAGAATGTGTGTAGTTTGAGTTCAGATGTGTTAAGTATGCGTTTGAATGTGTGCATCCATATGTGAACATGTGTTCAGTATATGAGCGTATATGTGTGCATGTGTGAAGGAAGTACTTGTATGGAAGTGTATTGAATGGATGAGATCAATCAGACCACTCGATAGCGTGTTGATTGTGACTCACTGAGGGGGAAACAATTGATTAGACAAACGGTTCAAATTGGCATTATTCAGGAGCAAGTGTTCATTAGCTGATAGAGTATCTTCTGAAGGATATTTTTTCTGCTTTGATTTGAGAATAATGAACCAGGAATTGACTTGTTAACATGAATATATTCAGGACTTTTTTCGAAAGCAATAATACATTTTCACAAATTATAACAGGGCAAGGAAATTGATAGATGGGGATTTATTTGGGAGTTTCAATTTGTTCAATTGATGGGGAGGATACATTGAAATACAGGCACACAAAATGAAAAATTACGTTAGGTTAGTCATGAAATCAATCAATCGATCATTTATTCATTAATAAACTATTACAATCATCTATAATTATAGATATTATAATCTGTAAGAGAAAAACTAGGCTTAGCCTGTACTATTTCTCTTTCAATTTCGATTGGTAATGATGTCCAAAAGGTTATGTATATGTCACGCACTTCAAATTTCTGGTCCGGGAATACTCACAAGTATAATTCAAAAGTAAAAACAATTTTGAATTTAGTATTAGAAAGCCAAAAAAGCACTTGAGAATAATTATAATTCCAATAACATGGAATAAAATTGAAAATTTAAACCAAAAATTCACAAACAACCACGAGCTACTTCATAACAATTGAAAGTTGAAACACATCTAATGAAGTGACACTTATAAAAATATTGTAGAGCCTCTCAACTCAGTTTCATTCTCTTTTAGAAACTTTTGTTTTTTCTTGAAAAATTGTTCTATCAATATTTTCTACCACAGAATAGAGACGAGGCCCTCATCTTTGTGCTTTTACCAAATTAATGCTTGATAACATAAAATATTTAAAATTCACAGAGTATATATGGTCTTGTAATTTTATCGGCTGGATATTAGACTGGAAAATATAAATGACAAATACATGGCTCTACAAAATTTGGTGATTCAAAATTGTTAGAATTATCCCAAAAATGATAAGAAACTCATCTAAATTGGAAAAATATCTCATTACAAGTCTATCTTTACAACAATTTAATTCAGGGGAAACAATCCGAACAGAAAACTAAAGAGAATGCTACAAAGCACATTAACATTGCAAATCACTCTCAAAATCTCTAAAAATGGCACGCTTCTACTATAATAACAATTTCAAACATTATACAAATTTCAAATAATACAAATTCTTATTCTTAGACATAATACAAATTTGATGTAATACGAATCCTTATTCTTAGACACAATACAAATTTGATGTAATACAAATTCTTGTTCTTTCATTCTTAAACATAATGTAACAACCTTCCAAATTCCAAATTACAGTTTCATAGCTTTTTTTACCTTCAGAAGTTGAAATTGTGTATAATTTAAGTTTTAAGTGTGGACATAACCTCTATTTTGAATATTTTAACCAAAATTGGGAAGAAGAGACGTATTGGACTTTGTCAGTGTTTCAATCTTGTTAACAAATAAATAAGTGATATATTCTCATTTCTAGACAAATATTTTTATTCTGTAGTCACTGAATACAAATTAGTAATAGACAGAATACAAATTTGTATTGATCTAAGAACTAAGAATAAGAATTCGTATTATATTCCAGATATGTTTTATGTGGTCACTGCACATTACTCACATCTCATCTTCCGCAATTAAAGATCCCCCAACCACAATTAACGAACCATGTAACAAGACACAAATCATGCCACAAAAAATAATTCGACTCGGAAGACCACGTATAATTTTTATTATAGGATGCACATGGCAAACCAAACCATGATTCACAATTAATTCATCACCATTCGACCTTGAAAGTTTCAACTGTGAATCCCCACATCCACAGATATACACTTTGACATTTGCGCTTCAATGTGTATAGTTATATATTTCATTTACAGATGTTACGCCGGGTGTCGGTCGACATTACAAAGGCAGGACAGACCCTTTCCACGGCTGTTGCCTTCAAATACAAGGCTCACGCCAAATGTACCGAGACGACTGGATCTTTTTCGATTCTAAATCACCTCGAAACCTCCCTTCCCCCTCTACCGTCACCCCATCCTTCAACGAATCCCTAAATAATGTTCAGTAGCCCTCACTACATCCCTATGAACGTATTTCAACCTAGTTTGTGATAACAATACACGAATGTACTATACAAGTCAAAATATATCTATGGATTCAGTAAGCGAGTTATAGTTCATATAGTTATATTCAACTATATTCAAGCATTATCATGTATAGTCTTTCCAAGCAATGAAGACACTCTGGCAAGATGGGAAAATGACTCCATCTCGGTCAATATTTGTTCGAAAATTAGAAGTTTAGTTTCAAATTGTTGAACAGACTATTTTCTACAATTCGAGAACAAAATTTATAATTTTTCACCAATATTAACCGAGCTTGAATCATGTCTTCATCTTGCCAGAATGTCTTCTTTGCTTGGACAGACTACAGTGTGTGGGGATGACGTCACAGGGGGTAGCTAAAGCTGGTTCCAAATATTAAGGCGGTTGTTGAATGACTTTAGTAAACACTCAGCTCTTCCAGGACAGTCTGAAAGCTTTCTGCAAGAGTGAACCGGTTTTCTAAAGGTTCTCCCGAGTTGATACGCCTTGGCAGACTGCCCGCCGACTGTTCTAACAGAGCTGAGCATTGGTAACAGTCGTTCCCAACCCGCCTTAATTTTTGGCACCAGCTATAGAATTGGATGATAACATCTGCTCTAACTATAGTCTGTCCAAGCAAAGAAGACCTTCGGGCAAGATGGGAAAATGACTCCAGATTGATTAATATTGCTTGAAAAAATATGAATGTGGTCTTAATATAGTAGTTCAAATTGTTTCCTACAATTTGAGATCGAATTGATCATTTTTTAACTAATATTGACCGAGCTGGAGTCATTTTCCCATCTTGCCGGAGGGTCTTCCTTGCTTGGACATACTATACTAGCCTAGATTAATGTCTGTCGATAGGCTCGTGTGCGGCTGATTTACGTGCTGGCGACACTCGTTGTGAGAAGACACGCCCTTACAATGTTAAGTGTACTGTAACGGAGTGTCTTCTCAGCTAGCGTGATTTTTAGTTGGGGTAGGTCTGTGTGAAGCATCAGGGGACATCTCCAAAAATGTGTTAGATGATGGGAAAGTAATGTAACTTGTTATTGAAAACGTTCTCACTAGCTTATTGAAGCAGTAGGAGTAGAATATTGTTTGAATGTATGCTGCCAGTCGACTGATTTTTCATGTGAGAAAATAATATTTTTCTCACTGGCGGCTCGTGCCGAAGAAACTGGTGAAGTGCCTGTATTTCTTACTATACAGCACTTCACCTGTTTCGTGGGCACGAGCCGCCAGTGGAAAATATCCAAACCTATTGACAAGATTATCACATATATTCTTTAACGCATATCAATCGTACATAGATAGAGGTTGGCAAAAACTTACTGGCTCGAAAAAAGCTTTGTTCCCAAAAACCTTATTGGAAACATATCACTTTGCTGATAGGCCTATCACAAGTAGAGAGCGATCAAAATGTCGTGCAACTCAATGTTTAAAACCGTTTCAAAGAGAGAGAATAATTTTTAAATCATGATTTCTACACAGATTTTCCATTGTTTATAAGTGTAGAGTTTGGCTCCAAGCTAGATCACACCATTGGGTGACAATGATCCTGGCAATATGTGATGTACTTTCAGCTAAACCACCATGACACAAATGTCAATTTTAATCTTGAGTATACTTTGTTCTTGAGAGAAAAAACCTTTTGGTTCTGTTTGAACACTTTAAGAATCTCTGTAGGACTTACAGTAATGTCAAATTGATATTGGTAAGACAGACAAAATAGAAAGACAAGACAAGACACTCAAGTTGATAGTTCAATATTTTCTTAATACGTATTTTCTTGTGCAATATATTCACTACCAAAAACAACTATCAATAACAACGCCCATATATCATTTAACACGACACAATTTCAAGTGAATAATGATTACAACATGTAGATTGTAGGATGTAGAGTAGAAGAAGAAGAAGAAGAAGAAGAAGAAGAAGAAGAAGAAGAAGAAGAAGAAGAAGAAGAAGAAGAAGAAGAAGAAGAAGAGAAAAAATTGAATGCGATAAGAAGAATGTCGATAAACGGATAATTGGAGGAGAAAGAAAAGTGATTGAAAAGTAAGAGGATACCAACGACCGATAAGATATCACTTACAGTCGAGGGACATCATTTCCAAGTGGGTCAGATTAATTGATAATAATCGAAGTGGGGGGGATGATACCAACGGTAGGTTTCGAGGGGGGCTTGAGACCAGCAGCAGAGAAATGGCTGTCAAGTGGCAAGTTTATCAGCTCGAGAGGTCTCCTGCTCCGAAAAGGGTTGACGATTGATTTCAAGACATCGACAGAGGTGAAAGAACACTTAGGGGGGGGGGGATTGCCACCAGCCCACTCTGGGGGGGCTCCCTCACCCCTAAATCTCTCAAAAGGGGAGACGGAAATCGAAAGGACCTACGCAGTACATTTATCGGTCGACCTGGCTCTGTTCAAATAGGGTTGTTGGACTGAGCAGCGATCTGTAACTTCAACCCCCCCCCTTTGAATTCCCCCCCCCCCAGGGTAAAAGAGGGGGGAAGACAGACTTTATCTTCAAAGACAGAGCTGCCGAATTGACCGCGTGATGGAAATAGTTTTGTCAAGTGCAATTGAGCCGTCCTGTGCTTTGTCGAGAGTTCAGTTGCCACGCGCTGAATTCCAGTAAAACTGAGTTCCATCGTCTCATCACTTTGATGAATTGTCTATTATGCTCAACGTGATCGGTTTTGAGGAGATAATTATCGAAGTAATTATATTTTTATAAAAACAATTGGTATAATCTATAAGAAAAAATATTTGGCTATAAATTCAATTTCATATCTTAAGAGTGTATAGTAATAGTAATCTTTCAAGGTAATTTTGAATAGTTGAATAGATTTACGTTGGTTGTACAGTATATTAGTGTAACATCATACTTATGCCAATCTGAGTCCAAAAGACTATTAACTAATAATAATTACATGATTTATGATGAAGACATCGAATGGAAAGCATAATTATTACTAAATTTTTATAAATTTTTCCATATCCTTCTTAAATTTATTCCTATCATAGAAAATATAACCTGTTTCAGTATACAAAAATACTAATTCCGTGAACATCATAGTTATCATAAGAATCATAGTTATCATAGTCATCATAGAACATCATGAGTACCCCATATCAAGTAACTCAACTAAGAATTTGTTGTATGTTGGCTGGGTCACTCACTTCAGCCAACTGTATCAATGATTGAATGAATAAATAATTAAATAAATGAATAACTCTTGGACAAATCTCTATACTATTCTACTTTTCTTCCAACATTCTCTATAAATCAGATTTTACAACAAATGAAAAGTAATAAGATTAATAAAAAAATAATTAAATGTGAAACTCCACAATCATAGTCTATGAATTATGCCTTTGAATTTTATCTAAAATTATTATTATCAAGCTTATGGCTTTTAATAAAGGGGAGACCCAAGTGTTGTTCCGTTTCGCTACATAACCTAATTTTCTACAGTTTGGAACATGAAGAACAATGAAGGTTATAGTTATCTTCTTGAAATCCATTCAAACTGGGGAAAAACATAAAATACCAATAACAAGTGGGAAAGTTCTCATTCAGTACTATTCTTATCCATAACTCACAGCAGCCCCTTGCTGCCAATATCTCTTAGATCTAATCTAATAATAGGTTCAAAGGGAAGCTGAGTCATTCTGCAATCTGTTACATCCCTTTCAATTTACAGCCTGTACGACTAGAACTACAACAAGCCTCGTCTATTATTCCCTATTATTGAAAAAAAAAATCCAAAATTTGACATGACAAAGAAAAGGATCTCTTCCTGAATTCAATGAATATTCCTTATGAAGCTTAACAATTGTCATTATCCAACTTTAGAGTAGGTTTCATTCCTACCTACATGTAACAGCATCACAAAATACATACTGTGAACAATAATTTTTATGTCTTGTTTCTCCTCACAGGGCTCTCGTGTGGCGTGTTTCGGCGCCCTGTGTGAGATTTCTGCAGGCTGCGATCGAAGTTAAATATATTCAAAGTCAAACATGATTGAAGCCCCTATGCATCTTACAAGTTTCTTATTTGCAATCGCAATGTTACATATTGTGTGGAGAAAAAGGATTATAGGGACATGTTCATTATAATGTATTGTTTTATATAAGAACGTATTCAGATAAATGATACATGATAAGCAAAAGCGTGAAAAGAATGGATAAAAAATAAGCCATATAGGCTATCTGCATTGAGCAAAACTGTAACATTGTACCGTACTTCATCATCGAGAACACTTGAAAGTAATGCTTGAATAGTTATGGTGTTATATGGAAGTTGGGAATGGAAATAATGTAACTTAGTATTCATAAACGATACATTTTTCAGCGACAAGTTATTGATTGTTCAATTTTCAATTAATTATGAATTTATTTATATTTGTTATGTATTTATAACAAATAAATGTATTATATGTATGTATTATGTATTTATATTTGGGAAGCATAAAACGGAGGAATCCTTCGGAGGAGGATTACTTTGCTATTAGTAAACATAATAGCAAACAAATAATTGAAGATTGCAGCCATTTCCACTGCCCTCCCATTTCTTGAAAAACATTCCAAATAGTTCCGAATTCAGCCAACAGATGGCAGTAGCAATAGGGTGATTTGCTTCGACTCCTATTCGACACGCCTCCAAGCTCCGCCTACGCTCGCTCTGATTGGCCGATGACATGGGTTTGAAAAAATTCGAAATTCAACTAGTAGATAGCAGCAGTTGTCGGGTGATGTTTTAGATTTGACTTGGACACGCCTTCATGTCCCACCTGCTCTTTTCTGATTTGTTGACAGTGTTTTGTGAGTTCTTCCTTAGAGAATGACCGGCTAGCTTCTACTTCTATTTCTTGAACTCAACTATATTTTATACCATATTGAGTTATGTCTAAAAATTTATCAACTGTAATGTCTGAATGTATAACTTTCAATTTGGACATGCATGAGTGTGTGAAAGTGTGCAGAAATGAAAGTATCAATGAACTTATTGATAAATCAAATACCCTTTTTTTAAAACTTTAGAAGTATTACTATCCACAAAAATAAAAAAAGGTATTTGATTTTTCATTTTATTTATCAATAATTATTTTAAATAGTTTGAATAGCTAAATAGTTAAATAGTTTAAATAGCCCTGAGTTCAAAGTTTAATTATCAATGAACTTATTTGATAATTGATTTATTGAAGAGTTCCCACACATATCTGATGAGAATAATTTGATTTCTCTTTTGTTGTTCTAAACCGATGTAATTTGTGATCTACATAATCAAAGAATGAAACCTTACGTTTTCGTTTCAGTTCCAACCAAATCTCATGCAAACGCATCGACCGATGTTTGAAAGTGAACGTTTTCGCGTTTGTTTTGGCGCTCACACCAGAAACAAACCAGAACAGCAGCAAGCGTACGGCGGACGGGCGGGCGTTTAACAATCGCGATAGTGGTTGGAATTAAAAGCGTGTAATTGCTGTTACAACCTCATTCCAAGTTAGTTGTCTATCCGCTTTCCAGCCTACTAAGTGTATTTGCAAGCCTATACATACATTAGCAAGTGAGAGAGGGGGTGGTTTACCCCCCACCGACACTGTTGTAGTTCTTGTTTAATGCATCGTAACACGGAAGCTACATTTTGCCGCCATGCTATTGTTTCTAGCCTTGAATGGAAACGCGTTTAGAACCAACAAAACTGGTAGTTAGTTGAGGACTATTTTAATGCTCAGCTCCATCAGCACAGTCTGAAAGCGGTCTGTGATAGCAGATGGTAAGTAAACTGGTGGTTAGCAAACGACTGTTATTAATTCTCAGCTCTTTCACGACAGTCTGAATGTGATCGGCACTAGCAGACAACAATGAAAACGGCGTTTGGTAAATGACTATTTAATTAATGCACAGCTCTGTCAGGACAGTCAGAATGCGAACTGTGATAGCGAAGCACATAGAATAGCTGATATCGGGAACAAATAGTCAATTAGGAATTTAGAAGTAGAAAACAACAAAGAATAAACTTGAACTCTTGCTATGAAACACAGAAAAGAAGTGGACAACCCTTTTTCAATAATGTTCCAGAGTTATTCAATGATTGATATTCATAAATAATTGGCACCAATTTAACAAAAATTGAGTAGAAATCACTCAGAATGCATAATTTACTCTTAACTATTGACCACTTCAAGTTACAATACCGACCTTTCACCCAAGTTGCAAGATAATAGTCCTGGTGGAATCATCCACTCAATGATACCCCAATCGTGATATTTGAGCAAATAAAATATTCTGGAGCATGAAAATTATTACTGGAACCTCATTCACTCGTGATGATTATTCTCTCTTGATATCTACTCAATGACAGACTGACACTTATATGTATAGAATAACTTTTTTATTTTTAAAACGCTTTAAAACTTGACCTTTTCACCATTATTTTCCACACGTGCTGGAAATTGGTAGCAAAGTGAAAATTACAAAAACTCCGGTGAAAATTCTACCGCCGGTTTTTCACCGGCGGAAAAACGCTACTGAAAATGGATCCGCAATTCATAATTAAAACTCATCACGACCATCCGAAGGTCGCTAGCCACATTTATGAGTGTGATGATATTTCTGACTGTATTTTTGGTAGGAGGGTAGTTTATTTTTAATTTAGCTTTCCCCTATCTGTCAGCAGCTACCCAGGTAGGAATTACCCGGGCACGTTTCCTCGTCAGGGTGGTCGTCATGCAGCTTATTTAACCACCAACCAACCCTCTATCATTGATCGAATTCCTGAATTACAAGTTAATTTGAAGGTTGGACATTGTGAATCATCGATGAAAAATAAAAATTTGAAATGAATCACAATGATAAAATAATTCATTATAATTAACGTGCAAAATTTTCATCTATTCAAGTAAATGCACCCCAATTCGAAAGTAACTTTATAGCTCCAAAAAGTTCCATACTATAAAATAATATTTTTTCAAAATAATCATTCAATTGTTATTATTCAAGCTGTTATTATTCTCCAAATCCTACTTAGAATGCGTTTTTCAGTATTTCCCAAAACTGTGACTATGAAAAAAAATTTGAAAGGTATAATCCAAAGAAGGTAAAAATGATAATAATACTGTACATCAATTGAATGTGCTTTAATCTCTAGGTGAACGAAGTACATAAGTAAAGGACAACAAGCAGTATCCCGGAAATGAATTAAAATCAACTATGATTTCTATGTATTGAAAGTGTGTTGAATATTGTTGAGAGTTCGAAAGTTGGACATCGTGAACCATCAAGGATCGAACAAAAAAAATTTGTAACATAGGCTATTGTACTATCGCAATGAGAGAAAACTCCTTATCATATTTGTGGAATTTTTTAATCCATCCCAATTCTAGTTGAATAGATCCAGAAGATGTGATTGAGTAATATGATTACGTAGGTAGACTTAATTAATATTGTGGAATTATAAAAAAGATAGCCTATGATTATTTTAATCATACATCAACATTTTGTTCAACTGTTTCCTGAGTACTAAGAAATTCAATCATTTTGATAAAAACCCATGTCAGAAATCTTTATAGAACAACCAATTAGCTAGAATCGCATAACTAACACCACTTGAATATGTTAAATCAATAACAAGTGGATTACTATGGTTTATCGATTATTGAGAATTATTAATTTAGCAAAGCATGCGTCAATGATTTCGGAATGCGATATGAAGCACCTACTCCCATTCACTTCAATAGCCTGCTCTATTATTATTAATTCACCTTCGATTCCAGAATCTGAATACGTGTAGTGCCAATAGTTCAATAGGGATAGAGCCACGAAACAGGTGAAGTGCTTTACAGTAAAAGATACTAGCACTTCACCTGTTTTGTGGGCACGAGCCGCCAGTAACGCCTACTCATTCTCGAAGATCCGTTCTCCTATGATACTACACACACAGAATCGTTCATGGGAGGAAAATTCAATAGCATTGTCTATTTGTTTGATGTTATGTCTTTGGAATAATGAGAATGAAATTTAATTTTATTTGACAAATTATTCAAAAAACACAGTTCATATGTGGGCTGAAAATTGAAGAAATTCTAGTTTTTAGCTTGAAACAATTCATCGTGAGAGAAACCTAGCAGATTACTACATTTCTGAAACAAGATGCTATGATTCATTTCTATCTCAAGAACATTTCACTGGAGAAGATTAGGTATATAATGTTATGTGATGATTTTACAGAAAAACAATATTATCAATAGTTACAATAATGATTTGGCCTACCTTGATCTATTCCAAAGCTGGGAGTTTTCTGTTTCCAAATCTTACAGGAATGTTTGAGTTTCTGCAAAATGCTCGATGTTTGGGTGATGCAGTTGGAAACAGATCGGCAATTTGTATCTTTGTATCCAGAAGCGAAGCTGGAAGACATGCCTGAGAAACAAATATTGTATTAGTTATCATAATGAACCAAAACTATTGACTGTTGTATGAGTATAGATGAGAAGTTTGGTGACGTTCAACTGTTTTTACATCTCGATTCATATATTCTAAAGATTTTATATAAAGGTATTATATATTATATAAAAGAAACTTCAGAGACATTTGATTATAATAATGTGATGAGTCACTGATAGCCAATGATATTAAACACTAAAAGAGAGCAAGCTGATATTTACTCCAAAGCAAGTGTTTATACTACGGCGAGCGCTTACTGTCTAGTAAAGACTTTACTAGATAGGTCGTATACTATTCTCTCTGGTCGTATACTATACGAGTCGAGTATGCTTGTTTAAATTCACTTGGCCCATTTAAGATGTAGCATCTACATACATTCACTGGATTTATACACAGAAAATTGCAAAAGATAAAATGAACATACTCAAGTCAAGGGATAACCAAAAACTGCTTACAGAATGTAAGGGTTTCATTTATAATATCCCAAGTCTATTTATTTTCAAAGAGAATGGAAATCTTTGGAATACAGATCATTCAAAGAAAATCCGACCATCAATATTTCCAAGTGGGTTTTTATGTCTGTTTCCTCACTATTTCCAATAGTTGAGCCAGTGAAAACATATTTACTGGTTGAGTACAAGTCTTCCTTTCTTTCAAAAGCCTACCAACTTTCAGCCACGCCAAACCCATAGCTTCTCAAAACCTCTATCTCCCCAGTACCTCTTCAGTCTTATCATCATCTAAGATCCCCCTCACAATAATTAACTAAACCCGTTCAGTTGTAGACTTACAAAACTCCCAAATCACTCGCTGATAAAAGAGCATAATTTCCCAAGTTGACTAATAATATCGGCCCAATCTGTTGTTGGCAGTTTCATCACTTCCCATAAACTAATTTCCTCAGCAGATGATCTCGCCGGCCGAAATTCTAAACTATGTCTAATGGGGGGCACGAGGAAAGCGGGGGGGGGGAGGAGGAAGTTATTTGACTTGTTCAGAGTCCATCTTATTCGAAAGAATAAAAAAGCAAAACTTTTCTGATGTTATAGGACCATAGCTTACAGATTGGAAATTCAGCTCCGGGCTCTTTACATCTCTTTTCCTCCTTTCCTCTTCACCCTCCCCTCCCCTCCTTCCTCCTCCTCTCCCCCTCCTTCCTATCACTCTCCCTTTCTCTTTGTCTAATTTAATAAAAGGAAGTTTATTGCTGAACTTCTACAAGTTGAACCCAGTTCGATGGTCTTCCCATATTCTGATCTAACCTCCAACTTTAAATACATGCCATTCCCTATCTTATACGTGTTACACTAAGTCGGAAATTACATCACTTAGAGTATAGTCGTAAAGTTCTTCCCATTGGGAGACGGGTTGTTACAATACACCGAGACAATTCTCTTGTTGTCAAATTTCAGCGCGCTATTTCAGCTTTCACTGGAATGAATCGTTCATTACTGAAACTACAGTTTCGACAGGATCCAACTCCGGTTTATCACTGGTATAAGCCCTACCGGTTTAAGTTTTATACCGGTTTAAGCTCTGGTGTTAGATTCTGGTATAAAATAACTCTGGTATTTCACTATTTCCTGGATATATTTTCCTAACTGCAGTTCATCACAGAACAGCTGAAGATTTTGGAAGGTATTTTCCAATTTAAAGAATTAGAATATCAGATAAATAGCGTATCCTTTTCGTTTTTGACTTAACTTTGGTAGTTTGGGATATCCTGGAGTTTGAAATAAAAAACACTGATGTTGTCAATTCGACCGCTTATTCGACTTATCAAATTATCGCTTATTAGTCGAATTATCATAGAGATATTCTCCATAATAGTTCTATGACATATTTCTATTATCAAACGTCTGTGAGCGAGAAATGTTATGAGGTTTTTTAATGTATTATAAATGATCATATTTTTTCATATGAATTCTCAAACGAATATCAGTAATGTATTTTCCATAGAACTCAGCTCTTTCAGTATGCAATTCCCAGGAAATATCTTTCCAACTTTAATCTCCTAGCAGATTGTGATATGAGAACTATCTAATTATTTCTATCACAATCCTCGCAAGTATCTCTCATCTTAGAATTCATTAACACAAAGCTATACATCTTTCCATCGAATCATTCATATCAAATCAAATAGAATTTTATCCACAATAATTATCCAGTAATTAATACATAACAAAAAATATCATATTCAATATATATTCAAGTTCTACCGACCAATCTTCCACTTCCAAATAAAAAGTACTATCGTATCTTCCAGTTGACTATTCTGAATTCATCATAATTAGTAGTCTACCAGGTAGATTTAAAATAATAAGCTTATATTCAACTTCTAGCAACATTTCTTTTTCAAATAATTATTTTCAATCATTCATACCTTACAGTGCTTCCAGTACTAGGCTAATGACGGGTCGATTTCAAATAATTAGCTCAGAACGTCAGACTATGATAGATACGCTAGAGCACCCATCAGCCTGAGGCCAACTAGTCAGCACCCCTGCCACGGAACCAGACGTAAGCCCTGTCATAACCCATCAAATTATTCATCTGGCAGATATACAACCACATAGATCATCCCAGCTCCCCAATTCCATCGCACAACCCCCACCCCATCAGCCTATTTATTTATTTTTGAAATAATTGGATCGCTTTTCAATTACCGGTCGTAGGGGAGGGGGCGGGGGTAGGAAGAATACATACCCTGACAACCCCGATATGGAGGGTTGAAACATCCATCAAGCTACCCCGCAAGGGGTAGAGAGAGAGAATGAATTTCTTGCAACAAACCTTCAGGCTTAAATCTCACAAAAACCATACCTTGCTCACATACACCCCTTTTTGAATCATCAAAACGAATCCACATTGAAAACATACGGATGAACAATCCCACTTGCTTGGCTCAACTGGGAGCTTCTTACCCCCAGAATTTCCTCCCTCTCGTCATAACTCCTCCTTCAAATTCAAAAAGTCCTTCTTCAACTCCAAAAACTATCCTCCCTTGACTGAAAATTCCCTTCACTATCCCGAAAATTCTTTTCCCTGTCCCTAAAATTCTCATTCATGTCCCGAAAATTTCCTTCCTTACACAAAAACTCCCTACTCAGCCCTGAATATTCACTACCTTACCCCAAATATTCCCAAAAATTCCCTGTCCAAAAACCACCCTCCTCTCCCTTGAACCAACCTCCCCCGCCTGAAAAACAACCTCCCCTGCCCTCAATTTCCCCTTCCTCACCCCAAATATTCCCTCCCACGCCTCTACACCCCTCACCACTCCCCAGGGACCATTATTATCGGCCCAACCCTTTAATGCACGCATGAAACATTAGAGATAAGACTTACACTGGCCTCCTCACGCACGTCACTACCTCGGCTCCTCATCATTTTCACTGAGCACGCATCTGGTTTTAATCCCTACTCTCTAATCCCTTCTATTGCTCCCTGGACAGCCATGTTTCTCCCTAATACACTCGCGCATTGAAAAGTATTAACACTTTTTCTGGCCGCATGTTGCATCAACTTGTTCCCCAACCAGCAAGCAAGCAAGGTGTAACATAAGCCTGATTGAATTATTATACCGAAAGGGGTAAAATAGTCTGTCCAAGCAAAGAAGACATTCTGGCGAGATGAGAAAATAACTCCAGCTCGAACAATGATGGTTCAAAAGTTATAAATTTGTTCTTCAATTGTAGATCAGAATGTTTCCTTAAATTTAAGACTAGATTTATAAATTTTGAACCACTATTGACCGAGCTGGAGTCATTTCCCCAACTTGCCAGAATGTCTTCTTTGCTTGGACAGAATATAGTATCCTGTCTCCTAGTGATGTTTTTTGATACGATTATGTACCACTGGACATCTCCTGCTCATGTTATGAAATTGTTTTTGAGTTCAAAGACGTGATAGAAGCCAAGGGTTGTGTCGTTTCATGATTTTATCTGTTAATACATTTGTCTGATGTTGTATGGGGACGGTTTCATAGGGAATTGAAAGTCTTCTAAAACAGGAGAAAGGCGGACACTCACTAGCACAGCGTTATAATTTATAATTATAGCAGTGTGTCTACGCGGATCAATTTTCTTTAAAATACACACCATGATATCTCTACTAAAGATTCAAAAGGCCTTAAAACATTGAACATTGAATTATTTTCTCAAATTTATTTTATAATTGATTCATTTGAAACAAATCTTGTCTATCATTTATTCAAAGATGCATTCACATAATCGAATTCAGAACAATTGAAAAGACTTGGGGGATAAAAAGGCTGTGCCCTTGCTATTTATCTCACGAATTTTGTTTACAGTTAATGCAGATCGAATAAGGTTATGACACCATATCACTCTTCTAAAGACACGTTTACACCGGATCGTTAATAACTTTTATATAATAAGTTACATAATATATAAGTCTATATAATAATACGTTATTCACAAAAGTTATTAACAAATGCTATTAACATTCCTGTGTAAACGTGGCATAAGAGTTTATGTACAGTCCAGAAATTATATTAAAAATTTTGAATTTAGACTGATGATTGAATAATGAGAGAACTTTGATGTTGTCACAAATCCACTCTATTTCTAATACAAATGAAATTATAGCCCAACAACTTTTATTGTTGATTAAATGTTGCAGAATTGGTTCTTTGCTCTTGTTGAAGAGCGTTGAAGGAAAAAAAACAAGGTTGGTCTCTTTTTTTGCTAAAGAGAAAATATTTTGCTGAAAAGTTGGTCTCTTGTTCCAATAAATAAGGTACATTTGATTACATCAGATTCGATATTCAAAATCAAATAATCATTCATCAAGTAAGGATCCAACAAAAACAATCACTATTACCTTTTACGAGTTTGTAGCAAGATAATTACCATTAACGCGCCATACAAACCTAATAAGCTACTTAAGTGATATCACTCATTAGCGCTACCATACAACATCCATTCACCAATTCAACCCTCGTTAATTCAATTAGAAATCCAACCGACCAAATTTACATTCTAATGGCACTCCAAATATTCATTCACGAAATAATTAGAAACATAACTAGCTGCGTTTACTTATCGTTTCATTCAGTTATTGAAGTTTCAGCTACGGTCCGTCCAAGCAAAGAAGACATTCTGGCAAAACGGGAAACTTACTCTAGCTCGGTCAATATTGGTTCGAAAATAATAAATTTGGTCTAAAATTGTAGAGAACATTCTGCTCTACAATTTGAAACTAAATTTATAATTATTGGACCAATATTGACTGATCTGGAGTCATATCCCCATCTTGCCAGAATGTCTTCTTTGCTTGGACGGACTATACGAACGGAGAGCTTTTGAGTAGAGTTTGTCAGTGTAGCGAACAGTGTTTAGCTTCAAAAAGGGCAAAACTTTGATTTAATAACTCAAACATACACAAGCTTAATAGCATCATGTCCACACTGGGATAATAAATTCAAGCAAACCGACCGACGGCGTCCAAACAAATAAGACATTCTTGCCAAGATGGAAAAAATACTCCAGCTCGGTCAATATTGGTTCAAAAATGATGAATCAGGTCTACAATAGTAGAACAGAATGTTTTCTACAAATTGAGACCAAATTAATAATTTTTGAACAAATATTGACCGAGCTGGAGTCATTTTAAATTCTTTCCAGAATGTCTTCTTTGCTTGGACAGAATTTATAATGTGGCTGTTTTATCAACTCAATGGACAAGTTTGAATATTACATACTCCATACTGTACTATAGAATGTCCAATCAAAGGAGACATTCTGGCAAGATGGGAAAATCACTCCAGCTTGGTCAATATTGGTTTAAACCATATAAATTTGTTCTCAATTTGTAGATCAGAATGTTTCCTGAAATTTGAGACTCAATTTATAATTTTAAAACAATATTGACCGAGATGTAGTCATTTTCCTATATTCCAAGAGTTTCTAATTTGCTTGAACGAACCATACTCCTATCAAACAGGGTGTATATGCTACACTGAGTGTCATAACATAGGTAAGATTGACCTTTCCGCTGCCCTGACCCAATTAAAACGAGCGGGGCAAAGCTCTATTGCATACATTGCAGCATAATCACTATTTCAAACAGATTTCATCCCATAACCGCTAATGAATAACACAGGTGCACTCGGTTGGCGAATTTAGCACCGAACAATAAAAATAAACAGTGATCGCAGCCAATAAAGACGAAAATCATGTAGGTCGTTACATAAATAGTTATTGTTTACAATAGTTTACCCCGTTTTAATGTCTGTATGATATTAAAATGTTCTGCAGTCAATGCAGAATACATGAATAATGATGAGTATTATCTGTATTATACCTATCAGAGAATAACAAGGTGAGGATTATAGTGTCGTGCAATCAAAATGGGATACATGATAGTATATACAAAGATAGTGAGTGATATTATAGGTTATTTGATGCTGAATTATATTACGATACATTGCTATTTTTGGTAGAAGGATGCAACTAGTATTTGAGTAGACTAGAAACACTTTGTTAAATTGATAAAAACACAAAATGATATTGTCAAACCATTTGTTCAAATGGAAGAACCAATGTTTAATTGATATAGAGCTATTGATACTGTTACAGTATTCAAGTACTTTTGTTCCACTCTAGAGAGAAATTTGGAAACATTCTGAGCATAACTCCTACTTATAGAAGTGGTAAATGGGTAAATATTGAAAAAACTAGAATCTCAATCTCAGAACAGAAGCACATTTTTTATTTGAACACAACTTGAGTATCTGCATTTCAGAGCCATTCTCAAGGCTCTAAAGAACAGAAACATGTTTTCTTTGAATAAAACATGATCTGAAGGTAATGTGATTGAGATTTTTATTCAATAATATACATTGATAAGTATTTAATAATATACATTGGTTATTTACACTTGATAATGGCTATACCGCAGAAACATGTTGTGTGAAATAAAAATTTTTTTTAAATGGGTACTTGATTGTTATTTTTTAGTTTTAAAATTGATAAGTAGCCCTAGTCAAAAAAAAAAAGTGGGTAAATGCCACTGGCTACCACAAAACAGGTGAAGTGCTGTATAGTAAAAGATACTGGCACTTCACCTGCATCGTGGGGGTAAATGCTGCACTGATAGCTTTCATATTTTACCTTTGACTAAAATCACAAAAAAACTTTAAAAAAGCACAATCTTGAACTTGATTGGTCTATACTCCAACATCAACATCTAAAACATTTTCCATGTTTTACATTGATTAGATAGAGATAATCATAATTATATAAATGTATTTCAGAAGGAATTTACCAACAATTTGAGACTAATTAATTCCTCACCAGCACTCCATCAACTCAAGATAAACTCAGATTTAATCACGGCAGCTGTTTCTCCCAATTAAGATAACAATACCATTAGTTATCCCAAACTACTACAGAGGTGAGTATAATTCGCGCAGGCTGGGAAGAGAGGCCATTTCAATACACTTTACATGGTGACGGCGTCTCTTCTCAGCTTGTGCGGACTACCGGTGTATATCGGACACACCCAATCGGTAAATGTGTGATACACGAGTTGATTGCTTTTACATTACAATTTCATCAACGCGCTTAATTGAAACTAGTAATCACTCCTTCCAATGATTGGCGTTATGCCGGAATGTACCTGTCTGAGACTGCCAGGTGGAGTAAATAAAGCATAGGCTACGGGTGGAGTGAGATAGTAACTTCGGTTAAAAGGTACGTTAAGCACCTCGATTACTTCCTATAGGTTATTTTCCATTTTATTTTTAATGTTCGATCATTTTTTAGAACATTTAAAAAGAAAGGAAACATTTTCAAACAATTTGAATTATTGAGATTTTCACCAATTTGATTGGTCACAAGCTACAAGTTGTGAGGCTATGAGAGAAGGTATTCAACATTTTTTTAATTGGGAATATTGATGTTAACATTAAATTTTTTCAGAATAACGATTTCTTAGTATTCTACACATCCTACACAAATTTAATTCATGATCTACAGCATTATTATACAACAATATATGTAGAAATTTATATTAGTTGTTGTTATACAACAAGAGCATAATGTAGAAAGGCAATATTTGTATGCTTTATGATACGAATGTATTTGAGAGAATAATCTTGATATTTTTCTTTGATTTGTAAATCTTGCAAATCTCCCACCTCCCTAAAACACCCTTAAAAAATCGAGCTACCGAACTTATCATACTGTGTATTTGTAACCAACTAGAATTGGAATACTATATCCATACAATATAATCATAGGCCCAAGTATAGAAATCACCATCAAAATGTCTCCAAGAATAGAAACACAATTATACAGACAAAACTAATCCAAGAATTATTTCAGCATCGGTAGATTGACGTCCATCTTAGAAACAATTCAACCCTGTAGAAATCGAGAATAAGGGAAAATTGAAATATAGCAATTATGCACCACTCTGTCTCCGAATGAATGATTGAAATTGAATGAAGGGGAGGATATGCAGATTCTTGTCAAGATGGCGACCGCAAGACCCTCTCTCACTCTCTCTTTCCCTATTTGTTTCTCTTCATCTCTCAATTTCTTTTCCCTCCCTTTCACAATTCCATAAGCACGTTAGCAGGAACGGTTCGTTAGCTACTCCTGTGCATTCATCAAGGGTGGAAGAAATAAGGCAGGATAACTGGCGTCCATAATATATGTGCAGATTTTCAAATAATAAAAGAAAAAAATTATATCGAATTTCAACCCTCCGAGGAATTTCAAACCACCCTTTCGTGCGAGTCCCCTGCGGGGTGAGATTTACCGTTGAAAGAATTCCATCCACCCTATTTATCTGAGACCGAACTTTTCCATTGCATTGTCTGTATTAACGACGAATATGACAATCCGACCAATAATATTCAATTTTTAATCCAAGTATGAAATATCCTTGAAGGATTAAGAGCAATCCAATAAGGTATCTCATAGGTGTAGCGTTACAGGTGTTGTAATGTAACTGTAGTTGATAGTACTCGCAAAGTAATGATTCAACTATCATTGGCGAAAATCGTATCTTGAAGATGAAAAACTTTTGTTTGCACTCACCTGCCATAATATTGTAACTTGTACTTTCGATCTTGTACCAATTGATTTCAGTTTCAGCCTCATTCTCCTTTTGCACTACAACAAATAAGAAGGAATAATAAAATAATGGTAAATGTCAAATTCCAATAGAATGGGGATGACAAACTATTACTAGTTCACTTCAAAACATAAATTATTATAAAAATTTTATGAATATTTGAGAAAGAACATACAACAATTGTGTTCATATGAAAATGAAATATTGGTATTATTAGTGGAGCAGAAGCTGAGAATTAATTGAAAATGAATAAAAAGAAACGAAATCTTACTTTGAAGCATTATTCAAGACACCTTTTTCATCCTTATCAGTCGATACAATCTGCCATAAAATTATGATCGATCTGTAAACTTTTAAATTGAAAATGTAAATAACTCTATCTTTGAATGGACATAAAAATAATTGAGCTACAACTGTCTAATAATAATTGAGCCAAATAATCAGTTCAATATTATAGCCTACAGACAATATTATACAAAACATAATAGACATTCTCGTTTAAACTTGTCACATGATTTCCAAACTTTTCAATCTTCATCCATCAATCAATTCAATCTGCTTTAAAATTATACCCAACTCTGTAATTTATTTTTCCAATATTAAAAACTCTATCATTGCGTCAAATAATCGAGATATTTGGTCAATAACATCCAAAACAACCTGTCACATAATTCTCTACTGTTTTTGGAATATTAACCCTTCCTTCTTTCTATAATCACTGCACTGTCAATACACCCTCTCACATTATGCAGATGCCTAACAATGTTTGTACAGTGAACGAAAACAAAATAACATCATCAACCCTCCCGGAATTTGTTAATATTCAAGCGAACACTAGTCACACTCAAAGGAATCTGTTGACAGCGATAAAATCCTTCAAAGGAATCCTGTTAATAATCATAATAAGCAATAAAATCTTTTGAATGTGCAAAAATGTCCCGCTACCTATGGAAGACATCCCGTGGTTTCCCAGGGGGTTGACTTCTTCCCCTCGTACTACTGTCTTTCCAAGCAAAGAAGTCATTCTGGCAAGATGGAAGAATAACTCCAGATCGATCAATATTGGTTCAAAAATTATAATTTTGGTCTCAAATTGTAGGAAACATTCTGATCTTCAACTTGAAACCAAATTTATGAGTTTTGAACCAATACTGACCGAGCTGGAGTCATTTTCACATCTTGCCAGAATGTCTTCTTTACTCTGACACAATATACTATAGTCTGTCCAAGCAAAGAAGGCATTTTGGAAAGATGAGAAAATGACTCAAGCTTGGTCAATATTGATTGAAAACTTGAAATTTGTTCTAAAATTGTAGAAAACATTTTGATCTACAATTAAAGACAAAATCTTCAATTATTGAACCAATATTGGCCGAGCCTGAGTCATTCTCCCATCTTGCCAGAATGTCTTCTTCGCTTGGACAGACTGAACTACCCCCTACCACGAAGCGAGTGCCATTTCAAAGGACCACTTGCTGTATACGACACATCTCAATTCACCCCTGCATACTTAAACTCGGTAAACAACCCTCCGCCCCAGCTCCGTGTGTTGAAAGCCAGAACGATTTATCTGAAGCTACTTCCTTATACGAATCTCGACTAATCTGTGATTTATAGGCCTTGTTCCCCGGCCGCCTGGGGATGCTACCGGTGGGGGATCCCAAACTCTCATTTCCTCTCTCACTCTCTCTCTCTCTCTCTCTCTCTCTCTCTCTCTCTATTTCTCTCTCTCTTTCTCACTCTCTAGACTTTCTATTTCTCCACCAGAGAGAATAGAATTCTCTTCTCTCTGTTCTCCACAGACTTGGTCAAAAAATTTAGTACTGTAACTAAGTAACTAAACGTATATTCTGTCCAAGCAAAGAAGACAGTATGGCAAGTTGAGAAGATGACTCCAGCTCAGCCAATATTGGTTTAAAAATGAAAAATTTGTTCTGAAATTGTAGAGTAGAATGTTTCCTACAATTTGAGACCGAATTGATAGATCTTGAACCAATATTAACCGAGCTGGTGTCATTTTCCCATCTTGCAAGAATGTCTTATTTACTTTAACGGATTATAACTGTACTGTAATGTAATTGATACAACTTCGGTATCTGCTTTACAAGTATAAGACACTGGCAGCTCGTGCCCACGAAACAGGTGAAGTGCTGTACAGTAGCCTAAAAGATACGGGAACTTCACCTGTTTCGTGGGTACGAGCCGCCAGTGGTAGTATAAGAACAACAATACTATTCACAACACAACTAACAATATAAAGAACACAACCAACAACACTGAGGCTTAATAACACTGAAATTATGCAGAATAATAAATATCTAAATCTGACTGATGTTTATAAGAGTTCATCTTGATTTATAATCTATCATGTTCTATGTTGTTCAAAAATTATGTCAAACCTCTTTTATTTAGTATACATTTTTGTGCAAAGGGTCTTCCCAGACCTAGAACAAAAAAATCATCAATTTTACTCTCTCTTTCTCTCTCTCTCTCTCTCTCTCTATCACTATCAAAATCATATATTGAACATCCCTCTCCAAGAATGGACATTTATATGTCTAAGCTCCGCCATTTTATGTAGATACACACAAACTTATATTACCGTTGGCTTATTGAATCCTACATCTGTCTCATTTTGCAAGTTTTCACAGTTAATAATTAGCCAACTTTTGCGAACCATAATGTAATCAGTTTAATTTTCATTAATTTTTATTCTTATAGCATGGGATTCGAATTATTGTATTATGTAATCTACATGAATAAAGTGATTGAATCTGAATCTCTCTTACCTCTCTCACTCACATACAATTACTGTCTCTCTCACTCGCATTTTCTCTCTCTCTGCCTCTTCATCTCACATTCTCTTTTATTCTCTCTCTTCCTCTCTCCCATCTCCTCTCTTCCTTTTTACTCTCAATTCGCACTCTGGCAGAACAGCCAACACCCTCATGTGTAAAAGCAAAGGTAGTCTACACCATGGGGATTCCTGACCATTACTTATTCATCAAACACCCCAGGAGACATGTGAGGCCTATGGATTCTCTATTCCGAACTTCTACACTGTTCATGCTAACGAATAAGCTTGAATTTGATAGTGGTAGTCTAATCTATAGAGAAGTAGATAATAATAATCATTCGAATACAAAGGTGAGAACAAGGCCCAAAACTGTTCGACAACCAATTTATATTGGAATTCCAAATCAAGGTATTAATAGTGATTGTCCATAATAGGCTTCTAACCTGAATATATCATTATGAATGTGTATCGAAGTTGGCCAAATTATTATGTGGCAATAATAATTATGGAGGTCCCTACAAATTAATGGCGGGTAAATCAGCTGAACAGACCAAATTTATATTGTTCTTCATTTATTCAGTTATTTACAAGTAGTAATGGTGAGGTTCAACAGGATCAAGCCCAAAACTGTCTCTTTTCCAATATAGAATACATTCCAGGTTATGTTTCTTGCATATATTTCAGTCACAAATTTTCACATAAACTTCAAAATTTTAATATTTTAGAAGATTAATGAAAGTTTCTAGCCGAAATTACCAATTACATAAATTCCAATTACCAATAACACGGAATAGTGTTATTACCAATAACATAAATTCTTTGAAAATTCACATTTTGACACACAAAAATTTTGAAATAGAAAAAAAAGGCACTAGTAGCTACTGTCACTAGTCACAAACACTACCAGTCTGAATCTTCAGCGTAGCAAAAGCTCTTCATTAAAGAAATCATCCGCTAGTCGTGAGTCGTGAAATATTTTATTTACATTGTAAACCCTATCCTTCCGTACAGATTCTGTACAATCAGTCTCTATACAGGGTGTTTCAGGAGGAATGTGCAATACTTCTCGGGCTGATTCCTTACACCAAGTAGACAAAAAAGTTCCATGGGACCAACCCCCAAAAACGCTTTGTTAACGAGATAACAATGGCGGAAAATTGAGATTTTTCAAAATATATTGATTTTTCTATTTTTTAGAGGATTAGTGAGGTTCCACAATAATCAATTCCTATGTAAAATTAGCTGAGGAATTCAATGAAACCAGTTCCAAGTTTGTAACTTCAACGGTTATTGAGATAATTAGAAAAATAGAAAACGCCATTTTTCAACAATAAGGGTTATAACTTATATTTTTAAAATCTCAATTTTCCGCCACTGTTATCTCGTTAACAAAGCGTTTTTGGGGGTTGGTCCCATGGAACTTTTTTGTCTACTTGGTGTGAGGAATCAGCCTGAGAAGTATTGCACACACCTCCTGAAACACACTGTATAGTTTTCCATGATAGGAAACACATCAAGAGTAGAATGCATGGAAGAAGTCCAATGGGAACTGGAACAGCAAAGTACCCTTCTCCAAGTTAATCTATAAGAAGCTTCGTAGATCAGCTCTTCTACATATTAGAGCTCGGCTCTTCTTCTGTGGAGTCTTTCCATTCTTTGTTCAATTCCATCCACTTCAACTCCACATGTGAGTGATCAATATTTTTTCTTCCTATCATTATTTATTTATTGCTCCTTCTGTATAGACGGTTAGCAGTATTTATCAGAAAGAGTAGCCAGTAGATGGTCTGGACGACGTCTCAGTAAAATATTTATGAATGTAAATATTTGTTCGGACCTTCCAAAATGATCACTCTCCCCTTCCTACCTTTTTTCTTCGTATGGGTCTAAATAATAACTATTTTTCTCTTTTCTTGCACTTTTTTATCATTCTTCATCCACATTCATCCCTCACCCGCTTATTCTTATACTTCTTTCTCCAATTTCGTATCACACTCAAATTTATAGTTAATTTCTATTTTCTATCCTCATATTCAAATCGTATTATCTATTTCTCCTCTTTCTCATAACTTCCCCACTCTTACTATACCACATACTCACCTCTTTCATCCTCTTTTTCTCATCTTTTTCTCTCTCCACATCCTTATCCTCTCTTTCCCCATATTTCTCTCTCCCTTTTTCTTCTCCTTCTCTTCCCTTTTACTTCTCCTTCTCTTCCCCTTTTACTTCTCCTTCTCTTCTCCTTCTCTTTCCTTCCTTTTACTTCTCCGTCTCTTCCCCTTTCTCTTCTCCTTCTCTTCCTCTTTCTCTTCTCCTTCTCTTCCCCTTCCTCCTCTCCTTCTCTTCCCCTCTTTCTTCTCCTCTCCCCTTTTACTTCTCCTTCTCTTCCCCTTCTCTTCTCCTTCTCTTCCTCTTCTTCTCTCTCCCCTTTTCTTCTCCTTCTCTTCCCCTTCTCTTCTCCTTCTCTCCCTTTTCTTCTCCTTCTCTTCCCCTTTCTCTTCCTTTCTCTTCTACCCTTTCTCTTCTCCTTCTTCCCTTTCTCTTCTCCTTCTCTTCCCCTCTCATAACTTTCAGAGACTTTACAGACTTTCCTATCTCATAATTTTTCCACTTTTTTCCTACAACATCCTCACCCCTCTTCTCCACTTTCTCTTCTCCCCTCTTCACCACTATCACTCTTCCTCACTCTCTCTCCTCCTTCTATTTCTCATATTCAACTCTTTCCTCCTCCTCCTCGCCCTTCCTTCCTTCTCCCTTTCAAGGCCGTTTATTTGTGCAATTTCCTCCAGCGTCCATCCTCGCTGGGAAATCCTCCATATTTGGTAAATATTTGAAAAAGCGTTTTTCCGGTCGAAAAGCCAAACCGAAAGTTCAAGCCCATCGCTTTCCCCTATCCCTAAATTGACAACCCACTTTCGCCCACCCTGTATATACGCACGCCACTAACAAGGCTCCTTTTCAAATTTAATGTCCTTTCAGCAATAGTCTCTCCACGCGATGAAGACATTTTTGCTAGATGAAAAAATAACTACAGCTCGGTCTATATTGGTTCAAAAATTATGAATTTAGTTCCAATTTGTAGAACAGAATGTTATCTACAATTTCAGACCAAATTCATAAATTTTGAACCACTATTGACCGAGCTGGAGTCATTATAACATCTCGCCAGGATATCTTCTCTGCTTGGAAAGACTGTACCCTGCAATGGAATGGATGATGATCGTGTGTACAATAGTATTGAGCGATTGTTATTGTTACCCATTCTATAGTCTGTCCAAGCAGAGAAGACATTCCGGCAAGATGGGAAAATGACTTCAGTTCGGTCGATATAGATTCCCAAAACATAAATTTGGTTTTGAATTGTAGAAAACATTTTGCTCTACAATTTGAGACCAAATTTATCAATTTTGAATCAATATTGACCGAGCTGGAGTCATTTTCCTTTCTAGCCAGAATGTCTTCTTTGCTCGGCCAGACTATAACAACACGTTTGTTTACTTCCCCATTATTCCTATGAAAAGGAATCAATTGATGAAATTATACGTAGTAGATTGACTGACTGATTGTCCTTGTATTTCCCCAATATTTGACCAACTTCTTTCTTCGATATATGTCCAATATTCAGGTTTGTCCGTTTCCCATGAAAAGGATGAATCTACAAAAATGTACACAGTGAGATTGGCTGATTGTTACAGTCTCCTTTCTTGATAATGTTTGTTTATTTACCTTTTGATATTGACCTCTTTCTTTCTGTATTGCTGATGTTCAATCAAGAATGCATACACCAGAAGCGAACTTCGTTCAAGATCTTTCATGTATCATGAATATAGTTCAATATATTCATCCCATCTTCCATATTTCACAAACAAAATTAAAAATATCCATCATTTATAATAATCTGGAAATTCTATTAATGTTAACGTTTATTGATCACATCATGAACTATGATTTTTCCAAATTCCATTAGTGATTTTAAATTGTTAGTTTTGACATCTTCCACATTTCATGAACAATATTTAAAATATTTATTATTCATAATGGATATCGTCACCCTTGCACAAGATGAAGGTTCATGTGAGTATCACCATAACAGAAAAATTATATGGGTCAACCAACACGGTATATAGTCTGTTCAAGCAAAGAAGACATTCTGGCAAGATGGGAAAATGACTGCACCTTGGTCAATATTGATTCAAAAATTGTATATTTGGTCTCAAATTGTAGGAAACATTCCGATCTACGATTTGAGACCAAGTTTTATGTTTCCAAACCAATATTGACCGAGCTGGAGCCATTCTCCTATCTTGCCAGAATGTATTCTTTGCTTGGACAGACTATACCGTACACAATAATTGTAAGCAAAACAAACGCTCAGGCCATAATTCAACCTACATCTATTAATTAGTATGCGAGGAAATGTGTAGAGAAGATTACTCTCAATTACAATGGCATCCTCTGCTCTGCCACAGTTCGAGAAGACACACCATTACCATGTAAAATATATGGCAGCGGAGTGTCTTCTCAGCTCCCGCGAACAGTAGCACTGCTGGCATGTTTGCTGCATGCTCGTATCCCAGATAGGAAACAGATGTTCGTTATGACGTCACAGTCCTCGAGTTTGCTTCACTCACGTTGTTACATATTGTTATCAAGATCATTAAAATTATCAATTGTTGTTATGTTGGTAATGTTCAATCATAAATGCGATAAACAAGAAAAACCTGGAGTGGCAACATCTTAGATCCAGGGGTGATTTTATCGGGGAGGGATATAATATGGAAAAGTATAATCTGACGATTTCATATGAAAGAGGTATAATGCAATATTTGAAGAGGTTTTGGACCTTATTTCCAGTGGAGACAGTGTCATTTCTTTGGCCCATCATACCTATTTACCGAATTTGCTGGGGACACTTACTTGGGCTAGCTCTAAATCATAGAACAATTTAATGTTGGCATGTAATTGTTATCACTAATCTCCATTTAAATGATAGAAACAGACACAATAGTCGTAATTTGGAAATCAATTATTTTCCATCAATAAATTGTCATCAAGTAATAGATCATTATGCTACCAAAGCATAGTTTTCATGATTAATTTGGAAAATGAGACACTAAGAATAAGATTCATTCAAAAATGGATGCGCTGAATTCCAGGTTTACTCAACCGTGTTCTAGACAAGAGCAATTTTGATAATAATCATTTATTGGGAATAATCATTTCCAAGTTTTCATTATTCTATTTGTGCTATGTTGTCATTTTATATCATTGAAGTAAATTGGAATTGGAAAATAAATTAGAAATCACATGAGCGGGTTGAGAATATGCCAATCACTTTTGTAACAAAGCATAGAAATTCAATCAAAATAATCATTCTCAAAGTCGCCACTCAATTGATTTTTAAAGAAGAAATTTGTGCGTAAAGGAAGTAAATTTTGAATATATAACCTAAGTTTAGGATATTTTTATAAGGTTTTGGAAGTTCTGTCTGTGTTTTATCAATAATGTATTGTATTTTCTCAAATAGATGAATGAATGAAAGACTAGTGTAATGATAGAACTTAAGATAATTCCATAGACTAAGTAAATACTATGTCTAAGATAATACTATAAACTGCAAGTTTGAAGATTGTTCACGAAGAATGGATTCCCTAACGTCAATTATATAAAGTTCCCAAGACCTGATCTGAATCATTGATTACTTCATTTCCACTTTCTCTTAGTTAGTCCGCTCATACAAACTTCAAAAGTTGAATCGCGAAGATTTTAAAATTCATCATCAAACCACAACACACATGCTCCACACACATTTCCAAAATCTCCAGCTTCCCTGTAAACATTCATAGTTCAGGCATGTAACCCAGTTTTATTGTTCAACATATTGTGGCTATAGTCTGTCCAAGCAAAGAAGACATTCTGGCAAGATGGGAAAATGACTCTAGATCGGTCTATATTGTTTCAAATTTGGTCTACAATTGTAGATAAGAATGTTTCCTACAATTTGAGACAAAATTTATGATTTTTGAAACAGTGTTGACCGATCTGGAGGCATGTCCTTCTCTTGTCAGAATGTCTTCTTCGCTTGGACAGACTATAGAGGAGAACACACCAACCCAACAAATTCTGACTGCTGTTCTGTTCAAATAACAGCAGCAGAGTCTTGAACTCTGACGATGCTAAGCAGGATTAATTACCTAGTCCTGAATGTTAGACTGGGTGGATTAAACTGGAAATTTCGTGAACGTGATGTCAGATGGATATCAGTCATCAGAATACGACATCATTAAGACAGTTGGCGCAAATCCCTGAGAAGCTGTTCGCAGATCTGTTTTGTGAATTGACAAACGGCTTATTGTCAGTTGAAAAGTTCCTCCTGAGAATTACGACTGCTTTTCTTTCCCTGAGTTGCACGGAGACTGACAAGAAAGACAAAGAATCTATTGAGACATTTGGACTACCCAGAAAATGAATATACGAGAAGTACTCTGTCCAGCTCAGCTAATATTGATATCAAAATTACAAATTTGGTCTCAAATTGTAGGAACCATTATGACCTAAAATTGTAATTGACCGAGCTGGAGTTATTCTAGTCCAAGCAAAGAAGACATTTTGGCAAGATAAGAAAATGACTCCAGCTCAGCTAATATTGATATCAAAATTACAAATTTGGTCTCAAATTGTAGGAACCATTATGACCTAAAATTGTAATTGACCGAGCTGGAGTTATCCTACTATATTGCCAGAATATCTTCTTCGCTTGGACAAACTATCACGACTGTCACACAGATATTTTATTGAATAGAAATTGAATTTCCAACCTCAATTCTCGAACAAAACAAACTCTCAATATAACCTGGTATGAATTTCGATGCAACTTCAAAATGTATCAGCCTATCAGGACTTTTTCGTGGGTGAAAAGCTCGTGCAAAAAACATTGGAGACTTTCCAAACTTGATCTGATGGAAAGTGGATTAGTGTGATTTCATTGGTCGGGGGAAAAACTTTGTTTAGCGTGAAGTTGAGATTGGTGTGGTCGAGTCTCCTACTTTCTCTCTATTCCTCTCCCACTTCTACTTTCTCTCTCTCACACACAATTCACTTTCTCCCTCTCTCCCACTTCCAATGTATCTCTAAAAATAACAATGATACTCATTATCTCCCTCACTCAACCTACGCGAAATCTTTTTCTCTCATCATCCTCCTGTCTCAACATCTTTCTCTCTCCACTCACTCACTTTCAACCTCTTTCTCTCTCTCAGCTCACTCTCTCTCTCTCTCTCGAAGTCTCTCAATAACAATATTATTCTTTTTCCTTCCTAACACCCAATCTCATTCAAATTATTTCTCTCATCGCCCTCATCACTGACCGACACTCACTTTCTCCTAACCACTCACACACTCTCTCAGCTTAATCTTTTCATTCTCTCTCTCTCTCTCTCTTGAGAGAGATTCTGTTGTTGAAAGAGGCGTTCCTCAGGGATCAGTCCTTGGACCTTTGTTGTTTAGCATATATATTGATGATGTAACCAATGTTTTCAGATTCTCCAAGATACACCTATATGCTGATGATCTGCAGATGTACATCCACTTTGATCTAGAGCACTTTGCAGATGCATTTGATAGAATGAATCAAGACATTGAAGCTCTCACAGACTGGACCTACAGGCATGGCCAAAAAATCAATGAAGCTAAATCTAAAGCAATAATTATAGGCTATACTAAACTCATTTCTCGGCGTGGATTCGATTACAATAGTGACCTTTTATACAAATTGATAATAAAAACTTACAATACAATGAATCTGTTAAAAACCTAGGTCTGATTATTGATAAAACCCTTGACTGGACAGAGCAAATTAACACAACTTGCAATAAGGTGTTCGCAGGGATCCATTCTCTGAAAAGGATCAGTGACTTCATCCCTTTTTGCATAAAATTAATGCTCGTCAAGTCATTAATTTTTCCTTATTTCAATTACTGTGATGTGGTGGTCAATGACATGTCTGTCATTTTGTCTGAGCGGCTGCAAAGGGCACAGAACTACTGTATTAGATTTATCTGTGGCCTCAGAAGGGATGACCATATCACCTCATATTTTCAGCAGCTTGGTGTGCCAAAACTCTGACCTGTAAGGGAGTATCCTATCCTTATGCTGCTGTTTGACTTGATTAATTTCAAAAGGCCAGAATAGCAGAAAAGTTTGAATTCATTAGGGAAAGAAGTGGTAGAGGAACCAGACATGGCTATCAATTACTTATTATTCCAAATCATAGAACATCTATGTACAATAGATCCTTTCATGTCACAGCTTGTCGTGTCTGGAATCTATTGCCCCCTCCTTTGAAGAACCTCAATAATCGGGCTTAGTTAGGCGTGGCGGTATTGAACTGGCTGCAGGCGGGTGGTGTGGCTTAGGTGTCGGCTGAGATTAGCTTGCTCATAGACCTTATGGAACTATTTTCATAATTTTGGTTTTATTTTTCATTTCAACAAAATGTTTTCAGGAAAATATTTCCAAATTCCAGTATAGTGGGCTTAGTGATATTGTTTCTTCAATATGTATTCTCACCTTATTTGCGTGAGTGCGTGTGTGAATGGTAATTTGTAATTCTTAATGTTAAGAAGCCTAATTTTGGTAATTATAGTAACATAGAGTTGAAATATCAATTTTACAATTTTATTTTCAAGTATATTCTATTATTTATTTCTTGTTATTATTTTTGCTATTCTACTGTATGAAATAGATGTATGAACTCTATTATTGTAAAGGGTTGTGTGGTAGAGAGGACCTAGAGTCCTAACTCCGCCCTAATAAAGGCAATTATTCAATTCAATTTAATTCTCTCTCTTAAACACTTTCACTCATTCTCTCTTCCACTCTCACACCATCTCACATTGATCATGCTACTTATTTTCCCTCTCACTCACTCACTAAATCTTACTCGATTTTATCTCTCATAATCATTTCATTTATCTCATTTCATATATTTCATCAAATTAATATATTGAAAGGAGAGAAAAAACAGGCGTTAGCCCAAAACTTCTTCTACACCAATTTTGATCAAAAAGTCTAAATTCAGGTTATTTCACACGATTTTGACTCAGAAAAAACATAATAGAACATTTTGAATTTAGCCAGCATCATAATCATTATTCCATCACTCTTCTCTCTCACTTCTTACTCTTTCTCTTACCCTTCCACTCTCAACCTCCTCCCACTCTCTCTCATTATTTTAATCTCTTTCCTTATTCCTCAATAATCATGTTCCTCATTTTTCCTCTCACTTACCCAATTTTAATCGATTTTCCTTCAACAACCCTCCTCACCAATCACTTGCTTTTTCACTCTCTCACTCACTTTCTCTCTCTCTCTCAATAACTATTCTACTCATTATTTCTCTTACTCACCCAAACCTACCATAGCTTTCTACCATAGATGGCCATGGCCTTAAAATTGGCAACTATGTAGAGTAGCAAAATGGGTCCATTTAAAAGCATTGAAATCATTCTTCAATCAGCTGTTCCAACGGATGGGTTTCTTGTGTGCGTTCTCACATTTACCTCGCTACAAATCAAAAGCTATTTTAATGAGTAATTGTCTATTCTTAATCTTTCTTGCTAATCTCTATCACAACCTAGTACAAAAAACACAAAAGGAATTCTATGCGAAGAGCTTCATGAACCTATTCCATGGAAATTATGATTGAAAGAGAGAAAACCCATTTAACATGCATGATTTGTGATCTGTACTCAATGCTTTCATATGAAAAGTCTGTGTCTACGGTGCGATTTAGGGCATATTATTAGGGCAGGGCCATCTATTAAAGGAAGCTATGATCCTACTCAATTTTCTTTTCTTAACTATTCTCTCTTTACTCACTCCCTCTTTCCTCTTTCTCTCTTTCCTCTTTGTACTTTTTTTATCTCTCTTTGTCTCCCTTTATTTCACCATGTCAAAATAAACATTTTTCTTATTTTTCATCACGCATCCAATCTTACCAGATTTTTCCTCTCACCACCCACCAGCCACCTCTATCACCCCTCACTTCTACTCCTACTCATTCTCTCTTGACTCACTTCTCTCTCTCTCTCACTCTCACCCCATTCCTCTTCTACTAAACCGGCAATTGTCTCTCTAAAACTGAAGACCAACAGAACCCACTTGCGTCCGCTGTTTACTCTAACCCCGCACTCTGAGTGCCAGCAAATGAAAATAGCCGACTGTCTCTCCAATTGGGCTGTTGACATGACGTAGCTACATGTTGTCACTACACCAATCAAATTCGGCCCATTCTGTGTGGATACTGTGGGGTCTTTTCACTCGTCCATTACCAGATTTTGTGTTTCTCGAGTGGATGATTCTGTGATGGTTTAGTGGATGCCTGTTGATACGAAAGCAGTTGATCTTTGGTTTCTACTTCCTTTTTACAACGTTTTATTCAACTTGCTTTGGGTCTTGCGTCTGTCAGGTTGGAATTTTGTAAATTAATTTTATGACATTTTGGGGTCGGTTCCTCCAAAAACGTTGAACTGAATTTTAGTTTAAACCATCAGCTGGCTCAATATAGAACACAAGTTAATAAATGTGAACATACATTGATGCTAGTTAAAACTGGAATTTCAGGTGAGTTATGTTTGAGAGGAACATTGTAACGTTATGAGTTCCCACTATAATCTATTCACCAAGTAAGTTATTGTATTCATTCAATTTTCAATCACAGTACTGTCTTTTCATCAGTTGTGTGCCTCTTGGATTGCATTTTTCGCCTTATTTGAAATTTCAACCAGCAGTCAGCTTTATCATTAGCGAATACTAGAATCAATAAGTTCAAATTTGTTCAAATATAATATTTTTTTATTAGTCAAATTAGTCATTTTTTCATAGGAACATTCTTTTAGGACTCCCCACCAAATATGGCATACGATAATAATGATAATAAATGAGGTAGTAGCCTACAAAATATTCTAGAATACTAGGATAGTACACAGTAGGAAGCACGCACATATTTTACAAAAAAAAACTAGAAGTGTCGTTTCATCAAATATCAACTTAAAGCTGATTGTCAGTTGAAGATGAACATTATAATGTTACTTCAGACATCCATGTTTCAATTGTTTTTCTATGGGTTCATGGAAAGTAATATTCCTATCAGTCTAGTGCACATCATGCTCATGATCCCTGCCCCTGTATTCTAGTATTCGTGGGTAGTACCAAGGTAATTAGAATAGAAAGGTATCAGTCATCGTAAACGTAGCCAAATAAAACCGTGAGTTCTGACGTCATCGGAACCACAGCTGTTAAGCAAACCTAGCTGGGGCTAAAAGTAAGGAAATTCACAGCTGTGGTTCCGATGACGTCAGAGCTCACGGTTTTCTTCCAGCTACGGTTACGATGACTGTTACCTTTCTATTCTAATTACCTTGGGTAGTACCATAAGGGAGATAAATCAGAGTGATTAATCGAAAAAAGTGAATTCTATGGTGGTACCATGGAGTAGCCAATAGCTGGTCTTTCTCTGGTAGTGCACGGTAAATAATTATCATACAAGTACAAAAAAATTCCTCCTCCAACCCCCTTATCTCAAAACATGCACAATTTTATAATCTCTAGTTCCTAGAAAACATCCCCATCAATCTGTCTCAACTCTAATTACACTCCGTTCTCATAATCACTGTTCTCTGAATCAATTGACGTCGTTTATACTAATGAACCGGGCTTTATTCAATCTAGATTGAGACTGTTTAAAATGCGATTTGTTGGAAGGAAACAATAAATGTTATGCAAGCTTGAAGGGTCAATAAAAGCCGGTGAGAATCTGTAATTATTATTATGACGACTATATCAAGCGGTAGCTAAAGTCTGTCCACGCAAAGAAGACATTCTGGAAAGATGGGAAAATTACTTCAGCTCGGTAAACATTGATTCAAAAATTATAAATTCGGTTTCAAATTGTGGGAAACATTCTGATCTACAATTTGAGACCATATTTATAATTTTTGAACCAATAATTACCGAATTGGAGTCATTTTCCCAGCTTCCCAAAATGTCTTCTTTGCTTGAACAGACTATACACTTGTAGGGTTCAGGCCCTTATCAGGGGTAACAAACGTTAGCTGGAAAGGCACGCAGGCCGTTTTTTTATTTAAGTTTTTCGTTAACGGTCAAGAATTTGCGCAATTTGCATCTTTATTATGGACCCTCAACAATTTTCACCCACCCCTTTTGGAATCAGGGGAGGGGTGGGGGTGCATGTCCTCGAAAAAACCCTTATTTTTACCACATGCGATCCAACCGTTAGTAATTACATAAAAATGCCGGTGCCTTTTGAATTTATTCTGGGTTTTACGTGCATTTTTAGTGCGGCCATTTATCGCGATCACACATGAACACCATTCTTAGTGGTTGGCGGTCCTTGTTTAAGGAATTCGGGTGGAATTCGAAGGGGGTGGGGAGATTATTCTACATGAGTTTTTTCCGCTTTATCGATTTAAACCATATAATAAACCACGGTTAACTAAAGGTTGGAATTGATAAGAGATTGATTTGAAACATTTTCCGACATGTGGTCTTATTCTCATTTGGAATTCATTAGTTCGATACTTATAGAATACATAGGTAACTACAAAAAGTAAGGCGGTTTCGTCTGTTTTTTGTTCGTGATGTAACCTACTAACAGCTGGTGTAATGCATCTATTGTCTCTTTTGATTTTGAAACATCACCAAGGCCTGGCTGAATGACAACTCTAATTGACAACATCAGCTGTTGGAGCGCACAAGGAGCAGACGAAACCGCCCAACATTTTGGCGTTAGCTATACCAGAGACAGGACGTGATATATATATGTATATATACTAGTTCATAGGAGTAAACAGGATTCTCACAGAAGCATCTTTAGGATGCCATAGTGTCATATAATACAATAAATTTAACAACTTATAATAATTTGTACTCTCAAAATTCTATTTTCCTTCTCACTTCAAACTCCAATCATATTGTCATTTGTATAATGGGATATAATGATTATCATAACACTGTCTCCACTGGCGGCTCGGGCTCACGAAACAGGTGAAGTGCTCGTATCTTTTACTGTATAGCACTTCACCTGTTTCGTGGACACGAGTCAGCATTGTCTCTTAATTGATAGATAAAATGAAAGAAATCAGATACCCTACTTTAATATTTGAAAGTATTATTTTAACACACATGTCTCAAGCTATAGCCCATTTTAATGTTGAATATCCCTAAGTTTAAACTTCAATTGTCTCTTAAATACGATTCAAACTACAGAAATATCAAGTGGGCTGGAAACTCCACTAGTTTAGTCTCAGATGACGTGAGGAGCGAACATATTGTCACTAAAATAAACCTATTATAACTATATCCAATACTGAAATAATAGACTATCATACCATCACTTAGAATCGATATATGAATACATTTCTGTATTGATAAATTATTATTATTATTAAACACGTTGATTGACAAACTTAACCGCATAATAATAACTAATAACAATTTCCTGAAAAAGCTCAGGTCACATTGATTTCACATCATGCAGCTCGACATTACAACAAAGCTGTCAGTATTCAACACAAAACATGTCTTTTTAGTCACATAATTTGTCATTGTTAATACAGTATCAACTCATGTACCAAAACATGTTAGCAGTTATCACAACAATGTAGTTTACAATATTGATTTCATGTTAAGTTTTGAAGATAGAATGTTTACATTGATCAACAGATTTTGGGATATAATATGCTATAATGTAACATGAAAATGTAAATTGTAGAATATTCTGAATGGATGTCAATTACAGGCAGCTATATCACGTTGAAATATGTAGTCTGTCCAAACAAAGAAGACATTCTGGCAAGATTTGAAAATGATCCCAGCTCGGTCAATATTGGCTCAAAAATCATTAATTTGGTCTCAAAATGTAGATCAGGATATTTCCTACAATTTCACATTACATTCATAACTTTTTAATTAAGTTTGATCGAGCTAGAGTCATTTTCCAATCTTGCCAGAATGTCTTCTTTGCTTGGACTGACTACGATAAGTTGAGCGGTTGTTCAACAAATTCAATCTATAATGACAACAAAGCCTATTGACCGAAATTTGTTGTTGTTCCTAAGGGAAAATCTCCAACCCGTGAAAGTGAATTTCGGCAGTTAAACTTTTAGGTCCGGGGTCCGAGTACGCTGAGAAGGAACGCCATCATCATAACTTTACACTGTCATTGCGTCTCTTGTCAGCTTGAGCGAACTATTATATTAATTGAGTGAGTTTACACGTGTGTTTCAATATAAAACAAGAAAACAAAAATTGTTTGACATGTTGTTAATTGTTGATTTTTCTCAAAGTAAATTCTATTTTGCTCACACGTTTATTCATGAGGAATTAACTATGTAGTTTTTTCTATTATTTCAACTATACTTTTTGGGCTTTATGTAAAATATTATACAAAGCGTTTCCATTGCGAGCCACCTCTTGTTCATATACTTTATGGTCAGCGGTTTATTTCAATAAATATTTTAATACATGGTTTCAAAAAATAATTTAAGGAATATTTTGTAGAATTATTCTTCAAATATTTTATTGTATTATTTCACTTTATTATATAATATTCTATAAAATTATTCCAATAGAACTAATTTTGATTTATAGCACTTCTCCAACATCTCAGTACACCTTATCTCTGACAGGAAGTTTTGAATTTAGAACACATTTCTAAGAATCTGAGCCATTGATCATCATGAATGAGAACCTTAATCATTTCAAAGAATCATTCTGAGATCAATGAAAGTACTCTGAGTTATGAAATGCTCAAACAATGTTCCTCATCCACGCGAATCCTATGAGCTATCTCGGTATAGAATTTACAAAATCATTCCCTAGAATATTACCTGTTTGCAGTTTTCATTCAGTTTGGAAATAGTTCCGTTCATTACTGTAAAGTAAATACACCAATATCACGGGGTATAGTAGTATAATTACACAGAATATGAATTTCTGTAGACTGCAGTACTCAATATACAGGATACCAAGTTCAATAAGTATTAAGTATACACTTAATCTATATCTATATAAGCGAAATGGCACTGACTGACTGATTCATTCATTCATTCATCACCAGAACTAAATATCCACTGAACCGAATGCGTTCAAATTTGGCAGGCATGTTCAGTTGGAAGTTTAGACGCGCGCTAAGAACGGATTTTAAAAACTTTTCAGGGATACGCTAAATATTTGAGTTTTTCTATAGTTTTCCGGCGTTTTCTCAATTTTTTCGAGAACCAATCGGTAGAAAATGTTGATATCTGGTAGGCAGGTTCAGATAAGGTCTAGAAATGTTGTGTTGAAAAATTATTGAATTCCGTTCAAGATTACGCCACTTATCAGTTTTTTTTTAAATTGTAGATGTATTGCGGGTTGCATATCTTCCGCCTTCATACGACCAATTCTTACTGTAAATTCAATGGTTCAGCGAAATTATAGATGAACTAATTTGGAAGATAGTGAATCAAGTTTCAAACTATGTCCGATATACTTCCCAAGGTTACGCTCAATATTAGCGTTTTACTATTTTTCGGAGCTTTTCTTGGATTTTTCGAGAATAAATAGGTAGAAAATGTTGAAATTTGATAAACAGGTCCAGATTAGGTCCAGAAATGCTGTGTTCAATGAATTTTGAATCCCTTCTGAGCCGAATTTGCAGGCGAGCGACGCGAGCCTGTTTGTCTCAGCTTACACTGACTGAGGTTATGCAGGCGAGCGAAGCGAGCCTGTTTGACTCACTGACACTGCTGATACTGTCGGGGGTCCAGAGGGCGGAGCCCCCTGGCTAGGCGGAGAAGGCGAGCGAAGCGAGCTTGCCGGCTAGTACTTGCATATTTCAAAGTAAAATTTCTATTGCTTGGAGATTCAAGTGTTAATATAGCCTACCTCTCAGAAGAGTACAATGAACTTTATTCCTGTAACAACACTCATTTCAAGCACAGAGTATGTATAACCTACTCTGGTTTACCTACTCTGTGCTTCAAGAAGTGCCTGATACTCTTCGAAAAGTGACTGATACATTTTAAAGAGTATTACACAAAACAAAATCGACAATTTCCAAGAACTCTCAAGAATTACCGAATGAGAGAGAATGCTTCAAAATAATTTCGGGGAAAATCCGAGAATAAGTCAAATTAAGAGAAGTCCACACAATCAGCAAACACATCAGCTGAGACGGAACCGGCAGAGTGCAGATTTAAGGCACACCATCTTCAATATTAAACCGGGATTCATGATGGCGAAACTTTTCTCTTAGCTGAAGATGTAAACTTCGACAGCTCACTTAGAAGCAGCATCTTCGTGCTATAGTCTGTCCAAGCTGAGAAGACATTCTGACAAGCTTGAAAAATGACTCCAGCTCGGTCAATATTGGTTCAAAAATAATAAATTTTATCTCAAATTATAAAGCTAAATTTTTACTACAATTTGAGAACAAATTCATCATTTTTGAACCAATATTGACCGAGCTGGAGTTATTTCCCCACCTTGCCAAAATGTCTTCTCTGCTTGAACAGACTGTAAGATATCGGTGACTCACTTCTATCTCAGGCTGAGGCTGCTGCTTAACTTTTAATTAAAAGATTTACTACAAAGTTATTATTCCCTCTCCTGTTTCGTCCATTATTTCGACTAAAGTAGACTCACACAGAACCTTACATGACTTGTAACGGCTTTAACAAATAATGAATTCTGGACTGGTTCTACTTTTTAGGGTGAAGCTAAGGTTAGATCTGGTTAAGAAATTATGAATCTTGGCTTTTCTTTTCTCTATATGACAGTGAAGCCCACATAGGTAGTTTAGAAAAAAATGAAACCTATTGTCTAGTTAAGCTTTTTGAGGGCACACCTGTCATAAGCTTGAGAGTGAAGCTATGTCATAAGCTATGTGTGAGCTAAGAGTAAAGAAGCTACAGTGCGAGGCATGTGCCGCGAATGCCTCAAGGTACAGTCTGATCAAGCAAAAACGAGTCTTACTCCAGTCTCCAGCTCGTTCAATATTGGTTCAAACATTATTGACTTGGTCTTAAATTGAATATAGAAATGTTTTCTCTAATTGAGACCAAATCATTAATGCTTGAAACAATATTGACCGAGCTGGAGACTAAAGTAAGACTCTTCTGCTTGAACAAACTATACCTTGAGGCATTCGCGGCACACACCTCGCACTGTCGATGCGGGCCTAGAAGCTTGTGAGTGAAGCTATGTCGTAAGTTATGTGTGAGCTAAGAGTTAAGCCCGTATAGGTACTAGTTTCAAAAATAATGAGACCTCTGGTAAACTTGAGGTTTTTGAAAGTAAACCTGTCATAATCTTTAGGCTGGAGCGAGGGCAATTGGAGCTCTAGAATTTGAGGAATCGACTTCTAGAGGCTTGAAAAAATAACTAATGACCTGACCTACTGTGATTTTTTCGAGGAGAGAGTGAATCCCATAAGAGTTCTAGGCTTGTGCATGGGAAATAAAGAAACCCTCAGAATAGCTTCACAAGGCTTTAATAATAATGGATGTTGAAAAGTTCAGAAGAATAGTTGGCAACAACAGAGACAATGTAATGGTTTATTGGTCATGGATTACTATTCATTAGAAGAAAAAAAGGAAGAATAAAATTGATCAGTTGACCAAGTACATGTATAAAAATTCAATCCCATGTGCTTAACAAAATCGTAAACTCAGAAATAGACAAAAGGTTAACTGTTATCAGACAATCCAGTCCAATCCCTCAGAACTATGGCAATGAAGAACATTTGATACATGGAATATACATTCAATATTTTTAGGGACCTGAGTTGAGTAAGACCTTGATACAGAGTAACAAGATAGATTTACATACACGCCTCATATTCTAGCACAGGAATCGAATCATCCCCATTCCCAATCATTCAAATTCACAATTTTCAATAAGTAAATAATTATTCAAAATAAAAATAATTAGTAAATTGGATTTACTCAGTTCATTTATTGGGTCAACCATCTAAGTTGAAAAGTCGGTGATAGTTAGTCTTGCATCAACAATATCTGTGTTGAGAAGATTTGAAGAAACATAGATATTCAGGACTGAATTTCTCATCAATGGGGCTAAGCTGGCGTGAAAATCTTAAAAAAAATGATAAAAATCTATAATTTCTGAAACAATAAAAAGTATTGTTCCTATACAATTAAGTATTGTCCCAGTATATAAGTATTATTCCTATTTCTTGACATAGTGGATGACATACTTCCAGTTTTATCTTTTCCTTCCATTATTATAATTGTGTGTTTGTCTCTCTCAATAAATGAATGAAGAAAATCCTCTTTGATAACTCTTTTATAACTCCATTCCTATAACATTATACAGTACAGTATTTCATGAATCGAACATGTAGAAAGTATTTATGATCAGCGAATTCCTTTGTGCATAGGCATTCTTGGAACTGGCAAACTTTGAAAGAGCGAATTAGCGGTAATAAATCTGCTACTTATGCCAAAACAATCTCGTCTGTTTGCCTTTGAAAACGATATTCAGTGGCATCAAAACGTTTTGTCCTACCAGAATAAAGTTTCAGAGGTGAACACAACAAAGTCGTCTTTTCCTCCTATTCCTCCTCCTCCCCCTCCTTCTCCTCCTACTCATTTCCTTTTTCTTCTTCTTCTTTTCCTCCCACTTGTTCGTCTTCTTTTCTTCCTCCTTCTCTGTTCTGAGGCTTGCTGCAGTAAAAGTTTTCTCGCAGCTTTTCACTTTGAAGATCCCAAACTTCACCTTTCAGCTCATCTGTAACTTATAGTCGCTATTCTTTCTATTCTCTTCTATCTGCTGCTTCTTATTTTCTTCTCCTTCTTCTTCTCCTTCTTCTTCTTCTTCTTCTTCTTCTTCTTCTTCTTCTTTTCTTCATCATATTCTTCTTTTCTCTTCTTCATCATCTTCTTCTTATTTTCTCTTCATCATCTTCTTCTTCTTCTTCTTCTTCCTCTTCTTCTTCATATTTTCCTTCTCGTCCATCTTCTTCTTCTCCTTTTCACACTTTTCTCTGCTTGTCTCTACTTGTTCTTATTCTTCTTCTTGTCCTTCTTTTCCCTTCTTCTCCTTTTTCCTTCTTCTTCTTTTTGTTCTTTTTCTCCTTCTTATTCTTCTTATTCCTCTTCTTCTTCTTTTCCATTTTCTTTTTCTTATGCTTCTTCTTTTTTTTCTTCTTCTTCTTCTTCTTCTTCTTCTTCTTCTTCTTCTTCTTCTTCTTCTCCTTCTCGTCCATCTTCAACTTCTCCTTTTCACACTTTTTTTTTCTTATTTCTACTTTTTCTCATTTCTTGTTCTTGTTCTTCTTCTTCTTATTTTAGCCTTTGAACTTCAATACTTCTGCGCAAAATACTTTCTGTATAGTCTGTCCAAGCAAAGAAGAGCCTCGGGTAAGATGAGAAATTGACACCAGCTCGGACAATATTGATTTAAAAGTTATTGATTTGGTCCCAAATTGTAGATCAGAATGTTTCCTACGATTGAGACCAAATCAATGATTTTTCAACCGATATTGACCGAGCTGGAGTAATTTCCTGATCTTGTCAGAGGTTCTTCTTTGCTTGGACAGACTACACTATGAGAACACACATCATTAGTACTTCATTTCCCCTCTATCAGCTCACTTTTCTTCTAGTTTTGCAAAATATAAGATCCAAGTCTCATCAAACAAGATAGTTTATCATATATTCATACATATTTTCTATTCAAAAGCTTTCAAGCATCCATGAATATTTACTGAATTTTTAAACGATTATTTTAAACATTTCAAAGGTAATCTATCTTATTTTCCCTCGCACTAGTTCTAGTATACTTAGTCCTTTTGATTCCATAGCCCTCCATATTTATTCATACATCCATACAACCACTTGAATTGGGAGGAAAAAATAGGCATAGCCCATGTTATTCCTCTCCCAAAAATTTTATAATGGAATCAATATTCTCCAAAATGAGGTTATGATATAATAGCACTGAGTAAACATATAATTTTCAATCCAGGAACAACACTGAAATGTGAATCTTGTGAAATGTATAATGTATAATAATGTGAAGAGTGTGTAATAAAATCTTGTGAAATTTTATAATGGAATCAATATCCTCCAAAGTGAGGTTATGATATAATAGCACTGAGTAAACACATAATTTTTAATCCAGGAACAACATTGAAATGTGAAATGTGAAAATTTTGAATGTGGAATGTTGATGGCCAGAATTGAATAAATTATGCACCAAAGAAAACAACATTGAAAATTGGAAAAATATTGCACAAATTTGAAAAATTTCAAGACAAAAAATCACTAAACTACTCACTAAGAGCACAGCCCCTCCACTATGAACAAATATTTGGTCGATTGTCGAAATGATGAATGAATGCATCATGTAACTTATGGACACTTCTTGTGTAGTAAAGTTTTAGTATAGGCTACGTGATAGCCTATTCTGGTAATCAATGTTGAATAAAAAGACTAGAATTTGTCTTGATGTTCCATAAAGAGTATAATCAATTCAACAACTATAGAATGCTAAAAAACAGACAAATTGTCAACAATTATATAATTGCCCTCTCAATTGGCTCTTAATTGACTTCTCTTTGGCAATTTAGAAGTTATAATTGAAGCTAAAAAATACTTTTGATGTTTTACAAAATGATACAATTAAATGAGAGTCCATAACAAAAAAATACTTGTTTTTAATTGAATCTATTGAGAAACCAGAACACCACATACGTCCACAATAAAATCAAGGGGATTGTTTTCCAATTACAAGGACTATTCGAAATAACTAGTTCCAAATCACTGGACCTCACAATTGTTTGTACAGTAAACTAGAATACTTCGATCGCCAATTATTTCGTATAACTACTATTGGTCCTTTGGTCGCTTGGTATAGTCAGTCCAAGCAAAGAAGACATTCTAACAAGATGGGAAAATGACTCTAGCTTTTTCAATATTGGTTCATATATCAAGCATTTGGTCTCAAATTGTAGGAAACATTAGGATCTAAAATTTGAGACCAAATTAAAAAATTTTAAATCAATATTGACCGAGGTGGAGTCATTTTCCCATCTTGCAAGAAAGTCTTCTTTGCTTGGACAGACTATAGCACTGATTAGTGAATAATATTGTCGTTGTATATTGCAATATCACAGGGTCTCCTATATATCAATACATGCATCAGTATAGTCTGATCAAGCAAAGAAGAGCCTCTAGCAAGATGAGAAAATGACTCCAGCTCGGTCAATACTGGTTCAAAATTATTGATTCAATCCTCTATTGTAGGGAACATTCTGATCTACAATTTGATACCAAATCAATAGTTTTTGAACCAATATTGACCGAGCTGAAGTCATCATCTCATCTTGCCAAAGGCTCTTCTTTGCTTGGCCAGACTATAACAAGACCACGCGGCAGAACAATAATTTGACCTCTGTTTTTGATTCATGGTATATATCATAATATTGATGATGTGCAGCAATAACAATAAAATCGGCGGTTCTTGACTATCTGTTTTTATTGATAAACTCTGCCAGAACTGCCTGAAAGCGGTCTTTGAAAGCAAAACAGTTTACCAGAGGTCTTTCTCGACTCTATGCTCTCACAGACAGCTCTCCCACTGTCCTGACAGAGCTGATCATTAATATCAGCCAATCGCGAGACTCCAATTTCGTTGAAATAGCTAGCTCTCTGTTCACTCCATAAATTCAGACCGACGACAGATAACTATAGTCTGCCCAAGCAAAGAAGGCCCTCTGGCAAGATGAGAAAATGACTCCAGCTCGGTCAATATCGGTTCAAAAATGATAAATTTTGTCTCAAACTCAAGAAAACATTACGCTCTACAATATGAGACAAAATTTATAATTGTTGAACCTATATTGACCGAGCTGAGGCATTTTCCCATCCTGCCAAAGGGTCTTCTCTGCTTGGACAAACTATAACAAGCATGTGCGCCAAAATGTATGTCATGCGAGCATTTATATACATTAGAGACGGTTTTAAAGGCTGATATGACGTGAAAATGTACATCAATCTTGATATTTTATTGTGCGAGCATCAGCCACTGTAAATGGTATCTCTTGCATAATGGCTTCTAGTAGCAAGCACAATAGGCAAGGATTATAATATTGCATGAGATGGCTGGGATCAGAGTTTTGTACCATCATGAAGCTAATATGTAGTTAAATTGAAGATTTTTAAGTGTATGTGATTATAGTATTTTAAGTAAACTAAAGCTCAGCTTTAGTTTACTTCTAGTCTTATAAGATATAAGAGTCTACTATAGATATACTAGTCTAATAAGATAATAATATACATCAATTCAAGATGAAAATACGATGATAGATTAATGTTGTTGACTGTTATTCACACTTGAAAATGGCTCTAGAACGCCGAACATGTTATGTAAAATAAAAATATTTTAAGAAAGGTACTTTGATTTCAATTATTTTTAAGTTTTAACGAGTATAGTAGCCCTAAGAGAATATGAGTATCAAAACTCTTAGCTTACGCTAACGATATTGTTCTTCTTGCCCCAGATAGAGTATCAATGAGAAGAATGATAGCCAACCTGGAAACATATTGTGAGAGGTGGAATCTACAGGTAAATCTTCAGAAGTCCGAAATCATAATATTCAGAAGAGGGGGTAGGATTAGCAGGCACGATGCTTGGAAATATAATAATGAACTAATCAAAGTTGTTGGAAGCTATAAGTACCTGGGAGTGAATTTGTTATCTCAACTCTCATTAAGTCGGCACTTCAGGGAGAAAGCCTCTGCTGCAAAAATTTCCTTGAACGTGTTCAACGGTCTCCTAGCACAGAATAATATACAATTCAAGCAGAAACTTGATGTTTTTGGAGCTGTATCAAGATTAATTGTGTGCTATGGAGCACAAGTTTGGGGGGGAAGGATGGTTGATGTGGTGGAAGAAGTGCAACGGTTCTTCCTGAAAAAAGTCTTCAACCTGCCAATGTGGGCCCCTGACTACTGTTTATTCCTTGAAACTGGTGTCAACCCACTGCTAGTCCACACTTTGAAGCTGCATCTCAAGTACGTACACCGATGTCTGAGCCTACCCGAACACAGATACCCCTGCATACTAATGAAGAAGGTGATAGAGAAGACGATCTTTATATATAACGACTGGCTGGAGCTACAAGCTGTCTTTGACATCCCTGCTTCCAGCATTCCATCGTGCAACGTGCTGGAAGTGCTGAGCAGGGTCAAGGAAGGGCTCAACGAGAACTTCAGAAGGAGAAGGATGTGCAGCCAGAGATGTTCAATCTACCCTGAATTAGCAAACTTCACGGATTACATTCATCATCAGGGGGACTTCACACTGGTGAAGTGGTTCCTGAAGGCAAGAACTGAGCTCATCCGACTGAACAAGTACTCGTTTGGCCAGGCAGAGATGTGCTCATTATGCAACCTGAAAGAAGAAGAAGATGTACCACATTTCATTGCAAGATGTCCCATCCTTTCTGAAATCCGGAGAAGACAACTGAACAACAGTATCCTCACCACATAGGAGCAAAGGTCAAGTCTGAATGGGCAGAACTGGGAAGCTGTTGGCCGGTACTGTAAGGAAGCGTGGCAGTACAGATACTCTCTTGTACAGGAATACAACTTTTGAGAAGGAAAAAAACAAAAAAAAATTGTTTGTAGATTAGTTATGTCATATATGTCAACTCCAATAACTCCTCCTGACGGCACTTTGCCATGGAGATCTGCCGACAATTACATACTGTATACTGATATTATGTAATGATTACTTTGAAATGTTCAATAAAGGCCTTTATTTATTTATTTATTTATTCAATTATTTATTTATGAGTATCAATTCAAGAGTTTATAGAAAGAGTTAAAATTTCAAGAATAGCCTAAATTCATGAAAATTCTGATCCATTTTCCAATTTAAAACAGTATACAAAAAAGGTGAGATGAGAGTTGTTCAAACATGAGATTATTATTATGAGAAATTTTTTATCCAGGATTGAGGATATCATTGGACAATTATTAACAATAATTTTGAACTTAGTCCATAATAATTGTACCTACCAGTATCTGTGGCAAGATACTGGACTTGATACTAGTAAGATATCAAGTGGTAACTGTTACTACAAATACAGAAACTAATGAACATAATGTGTATTCTACTCAAAATTAAGAGGTTACTAACATATTCACACTAATTACAGAAAATTATCTTGATTCACATTCCATATTGAGTCGCTTGTTTTCATCATCAAGGCATTCATTGCTCCTCTTGACACTCATAAGAGAAATTGACAATCAAGCCGACACATCCGGATATACATGAATTAAACTACTAATGGGACACAAAAGATTAATTTGATACATTTCAACTCATCCATCATGAATTAATAGAATTGAAGAGAATGTGAAATCAATTCAATTATAGACACTCCATTGGACATCACATTCAAAAATACAGTTATCACATAGGCCCTCTAGTGGTTATGCATCAATATTCTATTCTAATCCAGTCTCTCCAATAATAATTGAAGTGCAACAATTCCCCCATTGAAGGGAAACTAATTAAACTCAAGTGGTTAGGATTTCAATACATACCGACTGAATGTGTCCAATTATTATCTCTCACAGCTATTCAATTTTATCATCTTTGAACTGCATATAGGCAGATAAACCAAAGTCACACATGTTTGAATTATGCATGACAGACCGGGTCCTATGCGACAATGATATGATACAGTGTGTACAAGCAAAGAAGACATTCTGCCAAGATGGGAAAATTACTCCAGCTTGATTGATATTGGTTCCAAACCCATAAATTTGGGCTCAAATTGTAGGAAATATTCTAATCTACAATTTGAGACCAAATTTATGATTTTTGAACAAATATTGACCGAGCTGAAGTCATTCTACCAGAATGGCCAGAATGTCTTCTCTGCATGGACAGACTGACTATAGCTCACTGTCAAGCCGACACATTAATTATCTTCAATTACATGTAGTATATGCTCGGCATTGATTGTAGGCTACTCAACAACTCATCGCAATGTGTTTGAGCGCTACCAGAATTTCATCTCAATTATGTGTATTGTGAAGGGGATCAAATCGGTACTTCCTGTTCAAATTCTGGATAATATATCTATAGTTTCCTGTCCAAATTATATTCGGGTTAAACCACCGGAAATCTTGTAACCATTTCTCTAATAAGAGATTCGATTAATAGGGAAGAGAAGAGGCTCAAAGATTCGATACTGAGCATGATTGGTATAGATAGAACACTGGCGGCTCGTGCCCACGAAAATGGTGAAGTTCTGTACAGTAAAAGATACGGGCACTTCACCTGTTTCGTGGGCACAAGCCGCCAGTGGTATAGAATTAATTGACTACACTACAATATTACATCATACTACATAATAGCATAAATTAGGGCTTTGACTTAAAACAAAGTAGACCCAGCATCCACCATTCCGTTTCAACAACTGTGAGTCAGTGAATAACCCAACATGATTAGTTTTTATATAATTTTTCACATTAGATATTTGACTTCTCATTTATTTCATTATGAGAAATTATAACTCAAATTTGGCGCAATTATTTAGGCAAAGAATTGCCTCTTTATAGAGCCTTAGCGAGCCAAAAGTCGTAACAATTGATTTGTTTTTTAGCTCTAAATTTATTATTTTATTCAATCAAAAATGTTTTTATTTTGCATCACAATAAATAAAGTAACATATCTTTTAAAGTTTTCATTTTATCAAAAAGAAAAACAGCTTAAACAACTTGATATTTTCAAATATTATAAGAAATAAATAATACCTATTGGAAAAATATAAAAAACTCATTATTTTCATAATAATTGGTGAGCAAAATAAAATCACTACTAAGAAGAAAAGAAACAAGCTTTGATACCATGATAATCAAGAATGACGACGCTTCATAGACCCTAAGCAAGCATACATCAATTCATCACAATAATTTAATTTTAGATTTCTAATTTCATTTATTTAAGCCGTGATACCTTGATAAATGTGTATGATACTTCAATCATTTGCGAGAATTAAAAATAATGTCTAGTTGATTATTCTCCTGATGAATCTAGTTCATCCAATACAAGAGTATAAATATACAAATAGATTAATTTTTCGCAGTACAAAAAAGCAGCAAAAGTACATCGAAAGCAGCCAATAGTCATTGGCCGCTTCTGGTCGAGCAAAAAAGACATTGAAGACACAGTGTCAGGTGAGATGGTGCTGAGTGGTTTAAGCACTGGCGTTGCAACCCAAAGGTCCCGGGTTCAAACCCAGGTCAGACCAGGAATTTTTCTCAGGCCACTTTTCCGTGTTTCGGATGGACACGTTAAGCCGTGTCGTTAAGTCATGTCAGAGACCCTGAAATTGATCAGGAGTGACCTGAAAACTCTGACACCAGACCTGAGTCAGCCAGATTACACGAATATTATTATTATTACAGAAAAATATTGGGAATCATCATAAATATATCATTTCACTGGGAATAAAGATATTTAACAAGAAATTGGAAACTCAATAACAAGCAAATTGGAGATTTCAGCCATATTCGCTGCTCTCCCCAACTTTCTGAGATGTTATTGAGGTCTGCTTTTCATTTCTAATAGTGTTTTTCTATTATTGACAACAACCTGTTGATACTATTGTTGAATTAGCTTAGGAATAAATTATGAGGTGATAAGTGATCTGCCTTACACCTGTACTATTTAGAAACATGTATTATTTAATAAGTATTCTCCTTTTTACCAAATCTTTAATTCATTTTCAAGTCCTCCCAATTCAAGTTGAAATTCTCCAAACAATCTCACCCAGTCGGAGATCATTCTTCATTTCCATCCATATCTTTCAAATTTTTTTATCTCCTTCAAATATTAATTGTCTCCTTTACATTTTGTATAGTGTAAAAGAGGAAATAAATTTATTTGATTTGATTTTCTTGAATAACATTTGAAATAGCTCCGAATTCAGCCAGCAGATGGCAGTAGCAATAGGGTGACTTGCTTCAACTTCCATTGAACACGCCTTTAAGCTCCGCCTACGATCAAAATGGCCGGAAACACCGGTTGGAGAGGTTTCTAAATCCAACCAGTGGATGGCAGCAGTTGACGGGTGATGTTTCAGATTTCACTTGGACACGCCTTCTTGTCCCGCCTGCTCTTTCCTTATTGGTTGACAGTGTTTCAGGAGGTCTGTCTTAGAAAATGGCTGCTAGTTAGAAAATGATAGATGGGTTATCATACACAAAAAGTTACGCTGATTTACTATTATTTATTTATGTATTCAGGCTGGTAAGATTCTATCAAGTTAGTATTTGAAGAAGTTATTTATAGAATTTAGACTCAGTTTCACTTTAATTGTGTAACTTGGGTCAGTACTAGACTTCAATAGTTTTATGCTGTATGAAATGAGATGAAAATATGATTTTGCACTCCCATCTTGTAATCATTAATTGTATTTTTTATACGATGAACACAATGAAATAGAAATCAAACTATTCATGATCTAATACCGACATTTTACCGAGAAAAAGTTTGAAAAACTACAACAATTCGGTAAAAATATTATTAGGAAGAAGTTGTTATCGGAAAAAGTTAATCTTATAACACTATTTTTCTGGATTTTTATTTATTATGTTCCTTGTTTTTTTTTTTGCTTTCTCAATTACATTATAATTTTTTTTTCTTATTTCATTCTTGTTAAGATTGTTTATAATTTACAACAAATGAGGTAATTGTATTTGTTTATACTTTATTTTAGTCTAACGTTGTGAATAATTTTGTATTGTATTGAAATGGCACCTGCTGAAAAACCCAAGGGTTTAGCAGGACCAAAAAATGTAACAGTTTATTTCAAATAAAATTGATTGATTGATTGAAACTTGCTTGTGATTGGTCGACCGAGTGCTAGGTGGTTGTCAGCCAACAATAGAATTAACAATTAAATTTTAGAGGGGCGTTTCTTGGCTTGCTTCATATCGTGGTTTATCAATTGATCAATTCATTATGATGAATGAGTTTATGCAGAGGAAATAATTTCTTGTGGATTCAAGTTGTTGGTGAAATAAGTTTTTTATCAAATAGTGAAAAAATTATTCTAATAGCCCAATTGAAATTTTTAAAATTCTTGTTTTCCATCAGCCGCCGCGTCGCCCCTTTGCCGTGGCGCCCTGTGGGGTCGCACACCCCACGCGAGGGCCCTGGAAATATCACTCCAGCAATATTGTGTTTTTTAAAGCAATAGATATAAATATTCTATTCTCCAGCTCGGTGAATATTGGTTATAAAATTAATTATAAACGATTTTAGAAACCATTCCGATCTACAATTAGAGACAGAAATAGATCAGAATGTTTCCTACAATTTGAGACCAAATTAAAAAAATTTTGAACCAATATTGACCGTACAAGAGTAATAGATATCTCATCTTGCCAGAATGTCTTCTTTGCTCGACCAAACTATACCAGAAGCCTATCATCAAAAGCTGCTTGGATAAGAGTTATATTCATTCTAGTCAAGATTAGGTGTCGCTTAGTGATTCCAGCGAGGTGGAACCAATAGGCGTGCCCTATCTCACAACTTGACATTTTCCCACCAACTTTCCACTCTCCCACTTTTCCGTGCTCACCCCTTTTCCAAGCCGTTCATCTCATTTAGCATCACTCTCAGCTCAACTCGACTTCATTGCATGTACTCTTCTTCTTCTTCTTCTTCTTCTTCTTCTTCTTCTTCTTTTTCTTCTTCTCCTCTTCTTCTTCTTTTTCTTCTTCTTCTTCTTACTTCTCTCTCTTCTCCCTTCTTCCTCTTCCTCATCATCATCATCATCTTATTATTATTATTTTTTTTCCCACTCATCTTCATCTTTCAAACTTTGCCTCTTTCTTTTTCTACTTATTTTTTCTTCTTTCATTATTATCTTCTCAACTTTTTTATTCTTCCTCATCTTTCTCATTTACTTCTCCCATTCCTTTTTTTCTCCGTAGTCTCGTTTCCCTCTTCTTCTTCATATTTATCCTTCTTCTTCTCCTTCAATTTCTCATTCACTATTTCTTCTTCTCCTACTTGTTTTTGCACTTCACCTTATTTTTTGTTTTTCTCCAACTACATCTTCTTTCTTTCTCCTTCTATAAGTGATTTGTCTTTTCATTCCTCTTCCTCTCTTTCTCTTTATCATTATCATCATCATCATCTTCTTCTTTTTTTGTCTCATCTCTATTATAAGAAGAGACTTTGTCTCTTTCTTTTTCTGCTTATTTATCCCTTCTTTTTCTACACTTTGATCTGAGCCAAAGATCTTTCTTTATTATCTTCTCACCTTTTTTCCTCTTCCTCATCTTTCTCATTTACTTCTCTCATTCTTTTTCTTCTTCTTAGTCTCGTTTTCTCCTTCTTCTTTTCCTTCTTCTTCTTCTTCTTCTTCTCCTCCTCCTCCTTATTTCTCTTCTTATTCTTCTCCTTTTTTTCTTCTTCTTCTTTTTCATCTTTTTCCTTTCTTCTTAATTCAAATTTCTCTTCCATCGTCATATTCTTTTTTTCTACCACATATTCTTCTTCATATTTTTATTCATCACCTCCTCCTTCCCCTCCTCCTTTCATTTCTCTTCCACTTCCCTCTTCACCAAACACACGAATTCATAATAAACTGAACTAAACCAAACAGCCGGCGTGTCATTCGCTACCAACTCTCACTTCAGTTAGTCAAAGATCTTCTTCGGAAACTTCTAGAATATTGCTAATAGGAGTTGGAGGATATCAGTACGTGTTCAGCAATAATGTGATTTACAAAGCCACCAACTTATTTTTGGCCAATGAAAATTGTCTCTTTTGCATAAATGCTCTTCCTCATATCTCCTTCTGCTTCAGGCAAACGACTTCCATTTCTATCTCACTCTGTCTTCTACTTTCCCTTTATTCTCGCTATTCTTGTCTCTCCCTATTTTCTTCCTTCTTGCCTTCCTCATTCTTCCACCTTCCAAATTATCCATCCTATTTTTTTCATTTTCTATACCATTCTTCTTCCTCTTTTTTTCCTTCTTCCTCTTCTTGTCCTTTCCTATTTTTCCTTCCTTTTGCCTTCCCCATCCTTCCACCTGTCAAATTATCCCTTCCACTCCCAAATTATCCCTCCAATTTTTATTCCATTTTCCATACGACATCTTCTTCTTCTAGATTGTGTTATTCTTCCTCTCCATTATTTATTTATTTTTTCAATTCATTTGCCACATCTTCTTCTCCTAGATCGAGTTATTTCTCCTCGTCTTCCTTTATCTTTTCCTTATTCTTTTCCTTATCTTTTCCTTTTCTTTATCTCGGATTCCCCTTCGTATTCCAATCTCTTCCATTTTCCTCCATTCTTCTTTCTAACTCTTCTCTTTTTCTCTTTTCTATTCCTTTTTTTCTTCCCTCTTTTACATTCTGCTTATTTTTCTTTCACATTTCCGCTCTTAATCAGTTTACTGCAATTTCTTCTCCTACGACATATTTTACAATCCCTATTCTTAACGGTTTTTCCAATTTTTTGCCTTCTTCTTCACTTCTTATTCCAATTTGCTTCAATATTGTTCGTGCATCTCACATTCTTACTTTGAACTTTTATTTTCTTGCGTTCTCCTTCTTCTTTTCTTCGTTTTACTCATCCTCTACCCCTCTCCGTTATTTTCCCTTCCTCAATTCCTGCTTTTTCGTTCCTCATCTTCTTAAAAATTCTCATTTGTCCTATTTTTTCATTTTAACGTGACATTTCAAATAATTTTCTCTCTTTCTCTCATCAACCACATATTTACCCTCCTCATTCTCCATCCATCTACTTCTTTTTCGTTTTCACATACTCTTCTTCTCTCTTGTCTTCTTCTCATTTTCAGATTATCCCCTTATTTCTCCTTCTTCTGTCTTCCCTTCTTCTTCTTCTTCTTTTTTTCTTTTTCTTCTTCTGTCTTATCTTTTTCTTCTTCTTCTTCATTTCCTTCCTTCTTCTCTTGTTCTTTTTTCTCTCCTTCTTCGTTTCCTTTTTTATTTTCTTCTTCTTCTTCTTCTTCTTCTCCTCCTTCTTCTTCTTCTTCGTTCTTACATCCTGCTTTTTTTTCTTCTCATTATTTTCAACTTTTCCTTATTCTCCTGTTTTTCTTTTTCGATATTTTCCCCTTATCTAACTTCTCACTTTTACTCCCCACCAAACTTCTACCTCTCTCATATAACCATTTCAAACTCCTCCTCCTCCACCTCCTCGTCACCCCTCCTCCTCCTCCTCACCCTTCCTCCTCCCCTACCCCTCCTCCTCCTCCTCCTCATCTTTTTTTTTTTTTTTGCTGTGGATGATGCCCATATAAGTATTAGAATTCACTTGTGCATGGGTAATGGAGTGTGCGAGGGTGATTTATGAGGTGCATAAACGACCATGCCTCTGGTGGGATTCGAACCCACGACCGGGTAGCGCTAGCGGACTGAAGGTTGTAACGCCCCAGACCACTCGGCCAACCCGGCCAACCCGGTCTTCTTCCTCATCTCCTCCTTTTTCATTCTGCCTTTCTTCCCTCGCCACACGTTGTAATTAGAATTGTCGAAGCGTTGATTGCTGTAAATTGGCAGCGAATATTTCCGACTGATAAGACTTTATCAGAGCATATTGAGTGAGCAAAAAGCTCAGGGGAATAACGAACCCAATTTGTATATTTCTCTTGTTCACAGAATAAGTTCGCCGTTGAGATTACACTGGAGAAGAGAAATGGAGTGAGGGCTTCCAAGTCATGTGGCAAGAATAAATGAACGGAAACTTGAAAAGTTATATTGAGAGATACATATGAAAAGTCATACAGAAGTTGTATAGATAGAGCATTGTACATGTGATTCGTTATAATATTCGCTTTAAACAGCTTCCAAACCGTAAAGAATTGATTCCAATGTGTAAAAAAGCTGCATATTAGCATACAAATTTCATAAATGATATAGCCTACATATCAAGGTAAACAAAGACCAACGTTGATAAACAGCAAGTATGAGTAGTTGAAATATGATTTTTAAAACAGCTCCTAAAACTAAAAAAATCATTCCAATCTAACAAAATCTGAAAATTAGTAAAAATTGATAAAAATGATTAGACAAATAATTCATAAGTTACATCAAATACACATTACGGCGGACAAAGACCAACGTTGATAGAAAGGAAAAATAATTTTCATAAAATTTCATAACACTGAAAGGAACAAACAACTGAAAAGACACTAACAATCCTTTTCTTGTGATTACAGTGGAGAGAAACTTTGATCTTACTTATTTTAATAGGACTGGTGATAGAGCGATTAAAAACGATAAGGCTGTAACATGTCAGAGACTTGTGTTAAGTATGTCGAGCTCGAGAAATAGGTAAAACATGTAAGTGTATTGAAAAAATAAATGAGTTGAAAAGTATTAAACACAAAAGAGGGCTCATAGGATGGAGAGTGTTGAAAGGCTGGAACATGTAAAATTGATTAGATTCAAAGTAAGTTCTTTGGTCATCTGAATTTTTCAAATTGCAAGTGACAAGGTAGATTGATTTCAAGACTAAGAGTTACATAATCATACATTGAGTAGTTGTAAAGGTGATATTGTGGCATTTATCCATATTAGGCTATATGAAAATGAAATATCTGTGGTTTAACAGTATCTTGTCTTTCAATTTAATAATCATACTTATTGATTAACAGATCGGTATTGCAATGGAATCTATATCTATATAAACGAAATGGCACTCACTGACTGACTGACTGACTGATTCATTCATCACCAGAACTAAAAATCCACTGAACCGAATACGTTCAAATATACGGGCAGGCATGTTCAGTTAGACGTTTAGACGCGTGCTAAGAACGGATTTTAGAAACCTTTCAAGTATACGCCAAATATTTAAGTTTTTCTATAGTTTTTCGGCGTTTTCTCAATTTTTTCGAGAACCAATTGGTAAAAATAGTTGATATTTGGTAGGCAGGTTCAGATAAGGTCTAGAAATGTTGTGGTAGAATATTTTTGAATTCCGTTCAAGATTACGCCAGTTATCAGCTTTTAATTGTAGATGTATTGCGGGTTGCATATCTCCCGCCTTGATACGACGAATCCTTACTGTAAATTCAATGGTTCAGCGAGATTATAGATGAACTAATTTGGAAGATATTGAATGAAGTTTCAAACTATGTCCGATATACTTCCCAAGGTTACGCTCAATATTAGCGTTTTACTATTTTTCGGAATTTTCGGAGTTTTTCTTGGATTTTTCGAGAATCAGTTGGTAGGAAATGTTGGAATTTGGTAAACAGGTTCAGATTAGGTCTAGAAATGATTTGTTTAATAGATTTCAAAACCCTTCCAAGATTACGCCTGTAATAGAGGGTTTTCCAATGTTTGGAATCTGTATTTTTTTTTATTTCAGGGGAACTATTGAACTAGGTACTAGATAGTTGAGCTGAGTTAATGATAGAACAACTAATTCAGAACGATTACTTGAAAGAACCCTGTTAAGTGATATAATAATCAAAGGAAATCTTTCGAACGGAAATTGCAGGCGAGCGAAGCGAGCTGTTCGACTCACCGAGCTGCTGATACTGTCGTGGGTCCAGGGGCGGGCCCCTGGCTAGGCGCAGAAGGCGAGCGAAGCGAGCCTGCCGGCTAGTATGATATATAGCAAGCTCTAGTTTGGACTAATTCTTTGATGTCATATTTTCCACAACAAGAGCGGATAAGTGAATCACTACGTTTAGAAATCATCTTAGTTAATCTTCAATCTCCAACACCACTTATTCATAAAATATTATTCAAAGTAGCCTACCAAAGTTACTGAATTCCCTTCCAACCCCAATTTCCAATAGCAATTATCGGCAAAACTGCAAGAATTCCTCCTCCAACTAATTGGAATGCAAGCGTAACAGAAAGTTTAGCCTCATAATCGGTTTATTTGGAACCGCCATGCTGACAGCTTCATTTGCGGCCAAACCAGCCATGGGCTGATTAGAAAGCATACAAACATATGCAGCAGTACACACAGCGCGTGCGCGCCTGCGGTCGCTCGCCACAAATTCGAATTCACTCAGCGCTCAGAATTTCAACCAAAATACAAACCATATTGCCAGTGCTGTCATTTCATTGGAATCTCAAACTAATTAACACTCCATGGGCATAGTGGTTAGGTTTTCATGTCCTCACTGTTTCATTTCGATATTGATATTACATTTCACAAGCTGATAAGCGCTATGGAATGTCATGTTGACTGCCACTGATATAGACAAGGATACCGACTTTATCCAGTTAAGCCACGAGCACTGTGGACTGCTCTTTGATGGGTGTCCAGTATTTGGCCTAGTACACATTGGTGAGGTGGAACCTCCCTGTAAGGGTCTCCCTACCATCAAAAACCATACACATTTTTCACCGACTTCATTTTCAAAGACTAATCTTCTGAAGCTGGATGTACAAAGGGGCATGGTTTAATTACCATTCAAGAAGATGCACTAGATGATATACGTGTATTATGGCTCAAGCACGTCAATTTCAGGTCGATTTTAAGTCAACAAGAACGAGAATATACGTCGAGTAGATTTTTTAGAGGGTGCAATTAGAAAAACTATAGTATACTCAGTCAAAATGAGAACCACACCTATACTTGATGAATATTGACAAATATATACTAATTATCAATTTAAGGCTGTTATTACACGATAATAGTTCTATGATCATATCTGATCATATGGAAAGAGATGAAAATACGAAACCATATTTTCATCTCTTTTCATATGATCAACTATGATCATAGAACTATTATCGTGTAATACCGGCCTAAAGAGTGAATGCTTCCTTTTTTAACGTTATCTCAATCTAAAGTTTTATTGTTGTTATTTATTTATTTATTTTTTGAGGGTAATGCCCACATGGGCTCTTGTGCCAGTGCGTGGGTAATGTAAGAATGATGATTAGATTAGATTAGATTAGATTACTTTATTCAAATAGATAACAAAATTCGGCTTAGATTCTACATTGTAATATAATATATGAGTAAACAAAATTATCCTATAAATTTCACAAAATAGAAACTTCTAGTAAAAATACAATAAAACGGTGAAGTAATGAATGCAAAATTTATACAAAATTTTAATTCGAGGTTCTGCAAAATGAATAAGGAGTGTAAGTTATCTAAGTGAAAAGGCGAAGTTTAGACATATATATGTCCATTCTTGGGAAAGGATAATAAGGATATCCTTTCCATTAACACTTGGCCTTGCCAAGATGAGAGATGATGAGAGATGAATAGACCTACTGCTTTAGGTGGGTTCTGAACCACCGGGAGCGATTTTTGAGGCTCATAAATTGAATTCAGAGGAACCGGTCACCAGTACAACAGTGGTGGCAGAGGTACGTCGCTTATCTAATCTCACCGATTAGACGCTCTCTACCACTGGGATAACCCCTTTCCAACTAGTAGTATTTTAACTAGTACATCAGCCTGGATACCATTTGTCTACTTGATAAGAGTGCGGGAGCGACAAGTAGCCAACGTAATACAGTACAAATAAACATTCATTATTTCGTCTGAGTTTGCTACTCTGAACCGACTTTTTTTCAAATTCGATGAAAAAGGCATTTCACCTAGCTTCCATTCAATGGCTCAGTTATTTCAGTTTCTAGGCTGTGCTTCGCGTACGGTGTAAAAGTTTTATTTGGGAAAGCACACCTGAACTATAGACTGTAAAATCAAATAGGCTACTACACTCTGATTATGTAATATATAGCCTGAACTATCCACACTCAAAAAGAGTACACATCGAAAATATAGTTGCATTTCCAACGGTCATTCACAATAAAACAAATAAAAAAATAACAAGCCGAACAGGAAATTTTGCAGAGCTATGAAGAATGAATACAGAGTGATAAGAGAGGAAAATTGGAGCGATGATATAGTCTGGTCAAGCAAAGAAGACATTCTGGCAAGATGGGAAAATGACTCCAGCTCGGTCAATATTGGTTAAAAAAATATAAATTTCGTCTTAAATTGTAGAGCAGAATGGTTTATACAATTTGATACCAAAATTGATAATTTTTGAACCAATATTGACCGAGCTGGAGTCACTTTCCCATCTTGCCAGAATGTCTTCTATACACGAACAGACTAAAAAACGTGCACAATACGTTCAACGTGGTATGGCTGAAAAAATGAAAAATAATTAGGAATAGAAGTGAAAAGCCCGCGGCAGAATCGGAACTGAACTCATTAGCCTCCACTCTGACCCAATGCAGAAATGTAAACTTCACCGGTGCGTTCGAATATTGCTACAGTCTGTCCAAACAAAGAAAACATTCTGGCAAGATGGGAATATGACTCCAGCTTAGTCAATATTGGTTCCACAAATATAAATTTGGTCTCAAATTGAAGAAAACATTCTGCTCTACAATTTGAGACCAAATTTATAATTTTTCAACCAATATTGAACGATCTGGAGTCGTTTTCTCATCTTGTCAGAATGTCTTCTTTGTTTGGACAGACTGTACATTAGACCCCAAAGAAACTGTCGGTTGGCGAATCTCTTGTACTCTTGATAACTCTCTCAGGATAGTCTGAAAGCAGTCTACGACAGCGGAGGTGTTCAACTGAGGTTGCTCCCAACTCAAAAAACCTTCAAAGATCGCTCACAGACTGTCCTTACAGAGCTGAGCAGTGATAACAATCATTCGCCAACCGCCATTTTTCAACAAAACTCGTACTATACAACTATTTATAACAAAGCCACGGCTCTGGTCTCAACAGCTCTCAATATGAGAACAAATCTAATTAGATTGTATTTTGAAAACAAAACAGGGAGAAATGAGATGAGTTGAGAATAGGCCTACCTCTGTTCGGTTCTATTTTTCAAGTTGTAAACCTTGATGAGCGATAGACCTACTGAAAACACTACTCATATATCATATTCTATCAATGTTTTCCATCTTTTACTTTTATTCCCATCTTGTTTCAACTTTCATAATTTTATACTACAGTAAGTGATACTTTTTTGTCAGGGCTACTTTTATCACTGTTTTTTTTATTTTAAATAATAATCACAGTACCCTTTTTAATTATTTTTTAATGCATTACATGTCTCGACTATTCATTTTAGAATTAATTTGTTTATTAGAATGAAAATTGCATTTGAAAATGACTATAAATAGTCAAAACATGTAATGGATGAATTGAATTGACTTCATTCAGAAAAAATACATCACGTGTTATATAGCTTACAAAATAATAAGCTAATTTGAGATGTTTTTTTTCAAGAAAATTTGTGATGCATTAAAACATAATTGAAGAGGGTACTGTGATTATTATTCAAAATCACTTTTTGAGTAGTTGTGAAGGTGGTATTGTGGTAGTTATCCATAATAAATGAAAAGACAAGATGTTGTCAAACCACTGATTTATTAGAAAATCGAGATACTGGTTTCAGTTGTTGCACCATTATCTAAATGTTTGTTTATTAGTTTACCAGAGATTGATAATGGAGTAATAACCGAAACCAGTATCTCGATTTTCTAAAAAATCAGTGGTTTGATAACATCTTGTCTTTTCATTTATTATTTTAAATAAAAAATACAGTTTGTGATTACGAAGAATCATCATGAAGATTTGCTGAACAACTTGAATAATCATTACTGACTAAGTAACTACTGAGATAAGAATTTCCTTGACAAAAGTCATAACTGTCGGATGCGCGGTAGACTACACAAACAAGAGCAAGCTGAAACGACTGGCACATATGAAAACGAAGACGGTTGTTTACTGTTTCTGGCAACGAGGAAATCTTTTTTAAGACCGCATTTGTATTCAATGGGCTGTTCCTCCTTTTTCTTATCATTCCTCACCCCACTCCTTTCCCAATTTCCTTCCCATATAAGGTGGAAACCCCGAGTTCCCTCCAGGCGAATATTCACCGAAAAAACGACCAGTTCAGGATGGGGCTCCAAACATAAAATTAGGCCAACGAAAAACCTACTAGAATAAAGGTAAGCATCCACTAGTCTTAGATTCCGTTGGTGCTCTGCATATTTTGAGGTTCCCCTCATCAGACGTAGAATACTTGAGTATACCTTCCAACAGCGACTGTATATCTGTCCAAGCAAAGAAGACATTCCGAAAAGATGAGAAAATTACTCCAGCTCGATCAATATTGGTTCAAAAATTATCAATTTGGTCCCAAATTGTAGAAAACAATCTTCTCCACAATTTAAGATCAAATTTACAATTTTTGAACCAATATTGACCGAGCTGGAGTCATTTTCCCATCTTGCCAGAATGTCTTCTTTGCTTGGCAAACTATAACTCTTCACGAGGCACTTGTGCCGATCCTATTCACCATAAGATACGGCAATAAAATGAGCATCAAAAGAAAACGAACGTCATTGGCTCACGGAGATAGTGGGGAGGAATCTTGGAAGAAAGAGAAGTCGTCGAGCTTATAAAGTGAAGTTCAGAAGAGGAAACACAGACGTTACGAGTTATTCCAGAGAATAATACTTCCAGACAAGATCTAGAAGACGTAAGATGAGATGATAATGATACGAAATCGCGAGAGACTTCAACCCCTATTTTGTATACAGTAGAGGTATACTATTCAAATATTTGCATTTTCATCAGATTTTCTTGTAACGACGTATTAATCCACTAGCCTCCATCATTTATCCGAGAAATCATGATTTAATTCATTTTCTTGGTGTATTCTTTGTTCATTTAACTTCTTCTTCTTCTAAATAACAATATTCATCACCAATTTACCATATCAATTCAATAAACAATTATTTTATATAATTCACTGGCGGCTCGTACCCACGAAACAGATGAAGCTTAGTGCTGTACAGTAAGGCACTTAATCTGTTTCGTGGGCACGAGCCGCCAGTGATGTAATCATATCATTCAAGTTATTGCATCATTATTGTTTATTTTATAAATAGAAGTATTTTTTATTAATTGAGTATACAGTAATCTCTCCATATAAAAGCGAAATGACACTCACTCATCAGAAGAACTAGAAATCTACCGAACCGAATGCGTTCAAATTTGGCAGGCATGTCGAGTTGGAGCGTTAGACGCATACTAAGAACGGATTTTTGAAACTTCCCAAGGATACGTCAAACATTTTAGTTTTTCTATAGAAAATAGGGGGAGCCCCTGGCTAGCCGGTAAACGCGTATATATACGGTACTAGCCGGCCGGCCTCCTTCGCTCGCCTTCACCGGCTGGCCAGGGGGCTCCCCTATTTTCTATAGAAGAACTAAAATATTTTTCGTATTCTAGGGCAGTTTAAAAAAAACGTTCTAAGTACGCGTCTTAACGCGCTAGTAGTATAGCCCAATTTCATTTCTCATCATCTAATGATACTGCAACAAGGAGTCATTCTGAAAATTTGTTAAGTATTTGATAAATAAAATGAGTGTTATCAATGTGTTCAAGCAGTAAAAAATTCCAACCTGACAGACAACATCCAAAGTAAGTTGAATAAAACGTTGTAAAAAAGGCCTAGCTCCAGTAAGGTAATTTAAACAGTTTCCTTACTGAAAAAATTCTGACAGCATCATCAGTAATAAATCCCAGTAAATAAATGGAATGAGTTAAAATGAGCTACAATTTTACAACTTCAAGATATGTCATCGTAGTAACCGATTTTTGGTCCAAAATCCATCACTATTTCCCGGATCAAACAGCATCATAACCGCCTGAAATACTCCGATAATTCCATCAAAAGCAGGAACCCAAGTATAAAAGAGACGTATCGGTCAAGTTCGTTCTGGTCTGAAAACTACTTTCAGGCTTCCATTCGACTCTTATTCTTTCTCCTACACTCTTTCACTCCTTACTCTCTTACTCTTCGTACTCTTCTTACTCTCCATTCAGCTCTTATCTCGAATAACGAAAAAACTCAATCTAAAAGGGATAAAACCAATAGCAGTGGAGTACCGACTTCGCCGAATGAAACCGTTAAAAGATTTGAAACTGTTCCTGCACGGAGAGTTGAATGTTTCTGCCAAACTTTCTAGTTCAACTTGAACACGTGGATCCTCCTGTTTTGTTCACATGCTAGGAAATACAAAAATATTTTTTGAGAGTTTGTTGTTAGGCAATCCTATTCATACAATATTCTATGGATTTAGACCCTTTATTTTTTCAATCATAAAATTTATTTATTTGGAAAAAATTGTACTGTTTATCTGTAGAATTTGAATGACTCGTGATAACGCTCAGGTATAAAAATCAAGAGAACCTGAGTTCGATTCTTGACCGGAGAACGATCCTTTGACCACAGCACAATTATACAAATTAATGAATGAATTAGAGGTAAAACACTGGCGACTCATGCCCCAAGTGCTGTACAGTAAAAGATATGGGCACTTTACCTGTTTCGTGGGTACGAGCCACCAGTGAGGTGGAATATAATCATGATTAACTACTGGCCCTTTGAGGCTGAGGCCGCACTGCCGGTGGGTAGAGCGTGGAGATGTTGATAATAGAATGAATGAATTAGAGGTAAAACACTGGCGGCTGTGCTGTAGTAAGTGCTGTACAGTAAAAGATATGGGCACTTTACCTGTTTCGTGGGTACGAGCCACCAGTGAGGTGGAATATAATCAAGATTAACTACTGGCCCTTCCAACATTCAGGCCCTTTGAGGCTGAATCAGCCTCAACTTTGAGGCGGCAACATTAGGCCGCACTGCCGGCGGGTAGAGCGTGGAGGGTGGAGGGTAGATGGTAAATCTATAGAACACCATCCACAGTAATACATTGTATGAATGGTATGTGTTCAGCCGCCATCTTGAAATTCTTAAATATGGACAACATAACCTCGAAAAACAGTATGACGTCATACCATTCATACGAAGTATTACTGTGGAGGTGTGTATGTTCTATAGATTTACCTATTACCCTCCACCCTCCAGGCTCTAACCACCAGCAGTGCGGCCTCAGCGTTAGGCCGCTATTACACGATAATAGTTCTATGTCATACATCTATTATCAAAGATATTATAATATGTTCTCTATAGGAGAACATATGACATAGAATATGATCATTTATAATATTTGGTTCATTACACGGTAATATTTCATCATCACAGATGTTTGATAATAGAAATATGTCATAGAACTATTATCGTGTAATACCCGCCTTAGAGATTTTCAATCATTGAAATTGAATGGTATAATTGAATGTCTACTACTGTACATTCACTTTATGTAGGCCAATGAAGGTGATATTGTGTTAGTTATTCAAAATGATTGAAAATACTAAATTAGGCTTACACACCACAGATTTGTTATAGTCTGTCCAAGCAAAAGAAGACCCTCTGGCAAGATGATAAAATGACTCCAGCTCGGTCAATATTGGTTGAAGAACTATTGAATTGGTCTCAATCGTAGGAACACATTCTGATCTACAGTTTGAGACCAAATCAATATATTTCTCGAACCAATCTTGACCGAGCTGGAGTCATTTTCTCATCTTGCCAGAGAATCTTCTTTGCTTGGACAGACTATAGAATAGCATAGGAGTGTGTAATAGCAGTTGCTAGTGAGAACAAAAAGTTTCACTCATAATGAATAAACAAAATATAATAAACCAGACTAAGACAGACATTGGGAATAAGGACATAATAAAGACTTTATTAGGTCAAAAGTGAAGCTGAAAAAGAACCTCAATTCAAAATGACGTTTATCTCCTTCCAACTAATTGACTGGAATGATGTAGGAATTCTCTTGAGGTGGGATTTTTCCAACTTGGAGGAAAGAGAATACAGTTCTCATAAGTTTTCAGCTAGACTCTTCGAGGGATTTATTGCCACACTGAGATAGGAGAATTGAAATTCTACTTTCGGCAAATTGGACTACTTTTCTATCCAAAGAAAACAATGTCGAGAACTAGCAGCTTCTCTAGGAAATAGAGAATATTGTTCCTTTCCTTTCTCAATTCAACTAGAACGTCCGACGAGTGTTTCAGTAGTGTTAAATCTTCTTCATGGAAAACCTTTATAATTTGCACACGTTACAAATTCAATACCAGATGTAGCGAGAAACGCATCATCATTTTTTTAATATTCTAATAATGTTTTCGCTACACTTCACGGAAATAAGCTGCTTACCAGTCCCTATGTAGACTAGGAAGTCGTCATTTACATACATAATCAATCAGCTCTTGTCCTCGAGCGGAAAGAAGTTCTTTCCATACAAGGACCATCACTTTCCAAGCGTGGACAGCTGACGCCATCTAGCGAGAGAAAATGCAACTACAATGGACCATCACTTTCTTTGAAACTGCCAGAAATTTGTCAAAAACAAGAAACTTTGTATTGCTATTGTAAAATTTAGGATGATCGTACAAAAACTATCATGAGCTTAAACATTTCTGGACTAAGAAAATCGAGTATTCTGATAGTTATCAAGTAATATCCATTTGATTAAATCTAAAAAATTGTGATGCAAACTTTCAATACTTAGCAGTTCAGCTTACTCCAGATTCAGCTCAGCCGAAGCTAGTATAGTAAGTTATCTGGTCTTAGCTGTTCTTAGATTTCATTAATCCTATTTGTTTTGTTCATTCATGAAATTAGATTGATAATATTTATTTGAAGTGTAGCGAAAAAAATTAAACACAACTCGCCCAGGAAGTTTTTTACGGTATTCGGAATTATTCCCAGGCTCGGCAAGCCTCGCCCGTGAAACTATCCTCATACCGTAAACTTTTCCTTCCCAGGCTTGTGGCGTAATGTACTATAACTGATCATTGTGGGTTCATATTTGATTTCCATAAGAAAGTAATTATTTTCAAGTTACGTCAAAATACGATGTGTTCAAAATATGCATCATTAATTTCTCATAGGGTTAATAATCATTCATAAGCAAGATCTTCTTTTTGCTGGTGATGCCTAGACTTTTTATTCATTTTTCTTTAATATTTCTTACATTTACATAATCATATTGTATTTATATTCATCAAGTTTATTTGTGTAATTATGAAGATTTTGTAATATGTAGGCCTACTATAACATCTTAATGGCAATAGAATACTGAATACTGAAAATTGCACTACAATATGATACGATCATTGAAGGATGCGGGTTCAAGACAAGTGATAAAGAGGAGAAGTAAACTACACATGGATAATACATAAGAGTATAAGATTATTATGATTCAATTTCATAGCCTTCATAGATCGGCGAAGTTTGAACACATGTATGTCCATTTTCATGACAATGAGAGAATAAGAAAGAGAGAGTTGTATAGAAATGCTATGTAGAGTAAGGAAGCAAACTAAAGCTCGTATGTAGTGGATTGCATAGATACAGAATACGGGGAAGGCAGAGGCAGAAGGGTTGTGGATTCTCAACTGCAAAAGGGATTAAACAGGTCCGTTCAAAGCAGTACAATAGCAGCTACGCCTTAATTAATAACTGTTGCCTGCCTGGCTTTGTTTCTTTGCAGCCACTGAGCATCTAGACTGCTTCACTCATCGCCCCCTTTTATACATGCAATTGCTCATCAATATTTATCGGTTCGACTCTGTTGTTGATGAAACCTGCCACCTCTATAGTGTAAATTCCATTAAAAGTTGGTAGATATTCAGCAAGTATTGGATTTAAATTTATTAATTTTTATCATTCTAGTTGTCTATTATTGTTTAGTTCCAGTATATCATCAATATACTATACTATACACGACTAAATTACAGGATTATTTGTTTAAATTAACTTTAAAAACCTGTTGAGAACATTGGGAAACTTTCAATCGGACAGTATTTATAAATTGTTTAATTTAATTTTAAAAACTTGTTGAGAACATTAAAAAACTTTCAATCAGACAGTATTTATAAGAAGATTGGTACCGTTATGTCAGCTTTTACCTGCTTTTTTGTCCAACATTTAACAATTTTACATTTACACTCACACACACCAATTTATAGGCCTAAGGCCGGGCGTAAGCTGGGGCGCACGTAACGCATTCCACGCGAACTAGCCAATCACAGCTCTTTTCTTGTTATCAATATGAGCTGTGATTGGCTACTTCGCGTGGGCTGCGTCAAGTGCGTCCCAGCATACGCCCGGCCAAACACTTTCAAGACAGAACACTTTCTGTTTTAGAGCTCTGGCAATGCTATATTTTATGGTAAGTCTGGTCAAGTGAAGAAGACACTATGGCAAGGTGGGAAAACAATTCCAGCTCGGTCAATATTGGTTCAAAAACTATAAATTTAGCTTCAAGTTGTAGGAAACATTCTGCTTTACAATTTGATACCAAATATATAATTTTTTAATCAATACTGGCCGAGCTGCAGTCATTTCCCAATCTTGCCAGAATGTCTTCTTCCCTCGACCAAACTATACACCCTGGTGTCGTATTTTGTCATTTCAAAGGTTCGGGTGCCAGGTGTAACCATAGACTCAGTGCTCATTAGGCTAATAGCTTGTTGCCAATGCAATCGATAGGTCAAAGCCAATTATAGTCTGTCCAAGCAAAGACGACATTCTGGCAAGATCGGAAAACGACTCTAGCTCCGTCAATATTGATTGAAGCATTCTAAATTTCATCTCAAAATTTAGGAAACATTCTGATCAACAATTTGAATCAATTTGATCTCAAGATTTAGCCAACATTCTGATCTACAATTTTAGACTAACTTTATGATTTTTACCAATATTGGCTGTACTGGAGTAATTTTCCCATCTTGCCAGAATGTCTTCTTTGCTTGGACATACTATACCTACCGGACCCTGATGTGATACTCACTGAAATCGCCTTACTAGGTTCCGATGTTTGGAAGGTCTTTGGTTTCTGAGATTACCAGGTGCTTCGTGATATCACGAAGGATTCCACCATTTTCACAATACAGTGAAATACTATTTTCCCTTTCTCACACAGCCTTGTTTCTATGTGAGAAGTATCATTCTACATTGTTATTTGTGACAATGAATGACAACATGACCATATCATTGTTATTGTTATTTCGCACTGTTCTGATTGTATCTTTTGTGATAAGATAAATATTAGATTCAAAAATAAAAAACAATTAATAAAGAATCCATACCCTATTCACGATCACTTGAGACGAAAATAGCAAACTTGTGTGCGGGTAAAGGGAGGTATTACTTCATACGACGGTCGGCCGCAGTCGAACCGCTGTAGCCAATCACAGTTCTTGGCTTTTCCTCAAGCTCAAACAAAAATAGCTAACTGTAGATGCAAAAATTTTCTTTATTTCGTCTCAAGTGATCGTGATTAGGGTATAGGCATTTCATCAATTCATTGAGTAGACTGAAAAAACTTCACTTGTTATCTTAAAATGAAGATTTCCCAGTAGCCTTGTTATTATTATAATTTCCACTCTCCAATGTTTATGAAGTTCATAAATATACAATCATTACTGAGCAATGGCTCGTGTTAATTCACACAAAATAAACAAATAATAACAGGAAACACATAATATTTTTCGCTAGGGAATCTTTCCACATCATACTCTTTAATGTTAGAGAAACAGTATTTTCTCAAACGTTTTTTTATGATACTGAAACTGTATCAATATTGATGTAAACAGTGGCACATTTTCAAATGACTACATTCATGAATACTCATGTTGAGGTATGATTCCCAAGTGGCGGCTCGAGATGCCCGGTTCTAAATGCACTGCTCGAGCTGCCCGGCTCTAGCTGCCCGGCTCTAGCTTTGCTGCTCTAGCCAGCAGAACTCTATTCACATAACTATATTAGAAATGTTCACTTTGTTATTCGTTATTTGTTATGTTGACTAATGCAATTTATTATTCCTCAATTTGAACTCACTGAAATCTAAGATATTAATTCTTGAAAAGCGGAATACTGAATCCTGCACACAGACTCTTCAAATTCGCTCAAATTATTGACTTATCAAGCTCGATTATCTCGGCTTAAATGAATCAGATCATGGATACTTTCAAAAGATGAGATTGAAATCCATCTAATGACAAAAATTCAAGCTGAGAACCAGTAAGAGATATCTGAGAGAAAAATCTCTGAAACATCAACGTAATCCAGATTGCCTAACGGAAATCCAATAAATACCTAGCAATGTATTCGGGGAAAGTGTAGCTGGAAAACAGTTTTCCACTAAGAGAAGTAAGCTTTCCCAAGTTTTCCAAGTTGCCTATCGTTGGGATTACACGATCATCAGAAGAAACTTGGAACGATCCCGACCAAATGACGCAGAATAGAAAGAAAGTCAACGCAAACTGAAAGAGACGCCGTCAACATACAATTCACATTTCATGACGTCTCTTCTCAGCATACGCGAATTACAAGTCCCACGTATTGTTTGCGCAAGCTGAGAAGAGACCCCATGAACATGCACTTCACATTTAACGGCGTCTCTTCTCAGCATATCCGAACTATAACGCTGATCCACTCTCCCTATTCCATGTGAAATCGAAAACAGTGTCTACGCATCAATGATTTTAACGCTTTTTAATGTTTTGTTTTCAGATTATCGATTTGCAATAACAGTAACTGTGAATCATTTCTGACTGTATAGAAATGGTTACTGTTATCTGAAAAATTAAAACACTTGCAAGCCAGCTCCTTTCGAGTCAATAATTCTTATATATATTATTATAATTATTATTCAATGTTGATTTTTTATTAATAACAACGTTTAAATTGTATCAGTGAATATTTATAAATGAATGAATAAATAAATAAACATGAATTTGGACATTTCAATCTATACTGGAATAGAAGAAGTTTTGGGCGAAAGAATGTTTTTTTCATTTCTTTTGTTGTTGTCAAATGAATAACCTTAGATATTAAAAGATTATATGATTATATTACAAGATTATAGGAAAATTTGAAGTAATTTGAAAGATTAAATACCAGCATACTATACAGAACTATTGAGCCATTTCAAATCAACACAATTTGTATCTAACAAAAATATGCTCTCAATCAGCATTCTTTCCATTTGCCAATTTTTATCTCTCTATGTCAAACTTGCACATCCTAACTATACAACTGAAAACTTAAACTTTTCTCCCTTAACTAAAACTTGAGGGACAAACACATGAGTCAAGGGTTTACGATGGTGGAACATCTTGCAGAAAATACTATATACTGTAGTATGTTGTTGGGAGGTTTCACAGAAATTATTACCTAGCAGAACATCTTCAGAAAACATCACAGAATTTAGTACGTTAATATAACATCTCAGAAAACATGGCAGAATTAAGTACGTTATTACAACATCTAGCAGGAAACTAGCAGAATTTAGTACATTAATACAACATGTCAGAAAACAGACTAGTGCTGCACTCTGGGGGAGAAATTAGTTTTTAGTTTCAAGAATAATTATCACAACAGACTCATCAACCCCTTTTTAGTGAACGTTGAACAGTCATTTTAGAATGCATCGTGTAAACACACCTATGCCATCAGGGGTGAATTTTGTATAATGCCAAGTGAAACTCTCCACCTCACACACAGAGCAGCATCTTCGCTCCACTGTCTCAATTTAGCTCATCCGTTCAACCATCTACCCTTCAGTTAATACAGCTGTTCTATTATTAATGGCCGGGCTTCGTCTATCACACAAAACCTACACATATAAACACACAAGGGATCATCTATTCAATCACTCTCTCTCTCTCTCTCTTCTCTCATTTACTAAAGATCTCTCTCTCTCTCCCTTCTCTTATTTACTAACTCTCTCTCTCTCACACTCACTCAGTCACTCTCTCTCTCTTCTTCTTCTCTCATTTCTAACTCTTTCTCCCTCAGTTACTCTCTCTCTCTCTTTCAACTTCTCTCATTTACTACCTGCTTCTCTCTCACACTCACTCAATCTCTCTCTCTCCTCTCTCTCTCACTCACTAATTTTTTTCTCTCACTCACTTTCTCATTTTTTTATATGATTTACTAACTCTCTGTCTCTCTCTCTCCTCTCATCCACTAAGTCACTCTCTCTCTCTCTTCTCTCATTCACTAACTCTTTGTCTCTTCTCTCATTTTCGAAATCTCTTACTCCCCAATCACTCTCACTCTCACTCATCTCTCATTTACTAATTCTTTCTCTCTCTTACTCACTCACTTTCTATTTTTTATATGATTTACTAACTCTCTCTCTCTCTCTCTCTCTCTCACTAACCTTCCTCTCTTTTACTCACTCTTCTCTCTCTCTCTCTTTCACTCTCTCTCTTTCACTCACTCTCAATTTTCTCTCACTCACTCTCACTCTCTCTTTCTCTTGTTTACTCTATCTATTCTCATTTACTCTCTCTCTCTCTCTCTCTCTCTTCTTCTTTCATTTACTCTCTCCTCTCATTCACTTTCTCTCTCTCATCTACTTCCCTATCTATCTATATATCTACTCTCTCCTCTCATTTACTCTCTCTCTGCTCTCATTTACTCTCTCTACTCTCATCCATTTACTCTCTCCCTCCCACTGAGTCCACAACGCAAGTACACATACATGTGAGTAACACACTCACCCCATTGACAGTAAACCACCCCAAGGCTAAGTAAACAGAAAAACACCTGCTCTCAGAGATGATGAGATATCTCAAAGAAACGTAGTGTAGCTAGTGGTTTTTTGCCCCCAAGAAATGAGTTCTTCCCCATATCGCTCTGGCCCGATCTTGTCAAACTGAACCCTACTTTTTATCGGAAAGGCGGTGGCGATCTAATTCCAACATTATCCTGTGTGATGAGTTTATAATCTTGGTTAAGACATCGTGTATGCGATGCGGACATGTGGAGATTGTTTCTGTGATAAATGTCAACAGGTTCTTTGAATAGATTTCCTCATCAAGTACAGTACCTGATGTAAAACATTGTTTGAGAATGTTTCCTTTTTCTCTAGGGCTATCAATGTATGTTTATGGATAAAAATATGAATCACACCACCTTTCAGTATTATTATTCAAACACAACATGTTTCGCCCTCCTGAAAGGCATTCTAAAGTGTGAATGGACAAATAAACGTTTAAATAAATATTATAAAATGATACTGTGATTATCTCTATCCATCATGGTTTTAGAATATATACGTGGTCATCGATCACAAAAGCACAATACATTATAATACATAATACAGAATATTTCTGTAGAAGATACTGAATAGTAACATTATCTTCATTAGCTTTCCTCTGAAGAAGTAGGTGCAGGTCCTAAAATTATTCATATTATTATTGTATAATCACAGGAGTGTATTCAAATAATTTTATGACCTGCACTTGCTTCTCCAGAGGAAGCTTATGAAGATAATGTTACTATTCAATAGCTCCTATAAAAATATTCTGGAAAGAGTATAAAGGTAGATGAGTATAGATTCTGTAGATGAACAAACAAACAAATTTCCAGGTCAAGTAAGTTATTAGTTGAGATGTTCATCGGGTTCAAGTTCTTATTTAACTTAGTGGATTCCCAATACTTTGTGAAAAACGTCCATAGCCGTAATCAACCATATCAACCATATTATTGTAATGTAGCTAGTTCCATTACATCATATCAATCAACCATATTATTGTAATATAGCTAATTCCATGTACCGTAATCTTCTTTGTAATTTATTTCCATCTATAAAAATGATGGAACAAGAGAGGCTTGACTATGATACAAACAAAAAAAGGAAAAAATCAAATTGAAACATCTAGTACTATATGTATCCTGTTCAACCAATTTTTAACCAGGAAGACAAAACTATTCCAAGTGAATTGAAAAAAAATTTGAAAACCCCAAACTAAGTACTTCATCCAAAAACATAATCCAAACAATTTCCAACCAGAAAGACAATACTATTTCAAGTAAATTGTCTCCTCTTTAACCAAAACTGTAACCGTACGTTCAAAGCGCCGCTAACCACTAATCCCAATATGTTGCCAGACTTAAGACAGCACAAAAGACATTGAACCAATCACTGGACCGTACTAAAGACTAGTCTGAATAGACCCAACTCATGCAAAAGATAAAACTCGAGAATCGCTCAGGCTCAGCCTCTTGAATGGACCACGTTTCCGGACCCCGAGGGGTCCAGGGGGCGTTTAATGGGGGTTGGAAGGTCCCCACAAAAGAGGTTGAGACAGCTTCTTCAAAGAGAACGAGAAGACACTTTCCTCCCCCTTCCCTCAAGGAAACTGTTCCGATCTACAGAAATGCTTTATATAAAGATATAGGTTGTTGAATAGAAGAAGAATAAGTAGTCGTCATCTCTCATCCTAATCCCTCTCATCACGGTTCATGGTTGAGTGTTAATGAGAAGGATGTCTTTGAACATCTTTTTCTCCAAGAATGGACATTTATATGTCAAAACCACGCCATTTTTATTTATCTATTCTGTAGATGAATTACAATAAAGGGTTAAAACACAGACAACAAAGTCCAAAACGTCTTTTCCCAAATTTCGATCCATAATTTTATTTGTACATACAGCACAAATCTCTCAAAAAATGTAAATTTGTATGTCTGAGCTCCGCCATTTTATTTAGATGCAGCACAAATTAATATCACCGTTAGCTTATTGAATTCCATATTTTTATGAGTATTTATATTTTTCGAATTCCATATTGAACTGAGTCATTTTACTAGTTTCCATGGGCTTTAAAAATTTAACTCATGCGAAACGTGTAATTAGTCTCATTTTTATTCTCATAGCATAGGATTCTAACAAATATACTGCATTATGCAGCAGTAGATATACTGCATCCACACACAAGCCTAATAGTTTTAGAGAAAATTAAATATGAAGATCTACAATGGTGACCTAGGGATATAGATTCAAGAACAATTTATTTTAAAAACAAGCAATTATAATATTATACTTTATGATATTCAACGTGAGGAGAAAAATTGTGCACCCTACCCCTTACCCTCTTTATTAATAAAATTGATCATTGCAAGTTCTATAAAGAGCTCAAAACAAATAACGTAATTTATCTTGAATTACAAGGAGATATACATCCTCACCGCCCTCGAGGTGAATACAGATATTTCAGCTAAAACACTGTACAACAAAGTCCTACAGTAACACAAAGATCTCCAAAGTGTACTTACTGTCCATTCATTTCCAACTTCGATACCAATTGTCTGAAACTTTCAACAACTATCCCCTCGTCTAAAAGCTGGCTCAACTCTAATATAGAGTGTCCAGACGAAGAAGACATTCAGGCAAGATGGGGAAATGACTCCAGCTCATTCAATATTGGATCAAAAATATATAAATTTGGTAACAAATTGTAGATCAGGATATTTCCTACAATTTGAGGCCAGATTCATAATTTTTGAACCAATATTGACCGAGATGAAGTCATTTTCCAATCTTGCCAGAATGTCTTCTTTGCTTGGACAGGCCATATAAAAGCCTATAAACGGCTGTAATAGTGAAGGCAGTTCCAGACTAGTTGTTACACAAAAGCTGCACTGAAAAAGCTCAAAAAAACTTTTTTGATTGTTTGCCATCTGTAGGTCTCTATAGGCAAAACGGTGATTTCTGTTTTCAATGTGAGCTTCCGGATAGAACGGAAGCCATGTTTGAACAATTCAATGAAAAGCAAAAGTTTTGTTTCCGCTTTTCCACCGCGAGGGAAAGGGGGAGGGAAGGGTGAATTCGAATTAATTTTATTCAACAGTAGCAATTCATGCTTGTCTCCAAATCCTTGAAAGCTGACAACAAATTTGTTTAATACGGCAGCAAGTGGGATGGAATGCTATAGTCTGTCCACGCAAAGAAGACCCTCTGGCCAGATGAGAAAATGACTCCAGCTCGGTCAATATTGGTTCAAGAATTATAAATCTGGTCTCAAATCGTAGATCATAATGTTTCCTACGATTGAGGGACCAAATCAATAAATTTTTAATCAATATTGACCGAGCTGGAGTCATTTTCTTATCTTGCCAGAGGGTCTTCTTTGCTTGGATGGACTATACACACAGCACTGCTTCAACATTAATTTAATCTAATTTTCCTCTGAATTGAATGTTGGCCTGTTTATTGTTTGAGCAACAACCACTTCATAAGACTTTAGTATACCAAGCAATGTTTCCAAAGGAATGTTTAAATTATTCGTATACAAATTTGAGATACTTTTGTAATTAACAAATACAAATATACAAACTTATACTCAGTAATTGACAAGCAAATACCAAGCAATGTTTCTGAATGCATGTTTAAATAATTATTCGGATACAAATTTAAAATGGCCTTCTATTGTAATTATTAACAAATCCGGGTGCATTAATTGCTTAAAACATGTACGTAAGCTTCAGAAATTCCATTTACGTTTGTTTCTGAGGATACGTTAGGACGTCGGTCCCGACTGCCTGATAAGGCCAATTTTTAGCGATGTTGGATGTGAGTAAAGAAAAATAAGATAGAGTTTTAATGTTCAACTTATGTGAGGTATTCGTCTCTCAAACAAGTAGGCCTATCTCAGAATATTTGCTCATGCTCAATAATACAAAAATCTGTTATAACTGTAGCCTATTCAAATATACAAGCACAACACATAGATTTTTATTCTGTTATTGTGTATTAAAAAAAATTAATCCAATTAAAAATTAATATCATTGGTGACAGTGAAAGAAAATCTTCATTGATTGAATAAAATGTTTGTAAGAATCCTTGTGGCAAGGGACTGGGAGCATAATTTTTTTTATAAAGATCACATTCCAATAATCAGAATTGAAGACCTTAAAATAGCTATTTATGTAATGATGATGTGCGACTTAATCGCTCGCGCAAAACAGTTATCACGCGACGCGTAGCGGAGCGTGATAATTTTTCAAGAGCGATAAAGAAGCATTACGCGCGAATTACATACAATATTTTTTCTACAACTACACGAACCTGTTAATCTACAGTTTTTTCAGTCCTCAAATACTGCGAGCTATTAAATTACTCTTGTGTAATTACCGGTACAGTTACAATCAGACATTGTCAACTTTTGTTAGGTTATGTTATGACTCCACCTGACCTACTTTTGGCAAGCCATGATCAGCTGATTAGCGAGCGTAAAGTAACTCTACTGCGCATGCGCAGTTGCTTAGCGAGCGTAAAGTGATTCTACTGCGCATGCGCAGATGGTTAGCGAGCGTAATGAAGGTTCTCCTCAGAAAAGGCTTTTGGCAAGGAGAATTCAGCTTGTAAAATCTTGTTTTACGCGCAGTTGTAGAAAAATAAAATTACTATTAGAAAGCAAAACTTTGCAATTTACCAGAAAAACCTTTCATGAATTGCTAAAAATTATTTAGAAAATGTAAACTCTTGAAATGTAGTGTGACATGGCTCTAAGTTACCGTAACAAACAGGAAAAAACAAATGTAACCTCAAAAAGGGTACCATAGATGTTAAACTTTACTATTCAATCACAGTTTTCATCATTGCACGTTCTTTCTCGCCTTCATCAACTTTTGTAACCAGCTGAAAAATGTTTCCTCTGTGAATAAGCAGGAGTATTCACACCAAACACATTGACCATCACGCCCATTTCAGTAAGACTAGGCCTACATCTACATCCCATCCATATCCGATATTCCATCAGGAGACCTGCTCAATATCAATACATCACTGTCACTTAATACAGGGCTCAGGGCAGACACTAGCATAGTCTGTCCAAGCAAAGAAGATATTCTGGCAAGATGGGAAAATGACTTCAGCTCGTTAAATATTGGTACAAAAATTATAAATGTGGTCACAAACATTCTAATCTACAATTTGAGACCAAATTAATAATTTTAGAACTGATATTAACCGAACTGGAGTCTTTTTCTCATCTGGCCAGAATGTCTTCTTTGCTTGGACATAATATAGCATAGTGATAATTTGATAGTAAGGCTACTCCATCCCAAACTTGGTTCATCCGAAATTCCGTGCTGTCAAAGGGAGCTTTGGTAAGTGAGAAGTTGGTGGAATTGAATCAAGTTTGGATCACACATGGTAAAAATGTGAGGGTGTAATGGGTTCCAGTCTTATTTATTAATGAGATGAGTTGTGTTGAAGGATTTCATGTATTTTGGGAGGGTTGAATATGACTGAATTCTATCAAAAACGTAATTATTCATCTAATTATTCAAGTTATTTATCAATTAAAATATTGAAATTTTTTATGATTTTTGAAGGAATTTATGTATTTTGGGAGAGTTGAATTACACGATAAAAAACTGAATTAAATTGGCAAAATTACAATTACAGACAAGTTTATTGAGAACTTTTTTACACAAGAACTTTTATTGAAATAAATGAGGGGTTTCCTCCAAGGAAATCAGTGTCAAACGGAAACACACCAATCATACTAAATTTGAGAGAAAAGAAATAGAACACCTATCACCTTAATTCTAATGATTCCTGTTCTTAAATATTTCTTGAAATTAAACAGAAAATAATAAAATTAAACCACTCATCAAAATAAATTAAGGAGAGAAATAGAACAGGGTCGGCCAAGTTTTTCTCCTAGGTCACAGTATTATGATTCCAGTTTTTTCATTAACTGTATATTTTTTGCCCACATTAGCATTTTGTGGGTAATGGGTATTGAGTGCGAAGGTTATAGATCAGGTGAAAAATATCCATGCCACTGGGATTCGAACCCAGACCTGGCAGTGCTAGCGGACTGAAGGTTGTGACGCCCTAGCCCACTGCGCCAACCAGGCCTTGATGAATCAATGATAAATAAGTATCATGGCATAGCCTGTAAAAAACTTACAAAAAATTAACTAAATCTTTTTAAAATTTGCTTTAATTATTCATCTAATTATTCTTGAATAATATTCTAAACCTAGCACAATAAGAGAATTGATAGCCTAAATAAGAATTTGTGCTTTGGGAAAATAATTCATAAGTTAATAACTTATCAAGCCAATCACTGCACTTAATCAGTTGATAATTAGCCTCCTGAAATATTATTCCATGAAAGAACGAACTAAATTTTCATGATGTATTTTTTGACGGAGATTTGGAGTAAACTGACTGAAGCCTCAAATTTTAAACGAAATGTAAAAGAATAAAAACAAACTGATAAAGAATTCTATTTAGAGTGTTGATAGCAAGCTCCTGTATTCAAGAATAAGAAAAAATTGATTATAGGAGCACAACCAACGCCTAAATATTTTATAAAGAACTTTAATGATATATTGTGCTTTGTTTAAGTTTTCAATGTCAAAAAATCCCAAAAATATACAAAATTTATATCTATGATTCTTTTAAAGAAAGGATAAATGATCCATGAACAGGAATAGTACAAGTGGATAATGTCCATAAAATTGGATAGAAATTATATTGGTTCAGTATTAGAAACTAGAATAATATTCTGAATTATTTCGACCGAGTCCGTAACAAATATTATACTGTATTTAATTGCCTTATTTGAATCCTTAAAAGTGCAAATATTGACTACAAGATCGCGCATGTATATCAACAATCATTACCTAATGAAGCGAAAAACACTTTTTGAAAATCTAACATAAAAATATTAGAAGAAAACCTCGGCAAAAAATCAACTGATTCAACAGAATGTTATGGAATAAATGCGAAAAATAATTAGCATTAAATTATGGAAGACAGAAAATTGAAGGATACCGGTTCATTTCTTATCAGTTAACAAACACTCATTTCTAGTTAACTTATGACAAACGCCTACGGGACCAAGTTACACTGTAGTAATGAGCCTACCTGTTGATCCATAAATTTCAAGACAAATGATAATTTATCATTTATAATTTCGTTGAATGCGGTACCGTTACTCCTAATTCATAAACCACGAATTAACTTTAGTAATTTTGTTGGTTCCGTATTGAGTTAGTAGCCTACTAAGTTACTACTGTTCTGTACTATTTACAGAAAAAAGCTTTAATTTGATCCCTAGGGAGACATCGCGACTGACTGATTTCTCATTGAATTATATAACCATAACGTACGCTATTATGGCTATTATCAGAGAGCCTTGAAGGGAACGTTGAGATTCGGTTAGGGCAAGGTCATCGCCATTTTGAATTGAAAGGGGTTGATAAAATATTGATAAGACTTGATGAGAATCAATGAGACTCAGTCACAATCAAAACCAATGAACTACTGGTGGGACAAGCTATTTCGTCTATAAATCATGATTAATGATAAGAAAACAGCATCAAATGAATGAAAGATTCAAAACGTACCTTGTGAGATAACACCATCCAACGCCCAGTAACCGGAACAACGTACAAAGCCGTTGAAGAAAGACCGGTGATATGATAACACTTATCATAATCATATCATCGTAAATCTGAGACCCGGGACTCAATTCACACACAAACTTAGTTCCACACATAATTGATCTAATTTGAGGCATAAACCGAATGATAAAAGGTGTAAACCGAAGAAATCGACGTAGATTTCAATACGCACAACCATTACCGAACGCGACCGTTACAGACTGGTTGAATCTTGTCAAGAAGCCGTTGGACAAAGACAAAGCAATCATTATCAGTGGGAGTGGGGGAGAGAGCGCTTGACAGAGATCTGCCTTTTTTTGTCTACATAAACACTTTTAATTGAAAAAAACGAGCTTACGTGCTAGTAATGAAGAAAATATGATTATTTTGCATTCGTTTGAACAACAGTAGTTTCGATAATAACGAGTTAATATTACTTCCAAATTGAAAAATATTTGCACCTGTGTGTTGGTACCGGTATTGCAAATTTGAAATGCGCGTTGACCGCGCGATTCAAATTCTGTCGTCAGTCTGAAGCATTGAAAAAACTTCTGTTTCACAATGATGGATTGATTTATAATTGTTAGGTTTCGATTCTTTGTCATCATATCAATGTAATGACCTTTTTACAATGCATGATTATGATTAGATTTTAAGATTATTTTTATAAGATTTTAGCTTGTTTGGAAGCTTTGTCATATTGATGAATATCATTGATTCGCCTGCTTCATGTTCTGTAAAACATCAACATTTTACAATAATTAAACAGTAAGAATGAAAAATTCTTGAGAGTGATGTAATGTTTGGTGATGTGAAAAATACATTTCATTTCAAACTTGATTTGTTATTAGTAAACTTTTGTCGTATTATCTTCAAAAAAATCTTGAAAATCATTATTGGGCTATTCAGTAATGTTGACCGATGAAGAATCATTACAGTATATTGTTTGGTTCTCAGTCTCCTACATAATAATGATTTTTGCATAATATTTTTGTGATCAGTGATCATAGAATGATTTTACCAATGCCTATTATTTGCTCAAATAACTTCATTCATTCCCCATACTCAGACTTGAGTCTTTGTGGGGAATATTCACTATAAACCTATTTTTATGTAAGTTACTGTATAAATGCTTATAATTATGTGAATAAAACACTATTTGAATTTGAATTGGACTTAGTTTTATTTCATGATGAATAAAATAGTTTGGTATTGAATTTGTTGTTGAAAGTTATTGAGAAGAAATAATATAACTTATTAATTTTATATTATTTTACACCTCAGTATTTCAGTTATCGTTTTTTTCAAGTTAAAACTTCCATCATTTGAATTCTACTGTATTCAGAAAGGTATTGGAAAAATTGAGGGAGGAGACAGTTCCCTCGGTAGGCAAGTTTTCTATAGCATTTAGCAGAAACGAACGACCAGTTCGAGAAGAAGATCTCATTTCACGCGTTATAACCGAATTATCAAAGAGATAGAGAAAAGCCATGGATAATTACTTCCAATTTTGTATTCATGAGAGAATAAATATCTGGTTGGAATACCAAAAAGGCGATTGAACAGTCTAGCCAATAGAAGGCAGTTTTTATCTTTCTCCTTTACCTTTTTTATCTTCCGCTGTTTTTGAATCATCGCCCCCTACCCACCCAACGATACCCCCTTTCACTTCTCTTCCGTTTCTTAATGAAGTTTCCCAATTCTCTACAACTTTAATGGTCTCGCCATTCCGAATGAAAAATTAGAATTCAAAATTTCATTAAAAACTTCAAATTACAGTTTAATAACTTTTACCAACTGCAACTGAGCTACTTGAATATCTTATGGGCATCGGAAAAGTATATTATTCAGACAGGAAGCAACGGCTGAAAAATTTCAACAACTTCTTTGTTTCTTCCTGCAAAGCATGTCAGATTTATGAGCGGCTCGGTCAGAATTAAAGTTGGAAAGTTAAAAAGTTTAAGATGGTTTTAATATTCTTCAGCCTACAAACTCATAAAAAGTGCAGGATGCTCTCATAGTTTGATGAACTATTCAGTCTCCAGTTATAATCAAGAAGCATCTTTGTATTCTAGTGAACAAAACAGCTTGAAACAAGATAACGGCTGCACTAAACCCCATTATAATCAGTATAGCAGTAGGTACTGTAATAACTTTCAAGCCATTGTTGGAAAAAACCAGAGTTGAAGTATAGTAGTAGGTTATACAGTGGTACTGTACACTGTATCATGAACTACATTGAATATTTATATCTAGTTTGTGACTATGCTGTGTATCCAATATAAATAGAGTACCGTATACTTACAGTGAATGGATACATAATTTTGGAGTTTGAATAATTTATAAATAATGGGGACTATCAATATTAAAACTTTTAAATAGTTATAATAATATATACAGATCGAACAAGCATTTGTGGAGTTGAAAAAATTAGAAACTACTTACATTTTGAGTCATGGAATATTTTAGCTGCTAATGTATGCCTTTGTCAATCAAGACTGCTATAAAGTATAATTTAAAACTGCTATAGTAAGACTGCTATTGTTGTGTAATACAGTGTACATTCATTTGAAAATTATGAGATGATATTCCAACAACTTATTCAACTGTATCAGTAGAGTTATCAAACACTTGTTACCCTACAAGCTTGCATAAGCTAAATAATTTTAAACCATGATTTGTATTGATTAACTTTTAAGTTTTTAAAAATACTTGATTAGTTAAAAAAGGAATGTTTATAATTTTTAATTGAATAGCAAATATGAAAATCAATAGATTGTGTTCAGATGCGCCACAGGTTTTAGCCTGCAAATTCTCATCAAAATCATAATAAATAATATAAGCTACATAATAAAGCTCATAAATCATAATTGTAGCTTATCCGTTGATTTGAAAATTATTAAATTATATATTTTAACAATTTATTCTATCTTTGATGAGAAAATGAAGACTTGTAGTCACATTTTCATTCACGAAGTGTATTACTAAAAATTTATTTAGGAAGCCTATGTAAAAATCTTATCATTAATCTATTTCAACATCAATGATGTAGCATTTCCAGTAACATTTAGGGGAGTAGCTCTAGGGTGGTTTGTTTTCAGTCTATGGTCAGCTCTCTATCTTTATCTAATGCAAGCTACTTTTCTCCCTCTCTACTCTGCTCTTGTGTAGTAATCTATCATTATCCCTCCCCTCTATTTTTCTATCCCCTTTCAATCTCTTTTGTGATCAGCTCCCTTCAAAACATCTACTATCATCCAAGTCGAAAATTAAGACTACAAAAAGATGTAACATTGAAACCTTGATAACAAGTTCACATAATTTAGTCTAACTGTCATTGGCAGAAGTAAAAATTGCCCAATATCTACCAACATTACAAAACATTGAATCTGAAAGAAATAATCAACATCAAACTACAGTATGAGGGAAGCAATCCCTTAGCAATATAGATTACAAACCTCATTGATGAAACATAGACTAACATATCAATAGGCTAACTATAGAAAATTAAGTTGCTTAAAAACTATACCTTGATTCCATATTGACTAGCTAGTAGATACCGGTAGAATAGTTTCAGAAGTAGCTTGATTTTCCATCATAAACTGAATATTTTATTTTAATTCTATATTCTCAATTTATTTCATATCTTACATTTCATCTTGTTAATTAATGTTGTTAATAATTTTATATGCCGGTATTAAAATGTTATATTTCTCTCAAATGCTCATAGCAACTCCTATTTGTATGACATGCTGGATAACAGATAAAATATATTTTGATCCGATATTTCATGTCTTAATAATTTTTACCTCATATTAATTTATTGTATAGAAACCAAAGAATGATTCACAATACTTCCAGTACATTCCAGCCAATATTATAATTAACATGGATTGTATTCGGGTCGAATCTTGTAATCAAAGTATGGGTTTCTGTGAATCACCCTCCTGTATTACAAGTTTTTGAATCTCATATTATTCATTCAACTCTCAAAACCAATTAAATCTCAATAACATCTCAAAACCAAATCTCATATAACTCAATTATTTCTTATCTATGGTGTTTCCTCCAAATCAATACCATATCTAAAAATTTTAACTATATTTTTATCAAAGTTTTGTTAGAAATACTGAGGGCTATGTCTGTTCTTTCACTATGTATGTGTTTTCATTAGGTGAATAAATAAATATCTTATAAGCCAGTTGCACGAGAACTCAATTGAATTTAACTAAGGTAAAATGACGTCATTGCATGGGAATCATGTTTGTTCTTTGGTTCTGTTAGATGACATCATTTTACGACTGTTACTTTGAGTTGAATTTCCATGTAACTGACTGGAATATTGGAGGTTGAATTTCCAACTGGGTCAAAATATTGGCTAAAACACAATTCATGAGACAATCTACATTTTTGACAACCTACAACTCATGAGGGACTCTAGATAATCAACATAGATTTCCCTCGAAAATTCAAAATAAGTTAATACGTTTTTGTTCTATGTCCAATTGATGAAAATACATTCTTATTTTCAAGTTGTTTCAGAATTATACTCACAGTTCGAATCCTCAGGATCTGCTTGAAAAATTTCAAACACTTCTGGGAACAGCACACATGCAACAGCTGATTATTCATTCCAGTCGTTAAGTCATGTCAGAGGCCCTGAAATTGATCAGGAGCGACCTGAAAACTCTGACACCAGACCTGACCCAGCCAGGTTACACGAATATTATTATTATTTTATTCATTCCAATTCTTGGTTGAATTTCAAACAAAATCATCATGATTTGACACCAACTTTCTATTATTGTTCATGCAATCTGCAAAGGAGAAGGCAATTGATCAAGAAATGTAGAGTACAAAGTATATAAACTTTATTGATGAAATTATCATGGAACAATTAAGTAAGTTATTTTATCACAGTAGTAAAAAGCTCCAGAAAGAGGGAATGGACTCTGTTGAATTGATAAAAATTTTCCATCGTGACAATAAATAACTCGAAATAAATATTGTTACATACATATGAAAATTTACACACACAATGAGACTTTGTAGGTATAAGGTATTTTAGAAGATTTAGTCACTGAAATTTAAAATCGAAACAAAATGAAATTATCCAAAAATAATTACACAGACTTTATTCTCTTTCTTGCTCTTGTGCCTCCCCGTAGAAACAAATAAAAAAACAAAAATTGAGGATTAAATTGTATACTAATAAAGTTATTACATCCATAATAATAAAGTTGTGAGTTTATATTATAAGTTGTAGTTATAAGGAGTTTTTTACATTTATTTACAAACATCTATCCAATGTAGTAGATAAAAATATTCTCATTTCATTTATATCTCATTAGTTAAAATCAGCAAGTTACATCCAATCAGTGCCTCACATCAAAGTTTACGTGTCTACATTTAATAATTAAGTTATACTAATCTAAACTATAAAATACTTCAGGTTCGTTACTATAATATACACCATAATACTTATGCAATGCTATACCAGCTCTACAAGAATCTTATGAGAGTGAGAGCTAGTATCAAGTATTACCAATACTCAATTATCGAGTATTAAGTTTTGATCTGATATTTACTGGATTCAGTATGCTACCTTGGACTTAGTGATAACACTCTTACCAAAAAATAGTTCTAAAAATGTTTTGTGTAACAAAATATTTATAATTAATGCAGTGTTATAGAAATAAATTTATCAGAAACATTTCATTCATCCAATTCACTCAAAAAAAAAAAAAGATTCAAATTCATTCTCTATAAAATAATAAAAGATGAAGATAGATCTAATGGACCTGATAAATCAAAGGATAGTGTCCAGCCTGATCAGAGTGTCTACGGTACCTATGTAAACCTAGTTTTTGATACTCATTTACTGTAAATTACTAATATAATAGTATTCACTACTAGGTTTGGTGAAAGTTATGATCTTAATACTGGAAAATTGGGTTGAGAGATAACAAAACATAATCAGAACATTTTCGAAGAGTATAGAACTATCATCAATCTTGAAATTAAATAAATATTGTGATGGAAGTCACAATATTCCTGGAACATCAATTTATAAGAACTAATGGAAAAAATTGTATAAAATCAAAAAATGAGATACTATTTACATCAACACTGAATTATAATAGTAGATCTTCTATTACCACACATTCTTACTAGTCTCATCATTCATATTCATTTATTAAGCACACACAGTTACTCCAAACCCACTACATCATACATTCACTATATGTAAAAAGGTTCAACCTGGAACCACATTAGTACTTCATAATTTCAAATTTCCAAGTTCTTCACACGCTTTTTCTTTAACACTATTTTCAAAAAAAAATTTCTCCAAAAAAATAACCTTACACATATCCAGGACACTTTCAATCACACAATGATCAATAAATTAGAGGAAGCATAATATTTACCATATTTAAAAATAGCATAAATTATTGATACTTTTCCATTATACTGATGAACTAATTTTTTCTAAATTCAAATTTGGTGTTCACACGCTGAAAAAGCATTACGAACTAAATTGCAAAGGGCAGTATAGGAGTATTCCAATGTGAAATGGAAGCCTTAAAATTATGGAATAGGGTGAAATTCTACTTCAAACAATGCATTAAAAATGGTAGACCACTTAGCAATCCATCCCACAAGGGTTGGAATAGTTTTGGAAAACATTCAAACAATAAACATTCGATGATTGAATATTAAATGTATCATAACCGTTTTACAAATGACGAGTAATAAATTGTTCTGATAATAGCCTTTTCAATTACCAAGCTAAATAGAGTCAAATTTTGAAAAGCTGTAAAGTGAAAACTAAATACTGAATTATAAAGTAGATTTCAAGTAAAAAAATTTTTTCAACTAATCCTCTAACAAATGAATTTAAGGAAAATGTGGCTAAAATTTTTGAGTGAGAGAATAATTTTACAGTTCTGTCAACTAACGGATTAGTTTTAAATGATGGAATGAATTGATGATTGATGATAACCCATGACATTAAGCTCCTGCTACATAATTTACAAGTCGGATAACAGAGAACCATCCAAATCAATTGCACAGTTTCTTCAAAATTAAGCTTCTACTAGAACATTTATAACAAATTCTATTATTGTATAGGAGTTCATTTACCTTTGATTTGAAGAGAATTCAATTCAAATTTAATTGAGTTATGACATCATATAGGCTAAGATTTTACTTGCATAGTGACTACAAAAGGCTTTCATTTCCAGGGAAGTCATGCTTTCATTTTCATGAAAATCTTGCCTTCATTTAAAATATTGTTTGATACTTCATCCCCATGTAGAAAACAGTTAGTTGGAGCTCTGCCATAAAAAAACATGAAAAATCAAATTTATAAATCATGTTTATTCCATTGGAAGTATATGGATATGATAGAAATAGAAAATGTAGGCTATTATGTTTCAATTTTGATTATTTGAAATACCTTCAAATTTGATTAATGAAGAGAAATTATTCCTCTTTCATCTTTAACTTACTTTTCCTGGATTCTTCAACTATTTTTCTTACAAATTCCAAATTTCTCCTGAAGTTTTCTACTATTATCTTATTGAAATCCTATCATGATAATGAATCTCCTCATGCTCTTCTGGAATTTTATCATAATCTTTACACATACCATATACCACATTATAGATGATGTTTTGATTTTTTTCTGCTAATGGATTAAATTAAGTTTCAACTTTACACATTCTACAAAAAAAATTTTCAGATATTCAATACCAAACCAACAGAATCGCACTAAAAAAAACATCTGACAATACTTAGTCCAGTTTTTTTCAAAAAAGTTAAGCTTGATCTTCTCAATTCTTAATATTCAACTATAATAGACTGTTCCAGAAAAGAAGACATTCTGGCAAGATGGGAAAGTGACTCCAGCTCGGTCAATATTGGTTTAATCATACATTCGGTCTCAAATTTTGTAGAAAACATTCTGCTCTACAATTTGAGACCGAATATATAATTTTTTAATCGATATTGACGAGCTGCAGTCATTTTTCCATCATGTCATAATGTCTTCTTTGCTTGACAAGACTAGCAATCTCAATTCTGACATCAATTATTATCATTCTCCAATCCACAATCTCAATTCCAATTACATCAATTATTAAGCTTTATCTTCTCAATCCTCAATCTCCAACTAACAATCTTGAATTAAATTACTGAATCAACCATCTTAATTCTTACCTGTGTAGCTTTATAGTTTTCACCTCAATTCTCCTAATCAATCGAAGATCAAAATCAACTCTCCCATGCAACCGTACATTATTAGTCTCTAACCTATTCAGTTCCTCAGTCGACCAGCACCGCTCTTTTATAGGGTACACACTAGCGGATCATCCCGCCGCTCAGTAACAGCTGAAATACTTGAAACAGTCTCTACTCGCTCTTGGATAGGGTACACACTAGCGGATTCTCCCGCCGCTCAGTAACAGCTGAAATACTTAAAACAGTCTCGCTCTTGGATAGGGTACGAACGAGCAGAATCCGTACGGTTTCCGGCCGCTCAGACAGATGAATTACTTAAAACAGCCTCCATAGTGTCGCTCCCAACAACACAATCCCCAAAACCGTACACGATTTTCGATTTTGTGCTGCGTTGGCCTGACTGAATGGTGATTCCTTGATACCTAGCAGCTCATTATCTGCATAGTCGAGGATGTCGGGAGTCTGCTTTGATTCCTGGGGACAAGGCAGCGCCTCGGGAGGAATATCCAAAAACATTTTCATCTTGCCTTCATAATCGTTGTGACCATTATCGTACTCGCTATCGTTCGGCTCGTCCCGGGCAGCAGCGTAGTTGTGCTCGTGCTGCGCGTGATGGTGCGTGCGGAATGACGTCAGAGGTGCCACTCCGTGTCCGATGTCGTTGTCCTCGTCCTCCCAGATGCAGGTGAGCTCCTCGAGGACGTTCTTCACCTGTTCGGTGGGGGTGTCGTTCAGCAAGCTGCGCATCCAGGACAGGCGACAGTCGCAGATGAACTGGTTGCCTGTGGACAGAAAGAAACGGGGAGGTTGTCAGTAACATGTGAATTAGGTATGATAGAAGAGGGGTTACTGTGATTTGTATATTTTTATTAGTGATACTGATATATTGATAGTTTCTGTTGAATCACTGAAAAAATAATGTGTTTTAGGTTGATGTTTCTGTTGCTAATAACTCATAGCATTCCACCTATATTTGCATCTACTTTTTATTTATATTTTTTTATATTTAATATTTTTTGCATCTACTAGGGAAATTACCATTGTAAAATTATAGGGGAATATGCATGCATGAGTGACTGTTTTAAATCACCATCAACTCTACTTCCGCTCTGTTTCTTTCTCCTCCAATTTATTTGGAGGTTTATCTATATAAATTATTAAAAAGAGTTATTTGGACTGCTTTATATCTTTCTTATCGATATTTTATTTTTAGTTTTCTTCTCAACTCATTTGTATTTGATTCAATACATATTTTATATTCTATTATTATTATTATTTTTATTACTACTTCTCTTGTATTGATTGTCTTCGCGATTTCTACATTATTCTTATTTTTATTTTTACTTTAGATATAAGATTATTTTGTACTTGCTCTGCTCTAAATATTCAATGATTTCTCTTCGTTTCAATGGGCTTAAGCCTGGAAACAATTGTCTTTGAAAAAAAATAAAAATTTATAATAAATAAATATAGCATCAGAAAAATACTTTGGTTCAAAATTTTCAAGTCCTAATAAACATTTGTAATACTTACAATAATTTTAGAATGTTAATAATTTGACTTTGAACTTTCTAATTTTCAAATTGACAGTTCAAGAGGTTGTTTGCCTCTGTTTTGTCATTCCTTATCGTATTATTTTAATCAAATGAATAGATATTATAAATAATAAGTATCATTGACATCAAATAAATAATTATTATTCTGAAAATTATCACATATCTTCTTGGAATGAATTATTATGTGAGAATTTTAAAATAAATAGAAGTGAATCGTTGAGAATTTGAAGTTAATTGAAATAAACTTTTCTCGTGAAATATCAAGCACAATTCTTTGTTGAATGAAGGATATTCAATGCATTATCATATTTATAATCCTGTTTTGGAGAACTGTAGTGTACCTAAAAGTATTGGCTGATGTAAAGTAACGGTATGTAATTTGTAATTTTGACAATAATCCCTTTTCAACCAAGGGGTGTGACAGAAGAGATCATATTAGAAATTAAGATATTAGAACCGAGTTAAACATATATAGCATGAATGATAAAGTTGTAATGTATCGGCATCAATGGAAAGAGCATATCAGAAGGATGTCATCAGAGAGGTTTCCCCTAAAAGTATATAATTATAAGCCAATAGGCAAAAGAGACGTGGGTAGACCTCGCAAAAGGTGGCAATGATAATTATTATAGTCGTATTGAGTGTCAGAAGATATTGAATTTTTTTTCTACCCATTATATTATTAATAGTGAAATTAATGAAAGATAAAGATTATTTATCAGCTGAATGTGAATCGGAACAGGCCATAGCCTAATCATTGTATGTTAGAAGAAGAAGAAGAAGAAGAAGAAGAAGAAGAAGAAGAAGAAGAAGAAGAAGAAGAAGAAGAAGAATCCTTTTTCAACAATTCATTTTGGGGCTTGAACTTATCAAGTAATTCAATTATTCATGAATTAATTCGAGTATAGAGGAAATTGGTTAATTAAAAACGTCTTTATTCTTTAAAGCTTGAACAACTCCAAACTCTAGCTTCAAGCTTACAAAACCTTTGTGTAATGGTTTTTCACTCAAATACATCCATATTTCTAAACCTTAGAAATACAGAGTGTTTCAGGAAATATGTGCATTGTGCTTGTGCATATTCTACTCAGGTTGATCCCTAACAACAAGTATAGAAAAACATTTCTATAGAACATACTCTCATAAATGCTTTTTTACCGACATTTTTCAAAAAATGTTTAATTTTCAAATTATTTAATGCTTTATCCAGATACTTATTAATTTCTATGTAAAATCTGTTGAGAAATTCAATAAAACCAGTTAGAAGTTTGTAACTTGAACGGTTATTGAGATAATAGGGAAAATAATTCACTGATTATTTCACTTCTATCCAAGTTAACTTTCAAATCTCCATCATCTCACTTTCGATATTCAAAGCCGACCTATCACGTTTTGAAACATCGTTGTTAGTTAGCAAACTTCTGGGTCGAACATGGGATGATGTCCAGGCCAATATATTGTTACAACCGAGATCATAACCCAGAAATTGTTACAAAGATGATAATAACGTGGATATTGAAGGCAATCAGCTATCAGATAAGCTAAAGTCTGTCCGAGGAAAGAAGACATTCTGACAAGATAGGAAAATGACTACAGCTCGGTCAATATTGGTTCAAAAATTATGTATTTGGTCTCAAATTGTAGAAAACATTCTGCTATACAATTTAAAACCAAATTTATAATTTTTTAACCAATATCGATTAAGCTGTAGTCTTTTACAAATCTTTCCAGAATGTCTACTTTGCTTTGACAGACTATACTGCTGCTGGATTTTGATGAACATCAGTTTGGCAAAGTCTTGATCAAGAAGGCAACTTAGCTCCACTTCTGTTGACACTGAGTCAACCTTATTGGTATTTGAACTGTCGAAGGCCTCAAAGCCTATCTGCGTTAACTGATTTTAGCAGTCAACATGAGACATTTCTCCCCTTATGTGTTCTAACAGATCCCCTTCTCTCATAAATAGATAACGATCTAAAACTGATTCTCTAGTTAATGATTCTCTTAGAAGATACCCAATCTATATTGGGACATGATCATATAATTTATTCGTTTGTGCCACAAGGCTATGTTGCAAGGCTATTATTATTGGAATTTGCTTAGATGAAATTAAACTCTAAACTCAGGGCTATTTAAAATAATTGATAAATAAAATGAAATAAATCAAATACCATTTTTATAAACTCTAAAAGTATTATTTTTACACAGACATATTTCGAGCTTTAGCCCATTTATTCACATTGAAAATGGGCTAAAGCTTGAAACATGTCTGTGTAATACTTCTAAATTTTATAAAAAAGGTATTTGATTTATTTCATTTTATTTGGTTAGCTGTTTCGAACACACATTCTAAGTTTTAAATGTGTTTTATCTGGTGTTTTGTTCGAGATTTTGTTGTGAATCTATTTCAAAATTTGGATTTTAGTGAAAAAATTAGTGGAAATATGTGTGAAAAATATCATATAACCTATCTTTAATATGTTTGTATAAATTGTAAGAGGAACAGTTTTGGGTTTTGCCTCTTGTACTCTTCTATGTATTATTACTCAATAAATATTATGATTATTATTATAGTCTGTGTTCTTAACCAAGTGTATTAATTTATGACAGATAAATTAGTGCATGAATTTCTGTCAAATGAATGATTACTATAATAGGCTATTCTCGCAAGGCTGATAAATAGTCATTTCGATATAAATTTCATGAAATTCACATTTTCATTTTTCATTCTTGAAATTTTCCGACTTGTTCTTACAACTCCCCTTCTCTGAGTAACAGTCAACAATCTAATACCTGATCCTCTTCTAAAATAATGATACTTCAGAAAATTTTGACATTAGTATTTATTAATTCGAACGAATACAAAATATACTTATTGTATAAAAACGCAGACACTTTAATCAAAACCGTCTCTGTCAAAATTTTGAGAGTAATTTAAAATTGTCTGAAGTAAAAATTTTAAGACGAAAATCTCATTACTAATTTATATATTGTACCTATTATACAACACTTCTGTTCTAGATTCCAGATATCACCAAACTCTCAAATACAATTATAAAGCAAAATTCACCAATCTATTTCTGAATCCTTTTTTTGCTTCATTTTGTTGAAAATAATAATTTAGTTTTGTACAATAAATAACACTCCTAATACAGATTCTAGCTATCACTAACCTCCTAAACTACAATTTTCCAAAATAATTCACCAATTTATTACTGAATCCTTCTTCTTTTTGCCCACTATCATTTTGTTAAAAACTCAGCTTTGTATAGTCAGTCTTTCCAAGCATAGAAGACCCTCTGGCAAGATGAGAAAAAGACTCCAGCTCGGTCAATATTGGTTCAAAAATATTGATTTGGTCTCAAATTGTAGATCAGAATATTTCTTACGATTGAGACCAAATCAATAATTTTTGAACCAATATTGACCGAGCTGAAGTCATGTTTTCATCTTGCCAGAAGGTCTACTTTGCTTGGACAGACTCTACAATATGCAACACTCCTACTCTGGATTTTAGCTAACACTAACCTCTTAACTACCATTTCAATTAAATAATTCACCCATCTATTACTGAATCCTTCTCCTTTTTCTCACTATAATTTAGTAGAAAATTAATCTTTGTACAATTTACAACACTCCTTATCCAAATTCCAGCTATCACTAACTTCTCAAAACTTCAATTTGTTGAAAATTCTTTGTACAATCTTCAACACTCTCACTCCAAACTCCAGCTATTGTGTGACTTACCTCAAACTACAAACTACTACTCTCAAACTAAAATTTTTCAAAATATTCCCCCATCCGTCTCACATGAACATTATCATGGCATCATATTCATGGCATACTGTCTGCGCAGTTACGGGTAAAAAGCATGAGGAGGTTCCAGTGGGAATATACGTCGAGAATGGGATTTTAAGCTTTACATGTGTATAAAGTAAACAAAATCCCATTACCCTTTCCATTTCGCCATCAAATCCATGCTGAATTACATGGACAAAAAGTCGCCTTCAGAGGAAACTCGTTGCTGGTTTCCGCTGTTGGTTTTACAAGGATCAATAAGGCTTCGTGAGACGCATGTTAGCTCAATATGCCCCATGTATTTGCTCACTTTGCTCCATTGTAGCCTACTTCATACCTATTTATGAACTTGTGAGTCTATTTATTGAGGTGTATGATATATGGAACAAATGCATAGGCAAGATCTTCACTTTTATCGTAGCCTATTATATCTATTCTTCGTGATATTACCATATGAGTACACGATTAGCTGTACGATATCATAGACAAGATTAATGCCATAGCCCATCCTCTATGCTCTATCATAGACACATATACACTAGATGGTAGCTCTCTATTTTTATTGGGATATAAACATGCAACTACATGTCTCTATCACAGACAAGATCTTATTGTGGCTGCTTATATTAGTGTAAGTTACTTGTAATCGGTGTTCTTGTACCTAGTGTACTTGTTATTTGTTCATATGTACTTGGTGTAACTTACTGTGTAGTCTACTTGGTTCGATTTTTATATTCCAATCTGTATGGGATATAAATATATAATTATAATCTGTATCTGTGTACAAACTGTCGAGCTTCATTCAAATGGAACTCCGTACCTCAGAAAGTAATGGAAAAAAGCTTCCTCATTGAAATTAATTCAGTTTTCATTGCTTAATAGCATCCAAATGGAAAAACTTAAAAAATGTGACAGGAAAATGTCCTGACACCAACAATTGGTGGGCACAACCAAAGAATATGGAGAGAATATACTTTATATTCTCTGGCACAACCCTGAGCATTTACAAGGCTCTACAAAAAGTATCAGCCATAGTATTCGGAAATGTTTTTTTAGGATAGAAAAAACAGGCCTCATCTCCCTGACCCTCCCTTTTGTTCCTCAATTATTGGAATTGGTCCAAAATCATAGGAAAAGTTCACTTGCACTTGAAAACTGATATCTCCAAGTCCCAAAGAAAATCTCAAAAATGTAGAACTTAGCATTTTAAGATAAGGAATTAAGGTTGATAACAGAAGCAAAAGATGTATAATAAATAATTATAACCTTATAAAAAGAAGAGTACGGAAGCCATATCAAGGTGAGGTGAAGGACAAGGTAAAGCACGCACCTTGCTGAACGCTGAACGTGCGCTGAACACGCACGATTGATTTCGATTGATTGAACTCAATTTCAGTGCAAATAAGCAGCGTTCTGTAGAAAAGTATCTCGATATTATTGCATAATATAGCCGTACATCTGCAATAGCTGTGGGTGTGCGAGTGGTATGACGTCACAATGCATTGACCTTGACCGTCACTCTTCTCCACCTTGACGAAGTGCAGCAGTTGTTGCTTGAGGTAGGTCAGAGAGGGAGAGAGAGGGAGTGTGTGTGAGAGAGCCTACCAGCTGCATTCATGGTCACACTCATTTAACTGCTCTACTAGGTCAACGACCTCTACTCTTAATTGCCCCTGCCACTTACTGCGTATGCAACACTCACTACATATTGGTGTTGCGTTATTTGATTGCTGTAGATAGAATTTAATATTCGTATGGTGGAATATATATTTTTTATAGTTAATAAGACTTTAATAATACTAATTAGTGTATTAATTAATACTAATTAATTACTAAAATTACTGAAGTTCAATTAATAATTTTAAGTATCCAATTAATTATAATAGTTCATTGTTCTGATTATATTTTCATGGTAACATTAATCTAAATGACATTTATTTATTTATCCATTCACTGAAAATAATAAACGTATTAGCTAAAAACACAGACTAACGTCCAAAACGTCTTTATACCTTATTTTGATAAAGTTCGATCAATCTAATCTAACATTAAACTAACCAAAAATATCTGTTTTCAAGTGCATATGAATCTAACATAGTGGGTTAATTATTTTGGACTCCTTATGCAAATTGGGGAAGGAATGGGAATGGCTTGAATGGAAAGAATTGGGGGAAAAATAATAATTTCGAGAATCCAATGAAAGCTATAAGAATAATAGGCTTACTGAAGACTCCTGCTACTGCAATTGTACGACTGCAATGTCTAATTAAATTATTCAATCTTCAATAGGATTGGCTAAATCATAACCGATTCAACAAATTTCCTTCCGCTACTACTGTATATGTTCAGTGGTCAGAAGTCAATTTCCATTTTTGCAGTAGCAGAAGTCTTTCAATCTGAATGTTTAATGAGCTCAGTTACTAACAAAATAATGTGTGCCCTATTGCTTTTTCTAAGGGTGAAGCTAACATGAGCTCATAATCTTGTGCGTGGGTAATGAGATAGATGATGATGATAATAATGAGAGATGACGATTAATTTTCAGGTAGTCTGGGCCACCTTATTCATAATATGATAGCACGCATTAACTCAATGAACTAACATGAATGATTCTTTTTATTTCATAACTCACCATCAAGGAACAGGTAGGACGAAGTATTCTTCAGATTCGGAACCATGGGCAGCACAGTCTCATAAGACAGAGTCTCCAAATTGTTGTCTCTCAAATCCAGAAAACGTAGATCACGAAGTGGTACTAGCAGTCCAGCATGTATCGACTGCAGCCGATTCTCGCTCAAAATCAGACGATTCAGGTGTTTCAATCCCGAAAACGCTTTCTCGTTGATATACTGCAACCGGTTACTCTCCAAAATCAACTCCTCCAAACGCGGCATCTCGGAAAACGTATTCTCTCCAATCAACGACAACCGGTTTTGATGCAAATCCAGCCGTTTCAAGCGAGACAATCCAAAAAACGTCAACGAGTTAATAGTTGTCAACTGGTTTCCATGTAGTTCCAACTCCTCCAGTTTATTCAACTGGGAAAACGCACGATCGTGTACGGTTGTCAGGTTGTTTCTATCAATATACAACTTTGTCAAACTAGGTATATTCACGAACACGTCACGCCTCAACTCAACAATTTGATTTTCTCCCAAAGTGATCACTTTTAATTCGGGTAGATGGCTGAACGAAAACGGTTCCAAGTACGCAATTTGATTTCGTGTCAGTTCTAGGTCTTGTAGTAGGGTGAGATTTGAAAACGCGTGGGATCCAACCCTCTCAATATTCCCATAAACGATTTCCAACGTTTTCAACTGTTTCAAACTTCTCAACGCCTTGCTGGGTATGAAATTCGGGGTGACGACAGCTCTGTAATGGAATTCCAACTTTTTCACCAGTGGCAACGCTTCAAAACGGTTCCAAATGAACGAATCCTCCTTTTCTCCACTGCTAAAGATCAGACAATTGACAGATGTAGCGTTGTGGGGATCATCGCACATACAGTAGATGTTCAAATGTCGATTGGCGGGTAATTCGCAGATGTTGAGCATGTCGTCCGATTCTTGGAGGTTGGCGTTTTTTCGGTCTGCGATTTTTGAGCGAGATGATGTAGAAGTGGCGCTGATCGAAATGATGAAATTGCAGATCAGCAGGAACGCAATGGTTCGCCAGCGGGTTCTCGAGTGGCGAGTCATGTTGGCGGTTAGTGATGGAGAGGACCTGGAACAAAAATCGGAAGGATTTGTTATTATAAATCAACAGAGAACTAAATAACTTACATTTTTGTCAAATTCAGAAGAGCAGCAATTGTTTGCTTGTTAATTCAATATCGATTTGCTCTGTTTCCAAAGAAAGGTGAATGTATAAGAAAGAAAGTTTTAAAAGTACATGGAAGAAACTTTCCCAAGAAAAAATGAAGATTGTGTTCCAAAAAAACAAGGTAAACGATACATTTAATATCAATCTGTTCCAGCCACTTTTCTGGAATTCAGTTTGATAATAGTAGAATTTCTGTTTCCTGTACTTAGTACGTTTTGTTACTACCGTATCTTGATATTGTTTGCTTGTGAAAAAGGATGTTTTTTGAAAGCAGGTTTCAAAAGGTTTTGTGGAAAGCAGAATGATTTCTCGAAAATATAACTTGAAGGAATATTGAAGGAGTCTTGGAGATTGAAAGAATTAAAAGATTGTAGCAGAATTATTATTAAAGATTATGTATTGGGGAAACGTGATGTATCTTGAAGGAATATAAAATACACAACACACTAACCAGACACTGGAGAATAAGAAAGTATTTAGCGTCTGGGAACTGGGAATTGATTGGAGAATTGTACAAAAGAGAATTTACTTATTCTCTCATCAATTTTATCAAGAAGATGTAACTTTTGAGTTTATCAATAATTTTGTTGGGTCTTTTTTGCTCCATGCGATGAATCAGAGAAATATTATTATTATTATTATCTTCCAGAAAACCCTTAAAAACTGATGGATGAGGAAAATCACAATCTTCCAGTTTTTCCCGGATTATGAACAAAATCCAGTTTCATTAATTCCGAGAGATAAATAGTGAGGACGAATCCTAATTTCCATCTCGCTAATTATTTAAATAAATTTCTATTTTATTATGTTTTTGTTCCAATAAATAAATGGAATAAAATAAAATACTCCACATCACTGAGTAAATTAGATCCAACATAAAATAATTTACATCAGAGAACGAGCAAGGCAATAATATTTTAGGACAGACAATTTCACAATGGCGTGCAAAATGAAACATAGTGAGTTGTACTCGTTTCCACCTGTACCTCCATTTCAGTAGCCTGTCCAAGAAAAGGAGACACTCTGGCAAGATGGGGAAATGACTGCAGCTCGGTCAATATTGATTCGAAAACTGAGCATTTGGTCTCAAATTGTAGATATGAATGTTTCCTACAATTTGAAACCTAATTTTCAAGTTTTGCACCAATATTGACCGAGCTGGAGTCATTTTCACATTAGCCAGAATGTCTTCTGTGCTTGGACAGACTACCTCCATTTCAGTATTGCAGAGACAAAGTGAAAATACCCTGGAAACTCGCGACCAAGATGAGCAAACGCTCGAGGAGTTATTGAATAACATTTTTCCGTTGTCAGATTCTATTCAGAATATCGCTGCGCCGGTATTTTGTTTCATATTACGATCATAATCTTGAGTGAACCACTTTTTCAACTGTCGCAAAAACTCTAACCTGCTTCGCTTATATTCCTCACCGTTTATAATACAACATTTTCCCCAGGGCTGCAATAAGAACAAGATCGGAGTAATGTGACATCCATTTTGTGTAGCGTTTATCGGATTACAGGCTAATATATGGAGTTTTGGATTTTCCAACGGAAATTGCACAAGATATATAAAAAACTGTAGTTTGAGAATGTGATTGAGTATATGAATACTGTACATGAATAGGACTCAAGTATATAAATACTATAGATAGGACATGTATATTACTAAAAATAGATATATACTATGCTACAGTCAATAATATTTCGAGTGGGAATTTGCTCCAAGACTGATACCAAGTCACCAAGGCTTTAGTCTGTTCAAGCAAAGAAGGCCTTCTGGCAAGATGGGGAAATGATTTGGGTCAATATTTGTTCAAGAATTTTAAATGTGGTCATAATAGTAGATTGAATTGTTTCCTAGAATTAAAGATCAAATTGATAGTTCTTGAAATATTGACCGAGTTTGAGTCATTCTCCCATCTTGCCAGAGGGTCTTCTTTGCCTGGACAGACTATACCAAGTATGAATTTTGTATTTTCCACAAAGATGGTATGTCAGAAAGATAGTAAAAACCTAGTGGTTCCACTTCTCATTGAAAATAATATCAAGAAGATGAAATCTTATTCAATTATTTTCAAATAAGAATAACATTACAATAATGATAACAATTTTCAAAGTCAATTACATCGCTTGCTTTCCTTGATAAGAGTACAGTGCTTGGAAAAATAATCCCCCTACAACTAACTGCATCATCAACTCAAGCAATGTCCACACTTGCTGGTCAATGTTTGAGTAAGCATGCTTCAAAGCACAATGAAGCATGCCATGCAATACAAAAGATCGACCAAGTATCCATGTGATGCTTGGCAGCATACCATGCAGCACACAAAATAGACCAGAGTGGACATAGCTAATAACACTTCAACACCAACTAACAGAGTTCTCTTCTTGATAACAACAGGTTCAATTCAATGCAAGTGGACAAAATTACTGAGCTTATGACTTGGTAACCGAAACTTGCCTCGTCTCCCATATGGGTCAACAAGTATAGTCTGTTCAAGCAGAGAAGACATCCTGGCTAGATGTGAAAATGACTCCAACAATGTCGATATTGGTTTGAAAATTATTAATTTTATCTCAAACTATAGGAAACATTTTGATCTAGAATTTGAGATTTTATTGATAATTTTTGAACCAATATTGATCTAGCTGTAGTCATTTTCCCATCTTGTCAGAATGTCTTCTTCGACTATACCTAGATATGACTACTCCAAGTGTTGGACTTAAAGTGAAGGTCTTTAAGAGAAGGTCTCTAAGTGAATGTGGTCTAAGCCTCCGGGCAGATTCACTAAGTCCGCACGGGACTTACAGGGAGCTTAAAGTGCACCGGCTGTAAGCCAAGTCCCAGTTTTGAAGTACCAGCAATTGTATGGGGCAGTTCACATCAGTGTGTGTGGTCAGTGGGAAAAGCTTTTCAACTCTGTTATAGTCTGTCCAAGCAAAGAAGAGCCTCTGGCAAGATGGGAAAATGACTCAAGCTCGGTCAATACCGGTTCAAAAATTATCAGTTTGATCTTGAATCGTAGAAAACTATTTGATCCACTATCAAGACACATTTATAATTCTTGAACAAATATTGACCAAGATGGAGTCATTTTCTCATCTTGCCAGGGGGTCTTTTTTGCTTGGACAGACTATACCTGTTGAAAGATTTTCATTGTGCAGAGAGAGTACTTGTATCTCTGTTAGACAAGCTCTTCAATTCCATTTTCCATTCTTGTTATTAGTCTGACCAAGCAAAGAAGACATTTTGTCAAGATGGTAAAATTACTCCAGCTCGGTCAATATTAGTTCAAAATTATAAATTGAGTCTCAAATTGTAATTAGAATACTTCCTACAATTTGAAAACTAGTTTATAATGTTTGAACGAGCTGGAGTCATTTCCCCATCTTGCCAGAATGTCTTCTTTGCTTGGACAGACTATAATTCTCCACACATCGTTTAAGCCTCCATCAAAAGTTCACTTCATTTGAGCCTCATTTCCATTACTACAATAATGTCGGACAGGCACATGTTCCTAAGTTGTAATAGAAACACGGAGTTGTATATACTATAGAGCAACGCACACTGGTCGTCTGATGTTTCATTTGCGTTGCTCCATACAACTACGTGTTTCTATTGCATCTTGTGCCCGACATGTGCCTGCGACTTGTAGTAATGCAGACCTAGCTTTGGTAGAAGCTTACATTATAAGCCCGCTCTAAGTTCTCGTCAATTCTCTACACATTGTTATAATCACCTCCATTTTATTAAGTAGCAGCTTAATGTCCATTTTCAGTTCTTGTTGATCTCTCTTATCTTCTTCCTTCTTTTTGTACTTTCCTCATTTCTTCATTCTCCTTCTACTCTTCAATTCTCTTTCCAATCGTCTCCTAATCTTTTCCCTTTTTTCTCATTCAAAATATAATTTCTCCTTCTTTCAATTCTATTGTATATTCTACCTCTTTTCTCTCCTTTATTCCCTCTTTTTCCACCTTTCTACTTCTTCTTCTTCTTCTTTTTCTTCCTCTCATTTTTCATTCTCCTTCAACTCTTCAATCCTCTTTCTAATCTTCTCCCTTTTTTCTTATTCAAAATCTCATTTTCCTTTTCAATTCTATTCTCTATTCTACCCATTTTCTCTCCTTAATTCCCTCATTTCCCTCCATCTCTTCAACTTCTTCTTCTCTTCCTTCTTCTTCTTATTATTATTCCTCTTCTTCTCCCTCTTCCTCTTCCTCTACTTCTTCTCCTTCTTCTTCCTCCTTTCTCCTTCCTTCCTCTCTTCTTCTCCTTCTTCTTCCCAACTTCTCCTTCTTCTTCTTCTTCTTCTTCTTCTTCTTCTTCTTCTTCTTCTCCTCCATCTTCTCTTTCCTTTTTGTACTTCTTCAATTTTAGTTCTTCTTCAATCTTTCCAAACTTCTTGAATTATCTTATTCAAAATCTCATTTTTTTCCAATTCTATTCTCTATTCTATCTCTTTTCTCTCCTCAATTCCCTCCTTTCTCCCCATCTTATCCTCTTCTTCTTCTTTTTCTTCTACATCACACCTTCTGCCATTATAGCGTAGGGGTTGATCTCTCCACATTGTTGAAATCTTCAATAGAACTTTACTCAGCTTGGAGTCCATTTTCAGATTCTATAGTCCATTTCTAGTTCTTGAAATCCCAACACATTGTTGTGTTTCCGCAATGTACAAGAACTGAACATGGAATTCAACCTACCATAAGGACCGATTAAGTAGTGGAAAACATTCTCTTCCTACAACAAGGAGCAAGAATTCAATTTTTTCTGTTAGTACTCTTTAATTTAACTTCGAGTAGAAAATTCCTCAACCATTCACTCAACACTTCACACAGTAAAAAGTTCACCATTCAGTAAACTTCAGGGTGATTTACCCTATCTTCTTATTGATCTCTCCACATTATTGAAATTTCCATCAAAGTTTTATTTTGACTTCACGCTCCTTCTATAAATAGATAATGTTTAGTTCTCATTATAAATTATAGAAACAATTTTCATTGTGAGTTCACACTCCTTTTTGACATTCAAAGGTTGTTCTCAACCATTCAATATGTATGATAATTTACTCATTTCAATTATTTCATAGTCATGAGAACAATTTGAACTCCATTCGATCGAAACCAAATTCCATCTCTAAAACTATCTCGAGAATTTTTTCCAAATTCTTAAAAATAGAGCTCTATCTGAAGACACGTTCTATTATAAGAACTCATGTGAGATATTAAATATTTTTCCTTTATCTCCAAGTAACACGAGTTAGCATTGTTACTGATATGACTAGTTGCAGGGAAAAACAAGAAAAATAGAATAAGTGGCTGGTGTAGTTTACGCAAGCTGAGAAGACACGCCGTTTCCATCTAGAGTGTATTGTAAGGGCGTGTCTTCTCAGCTTGTGCAAACTATACAACAGACTGAACGCCATGTGAGCCCTGGATAAGATATATGACTCTGAAAGCAAGTATGTAGTTTATTGAAGGTGTTATCTATAGATATAGAAATGGTAGTAATGGAAGAACAAGAAGAAGAAGTAGAAGAAGAAAAAAGGAGTTTAAAAACATGGCACGTGACTTGTATTAGCTTTTCTTACCCTCCTCGATTTTCCTCCCCACCTTTTCTACTCTTCACCATTCCAATTCTCTTATTGCTTCTTCTTCCTCATTCTATTTCTTCCTCACCATCTCAATTATCCTCTTTTTGGTCTTCTTCTTCATAATCGAATGTTCTTTTACCCCTGATCTCTATTCTCGTTCCATCTCCTCATTTATTAAGTATATTCTCCTGCTTCTCTTACCCTTTTTTCTCCAACCCTTCTTTATTCTCTCTATATCACCCTTCCTCGTTTCAAACATATTCTCATATATTAATTTGATAGAAATTGATCATCACCTGAACATATTTTCAATTTCTTTCCTGATCCCATTCTCACTAGTCTTCAGCTTCTTCCCCTTTCTATTTCTACATTAGTTATTCCTGTTGTTCTCCTTCTTCTATCACCTCTTCTATTTCCATCTCTCTTTATTCTTCTTCTTTTTTCTCCCTCTGTACCTTGTCGACCCAACGATTTCTCAATACATTATTCTTCTTCCTAATTTCAATTTTCTCATTCTAGCTTGAAGTTCTTCCTCTTTCTATTTTAGAATCTTATTCTCATTCTTTCTCATCTTGTTCTTCTTCTTCTTCTTCTTCTTCTTCTTCTTCTTCTACTACTTCTTCTTCTTGTTTCTCTTTCTCTTCTTCTCCTTTTTCTCGTTTTTCTCCTCTCCTCCTCCTTTCATCCTTATTAGTAGTCTCTCTCTGTTCTCTTCTCATCAAACATCATCCTATATTTTTCATTCCTATCTATCTGATGCTTTTTTCACATACCTCCTCCTCCTCCTCCTTCTTATATTTCATCTCCTACTTCTTTTCCTTCTTAACCCAATTTTTCTGCCTCCACCTTCCCTCACCCTCTCAATAGTGTGTCTGATCAGAACCTATAATCAGCAGTATTCTTGGTACAATAAGGCTGCCTCTGCTGCTATCCTAATTCTCAGAAATATCGGCAGGTTTCCAAATTGATTGTAAGGAAGAGAGAGAGAGAGAGAGAGAGAGAGAGAGAGAGAGAGAGAGAGTGAAAGAGAGAGTGTGAAAGAGATGGGAAGAGCAATAAGATGGCAGAAAGAGAGTTTCATAAAAATAAATGGAGGGATTGATTGGGTGATTGATCAAGAACTTCAACGAGAAGAACTTCACCTCTACTTGCTCTGACTCTGAAGGGATTTTGAAACCTTGTTCGAGAAACACTGGTATTAGCTATGGTTCATAGGTTGAAAATTTTATTTCAAGGTTTTTTTCAATAACTAATTTCTGATATTTGATAAAATATAGATGAGAATTATGTGGAATCATAACCTGAGAAAAGAATGAATACTCTCATAAATTTATTTCAATTGTTGAGTTCTCTACTTTCTACTTAGTTTTAACAATTTCCACAGGAAATATATGGAACTGAGTGAGCAGATCTTAAATATAAAATTGATGAATAATTCATTAAACAGAACCAAGCTTCAAGCAAAAATACTTCCTTATTGTAAGTGTTAACACTATATTTTCTTGAATATAGGAAGTTCCATGCAATAAAAAGCAAACAACAGACCCCAATTTGAAGGAAAATTCCCTCTATATTTTAAATACCTTTAACAAATAAATATTATTCGACATTCAGTAACATTGAGCTGTCAATCCACAACCATTTCCACATAATATCATTTGCCTCCTAGTACACCCCTAGATTGATATTACAGCTGTAGCTTATTGCTTATTATTAATAGGGCAGGAGACAATGCATCCCTGTGTAGCATGGCGGACAATGCACTGTTGGTATTCGCTTTGAACCAATTGTCTCCTCTGTAGATTCCGTGTGAGAGGTCTAATCTGATTCTGAATGCATGTCTTGCTGTCTATAGTCTGCTCAACCTGTGAAGACACCCAGTTACAATATAAAGTGTATTGTAACAGAGGGCCTTCTCCTATTGCGCTTCATGGAGATCACACCAGCACATGACCTCATGTCACAGCAGACTTGACTTGATTAGGGTCGTGACTTAATTAAGTTTGTACTTAATATGCCAGCCTTGGTCTTAATGTGATACCCGTATGGAGTGCCGGGTTGAAATATGCGGGGTTTAGTGTGAAATTTATTTATGACGGTTGTCTATCCAATTTGAGGAGTTGTTTGTTGATTGAGTAGAGATTTAGTTTAGATTTAGATTTAGTAGAGTCTATTGTTTTGAAGGAAATTATTTGATGTAATTCGGTCTTGTGCAGTGAATTGTGCAGAGATAATTGTTCGACTTTGAGAGGTTAATTATGAAATACCTTACAGTATTAAATTATTCTCACAGTACTGGTCAATGGTCCATTACCATTTTGTAAGCTGATATTTTTCTTATTTTTTCCAAGTTTTACTATCAATTTAATCGAATTTATACTTAAGTGGGATCAGAAACTTTCAATATTATGTGATACGACGATAACATAAAATAATTTCTCAAGAATATTTCATAATTTACAGAAAAAATATAGAGATATAATTAAAAAGTAGGAATGTTTTAACGATTGATTCAGGAACAAGGACAAAAAGAATATTGAATATTGATTGATTGTTTCTGCCGTCGCGAAAATGAAGTTATCAAAATAAACTTCTGTAAATTATATGGTAATCAACAGAAAACTTGTAAAACTGCTGGGAATTAGATGAAAGTGATATTGGATTATCGACTGAAATTCCTTTATATGGTAAAAGAAGTCACTATGACGATACTAATTGAATTTTATTCTTACCAGAAAATAAATTATTATAATACATGAAATGGATCGAATAAATAGAATAATGGAGATGAATGAAATAAATAAAATCTTTTTATTATTTATTCATTGAATATTTTTTTTATATTGAATATTATCATAGCAATTACCATTGACCATAAACCTAATCAACCATTATCAGGATTGGGTTGGTTGAATGTTGTTTTCAATTCAATTCAATGGAAAATCGAAGAAGGGTAAGTGGAGTGTGGTGTTTGATAATTCAATAATAAATTCAATTCAAGGAACTTCAAGTGATTTTGAACTTTAATACTTTGTCAAGAAAGAAGTCATCACGCCTCATAAGACTCATTTCCTCCCTCTCAAAATTCAAGTAATAAATTGTCCCAAGATCTTCTCCCAATATAGGTCAACTTATTCGGAAGCAGGAGTGATCAGTAGCTCATTGAAAGCAAACAAGATATTTTTGCAAGATTAGAAAATGCCTCCATCTTGGTCAATATTGGTTCATAAAATTATACATCTGTCTCAAATTGTAGAAGAAATTCTGATCTACAATTTGAGACCAAATTGATAATTTTTCAACCAATATCGATCGAGCTGTAGTCATTTTCCCATCTTGTCAGAATGTCTTCTCTGCTTGGACAGACTGTAGTTGCAATTTGGACGCGTTCCCAAAACCTCAACCAAACTATACTCTATTTAATGTAACTTCTGAATTGTAATACATTGTATTCCCTATCTTAAACGTGCTACGCCAATATTGGAGTTACATCTGTTACATGATAAACAGCGGACTCGGACCATCTCCAACTTCAACAAGGTGAAGTAAGGTTAGGTTAGGTTAGGTTTAGTCTGTCCAAACAAAGAAGACATTCTGGCAAGATGGGAAAATGGCTCCAGGCTCCAGCTCAATGAATTTTGATTCAACAAATATAGATTTGGTCTCAAATTGAAGAAAACATTCTGCTCTACAATTTGAGACCAAATTTATAACTTTTGAACCAATATTGACCGAGCTGGAGTCATTTTCACAACTTGCCAAAATGTCTTCTTTGCTTGGACAGACTGTAGGGCTAGGTTAGCTCAGGCATGTTTGTCCGTTCGCAAACTCAGCAACGTAAACAAAACTTTAAAATTATCTGCAAACTGAATAAACACAGTTGGCACAGTAATGTGGCAGTTATGTTGACAATTGGAATTTGTCAAGTTTAATTAATTTGGGTCGTTTTTCATCCAGAGAGATCATTTAATTCCATTACAATATTTACAAACTGAATTATTGCTAGTGCTAGTTCCGCTTGTCAATATCAATCATGAATCATTATGGTAGGAAAAAGATTATTAAACTTTTTCAAATACTGTATGCAAACAATTTTATGTACTGTTTATGCATTTCCTATGTTAATAGATGGATAAGCATAAAACATAAATGATAATAAATAGAATTAAAGTCACAGTACTCTGAGTGTTTTTCTTAAATCACAACATGTTTTGCTCTTCTCAGAGGTATTCTCTAGTGTGAATATTTAAATTTCCGAATGCCACGTTTACACCGGAATGTTAATAACTTTTTTAAATAACGTATTAATATCTGGTACCGAGCTTCGCTCTGAAGCTGCGGCCGAACTGTTGAATTACATAAATATGTTATTGTAGAAAATCAAGGAACCTCCTTGTAAAAAATGAATTCAAAATTGATAATATGATCACCTCTCACAATTTTTTGACAGTCATAAACATGTGTTATAGACTTGAATGTAACTACATTTACTTCAGCTGGATAGCGTTGGTCAGCTAACGATAACAGCCATTACACGCAGTACTTGGGATTAAGCCTGAATTAGGAATATTTTATTCTTCTATTAATCCTGCTAGAAAGTTTTCCCGGACATGAGACCTGGTGCAATCTTATTTTTCCATCACGGTTATATTGCATTTCAAATTTCGAGGAAATCGTTAGAGCCGTTTTCTAGATCCGTGGTTCCACAAACATACATACATACAGAAATTGCTCGCTTAATATAATAGGATATGAAAAGTTATATAATATATAAGTCTATATAATCCTATTATATTAAGCGAGTAATTTCTGTATGTATGTATGTTTGTATATATGTTTGTATATTATATTAAGCGAGTAATTTCTGGATGTATGTATGTATGTATGTTTGTATGTGGAACCACGGATCCAGAAAACGGCTCTAACGATTTTCTTGAAATTTGAAATGTAATATAACCGTGATGGAAAAATAAGATTGCACCAGGTCTCATGTCTGGAAAAACTCTGTGGCAGGATTAATAAAAGAATTAAATATTCCTTATTCAGGCATAATACCAAGTACCCTACTGCGTATAATGGCTGTTATCGTTAGCTGACCAACGCTATCCAGCTGGAGTGAATGGAGTCACATTCAAGTCTATAACACATGTTCATGACAATCAAAAAATTGTGAGAGGTGATCATATCAATTTTGCAATTATTCTTTACAAGGAGGTTCCTTGATTTTCTACAATAACATATTTATGTAATTCAACAGCTCGACCGCAGCTTCAGAGCGAAGCTCGGTACCAGATATTAAATGTTATTAACATTCCGGTGTAAACGTGGCTTAAGAATGACTCTTACGAGACAAAACATGTTGATGTGTTTATATAAAAATTACTAAGCATACCAGCGAGAATAGAATATAAAATGTATTCTATTTATATTTTATTCTCACTGAAGGATACTGTTTTTCCAATTTTATTCATTAACATGTATATGTATGTATTGTATACTGGTTTTTATTTTATATGAGAATCTCAGTACCCTTTTCAATTATTTCTATTATCACATGACGTGTTAGACAATTTATAGTCATTTTCAAATGCAAATGTATAAATAAAGAAAATATGTATAGTATAATATTGTATAGCTTGGTGCTTGAAAAAGAATAATATATCCAATCATATTTGATCAATCAATATTAGAAGTTTGATCCATGGAAAATCTATGACTTGTTCCTACTTCAAACAAATGCAAAATAACACAGTAAGAAAATAAAATTTTCAATTCTGATGGAAGATCGATACTGTATGACAATAACTCATCTTACTGCAATTCCATCACAGTACAACACAATACCGACTCATATATCGCCGATATCATTTGATATACTGTTATCAATTGTTAGACCCATTATCAGTTGCCCAATCGTCATGTTATTCCAGCAGTAAAAACTTCCGAAATTCCAAAAAACACGAGAATTTAATGACATGGGGAAAAGAGAAACGTGAAAAATCGACTCCACAGAAAACAACACAACGTTCAAACAGTTTTTTGTCGAGCTCAAATGAATATTCATTCTGAATTCATTCAGATATCAGGCAAGACTTGTGATGTGGAAAACAATATACAACAAAACTCTGCTTCGAATGTGAAACATATATGCCAACATTCCAAAATATGCATATCATTAATATATCTGTATATGTCTTTCATATCCATATAAACTTCATTGGTATTCAGTTGTTATTGATATATCTGTATGTATCGACTTCATTAAATTCAGTATAGAGTTGCACGCACAAATTGAAACATTCCTGTACCATGAAAATTCTCTGTACTGAATATGAAACGTATCAATTTTTCACAAAGGTTTGTATGAATACAGACATCGGGATGACTTGTTTTGTTCATTTGAATTTTTGTACTAGTTATGCTGGAAAATTGTGTCATGGGAGAATAATAAGGAAATTCAAGAGAGAATTGTTGATATGAATTTTGTTTCATAAATTGAAAACCTTGTATTAGTTTTCCATCCTTTCACTGTAATTTGACAATACAGTTTCATGAGTTCATCCATCATTCACGTACTGTATATAAATATAATAACAGTAATTTCTTGATTAGAACAAATTAATAAAACGTTATTTCCCAAATTCAAACATACATTAAACGTACATTGCAGGGTATACACTCCTATATCTGGGGAGTGCACATATAACATGGGGGATATAACATGAGTATATTGTTTATCGATTTCATGGTATTTCATTCAAATAGTAAACAGCTGTTTACTACTGTTTACTACTACTTTGTACAAATATATGTAAAATTGTCAGCCAATATAATCACGTTCATTTTGAGCTATTATTCACATCATTCTTCATGAACTGTTATTATGATGATTATTATTATTACATCCATATAACATCTGTTACAACTATATTACATCGATACAACTATATTATTAGTTGGTTATATTGGCCACCGCCTATCCACATTTATGCTATACATATATTATTGTTATGTATACATGTATACACACGTGTTAGCCGCCATCTCAAGTCTGATGTGATTGTGGCCAACTAATCTACACAAACCAACCATGAAACGATACAAGCACAAGACCAAACATCTACTATTACATCATAGCCAGCAAAGCTCAGCACCATCTTGTCCTATTATGCTGTGTTCTATGTTCTACATGTTGTCCTATTATATATGCTTGACCGCCGGCGGTGTTACCTTATTTTCACCAGAATTTAATTAATATTTAAAAATAGAATACTTCTATTCATCTTGCAGTTTTGGTTGAGATTTAATGAACGGTTGAGTTGAATAAACGTTGAAAAAAAAGAAAAAATTAACGGTGTATTTTTTATGATGTTGATGATCAATAATTAGAAAAGTAATGCTTCGACTAATCAGGAAAAGATTTTTTTAAACATTTCCTCTACTTAGTCTTCACTAAATTTATATCAATTCATATCACTCATCCATCCCATTGCCCACGCACAAGCCTGTGAGCTCATGTGGGCTTCACCCTCAGAAAAACAAAACTTTATTAACATTGAATTAGTTACTTTGTTTTATGCAGAGTTCAGCGTATATTTCTCTATTCTGGAGAAAAGAGCCCATGAAAATCGTTCAATATTTCAAGAAGCAGTGATAGAAAGAAGTAGGATTTTCTAAATTTTTAGAGACTCAAGTTCACAATCAAAACGTTAAAGCTTTAAATTATGTCTGTCTAGGAAAACGTCTTTATAAAAAATATGAAGGAAAATCATTGAAAATTACAATTTTTGAGAAAATTAGAAAATATTATGGTTGATGATGATTATTATATATTCCAATTTCTTTCAGAGAATACTGAAATTCTGATTTTCATGGAAAATTGATAGATCACGATAAGAAAAAATACAGAAATTCTGTATTATAATGAGAAATTAATTTTCCTATTCATCAACAGTATTCACTAAAGTATCCAACAGTATTCATTGAATCCCAATTACGGCTCAAAGTTTATTAATTTAGCAAGTTTATAATAGTTTAGCAATTACGGCTCTAAAGCATTACACTATAGGATATTCGTTTATGGAAAAATAATGCCGAAGTATTTTCCCCACAATACAGATATCGAACTGCTATCATGTCTCTATATTGTAGAGTGCAACTTATTTTCACAAACTATGTACAGCAACTTCTCTTTTCGATTCGGAAATTCAGAAATGTTGCCCCCTAACGGAGAGTTAGCTCTTCATAGTGTACAGTAAACGTGATAAATGGCATTCGTGTTATCCGTGCAAAATCTCTCTCTTGAACGTTTTCTCATTCCATTTTCTTACTGTCTTGTTCAGTTTCTCACTTTCTTATACACATTTTCACATCCTCCATCCTTCTTCTATCTTCATTCCTTTTTCAAGCATCTTTTCTCTCTCAACTCACTTCAAATCTAACAACCTCCTCTTATCTTTAAACCGTGTATAGTCTGCCCAAGCAAAGAAGACATTCTGGCAAGATGGGAAAATGACTCCAGCTTAGTCAGTATTGGTTCAAAAATGATGGATTCAGTATCAAATTCTAGATCCGACTGTTTCCAACAATTTGATACCAGATTTAAAAACAGTATTTACAGAGCTGGAGTCATTTTCCCATCTTGCCAGAATGTCTTCTTTGCTTGAGCAGACTATACATCTTTTTCTCATCTCATCTTTCTTCTCTTGTTTTGTTCTCTTCTCTCTTTCTCCTTCTTTAATCTTCCCTACTACTGTAGTTTATCTACTAAACTTTTTTCCTCTTCTTTTCTTTTCCCCTTTACTACATTATCACTACTTCTTCTCTCCTCTTCGTGAACTCTCTCCTTTCCTTATCATCCCTTACTTTCTACCAGGTAATCATTCCCTCTCTTTCTACTTTTCTTATACTTTCTTCTCTCCCTCTCCCTTTTTTCCTACATCATGATCTCTTTCACACCTTTTCACCTTTCCCTTTTTCTCCTCTCTCTCTTCCTTCTCTTCTCCTCCTCCTCCTCCTCCTCTCCTTTCTACTGTAATACTACATTCTTCCTTTTATCTCTCCTTTTTCTTGACTACATTATCACTACTCCTGTCCTCCTCACCCCATCTTCTTCTTCCTACCATATGATCGCTCACTTTCTCTCTTTTACATTTTCTCATACTTCCTTCCCTCTCTTCTCATTCTTTCTTACTAACTTCTTTCAAACATTCCCTCTCCTCATCCTCACCACACTCTTTTCAAATTTCTTCTTTTTCTCGCTCCGTCCCCTCCTAAATCACATCCTCACTCAGTCTTTCTTCCAATCTTTCATTCAATCTCTCACTCACTATATCTCTCTCCTCTCTCTCTCTCTTCTATTCTTCCTCTCTCTTTCTTTCTAAACATTCTCTCTATCTCCCTTTCTCACTCTCTCTCTCTCCCTTGTTCTCTCGCACTCTCTCAACTTCAAGTTCTACTTGCAACACAACTATTAAACAACAGTGCCCAAGAGTCTCCTTTTCACCTGCTATTTATTTTGCAGCTTTCCTCCTTTTAGCAGGTCAGATTCCGTACAGCGATACTACTTTTACTCTCTTATAACTGTATCAAGTAAGAGAACACAGGTAGAGTCACCATTAAATTCAAGCCCTTGAAGCCAACTTCCCCATTATTATGTACATGATTCAACTTGAATACAACACCTGAGCGTAAGCTGTGTTTTGTTTCAAACTCTGATTGTTGAAGCGTTTGATGCATATCCTCCCACAATGCATTATGAACATTTCCACATCTTTTATCCTTCTCCTATCTTCATACCTTTCTTCCCCTGATTTTCGGCATTGTAAAATCAGCTAACCTCACTTTGCAAATATTTTGTGTCAATGAGCTTCCTGTACGATTGCGTATCAATTTTAAACTTTTGTATCACTAATGTGTATCAGAAAGCCGCCGTGTAAAGAGGCCTTTACAAATGAGCGTGAGTACAAACTGTTCACCTGAATCTTCAAAGGGTTATTACCATTTCTGTTGCTACTACATAAAACGCTTTATAATATATATAAATTCAAGGAGAGTTACCGTAACAAAAAGTGTAACAAACAACAAAAATGATGAAACCAGTTAGGATTCAAATATCAGCTCAGAATAAGCAATAAGCAATAATCTTGCCTTATTGGGCTTATTATTACCCAAATTGAACTAAATATAGATAAATATTGTCAAACTAAATATAAATATCAATGATGAGGAGACGATAAGCCTCGGTCCCGATAGCCCAAAAAGTATTTGTCATCTCTAATCATCATCCCTCTCATCAACCTACGCACAGGTTTAGGAGCCCATGTTGGCATCACCCTCTGGAAAAATTTTACCATCTAATAGCACGTATTGTCACAATACCTCTTATTTGAAAATTTGTGTTTATTTCTATAATTTTTCAATTGAATGTCGTTAACTAGCCCAATATCTTGTGAAAATGTCTGTAAGATTGTTTGGAATTGATGTAGTTCAACTAACATTGTAATTCAACTAAGATTACTAAGAATCGACCATCTTCCTCAAATCATTTACTTTTTTGAATAATTCTTGGAAATTTCCAATCCGAATATCATTTATCGATCCCCATTTAGGCCAGCATTTCGGGTCAATGCAACTGCAAAGTAACAAGTTTGCAGTCTGATAAATCGAACATTCGAAGCAGAATAATCAACAAGAGGACAATTCGCCGCCACCCATAGAAATAGCAGCACTGCACCGGATTCACCTTTGTAATGCTGAATCAATTGATTTCAACCTACACCCGATTTCAATTTCAACGACAAACCTTTTCGCTTTGAAGCCTTAGTCGCATGCCCTAATCCTAGGAACGTTGTCAAATAATGAGAATTGAGACCAAATCCCTGTAAAGGAGATGCGTTTATAACTGAACTGAATCATTGTAGAGGCGGTAATCCATAGAATAGAATCAATAGAGACTGGAAATTCAATACGAAATTTAATAAATGCACAGAGGATATTCACCGTTGCAGTAATATAAATGAAATTGGATTTTTTACCCTTGCTTACAGCTTACAAACGAAACAAAAATTTATGGTTGCTTGTGAGATTGGATTTAATCAGAATACAGTAGTTGTTCATGGAATTAATGCCACGTTTACACCGGAATGTTAATAACATTTGTTTATAACGTATTATCATATAGACTTATATATTATATAACTTACTATATAAAAGTTATTAACAAATGTTATTAACATTCCGGTGTAAACGTGGCTTATTAGTCCGCTAGCACTGCCAGGTCTGGGTTCGAGTCCCAATGGCATGGCTGTTGATCACCTCATCAATCACCTTGGCACTCAATTACCCACGCACAAGCTAGATAAAATGCTTTAGTGGGCATCATCCGCCAAAAAAATTGTTCTCAATAGTTTGCATTATTCAATGTAATGGTTCAGTTTCAATGAAATGTTCATAATGTGTTGGTTGTTTATTGTGCAAGATGATATTTTCTAGAAGAGATATTTTTCGAGTACTGCAGATAATTCCATAAGTAATAAGCAATGATTTTGTTCTATAATATTGATATAAATTCTGATAATGTTCGATCGTTCAAGGCCAAGTGTTAATGGAAAGTTTATAGTTATCCTTTCCCAAGACTGGACATTTTCATGTTCAAACTTCGCCTTTTTATTTAGATATTCTAATGTTCAACAAGTAAGATTGTAATCAAGTGGCATATCATTTGGATAATTTTTCTAAAATTTTTGTATTCATGTGTACCCCTTTTTGTTAAATAAATTATGGAATAACTTGTGAAAATTATATTATGAAGAAGCCTTATATTGTTTCATGAAAATGATAGGATAATTCGATTTATTGATAAGTTTTGCAATCTAAAAACTATATACTTTATACTAAAGTACTAAATAATACTAAAGTATAAAGTCTAAATGAAAAAAGTAATCTTATCTAATCGTCTTTATATTGCTGAATAGAAGCTCAGCTTGCAAAAACTATTTATCTCATTCCATGCTCTAGAATAAAGAATAGTAATAATGCTCTAGCTTAATAATAGCTTTTATTATATTTGAGCCTTATAGCTTCATTAAATGCTTATTAGCTTATAGGCTTATTAGCTTGGCTTATATGCTCTTTCTAGCTCATATCCGAATACCGTACCTTTCAATTATTATGTCTTGCAACAAGTCTCTGGGATTGTCGTGCAGTAACGTAATAATTATTCCTCTTTTGATAACGTAACATACCTACTCAATTTCCATCTTGTTCAGAATCCATCATTTAAGAAATTCGCAACAACATTATCAGTTCAGTAGCGGCGTCTCTCCTCTCGGTTAGGGAGGTGGAGTCTGTCCAAGCAAAGAAGATATTCTGGCAAGATGGAAAAATGACTCCAGCTCGGTCAATACTGGTTCCAAAATCATTAATTTTGTCTCAAATTGTAGATAAGAATGTTTTCTACAATTTCAGATCAAATCAATAATTTCTAAACCGGTATTGACCGAGCTGTAGTCATTTTCCCATCTTGCCAGAATGTCTTCTTCGCTTGTGAACGTCTAATTTAATCAGATTAATTCCGAGCATGAACTCACAGGATTAAACAAGTCAATTAACACAATCTGCCGTCTAATTAGACAAGTCTATTAGCAACCTAATAGGACATGTTCCCATGTTGATTGTATTTCAATTGGAACATTGCTGGCTTTGCTGCTGCTGCGTATGATAAGGTCCCAAATCATAGTGATATACGTCCCATATGCTAATAACGCCAACAATGTACTAATCTAGTTTTACCAGCACAGATTTCGGAGCGACATTGTTTTGTGATTGAGTCTACCTCAATGATCGTTTCAAGAACATATTGCGCTACTAATGTAATTCGTGTATTACATACAATGGTATTTGTGTGTCGTTATTGTGTTAAGAGGAAGCTGCTTCACTTACACAGTGAATATAAACTTATGGTATTATAATAGGTGTATATTTACTCCCAATATAGTTCGCAGCACATACTACAGTACTAAGAGAATAATTTGTGGACGAGATTATCATTATTATAAGAATTTATTATCTAGTTAGTGAAATGAAGTCAACTGATGTATGGAATTACTTTGGAGAATATTAATCAATTTAAAGAAGTCATCCTTGTCTCTAAGGTTTGTCAAAATAATACCATAATAAAATTGAAGAGCTGTAGAAATATGAAGGGGCTTGTGAAATATTATGTGATTTATATAAAATAAATTCAATAATATCCAAGATTAACAAGGGTGTTATCCATCCAGCCTGGGATAGATGAATAAAATTGAAATTATGAATGAAAACCTGAATAAAATTGAAATTCTGATTGAAAACCTGATTGAAATTCTATGAACATAAGTTATAAACACATCATTGACTTTACTTGAAGTGACTGGATTGTCTGAGTGAATGAATTTCTGAAAGACTGAATTGTTTTTAGAAGGCTATTCCAGCTCTTTTGTTGTGAAACGCATACATTTTGTTCTTGTTATATGAAGCTATTCAAATAACAAGGGACAAAGATAATTCAAGCGTAAACGGTACCTGAACCTAACAATGAAGTTCTAAGAATTTGAAGTGGATAACAAATATGATTTCTAATGATGACATTAGAATTCTAGGAATAACGGATTCTATTTAGTGACTTCTCAATAGAACAAAAGCGAAAACAGGTTATTAGGGAGGCAAAATGTCTGGTCCCAGTGCTCTGACGTACCGTATTACAAGTAAAGTATCGTATTATCTATTAATTCCATTGTAAAATCATTATGTGTGCTTCAAACCTTTTTGAGTTTCAGCCTGTTATTCAGAGCATTATTATTCCAAAGTGAATGCGAATGTAGTTAATAGTGGAGACTTTAAAAATCATGGAATTTCCCTATTCTCAAATTTAGCCCTTTTGTTCAGGAATAAACAGTTATATGTTGAATTTCACAACTTTTTAGCTAATTATGTAACAGAGAAATCTATTTTATAATGCTTCAACCACTTTTGTCGTGAATGGACAGTTGAATAATTATGGGAATGTCGGCTATGGATTTTTGTCGGAACTCCTATTTAGTAAGTTGAGAGTTTAACTCCTAACATACCCTAATAATAATAATCTCATTCTAACAAATAGAAACCCGAAATTGATAACGATAACTCATCATTTTAAGAATAAAAACCTATGTCTCAATATTCAATAATTCATTGGTAATGATTATTTCTAGTCTTGATATCCAATGTTATAATTTTTAAATTTTATTCCATGATATTTTCAAAATTTTATACAGTATATGAAATGATAATCTGGAGATCATTACAATGTCAAAGTGAAATATTCTGATCATATAATCTGAAGACAATCACAATGTCAAAGTAAAATATTCTGATCATATTCTTCAAAAATACAAACTACTGTATAACTAATGGAATTATCTACATCACCTCAACCAATGAGAACCCTTCTTAGCTACGTTTGACCTTAAAACTGTGTTACCTCTTAACTGTGTTAACCTGTGGAAGTGAGAGGAGGAATATATCTGTATCTGTAGAGCAAGTGAGAAGATACATGCAGGTGTTGTTATAGCCTGGTCAAGCAAAGAAGACATTCTGTCAAGATGGAAAAATGACTCCAGCTCGGTGAATATTGGTTAAAAAATGATAAATTTGGATTCAAATTGTAGACCAGAATGTTTTCTACAATTTGAGACCAGATTTATAATTTTTTAACCAATATTCACCGAGCTGGAGTAATTTTCCCATCTTGCCAGAATGTCTTCTTTGATCAGACTATACCGCTGGGTGTGAGTGAATCATCTCTCCTCTTAACGAGACGACCTCTTCCTTGTGGATTGCCATCCTTATGGATTGCCACCATCCTTGTGGATCCTTGTGGATTGTAAGCGCCCTTTGCACACTCGCCGGCTTACGATTTATGAACCACTAGACCCCTGAGAAGAGCGTTGGTACTCATTGAAATTGCCGCCCGTGTGCATAGCAAGATATAGGCTACATGTGTAGTATACCGTTCACTACTTGTGTAGCTTGTGCTATTCTATACTCAATTTGATGTAACTTCAGAATTGAAGTACACTAATAGGAGTAACTGTATTCCCTTCTTATACGTGCTACGACAGAGTGAAATATGCATGTGTATAATTTGATGTAACTTTAGAATTGGAGTAAACTAATTGGAGTAACTGCATTCCCTTCTTATACGTGCTACGACAGAGCGCTACGTGGTTATACATGTGAATAATCAAGTACGTTCTATGTGAATAATCTACTTGATGTAACTGCTGTTCTATATTCAGTTTGATGTAACTTTAGAATCGATGTACTTAGCTTCCTAATCTTTTACGTGTTACGAGAGAGTTAGATAGACTGGGTATAATCTATTTGATGTAACTTCCTTCTTTAAATTAATAATAAGTTATTTATAAGCGATAATACAATAATAATTATTGTTTTCTCATCTCATACATGTTACACCATGTCAGTGAATATAAATATATTTATATTCACTGGCCATAGTGAGGTTTACAGTAAAACATGTTACACCATAGCTTTCGTTAATAGTAGGCCCTGCCCTAATAATATGGCAACGTCGCACCGTAGACACAGTATTCCCATATGAAAGCATTAAGTACAGATACAAATCATGCATGTTGACTTGATTTTCTCTCTTTTGAGCATAATTTACATGGAATATGTTCATGAAACTCTTCGTATAGAATTCCTTTTGTGTTTTTTGTACTAGGTTGTGTTGGAGATGAGCAAGAAAGATTAAGAATAGACAATTATTTATTAATATAGCTTATGATTTTTAGCAAGTCAAATGTGAGAATACACACAAGAAACCTATCCGTTGGAACAGCTGATTGAAATGCTTTAAATGGACCCTATTTGATACTCTACATAGTTGCCAGTTTTTAAGGAACCATGTTGTCATGGCCTTCTATTAAAGGAAGCTATGGTTATACTATACGAGTATTTGATGGAGCTCTCAAATTGTACTACATTGTATTCCCATCTGATACTTGATCAGCCAAGACGGAGGATACCCTGATAAGAGTATCGTGCTATTATACTGTGGCTTACGGTATTTTAAGTTATAGAATTATATTTTATAGCGGTGAGCTGTACTAACCAGACCAACCCGCTTTGCGAATTTGGTTGGGAAAAGAGATTAGAAGAAAGACGTGCGAGTGAGAAAAAGAGAAATTGGAGAGACTGGAGAAAGAGAGAGGAAGTTAGTAAGAAACAGAGTTAGAGATAGAAAGGAAAATCTATGAAGAGCTTAGTAAACCCCATCTGATCATTTCCCCTTCTTCACGAGGAGGCCTTTAGTCCTTGGTTCAGTCCTTTCCATCCTCATGTCATCTGGGAAATTGATAGGGGAAGAATATGTAAACTATAATTTCCTTACTTCATCCCAACTGTATCCTCAGTCGATTCATCCTCAGCTTGGTTCTTCTTGGATGTTCTCTTATTTGTTCCTTATCTTGTTTTCCCAATTATTCGACTGCTTCTCGTTTTTATTATTCTTATTTACTTTCTCTTCATTGTTCTTTCTCTCCCTCCCACAAGTTACGTTTTTCTCCATCTTCAGTCTTCTTCTTTTCTCCGTTTCCATCTTACTTTTCCTTTATCAAAAGAGGCCATCTTTTGTTCTCATTCTCCTATCAGTTCCTTTCTTCTTCTTCTTCACTCTTCCTATGAATTTTTCATTTGTTCATCGATTCTTTCTTAATCCTTCTTTTTTGCATTTTTTGCTCATGTGTCTTCATCTCTCCTCAAGCTGATGGAGATTTGAAAAATTCTATTCTCATGTTTACTAATTTATAATTGCTTGACTTATCTTCCATTTTTGTATCTCCAACACACTGGCGGCTCGTGCCCATGGAACATTTGAAGTGCTATACAGTGAAAGATATGGGCACTTCACTTGTTTCGTGGGTACGAGCTGCCTGTGGTTCAAAACTGAACGTGGAGAATTTGTATTAATCTAGAAAGTGAATAATGGAGCCTTATCTTTCTCTCTGGCATAAACAATAATTCTGTTTCTATATTCTTCGAGTTCCCCTCATGTGACATCTATTAATACCTCTGTATCCAACCGTTACATACTGTATGAAACCTCTGTATTCAAACCGTCAAATACTCTGTATGAATCGTCAAGAATATCTATTTTCATCGTCATTTTCATACAATCAATGCACAAATCTGATTATCATACATACTATAAGAACCCTCAATCCCCACAACAATCCACCATATTTCACTCACCACCCAACTTGGCACTGGAGTATACATATATTCATCATACTATTATACCGTTCTACAAACTTGGCAAAGGTGCCTATTTCCCCATGCATTGTGGAATCCACTTCGGGATCATCTCACAAGAATATTTCACGTGCATATCTCTAAGATCATCTCCTATTCTTACCCCTTACAAACTTACACTTATAGTCTGTTGAAGCAGAGAAGACATTTTCGCAAGATGGGAAAATTAATCCAGCTCGGTCAATATTGTTTGAAAAATTATATATTTTGTTTCAAATTGAAGAAAACATTCTGATCTATAATTTGAGACCAAATTAATAATTTTTGAACCAATATTGATCGAGCAGAAGTCATTTTCCTATCTTGCCAGAATGTCTTCTTTGCTTGTACAGACTATACCTACATTCTACAACCCTTACAACTCTCTCTTACTCCCACTCAATTCAAAACCGATATAACTTTCTCACTCGCACTCACATCTTACAACTTTCACCCACCCTCAAACATCTTCAGAATCAAACTACAAACAGTTTCTGAGAACCTTTGTAGGTTTCCCTCCTCCTGAAGATTCTCAAGACACAGGGGCTCCTTGGCTGAAATCAGACTTTGGGATATGAAACTGCACCCCCCTCCACAGGGAACGCGAGATCCCTTTTTCAGTCACTGCCTGCCCCCCCCCGAAAACTTAAGACACAATCCCTTTGAAACACGCACGTTTTGGGGTGGGGGAGATCTTTGTTACCCCCCTCTAAAAACACAAACTCACGCTCGTCTCATGTACGTACATAACTCTTAACACTACATTAAACATCTCCAATATATCAGCGCATCTCATGATTCCCCTTCACAAAATCACATTCTACGTCTACCTCTCAATTTCTTTCGTCCTCTTCTTTTTTTCTTCCTCCTTTCTTCCCTTATTTTTTTCTTTCTTGTTCTTTCTGTTATAGTTGTTATTCTTCTTCTTATTCTACATTCACTTTTTTGTCATATTTTAGTACTTGGTCTTCTTCTCCTTCTACTTCTTCTTTGAATATTTCTACTGCTTCCCATATTCGTTTTTTATTTTTCTGTACCTCTACTCTCCCATCTCTACAATTCCTCTTCTTCCTCTCAATTATTGTAGTCTTCTTGCAAGCAACTTTACCCCACTCTTCTTCTTATTTTAAGTCTCCTTGTCACCTCATTCCATCCTACTTTCTTATCCTTATTTTACCTGTGTATATTCCACTATTTTCCTCAATCCATTCATCCACAAACTCTTACCACTTTTATTCAGCTTTTTTGTTCTTTTTCAACACCAGATTCTCAATTTTATCTTCCTTATCATAATTTTTAAACTCTCGCTTTCCCATATACTTTCATCATTAAATCTTCAATTTCCTTTGATATCACTGTCTTCTCCAGAATTATTCCCTTATTTCATTTTTCTTCTTCCTTTATAATCCATTGTCTCTCTCCCAATCATTCATGTATTTTTCTTTACTTAATTGTCCTTCTCTCTTCCTATTCCTTCTTTATCTTACTTTTCTCCTCTTTCTACTTCTCCATCATCATTCCCCTCTTTCATTTCTTTTCTTCCATTCTTATCTACTTTATTTCTTATATCCATTCTTCCTTTCTACTAATTACCCCTACTAAAACCTTTGTTTCTTCCGTCTATTCCTCGCATTACCTTCTCTCTCTTCCTACTCCTCCTTATTCACCCCCCTCTTCCTTCTACTTTCTCTCCTTCTCCCCATTCAATTTCTTCCTCCTCCACTCCCAATCTTACCCCACACCCTCCAACAATGCATAATAGAACAAGATCACACCCTCCCCTATCGTAATAACAATAATGCATTATTTATATGTCAACATCTCTCCATCCCAGTTATTATTTATACCTTGCTTTCCCTGTTTGAAAGCTTTTTTCCCTGCGTTAGGGTGTCGAGGAAACAGGTGTACGGTGATAACATGTTAACATGAACGAATGCTTTATGCCTGATATGGTCTGATCGAGCAAATAAGACATTCTGGCAAGATGGGAAAATGAGTCCAGCTCGGTCAATATTGGTTCAAAAATTATTTATTTGGTCTCAAATTGTAGAGAAGAACGTTTTCTACGATTTGAGACCAAATATATAAATTTTGAACCAATATTGACCAAGCTGGAGTAATTTTCCCATCTTGCCAAAATATCTTCTTTGCTCAGCCAGATTATACTTATGGGAAGATGTTGATGTTATTGGAAGTGCTGAATAACAATAAAGATGTCAGGTTCATACTCGTTCAGTTTTATAGAGTAATAGCACATCATAGGTCACCTTTACCCAATAAATTGATGAAAAATTGCTATTATCCCAATAACTTAAGGTGATTTGTTCAATGTCAAAATGGGTGATGCTCAGAATTTGTTAGTGCGTAATTAAGGAATATAAAAGTTGTTATCAAAGTAAGTACCTATGAGAATGATTTTGATCACGGAAAAAATACTGACAGCATTTTGAAAATCTAATTGAAAGGTGAACAGAATAATGAAACCAGAAACATTCATTTCCCTCCAATCATTTGGTGAATTAAGCATAGAGAAATTTATTCGATTCAACGAGGATTGTCCTGTTTATCATAAAGCTCTAACTCTAATTAATTGTTATGGATGTTTTCTTGTACATTACAGCATGGAAGATATAGTCTGTTCAAGCAAAGAAGACCCTCTGGCAAGATGGGATTGACCTCTTGCCAATATTGGATTGCCAATATTTGTATGAGATTTTATTTTATTTGTATTTTATAAGTATTATAAATGTGTTCTTAATAGTAGTTTCCTTCAATTACAGATCAAATTGATAATTTTTAAACCAATATTGACCGTGCTTGAGTCATTCTCCCATCTTCCCAGAGGGTCTTCTTTGCTTGGACACACTATACCTCAGAGGTTATTCTGAGACAAAAATAATCTCGATCATGCCTTTCAAAAATAGCTTGAGCACTCAACTATTGAAAACAAATAACCATAGAGAAAACAGTAGATAGCCGAGTTTGAATTCAACGTTTTTCATATAAAATGAAAATAATTCATGAATAGAGCTTGAAAATTCCTAAAAAAGTATCTCCCATACAGAAACAACAATTGGACTAACCCAACTAACCCTACATCCTGCCCCACTTCAGCTAGTTTGAAACTAGAATCCATTCTCGGAAAAAACTAACAATGTTTAATAATTTTCTCCTAGCAGTACTCCCTCTAGGCAATATAGGAATAAGTTTGCATCAATACAGTAGATAAAGGAACTTAGAGGATTATAAGAGCTTAGAAATGGAATGAAACTATACGAGCACTACATAGTTATAGAAGTATGGTTGTAGAGGATGAGTATATATAGTATGACACATTCCCAAGAGCATAGCAGTGAGTTATTAGTTTTAGTTTTAGTTTCGTTTGCGGTGGGGAAACTAGACTACAGGTTTCACCTTACTAACTTTTCTACTCTAACTTTATATTTGAACAAACAGGATCACCAGGGAGCCTGAGTTCTCGATTACATTTGAAATTGTTGATATTTGCATCCACTTGTCATAAATTTCTGGGTCGAATTTTGTCGACTATGGGCGATGCTATAGTCTGTTCAAGCGAAGAAGAATTTCTGGCAAGATAGATAAATGACTCCATCTTCATCAATACTGGTTAAAAATTTATAAATTTGGTCTAAAATTGTAGATCAGAATGTTTTCTACAATTTGACACCAAATTAAAAAATTTCAAATAAATATTGACCAAGCTGAAGTCATTTCTCCATCTTGCCAGAATGTCTTCTTTGGACAGATTATAGTTGGATGTGAAATTTGCGAGGGTTTAAGTGGGTGGAAACCAGGGTTCGGTGTAGTAGTTTGGATAGTTTGAAATAATTCAAGTTCACTCTATAGTTTGAATAGTGAAATTAGAATTTGCAATATAATATAATAGTTCAGCTAATAAAATGTGTTTGTTGTACAGGTTCATGAGCTGAATTGATGTTGAAGTGGAGTCGAATAGGACAGGTAATTTTATACATAATTTTGACTTTGAATGAAATTTTGGACTCTATTATCGAAATTGTGCAAAAACTGTTCTTTCTTTCACCATGTATTCTTGTCATTAAGATAATAAATAAATAATATTCAAAAGTCTGAAAGGTATAGTTTTTGTCTCACCGAACTACACTCACAAAAGTGATATAATCCGATTTATTCACTTCTGAACAAGCTTATAACTCATCATTCATAAAACATAAATCAATCTGGTTTGATTCAAATTTCGCCACAACAATATTATCAAGTTAAAAGGGAGTAAAGACTGTTGGTGATAGATATAATATAATATTGGATTAATTTTTCAGATTAATCTTTCGACAAGATGCTTGAAAATAATGAACTTGATTTCCAAAGAAAACAAAAATAGTGAATAAGCTTGAAGAGCTAGAGGTTGTTGATTCCAAAGATGATTCAGGAAATATTAAAAACACAGTTCAAATTTCTAAAGCGAATTATTTAAAATATTTGAAAACATTACTTTCTTTGGATTCTGACCCATGATTACAGTCAACCAAACTATTCAAGCATCCAATTTCAAATTCGCATGACATTGGAGACCAATGCTTCAATTTTGATTTATTCAAATTCCAAAATTCTTCCTTTCATCAAAGTAGTATTTAGCTTATAATTCATGTCCCGTTATTATCCCATTTGAATAACAGCACTCAGCAATAGCAATTCCTCACTACAGCACTTACTAAGCCTATACTTTTTTACTTAGTATTTAGCACTTGTGTATAATTCGGACTAAATACTTACAATTCAGTTGTAGGCCAGCTATCAACACTAATTTTTAGGCCCCATTCGAACTAGGCTATTCTTGCTAAGTGATTTGACTTTGTTTCCTATATCCACGAAAGCTATAGATATATCTATTCTTATTCTTTGTTGATATTCGGCTTAAAAGTTCGTTTTTACACTTGACTGGAGATCTAACGAATCGTGTAAAATCTGATCAAGATAGGCCTTCTCTCCATTATAGCCTGTACTATTCTTGTACAGTCTGTCCAAGCAAAAAAGACATTCTGCCATGATGGGAAAATTACTACAGCTCGGTCAATATTGGTTCAAAAATGATAAATTTGGTCTCAAATTGTAGGAGACATTGTGGTCTACAATTTGAGACAAAATTAATAATTTTTGAACCAATATTGACTGAGCTGTAGTAATTTTCCCATCTTTCCAGAATGTCTTCTTTGCTTGGACAGACTCCAAGAGCGCCAATGATTTATTCCTGGACTCTTAAAAAACAATCGTTTCAGACAGGAAGTTGCGGCATTAGGCCTGATCTTGTATTACATCCAAATTCCCCTCAAGAACTCAACTACTGCTTCCTCCATTCATTCTCTACTATTTCAGTTATCATCTGATTCTTTATGATAATCTCATATCAGAATATTAATTTAATATGATAATATAGTCGCTAATATGTTCTATATGATATATACATACTTATATGGAAAACTACTACGATATCACAATCTCAACTCTTCAACAAGTTTGTTGTAATCATTTTAAATTATGAATAAGATACTATTATTGCAAGATTGGGATACTCAAATACCTATAGATTCCAACTATTCTTTTATTGAGGAAAAATAGTTTAATAGTATAAGATGCGAAGATTTCACGAGGATTAGATATTCCACTGGAAAAAAGGTACAGCCTAGATGTTATAGTTCCACTGGAAAAAAGGTACACCCTAGATATAATAGTTCCAATCATGAAAACTATAATTTGATATTATTCCGATGAAATAGGCTATAAGAGAAAATTTTCAAGTATAAAGAGATACATTCAAGAATATAGAGAGAGTACATTGCAATGATTACATTCATTATTATATTTTAATTCATGAAAGTCCATTCACCTTTTGTTTCAAATGTAGGTGAAATCAAAATTGTTAAATAATATGACTCTTATTTTTTTTTTCAAAAACAACCTTCATAATTCTGAATTGATGTTTCGTTTTTTCCACCTTCAGAAGTGAAAATTTGTCTACATAATAATTCAGGTTTCAAGAGTGAACATAGCCTTTATTTTTTAATCAACGGAAAAAATTACGAAGAAAAGACGTTTTGTACTTAGTCTGTGAAAAGATAAGAATCTGTGAAAGATATGTGAATATTTCAATCTCATTGTAATCTCGCAAATAAATGATGAATTCGATTTTAAATTCAATTTATTTGATTCAATTCTGAAAAAAATGGAAGTATCCAGAAAAATGTTGCAATTATAAGTAAATAAGTATAGTGTAATATAGTAATAAAGTGTAATAATAGTGTAATAGTGATAATAGTGTAATAGTAATAATAGTGTAATATAGTGTAGTATAGTGTAAATAGTAAGGGTGTAATATAAAATATAAGTGAGGAGCTCAATTATAAGGAGATATTAATTCCCAAATAATCCCTTGAAAAAATCCTCACTATAAATAAGGGGACTTCCCTATTAACTAACTATTCCCTGTTCTTCAATAAATAATACGAGAATCTTCACAATAAATTTGGGAACTTCAATATTAACTAACTATTCCCTGTATTCCCTAATTGAATTTGTAACAAAACGACTCAACACTATTTACTCCTAACGAACTACCCTCATAAAATTCAGTACAGTACTCCAGTTCTGAATGTGGGATAAATATAGTTATTTTTATGACGGATGGCTGTTAGTTCCCATGGTAAACAAAGCAACTATTCTCGTACTTCCTCCTAGTAGCTATTAAAGGACGATAAAAGGTCTTTTATGCCACTAAACTCATCTGTTTGGTTGGGTGGCCGTTTATACCCTCGTAATACACCTGAATGAATAAGGACCTGGATTTAGGTGGAGTCTATTTTAAACTAGGATGTTGTAAACTCAAAAAGTTTTGAAGTGTTGTAATCATTACGTTGATTACAGATTTACAAAAGTAATTTAATTTTCATACTTATATTGTATTTGAATATTGAGTATTATTGTATCTACAGATACACAATATTATACATATTCAATTGTGCCTTTCATGAAAATGTTTGTTCATGGATTCAAAACTTTCTATTCCATCTCCAGAGCTAAATTTAAACTCAATTTCAAACTTGAGTTGATTTTTCCAGGTATAATAATAATAATAATAAGTGATGAATATTAATGATAATGATTTTTGATCCCAATCTTACAAAAAATATTTAGTTCCGTATGTCAGAGTTTCATAAGCAAGAAGTATACTGTATATTATTTTCTATAAAAATTGTTATTCTTATTATTGGAATAATTAATATCTTAGATTAATTAATTAAATCACCACATTCCCTGTAATATGATTCAAGTTTTACTATTCCAGTATTTTATAATAGAATACTAGTATTTATACAATTTTATAGTAGGTCTATTTATAATATCATAGCCATCATTGTCTATTGATACATTATTACATTGACAATATCATTGACAGACTCGTCAATAGTATTGCAATACAATACTCCCGATTCATACGAATTTTATCAACATAAACTCACAATAAAATCTCTATCCAAACCATCTCAATCCATACTGATACATAAAATTTCGATTCCGATTCATTCCAACTCAATAAGCTAGACACAAACCATACAGTTAACCCATTATCGAAATCATCCCACGATCAAACTATCGATATAATCTGAACTCTCGCCATTCCTAGACAAACAACACGTCTTCAGCTATGTTTACACGTAGCGACTAGACGCGCTCCCGTTATGGGCAACACACAAACCATACAGACGATTCACATCATACAGTCATATCATAAACGTCTGGAACATGGAATGTCTCAGACACCACCTAACAACCAAGTACCGGACTTAAATATACATATATACATCAGGTACCATCTGAACACATCGTATATGAATGAAATATACATATATGAATCATGTACACACATCATATTAAATAGGTGGAGTAAACATACATACATATTCATCTAAGATATATGATGGAATATTCACAGATATGCATGATAACTCCTATACTGTATACACCATATTATATTGATATCTCATGCAATAGGAACAACGTTATATTACTTAGCAGAGTTTAGAGGAGGAACACTCATGCTATCCAGATAACATATGTCATATACATGTTTATGGTATGATAGCCATACATGTTTATATGAGTCCCATATATGGGAATGCCAGCATTTATGTCTACTTATCATTTAATGACTGTTTATACGACTGAAATCATCGTGAGAATGCTGATCTTACAGTGACTAGTTTGGGAGGCATGTATGAAATTACAGAATTCTGTTCAACAAGAAGCTAATGATTTGATTTTGAGAAGCTAATGAAATTCTAGGAATTTTGAATTTTGAAGTTTTGAACCAACGGTTGGAAATTCCTTAGAAATTGCATTACTGATAGGAGTTCTGGGAAGTGATAGAATATTCTTCCCAGAAAGCTAATTAGCCATTTTGCAATGTTAGCAATGAATATCTTAAAATTCATTCAATGAAATTGAATAAAAATACAAGTAGGTAATTCAGGACATAAGTAGTTATTACTAAAAATTTTCTACCGTTTCCCGGACATCATACAAGAATTCTTGAGAAGAGTGCGATTGATTGTTTAAAAACCAACAGAGTCTAGATTCCATGAAAGCAGGGAAGTCATAACTTTGAGTACATTCCTACTAAGTAGTCTACAAGAGTAGAAAATAAACAAACATCTAAATAAATAGACATTAACGTCTGGCAGTCTCTTCACACATCATGAACCACTTCTTTAAATACTATTCGTTATTATTTTTCCTCATTCTTCTCATCCTATACTTCCCCTTCTTTCGGCTACTTCTACTTTCTCTCCTCCTCCTCCTCCACCTCCACCAACAAGGCTAAGTATCTTGATATCCCTTCCCAAGAATGGACACATAAATGCCTAAACTTCGCCTTTCCACCTAGATGACTTACACTTCTTATCTATCTTGTAGAACCTCGAATTCAGATTTGTATAAATATTGCATTCATTAGGTCACCGTTTTTTCGTATACTAATTACTAGTCTTTGCTAGAAGTTTCTATTTTGTGAAATTTATAGAATAATTTGTTCTACTCATTTATATTATGATGTAAAATCTGAGCTGACTTTTGTTATCTATTTGAATAAAGTAATCTAATCTAATCTAATCCTCCTTTTCCTTCAATTTCTCATTCTTTATTTCTTCTTCTACTTCTTTTTCCCCTTCATCTCATTTTTTGTTTTTTTCAACTACATCTTCTTCCTTTCTTTCTCCTTCTTCGAATGATTTGTCTTTTTATTCTCTTCTTTCTTCTCTTCCTCTATTTTTCATCATCAAATTTCAATTAAAAAATTAATTTATTTCGCACAATACATTACAACAAAACATGATACATTATTACAAACGTAACCAGCTGGTTATCTCAATACAAAAGAAACTTATTGGAATCCATTAATAAATACAAAATATTTTAACAATATTAGTTTTGCTTTGAAATACAAATAACATGTCACAATAGGCGAAATAAAGATGGGCACCCCTAGGCGAAAGCCCTATTGGAGTGCACTACTCTTGAAAATAAAATAAATAATAGACTATAGAGTAGTAGGACATCATCATTATCATCATCATCATCATCATCATCATCATCATCATCATCATCATCGTCGTCATCATCATACTTCCCTTTTTCTTCTGCTTCTTCTTTTTCTTCTACTTCTCCTTTTTTCTTTTGCTTCTTTTCTTCTTCTTTTTTAATTCTCCTTCTTTCTATTCTTCCCCTTTTTCTCCTGCTTCTTATCTTTGTCTTCTTCTCCCTTTTCTTCTTCTTCTTCTTCTTCCTATTCTTCTCCTTTTTCTTCTTCTTCCTCTACCACTTCATACTATCCTATCTTTCTCTTTCTCCCTCCTTCTACTTCTTTAAATAATTTGTCTATTTCGAACAGTCAAGTGTAAGTTCCGACCCTTCCTCAAGAGTATCCTTTTTTAGCACATTTGGGACACTGTGTGTGTCCCCTAAATAAAACGTTACACCTCTAATTCTAACAATGTTTTCCTACTTCTAAAAATATAAACTCTTGCCGACAAAAAGTCAACTGGGACCTGGCTGGTGATGATAGATTTACAGTTGGATATTTGTTATTCTACAAGATATAATTAAATAAACGAAGCTCACTTGTTGATTGTTAGAAACTAGGAACGTATATTGGATGTATATTGAAATAAAATATGCACTCTGTGAACAAAATAATAGTTTCAACGGTTCTGTTGTAATTGGCTACCAACTTTTGCTCAATAACAAAATACCATACATTTTTAATGTATTTTACTATATACAATTTTACTTGAGAAGAGTGTTAATGTACTTATTGTCTTATGAAATAACAAATGAATGCACTCAGTGGTTGATTATTATAATTTTGAATGAATTATGACATTAATACTAAATTTCTGACATAGGAATCATATTCGGCCATTCAATAGCTGTATTTATTGGGGAAATTTTTTTAAAAATTGAAGAAACCGTATAGAAAGAATATCAATTGAGAAGAAATACAGTAACACAAGATAGAATACCATTACGGCATTGCATAAGTTTAGAAAAATTCAAGAGTGATGATTGTACTACTATTTTTATGATATTTTGTCTAATTCAAATCAATTGTTCTATTAATCACGAAATTCAACCACATAGATACTTGTTATTCGAGATGAGAACAATAAGTTAATGGAAAATGAAAATGTATAGAAAATACGATAACAAATTGAAAAAAGAATTCATAATTTTTACGAGATCTTAAAATTATTATTTGAAGATATATCTCTTTTTAAATTAGAAATTCAATGAGATTTATCGGTTGTATATTAAACATTGTACAGATAAAAGTAAAAATATAAGTTATATTCATTTCTTCTTGACAGATTTTTCATTGACATTCTTCCAATTCATTTTATTCCCTTTTCTTCTTCTATCTTTAAACTCTCTTCTATTTCCCATTCTTTAAACTCTTAATCTTCTTCATTCCTTTCTTTATTCCTCATATTTTAACCAATTGTGTAATTAGATTAATGTTTAATTTTTTGAATCCAAGATTTAATATCGTAAATGCTGTACCATACTTATACTGTACCATAAAGTGAATAATCTAATCTATTTTATTATAACTATATACCTCATTTAGCTCTTATTCTTCCTCATACTTTACCACGTGTAATTTCTTGCTCAATCTTTTAAAATCTATCATCCAACCTATTACATTACTCATTCCTTTCTATACTATCAACACACCTTTAAAACCAGGGAGTGTACAAATACTCATCATGGAACTAATTACATTTTTCCAATAACATCCATCAATACATTCATATGTGAGAGGAATACTAAACTCCTACTTATTGTGTTCATGCAACTTCAAATAGGATTTATTGATTGCTTCATCATCTTAAACAGTTGAATATCTCATCAAATTGATGAAAAAATCCTTGATTCAATGAATATTAAGTGGATGACCTTCCCAATAATACGATCATGACTCACGTTGAGAATAGCTCGAATACAGTTGTAAAGTTTATATTATTGCAGTCATTAAGGATTGTAAAACTGACTAAATTATTATTTCGAGAGGAAAGTACTGTGGTCATAAAGTTTACAACTTGAAATTAACCTATTAATAACAAAAGTTAAATCAAGTACTTCAGTGTCATACTTATTTCTAGCGTTGAGAAAATGAAGCCAATTATTCTATTAATAAACTAGGCGAGTAGTCATTCAAAAATTGCAAAATGGGTTATGTCTACTTTTTAAATAGATTCATGAACTTGAGAGAATGTGCGGAGAGAACTACGATATTATTAGAACGCTGATGATATGTCATAACGATCACGGGTATACTATCATTGCAAAAATATAGATAATCATTAATTCAGATTACTCTTTTATCCTGTAATAAGAAAATTCGTGGGTCGAATCAAATATGAATAATACAAAATTTAGAAGACTGAAGAATATTTTGTACAGTAATAAATACAGAATAAGAAAAAAATGTGGACTCACCTTCTTAGTTGATTCCTGAAGTTGAGATATTCCTCAGATTCTTCAATGACTCTGATTCTGAAAAACAGATAAGACACAGTTAGAACGAACCTGATATGACTTCTATTACAATTATTATCAACACGGATACTAGAATACATGTATTCATGTCTTCTAGTATCATGTCATGTATACGAGCCTTCTAGTATCCGGATACTATAATACATGTATTCATATACATACATGATAATCGTGATTATCATCGATTCTCTTATCAATAATTTTTGCTTCATTCATAAGTTTATACTTATACTTATTGCTCTTCCCAGAGTAAATATATTTGATCAAATTTTTGATCAACAATTCTATCAACAATATTTGTTCAACAATTTGATCAACCATATTTTATCAACAATCTGATCAACAATATTTTGATCAACAATTTGATCAACAATTTGATTAACAATATTTGATCAACAATTCGATCAACAATATTTGATCAACAATTTGATCAGGATTCCCCTGTAAGAGGGAAAATTATTTCAAAAAAGCACCATAAAACTATATTCTCAGAAGTTGTTTTAAAGAAATTTTGCAACTCCTTTTAAGAGAATTCTATTTTTAGTGTAGGATAGGCCTCAATTTCGTGGGGGGATATATCCCCTCAATCCCCCCCTGGGTTCGCCCCTGATAGTTCCATACTCTAGTATACAGAATACTATAGAGACTTCTATAGAGTACTTTAGTTCTGTCCAATGTTCATTGTAGATAGTATGGATGGAACGTGAAATAGCATCATGTTAATGAATATGTAGAATATATCCCATAAATAGATATTGAGTACCTAGTTGTAGTGGTATACTATTATTTGGGAATGGAGACTAGGATTAAACGATAATGTCAGAGAAGTTGGACGAGCTCTAATAGTTCTTCAACTATAACAATACAACGAGCAGTATCATTAACAAAGCTAGCATGTCCGGCTATAGTCAATCCAAGCAAAGAAGACATTCTGACAAGATAGGAAAATTAGTTCAGCTCAGTCAATATTGTTCAAAAAATTATATACTTTGGTGTCAAATTGTAGATCAGATTGTTTCCTAGAATTTGAGACCAAGTTATCAATTTTTGAACCAATATTGACCGAGCTGCAGTCATTTTCCCATCTTGCCAGAATGTATTCTTTGCTTGGACAGACTATAGTAATTAATTGAAATGACTCAACACTATCACAACCGGGGACCATTTTCTCCAGCAAACATTTCCAGCTACACAATTCCAGAGTTCTCTATTTAGCTGACAGCTCTACCATTACCATAATTGCAGAGTACCAACAGAGATTATTGAAATTTCACAATCATTTACCACGGAAACGAGGGTACTTGTTTACACAAATAGAATAAAAACTATATGAAAAATACAATGATATATTTAGTTTCATTACTTTGCCTTTACCATAACTGAATTACAAACGATAAAGGATCAGGAACCAATTAATAACAAATTAATTTATAATTATAATAATTAATTAGAATCTCTAATTACCGCTATATAAATAATTGTTTATATTATAATAATACCAATTTATAATTGTTATCTATCAGATATAAGTATCATCTACAAGGTATTGTTCTATTTAAATAGTTCTATCAGGTATTGATTGAATACCAGTATCTAATTTTTGCTTCATCTAATCAACTAAAAGTCCACAACATTCTTGTTAAACTTTCAGGTTACTATATTTTTATTATCAAAATCACACCATAATCATTCACCTTAGAACAAATCTACTTCTTCGCTTTACCACGGAAGATTGAATAGTTGTTGGTTCTTAGATTTCACTGAAAAATATTAGTTTCAGTTTGAACATTTCAAATTTTCAATTGCCAACTATCAAGTTTTTGGAAGTGAGATTTTGTAGCCTATTGAGTTATGAAAAATGTTAATTTTTTCAACAAGCCATTATGTAAATCGGGATTGAGAAGAAAAAGACACTGTACAATTGTTTTCAATAAAGTTAGAAGTTTGTAAAGTTATAAAGTTTTTCAATGCATGGGAAAGTTAATGAATGAATAAACCATTATACATTCATTATTTTACAGTCTTCATTTTGCAAATAACAACTTCATATAGGAATCATTACGCAACATAATTATTTCCTAGAAAACAAATGAAGGGCAATTTACAGAATTTTCTAAACCGTCAACTGAGAATAATTTGGAGTTATCAATATTCGTAGCCTTGAATCACAAAGCTTCCCTTCTCATTACTGGAAAATATTTCAGGGAATAATGGATTTTGCATTATTCCATTATCTTGTGTCGTCAAAATAATAATAATAAGGAGCTATCAATATTTTCTGGGAAAAATATCTTTGTGAGAATACCATTCTACTTAAAAATAATTATCTATGTCAGGATACTGTTCTACTGTTTTGAAGAAATCTGATGCCTTCAAAACTTACCTTTGATATTCCACACCGCCTAAAGCAATGTAAGTTGAGAATCAGGGGGGGGGGAGAATTTAAAACTTTCAGTTAATAGCCAATTATGCGTGAAGAGATGAAAATCTCAATCACGAAGCATTATGATTCTAGAAAGTCATTGGTCTGGAAAGTATTTTTGAAATGTTAATGCAACAAGTATTGCAGAAGAAAAAGTAGTAGGAGGAAGGAAGAACAATGAAGATTTTATTTTGGATTATGAATTATAATAAAAAATATAGGACTTTTCACAAAAAAGATAACTTAATTATTGTCAATAACACATCAGGGATCAGGTCTTTTTAATATCAAATAGAATGCGAGTGGAACAATATAATCTATATCAAGGCTTGGCAAGACTAAAATCAACTCAACAACCTCAGCATTAGGCTAAAAATACATCTATCAGCTCAATCTAAATACTTTGAATTTTGTCTAAAAATATTATTGGATCTACCAATTGTTCCAAATAAGTCCAGAGACATAATTTAGTCGCTACATGAATTAAAACCAACAGTATTATATTGATTTAAAGTAATCTAAAATCGCATTTAATTTCACAATAATCAATCATCAATCTAAAGCATATTCCATTTTAAATCAGTTGGACTGCATTTGAGAGCATCCATTTTCTCACTGCTCGTGAGGGAATTCTATTGGCTGAGAGATGGCGACCTCTGGTTGGCTGAAAGTAAAACCCCCCACTCAATGGGAGGAGCTTAAATCAGTAACTCTCTCTCTGCTATGAAATAGTTCACAAACCTCACACCAGGAGGCGCTAATACTGTAAATGTTTTGGACTAAAATTTTAAAATTGCTAAACTGTAGGAATTTTCGGCAGCAGTGGAAATACTGTATTCTTATATTGTTTGTTATTGATAAAATAGTAATATGAAGGCTACATAGACTAGAATGGAGTTCCAAATCACTCACATAAATCAACAAATTGAATTTCTATCAACAGGAAAGACAAAACATATCAATATTGATGAATTGAATGTTATTTCTTGGCATTCAAAGGTAGATATTACTAGAGGCTTGAGGGTGAATAGGAAATAGTAAAACCTTCAAATTCATTATTTACAGAAAAATTCAATTAAACTGCTGTCAATTCAATATCTTGTTACATGGTTCAGGATGTTCATGTTTTTGTTTCAATTGATGATATTTGATATGAATATTTGATAATTGATACAATTTAATAATTGATATTTGACAATTGATATGATGATTGATGATTTTTTTTGATTCACCAATATTTGATATTCACTTCATGATAGATGATATTTTCTCCACTTGGTATTCATAATTGAAATGTTTTTAACCACACATATGCTTGTCAAGGTATTGTGACCGATTAAAAACCTTGAAGAACCCTCACAATTGAATTTAAAATTGAACATATCCACAAGAAAAGCAAACGATCACAATGTCTACTCATTACAATCACAATGTTGCAATGACCGAAATTGCAGTCACTACTCATTGCTACAACAAAATTGCAATGTCGAGAAAGTGCATTCAGACGATATATAGGCCTAAATATTCGTTCGTTCGTTCGTTCGTGCCAGGTGATTATACTTGACACTGGCCCTGGGTACAGAAAGAAATATCATAAAACATCAGTACAAACTGACAACGGTTAAGTATTGCAATTGACATGTTGAGGAAAATGTATCTAAATAAATTATTATCAATTAATATCAACCGCCTTTTTTTGAGAGTTTTCCTGTCTAGTCTACTCTAGAATGAAATGGAACAATCGGAGAGTTTCATCGAAAAGCGCAAAAATAAATTGTTGTGGAGGAAATAGCAAATTGCTTCTTGGAACAACGCACAACATTTGCTAAATCTCGTTTCGGAAAACATTGTTCGTCAAGTTTACTTCACTTTACATTTATATCTACTGTATGTAGTTCACTGGACAGTTGTTTAGATAATGAAGATGGGAATCACGATGCCCTGGCGAAAACCTACTGAACAAGAACTACTAACACCAACATTTCCTGTACTATTAATATACTGCACACAACTCTCTGCATGCAGTGATCTTTCCAAGCAATAAACTTGCTCTGCTTTCAACACTCTCAATGACTTGAATTAAGCCTCATTAAATTGCATGTAGTTGTTCATATTTATTCAAATTTTTATTGTTATTCATCTGTTTCTATATAATTATTTGAAAATTAATTCGTAAAGAGATCAAGAAGAATTTTTTTTTGCTGTTAAGTTTGTAAATAGTGTTCATTTTTGGAAAAGAACTGTTTCACTTCAAGCTATTGTTACACCACATACAATACAGGTTCTTTAATTGGCTGTATTCAGTTGAGACAACGCTCTCATCTTAATTGACATTTGAGAAATTGATGATTGACAAAGGAGAATCGATAATAACTAAGAAGATATGATCAATAATGCTGGTAACTCACAAAGGTAAAACTAACCTTGTAACTTAGTCCTACAGAAACAGACAAATATGAAAAATATTTAACATGAAAAATATGAAAATGAAAAGTTCATCCGCGATTCATTCAACTGGTCATTTCAACTCACTACAGTACAGAACTAAGGCAGTACTGTGTACCCTCATATGATTTCCTACAGGGTGAAAGCATCCATTTGAAAGGCTGCCATGCAATTTTCTGAAAAATTTTGGTCCAGATAAACGTGATCCCAGCCCGACAATAAGATTCGAGCCCCATACCATGTTACCATGTCCGTTGCAGAAGATACCAACCAGAGGAGATATAAGATAGAAAAGACTCAGCTGTTTTTGCTCGGCTGTATTTCACTTGTAATGGAATCCAACACTCACTCTCACATTTCCCCCTTCTCTCACACATTCTCTCCTTCACTCAGCCTCTCTCTGTCTTTCTACCATACTCAATCTCTCCCTCACTAACCTCACTCCCCCCCCCCGAAATTGAACCCTAAAACGGTGCCGAGGCCTATTAACAACGCTATGCCGGAATATATCTTCGTGGTTCGTTGTCTTTTTAAAGCTGAACTACTACTTTAAGGGCTATGTCATTGTCAGGGCTCATCCTAAACCCACGAGTCTTCTATCCCAACAACACTCGAGCTACGAATGTTCTGTTAATTTGGAATATAACCATTGTGTAAGGCAATTCATTTCTTTACAATTAAGGATATGTTGATATATTCAACATAAGGAAGCAATTGAAATAATATAAGCGTATAAGAGTTAGTCAGTATGTCAGTTTCTTTCTTCTTCATTCAATATGCTTACCACTGTAGGCCTATCACCTTGCCAGGAGGTGAGAAAAATTTATAATATTCACACATTTAAACAATTTCTAACTAAAACCCACTTGAATTGCTTCTGAGCATAGAAAAAAATGATTTACAGAAATAGAGGCTTTTGAAGATAATATGTTATTCGGTTTATAACATGTTTCCTTGACGTATTAGAAATCCTTTCAACGTTCTCAGTGGTGGGATAAACTAATCAAGAGATTATAAAGGCTACTAGTAGCTTTGCAATTGATTGAACTCTGAGCCATGATCAAAAAGTGGAATTAGAGCAGCCTAAAGACATAATATCGATAAAATACTTGAAAATCAAGAGTAAATCAGTGATAAATTGAAGAAATTATCTAACTCAACTCCTTTCTATCTCGAGTTGACATTTACCTGGATTATCAAAATCGAAAATAAAATTATGATGGAATCCATTCACATATTCATTCAAAATATTGATGAAATTATTTAAATAAATTCCTTTTTATCTTGATTTTTCACTAGGCTATACCACATCTAATACAAACAAAACTTAGAATGGGATTACCAACAAAACGAATTACCACCTGTCACTGTCACTCGAGATTGAAATAAACTAACTTTTACGTACTCAAGTCCATTCCGATAGAATTCACGAAACCTATCAAACAATTCAACAAAAGGCAAAAAATAAAAATTTATTGTCTCTTAAAGTGGTCAATCAATCAGTTTTGTATAAACTTGACAGTGGCGCGCTGCTGTCAAGAAGAGAAATTCAACGCGATTGGTTGTCAAACTTTTAAAAAGTGCTAGCGCAGCGTATTTTGCTCGCGAATTTCAGAAAAAAGATGAATGACAATGCCCCTACTTGGCAGCAGCTGGCTTGCTGGAGTTTGAAAACAGCAAATAAGGTGAGAATCGAATAGAATTCAAGAATAATTTTTCATTTTCTTTTCGTGAAAAATCGCGAAAGGAATTGGAACCTGTCACTGTCGAAGTGTTTAGATTAAATCCTCCGCTCTCCTCAAAAGAAAACAAAAAATGATTCGATTTCTCTTATGACAGTTATTTTTCCACTCCCTCCCGTTTATAATAAGACAGATGGAAGTTTGGAAATTCACTGTAAATGTAACTCGCAGAACGGAATTTCGAATTCAATAAAGTTACCAGCTTTATTTTTCAACCAGATAAGTTTTGGTTACAGATGACAGGTTGATATGCATAAGTTTATCAAATTAAGTTTACCTGAGAGGATTCCAGAGTTATTGCAACAATTTCCAATATCTGGTAATGGAATACCTCGATCCAATCAACAACTCTTCTATAATTCATTAACCCATTTCAAATTTGATGTACAATATCACGGCTTTCATGATTTGAATGAACAAATATACCATGAATCAACAAAATATGGCGTACAATAGTGTTCTCTAGCGTTAGAAAGAATTGACAGACATGCCAAATGTAATAGCTCCAATAACGTTAAATTATTATGAAACGTTACTGTGGTGATCATGAATATTAATTTACTAGTTATAAATGAGCGGACTGTAATAATTAAATACGTATTGTCAATAAAAAAACTGACAGGAGTGTAACTGTAGTGCATTTGTATCGGTAGTAGATTAACAAACTTGTACATTGAACATGAATCTCACTTCAATGTTTCCTTTTTTGCTAGGGCTATTTTTATGGTATGTAGAAATTGTATGTATGTGAATAGAAATTGAAGTCACAGTACTATTTTTGTACTTTTGTTAATACAAAATGTTTCGCACTCTTTAGACTTTCAAGTGACACTAAAGTGTGAAAACATTTTTCAATATTTCAGTTTTCATTTACTTACAAAATAATTATGTATCTCCACTGTATATGTATCATAGTTTTTAACATATAGTATTTTAATTTATTAACATAGTATCACATTTGTAATTGTATACTGCACTAGTGAAGCAAACACACTTATATCTGTATCATAGTAGTGTGTGTTTGTATCTGTATCCTAGTTGTGTGCGCGTGTATCTGTGTCATAGCTCGCGCTCATTATTTGGCGAGTCAGCAGCAACGCAGCCAAGCATGCAACACTAGTTGTCCAATGAGCATAAGCGCCAAGGGCGGCATGGCTAGGAGGGGAGGGGGCGACCGGGGCAACATAAATCAAACAGCGGACGGCCGCCGGTTAGTGCCAGATCCGATCCAGGATAAGAGGGTTATCTGGAAAATAGATAACTGCCATCGAAATACACGCGGCGCGGACCGAACAGCTTTAGCTGACGTTGGCAACAGATGAGCTAAGCGGCTACTTTTGATTGCTTTTTCCATTGCTGATGCTACTACCATACCCCCCGCTTTTTCATGCAACATCTATACCCCATTTACCTTCCTCCTACATCCCATACCAAAAACCTGCTTGTCTTTCCCCTCCCCTTTCTTAGAACCTCCCCCGTCTTCCCATCCCCAACGCCTTCCTTCTGATAACCACATAATTTTTCTACAACATCTATATTATAAAAAACCCTCGTTTATTTCCTCTCTTCCATCCTAAGAGACTTCCCCAACCCCATTCCCAATCTTTCCCCTCCTTCATTTTCTTTCCCCTCTCTTTGTCTTCCATTTCCTTATCCTAAAACCTCCCCGTCTTCCTACCCTCTTTCTTTAATCCTCCACGTTTCTCCATCCTTTTCCTAAAAACCTCCCCGTCTCACCATTTCCCCCCTAATAACGACCCCGTCTCCCCATTCCCTCCTTGAAATCATAAGTATTTAACTAAATTTTTTGGCTTATAACAGAAATTCCAAGTGTAAATTGATATCTCAACATCTTTTTATGTATATATTTTTGGTGTTATTCTAACTTCTTGATCAACCTTCAAAATTCTAAATTGTGTGTCTAATTTGTGTGTGTAAAAATCTTCGAATAGTCATCAAGAAATTAGTAAAAATAACGTCTATTTTAAATATCAATTTATCAAAATTTGAGAAGCAGACGTTTTGGAATCAATTGCCTGTGTTTTCAACCTAATGAGTTTATTGTAATTTCACAAATAAATGAAATTCTCTAATTAGAAGTCTTTACCATCCTCTCCCTAAAAACATCCTCGTCTTACCATTTCCTCCCAAAAACCACTCTCTCTTCTCATCTACTCTCTGAAAACTCCTCATCCTCCCATTCCCTCTCAAAATCCTCCTCATCTTCCCATTTCCTATCTAGAAACCTTCCCATCTTTCTCACAAAAATCTCTCCCCCCTTAAAAACATCCACTCTTGGTCGGTCATCCATCTACAAATGGGGATCATCATTTCTTGCAGAGTTGATGCTTTTATAGCCTCCGGACTGCCGGCTGAAAGAAGCGCTTCATCCAGTTCAGGTCCAACCTGGAGTCTATGGAACGGAAACGATATTTTCCCGCCAAAAGAATTATTCCGACCGGATGTGGATGTTACGACTGGGAGACCCGAAGACTAAAAGGTGGATTGTGGGAGAGATAGGATGATAAAAATGTTGGGGTAGTGGTTTGTACATATCGTTTAAAGTGACTCTGTTATTGAGAGATTTAGATGTGATTGATAGTAATAGAAATTTCATCCATTCCAACAATGAAATGGAATTGAAATATTCTCCATTAGGTGGAAAGTTGGGACAAGGAAGTCCTTTTCATCACTCAATCACTTATATACCACTCAACCTCAATGATTAGTGAGTAATGACAATAATGGATATAAAATAATTGAAAAAACACTTTCTTGCAAAGAAAGACACTTTATTTGATCGTTGCTCTCTTTGTAAATGCTCAGTTTCCATGAAAAATGCAACACAATATCAGGAAGTATTGAAAATCCAATTGCTATACATATACAAAGGTTTCAAGAAAGATGCTGCAACGACCATCGAAGAACTATTGAAAACTAAGACCTTATCTTTGATCTTTGCTAGGTTCCCCAAAAAATGCAAGAAAAATATCAGAAACTATTGAAAATGATTGCAATTCCATCGCCATCCCTACACAAAGGTATCCAGAAAGATGCTGCAATAAGAATCCAGGAACTATTGAAAGCTCCGGCGAAATAGGCCTCTTTTATTGCAGTTGATGTCGGCCACAATGAAGACAATAAACGTCAAAATGGTTTATCAAAGCGCGGTTTTGTGGTAATTGAAATTGAGGAAAACCGCTCACTTTGAATTGGGAAAGACAAACGCAAAGCCTTTCGTCTGGTACAGTCTGTCCAAGCAGAGAAGACCCTCTAGCAAGATGTTAAAATGACTCTAGCTCGGTCAATATTGGTACAAAAATCATTAATTTAATCACAAATTGTAGGAAACAATTTGATCTACATCTTGAAATTAAATTGATAATTTTTGAACCAATATTGACCGAGCTGCAGTTATTTTACCATCTTTCCAGAGGTTCTTCTTTGCTTGTACAGACTATACCTTATGCTGGAATTGAAGTCGTCGAGCTTATATTCGAAAAACAAGGCAAAAGGCGAGAAGCGACCACATAATACAACGCACAACTGTATTAGGTGGTCGATGGAGACTTGCAATTGCATCTTGAAATATGATTGCCAGGCGAGGAGAGAGACACACGACTCAAAGGAGATGATTCAACGGCTCTTGTTTCGAAGGCGCCTTTGACGGATGAGGAGGAGGTGGTGTTGATAGAGGAGGAGGAGATGAAGGACGAATTGGAACAGAAAGCAATGGAGAACAAGAGTAGAGAGAAGTTTAACTGAGGAAGGAGGAGACAGAGAAGAATTTATAATTGGAGAGGGGGGTAGAGGAGAATAAGAAGGAGAAGCAGGCGAGGAAGGGAGCAAGTGAAGAGCGAATGGGAGAGAAAGAGAGGACGGAGAAGAATTTATAATGGGAGGAGAAGTAGAGGGAAAAGGTGGAAAAGGAGACGGAGGAGAAGGCAATAAAAAAATGAAAGAAGTGAAACTGAGGAAGGAGGAGACGGTGAAGAATTGAGAGATGAAAAGTTAAAAAAAGTGGGAGTAGGAGGAAGAGAAGGAAAAGGATAAAAATGAAAAAGGAGAAGTAAAAGAAAACTGAGGAAGAATAAGAGAATAGAGAATGTATAGTGAAAGGAGGATAAGAACTCGAAATAAATGAGCGTAGAGAAAGGAATGTAAGTGGGAAGATAACGATAAAAAGGGAAGAAGATAGGAAGAAAAAAATGTTGAGATTGTAAACAAAGGAGGATAGAACATGGAAAACTTATTTCATGGAATGAAAAACGATAATTATTTGAAATAAGAAAGAGTACCTAGTTAATAGTGAGGCTATAGTGTAACTGAAGCAAACAAGGAAGCAATAATCAAGGAAGGAATTGAATTGCAAGAAGATGAAACAAAAAGAGGAAATCTTATTCCAAAAACAAAAATAAAAAATTACTTAATTTTGTAATCAAAATAGCGAAATCACAATGAACAGGATAGAATAAAAAATATATGAATGGAAAACGGATTGATAAAGGATAGGAGACTTAGGAGATAATCTTCAATCTCTTACAATCTTTGAAAAAGAGGAAGAGAATCCTTTCTTTTCTCCAAGAATTCTTCTTGTGTGGAGGAACGCATAGATCGGACAGAGGGAATCTTGAGAATCTGAATCTCTTTGGGGCGAAACCAATTCGAATCGAAGTTGGAACAGAAGAAAGGGTGGAAAGGAAATGGAAAGACGTGTGAGAAAGGAGGAGGAGGAGGGGAAGGTGGAGAAGAAGGGAAAGTGGTGGAGAAGTAGGAGGAGGAGGAGGAGAAAAGAAGACGTTCATGACCCAGATCCAGCCAGGAAACTGAAAAATATTGGCCCGAAGGCCTTTGAAAACGAAAAAAACACATGAATAGAATGTGACTGATGTAAGCCCCACTCCGCATCATGTGTGCTGTCACTGGCTCCGCGCTGAATGCAAAATGATTGAGGGGAAATGGGAATTCCAATAGAAAAGGATACAAACAATAAAGACGTCTAGGACAATAAGAAGGTACAGTTGGAATCAAACAGATTCTAAAGTACACAATATACAAAGCCTCAAATTCGCATTCAGCTAATAGTAGTTTACTGAAATCGTGAATAAATCTTATGAATCTTAACAATTCAATATTGTTCATGGTAAAATGATCTTTGAAGTGGAAGATTTTGATACTATATTATGCATCATGTTACAACTTTTATCACATTTCTTTTATCGAAATTCTTGTGTGAAGTGATGCTAAAGTATAGAGCTAACCTAATTTTGGAAATGTTAATAATAAAAAATTGGTTAAAGACATTTCAGACATTAAGTTTGTGATTTTAAACAATAAGTACATTATCTATTTCTGTCAAATTAATGAATAAATTATAATCAATCAATAAGTCACAATACAATCATAAGTCACAGTACCCTTCAAAATAAGTTTATTCTATCACAACTAATTTCAAACTATTATTAGTCATTTTCAAATAGAACTCTTTTGTTCCATGATCGATTATAACCTTATTTTGAACTTTGATGTATAAATTGGTAGAGGAGCAGTTTTGGACATTAAAATTAAAATAGAAGAAGTTTTGGGCTAACGCCTATTTTTTCAACCACTTTATTGTATCTTTTTCAATGAAATAAATAGATAAATTAGCATGTTGTAGTTAATTATTGAATAAAAGATAAATTATTAGTGATTATTTCAGGTTTTGAATGATTGTGTTCTTTCCAATTTTGTAATTGAAATGTATTGTATTTTGTACTTTTCTCATTTTCTGTGAAGAAATAAAATTTATTTATTATTATTATTATTATTATATTATCAAGGTAACAGAACTAGTATTTTTTTCAAATAGTATATCATTTTATATATTATTTCACAGGCTGAAATTATCAATAATACTCATGGAATTCAGTTCATGGAATTGAAAAACTGAATCAACAAGAATGAACTGATGTGATAAAACATGTAATCCATTTCAAGCCACACTAATGCTTCGGAAGTAAATTGACGGAGTAAAGTGTTACTCAACGAATTCAACACTTTTCTGCGTAAAACCCAGCGAAACACATTGGATCGGATTATAAACACTTTATTGCATTCTGGAAATTTCCATCTGTGAATATTTAGCGAGCCAAATTGATTTCACATCATGGTATATGTTTTTACAACGTGTGCTTCATTCCTAAAATGACGAGACCCAAGCTATAGTCTGTCCAAACAAAGAAGGCATTCTGGTCGGATGGGGAAATGACTTAAACTCGATAAATATTGGTTCAAAAATTATAAATTTAGTTTCTAATTGTAGGACACACTGTTTTCTACAATTTGAGACCAAATTAAGAACTATTGAACCAATATTGACCGAGCTGGATTCATTCTCCCATCTTGCCAGAATGTCTTCTTCGCTTGGACAGACTATAAACTTCTGTTGTTTCCAGTAAAAAATTTGGAAACAGGAAAGTTATATATGACAACGTTAGCAGCTCTTCACTACGACATTATCTTATCAAGCGAATATTGTCAAGCCATGCTTTAATAACACGACATGAATCATGCAAATTCCGAAATGATTTGTGAGGTGACAAGCGGCTCAACGTGATCTACAAATCCTCTTTTTTATTGCCCGGCGTTTAACAGTCAACAACATTAGTTCCAATTTTACCCGGTTTTTTCTCTGATAGAACTGATCATTTGTAAAAAAATCATTCCCATCATGGAGCTCATATCAATGATTTTTGAGAAATATTCTGAGAATTATGAGAAATCATGGAAAGTAGAGCAATTTCTACTTTCAGTGTTATATTCAAAGGTAGTGAATTTTTAAGCCAGCAATCGCAAAATCGTATTACTGCACTTAAATACGAGAGAGATTATTGGCAGTATTCCATTCATTTTTGGGCACTAGAAGAATAGAAGTAAGAGTATCATCATCATAGATAGTCTTATAGTAGACCTTAGTATATACAAGTATATACTCAGACTATGGTATTATTAAGTTCCTTTAACATGAACATTGATAGAGTAAGAATAGAACTTTAACTATACTTCACCATGGATAAGCTTGGAATCTTGTGGTATGGAAATTGTAGGCCTATTCCAGTAACTTCTATAAGGTTTTATATTAATTCAGGAATTCAAATAATTCCGATTCTGTCAAAACTGGAGTGATCCACGATTGGATAAGATAATAGTTGACAATCGCCTGAAACAATTCACCCCTCAATTCAAACATTCGAAAATAATTATAATCGGCTTTACCCTATAAATGAAATTGTGCATGAATGTAGAGATCGTTAGATTGTGGAAATACAAGTAAGCATGAGTCATATAGAACCAAACCATAATTTCGTGATAAAATAGGAGATTTACATCAATTCATACAATAATAATATTATAGTCCCGAAACATTAATTCCCCTCAATTAGAAAAAGCTTCTTATCTCTCAAAAGAATTTATTCAGCATGTTACAAATGCTCTTAGAATCGGTTGTGTTTGGATTACATTGAGGAAAATATTAGATTTTCGTCATCTCCCCAAAATCTTGAAATAATTTATGTGCATTCGAGAATCAAAATGATAATCTTTGGGATTAACATAATATCAATGGAATGGAAGGTAGTGGAAAGCACTATCCAACACATAGCTCACGAAAAGCATTAATTAATGGGCTACTAGTTACTACATTTTGAAATAACTAATTTCAGAAAGATTTATTAAATTTAATTGATCACAATGTTAATCAGTCAGCCTCCACTGGGGACGATTACATTTCATACAGACTTTTTAACAAGGATACTTCATCAATTCCAATCAATGTGATTAATTCTTATGGAAACATAATACTGGGCTCAATGAAAAATCACTTTAAAAAATTCAATAATCCTACTCTATCCCAATAATCCTAATACAATCAATCTTCAATTGGACATACTCTACCCTTTCATCGCCCCTATTGAATTGTAATTGAGTGTAGAAAGATTGTAATATGAGTGTATGAATGAGAAATGAAACCAATAAATCATATCCAAACGGAACATTTTTTATAAATACAGAACAAGTCACTTTCAATTTCATGTTGTATAACGAATCCAATATTGTACGTTGTTCAATTGTGAGGCTTGTCATAAAATTCAAATCAGTCAGGTCTGCACCTGTGCCATATAAATTCAAAATCTTCTCGTGAGCCTTCACAAAAATCCAATAATTCATTGATGAACGTGGATGTACGAGGCTTATCCAATCAGAGGTTTCTGGTTAGTTCTCAATTCTTGAAAATGAAAGATAAAATAAGGTTAAGTTTTAGATTTTAAGGTTATCAAACCTTATAGAAGTTACTGGAATAGGCCTACAATTTCCATACCCTAAGATTCTAAGCTTATCCATGGTGAAAGTATAGTTAAAGTTCTATACTTACTCTATCAATGTTCAATTCTTAGAATCGAGAATTTATTATTATTCATTATAAGGCGTTGACCAAAATCTTAATCTATGAATTATTAACTGAAAATTAATGGTTTGTCTATTGAGACAAGTCTTAAAAAAATTCATTATAAAATTATCAACTGGAAATTAATAGTTTGTCTTCTGAGTCAAGTTTTGATAACATTCTTAATATATTAATAATAAAAAATGTAGCCTATGATACGGCAATCGGAGTGAAATTAATTCTCACAATTTTATTATTTCCAGGGTATTCCTTCGAAATTCCTACTGCTTCATCAATATTGAATGAGTCCACTATCGATAAAATACGCTAAATTAACGCCCCGTTGTAAGCGATAAAATACGTTTAATTATTGTAAGCGAGAATTAACGATAAACAGATTCTTCTCTTGCACTATCTCTACAATCATTTATCCAACTCACACAAAAAAAGGATTCCAAGTTCTATGAGAACTGTTCCTTCCACCTCTCTCAATAATTATTGTGGTAGGTGCGCCTCAAAATACTACTGAACTGACATTGTCATCGATAATAGAACCACAAATACAATAACATTAGTTGGTTTCACTCAACTCCAATAATATCAACTCCTCAAGGCTGCTAATGAAATTTGTAGCTAATAAACAAATATGATGGATTCCAACAGACGATAAAAAAATATGATCAACAATAATTTCCTTCAACAGAGACTCCATTACCCTCATACATTGGCAGCGCAATAGCAATGATTTCCATCTCAAACCAACTTTGAAATGTTGGACAAGCTCTGGATAATATCATCAGACTCTATAAAGCCACATGTTTTATAGCTTCCTAGTTCACAGATTGCACAAGCTGAGAAGATACGCAGTCACAATACACTTTACATTGTAACGGCGTGTCTTCTCTGTGATGACAAGATATACCTATTGATACCTACCGAGATATACCTATCGATACCTATCGAGATATACATATCGATACTCATCAAGATATACCCATCGATATCTATTGAGATTCACCTATCGCTACCTATAGATATGGGCTTACAACCGCAATCTAATTCCCATGACCTCAAAGTGTGGTTCATCTATGCCAAAAGCATGCACCTAGCCAGATGCTAGCTAGTAGTAAGTGATAGGAAATTAGCAGCCGTCTGATTAATTGATAGCTAAGCTTTTAGCAGCTACTCTGCCGCTGGATGTAGCGAAGTTTCAGAGGTTTAATGGGCAGACACGCTGAGAGTATGACTTCGATTATGATGATGAAGTGAATCAATTTTGCGAGTGATTTCATGTGGCAGTCGGTTTACGAACTATTCTCTATCCAAGCCAAGAAGACATTCTGGCGAGATGGTAAAATGACTCCAGTTCGGTCAATATTGTTTCAAAAATCGTAAATGTGGTCTCAAATTGTAGATCAGAATGTTACCTACAATTTGGGACCAAATTTCCAATTTTTCAACAAATATTGATCGATCTGGAGTAGTTTCCCCATCTTGCCAGAATGTCTTCTTTTCTTGGACAGACTACTATAGTCGCAGTGTGGTCCTTGAATTAATTAAGATGTAGGAGAGACAGATTGCGTGGGAGAGAGAGAGAAAAGAGAGAAGGGAGGTGAGAGAATGAGCTGGTTACATGAAGATATCTGAAGAGAAAGAGAGAGAGAACTATAGAATGAGGGAGAAGGGAGGAGAGAGAGACAAAGAGGGAGTAAGAGAAGGTGATATAGAGAGTGGGAGAAAGAGAGAGAGACTGTGTGTGTAGACGAGTGAGAGAGATGGTCAGAAGCTATTTGGGATTTGGTCGAATTGAACATGATTAATTCTATGTACTACATTAAGTCATGCAGAACGGAATTGGTATAGACCAATTGCAGAATTGGTACCAGACCCTCTGATACTCTCTACAACTGGAAGCAGAAGATTGAGCTTACAGTAAACCAATCTTGAATTTATGGGAAGGAAGAAAACTGCATACAAAGCTAAGATAGCACAATTACTAATATATTAGCTTAGCCTACTATATCATCCAAGAGAGCGATATTTTCTCGGCATTACTTTTCAGAATAGTTCACACTTTCCTCCTGTAGATAATTGAAGAATTACTGTGGAAACTCTTGGTCACTTTAGTCGAGTACGAATTTATATGCTTTGAATTTCACAAGTCCCGAACTCGCTAATTATTTGATAATATTTGGAATATCCATCGAAATTGAGAAAACAAATCGTTTTGGACAAATAATGTCAGTCCTTAAGTGATGTCAATACGATTGCTATCTGACAGGATGGGAAAATGACCCCAGCCCGGTCAATCTTGGTTGAAAAATTATAAATTTGATCTCAAATTGTAGATCAGAATGTTTCCTACAATTTGAGACCAAATTTTGAATCATTATTGACCGAGCTGTAGTCATTTTCCTTTTTTGCTAGAATGTATTCTTTGCTTGGACAGACTGTATAGTGATATGAGAGATAAGCGTATGAGAGTGAGAGATTTAAAGTTGTATCAGTGTTAGGTGTGTGTGAGAGAGAGAGAGAGTGGGAGAGAGAGGGAGTGAGAAAGAGAAAGACATAAAGAGAAAGAGTGAGTGAGAGAGGGTGGGAGAGTGATAGAGTGAATTGGAGTGACTACTCAAGGGACCTACAAGTCCAGCACATGAGTGGTTCCAGCTTCACTTTATGATAGATGAACGTCCACACTGTCGTAATTAATTTTCGTTACATAGATACGTCACCGCCATAAACAGATAGGCCTAGCAGATCATTAGCTGAACATAGGTGGAATGGTAATTATTTTTTGCCGACATGATTGACGTGAACAGGTGTTGGAAAAAGTGTGAGAGTGAAATTGTTGATTAGGATGAGGTGTGTCTGAGCTGGAGATGATTAACATATAACCGTTCTCCACCTGTAAATGGAAACTGTTTCTCAAATTCCACCTATGTGAATTATACTTTAGTGAGATCAGTTTCGAGATCTTCAATACGTAGTTTCAGTGGAAACAATAACTATAATAATACGACAGTATAATAATTCATATTTCGAACAATGAAACTTTACTCACGTGGGGTGTTGTCGTTCAAAATCGGGATAGGTTCTCCAAATCTGTGAAAAAAACGAAAAATTGGTCAAGCTTCATAAAAATTTATACGATTTTTAATAGATAATCAAGATTCAAGAATATTTCCATGAGAGCTTACTCCAATTGAGTGAACTTATTTAGATACAGTTGATTGCAAATTAAATTCTGTAGTCGAATGTAAACTTGTATTCAAGAAAATTGCAATCTAGTCTTTTGAATAAAGAAAAATAATAACAAAGAGAATCTTAGGAATTCTTAGAGCTTAATCTTAGAGCTCTATTATTCTATGATAATAATCAGCAAAGTGAATAATTAGAAAGTAAAAACTTGAATTGCGAGACTGGGAATGGAAGCACCATGCACCGTAAAAACGTTTAAACCAATAGAAAGATTAATTTGTTCTAGTCTGAAACAAATTAAACAATTCAATCTAATGGGATGTCGACCCATCAGAATTGGAAAAAAATAGTGAGAACATCCTTTTAAAGTGCGTAAAGTACTTTTCAAAAATTTCATACCAATGGTGTGACCACAAAATTTCAGGAATGTATATTATCTGCCATTACTCATTACAAAATATTTTGAAACTTCAACCTGAGGGGTCAGATTCAACTCAACCCATTGTCCACTTGAAAAAGGCCTCTTTTCATATACCAACAGCAACATAGTAGGCCTAACTTCGAGCACGCTACTTCGAGTAGGCTTTATCGAGTAGGCTTGAGCACGATACCTCTAACAGACTTTGGTGTAGTCAGAGTATTGGGCTTTATGTTATGCTGTGACTCCATGCTAATTGACATTCCAACAGGGTAATTAACATCCCATCATAGTTCTTTTGCAAAAAAACCCTCATTCAACAATTATCTACAAGGCTCATCGCCCTTATGTTCCAATAATTATTACAAACTCCCATGACGACACAGCCCTCAACACTTCCACGAATCGTAACAAATTTTTATTGACGACTTCATTTTCATAGCGTAGGTCTCAAACGAGACAGATTAGATAATTGACAACTGTCTGTCAGTCATAGCAGAAAACAATGGTTTAGTACACTACCAACTGTTTGATGCGAGGCGGGAGATTTAAATTGGCCCCGGTTTAAGTACGATCTCTCCAAGCAAAGAAGACATTCTGGCAAGATGGGAAAATGACTACAGATTGTTCAATATTGGTTCAAAAATAATAAATTCGGTCTCAAATTCTAGATCAGAATGTTTTCTACAATTTGAGACCAAATTCAAAATTTTCAAACCAATATTGACCGAACCGGAGTCATTCTTCCATCTTGCCACAATGTCTTCCTTGCTTCACAGACTATACTGGGTGGGCCTCACTAATTGCCAACTATACACAGTAAACCATCAAACTAAACACAGTATATCTATCTATAGTACCATACCAATATACACATCACAATTTCAATTGTACACAGTATATCTATATGGTTGGTAGTTAACCATATAAACAGTTGAACGTTGAACCAAACTCAGTATATCTATAAACAGAAAGCTGTCAAAGCTGTCAAACACAGCATATATCTGTATAAAGTAGTTGCCATGGAATAATTACTTCGTGATTGGAATAATGACTTTTTTATGTCATTGACATCATTCCAGCAGACTAGACTAGTTGGTTGAAAATTGCTAATTGGCTAGGCGAAACAGTTTTATACCTCCATAGTTCTTTGTTTGATGAAACTGAGAATCGTTTGAAAAATCAGCCATTGTAGAGTTGATTATTGAGGGCAGAGAGCAGAATCAATGCATTTTTGTTTGAATCTAAGAAAAAATAAAATAAGAACCATTTGTAAAATCAGTCATGTGAGATGTTTTTGTAGTGTTGATCATCGAGAGATCCATGCATTATCGTTGAATCAATAAAAAAATCAAATGAGTTCATTTTGGAATAGTACATTACGCTACAAGCCTGGGAAGGAAAAGTTTACGGTATGAGGATAGTTTCCCGGGCGAGGCTTGCCGAGCCTGGAAATAATTTCGAATACTGTAAAAAACTTCCTGGGAGAGTTGTGTATAATTTTTTTTGGTACACTTCAAATAAATTTTATCAATCTAATTTCATGAATGAACAAAACAAAAAGGATTAATGAGATCTAAGAACAGCTAGACAAGATAACTTACTATACTAGCTTCGGCTGAGCTGAATCTGGAGTAGGCTGCTAAGTATTGAAAGTTTGCATCACAAGTTTATTGATTTACTTAATTACTTAATTGGATATTACTTAATAACTATCAGAATACTCGATTTTCTTAGTCCAGAAACGTTTACGCTCATGATAGTTTTTGTACGATCATGATAAATTGTACAATAGCAATAAAAAGTTTCTTGTTTTTGACCAATTCCTGGCAGTTTCACAGAAAGAGATGGTCCATTGTAGTTGTATTTTCTCTCGCTAGATTGCGCCAGCTGTCCACGCTTGGAAAGAGATGGTCCTTGCATGGAAAGGACTTCTTTCCGCTCGAGGACAACAGCTGATCGATTATGTATGTAAATGACGACTTCCTAGTCTACATAGGGACTGGTAAGCAGCTTATTTCCGTGAAGTGTAGCGAAAAACAAATTTTTTCAGTCCTCCGTGAATACGGAAATACGGTGAATACGCAATAAATGCGATATTATTTCCTTGTGTCCTCATAATTATGTATGATTATTATGATACTTGAATGATAAGAATCTATAATTTATTGCAAAATATGCATATTGATTCCAAAATTCAATTCAAATACGACCAGTGAGTTCTTCACTAACCTATAATTTCTAGTATAAATCAAGTATAAACTAAGTACGAATATAGTACTATATGTATTCTAGTATGAAGATATTTCAGATCTCTAAGTTTGTATATGAATACACTCAATAAACCACTAGTTTCTCACTAGTCGCGGCTTATAGGCTTGATAAATGGAATCAGAATCCATCCATGCAGCACATTCCATTTTCTCAATAAATGAGATGAAGTAAGGAGAAATTAGAAGACTCAATTAATAAAATTCAAATTCGAAAGAGAACCAGAATCTATCTATACGGTACGGCATATTCAAGCTACTCCCTAGGAAAATCAAATAAAGTATATTATGCAGAAGATAGAAAACTAAATTAATAAAACTGGAATAACAATATTGTGAAAATGATTCACCGCTGAACGGACCAAAAATAGAATCGAATTAATTCAGCGTACATGAAATCTCTATTAATCCTTCAAATGCACTAAACGGTGGGTTCAAAAACGTAGATTATTACCAGGAAAGAGAGGGTTTTAATCCTTTATCGGAAGTGGTTTCTGATCGACATATTGTTTGGTACAGAATTTTCGTTGTCAGATATTTCGTATTCAGATTGGAAACCACTCGAAATTATTGTGCTGTGCTGATCAAGCATAATTATTATTATTATTCCACTCAATGAATAAGATTTTATTCCATCAGATATTATTCCACTCCTTAAAATAATACTATATTCTCCATCAGATCCTCCTTCATGTAATATTATTTCACTGATACTTCTACATGTAATAGATTCTCTACATCCATTATATCTTTGCTCTTTGCTTGGTTTTTAATCATTTGTTAAAATCATTAAGTCATTTGAAAATGTATTTATAAATGTAAAAAATAATTAAAAAATTGTACTTTGATGATTTTTTAAAATAAAAAAACAGATCTACAGTGACTATATAAGACTTTTAAATAATCACTGTATGTAGTACGATCTATATCCATATCAGCATGTTTTCTTTTTATCTAGGGTGACTATCAGGTATCAATGTGTGGATGGAAGTTGATATCACTTTACCCTTTTTAGTAGTTTTTATTCAAACACAAGTTTCGTTCCCTGGCATTCAATCTCACGTATACTTTCCACAACTGATGAAATGGAAGACCTCAATTAGTTTAGATGTCTAATAAAGGTATTATTTACACTCAAGTTTATAGATTGAAGATTTTTTAAGCAATTTCACCTCGATTTTGGATTTCATAACTTTGAAAGCATAATTATTTGTTGTCCTATATCCTGAAATGAACTCATTTCTTGTAAAAACTGTTTTAATGAATGTTGTGTTGTATGGAACACAAATATATACTTTTATTTCTTCATACTTATTATTTTGAAGTCTATTTATGTGGCCTACCAACTATTTCATCAATACATTTTGTCACCTCTTTTCCACAATTTTTTTTTGTCTTGGGAATATTATTATTAGCACACTCGAAAATGCCTTCTAAGAGATCGAAACATGTTGTGTTCAAATAAAATCTACTAAAAAGGGTACTGTGGTTACAATTTCCAATTATTAACATACATCCACATCTATCTATAATAAACATTATATTTATCAACATCTCTGAATAACTAGTTGATATTCTGTGAAAAACTCTGAAACCAGACCTTAGCCAGCAAGGTTACACAATATTATAATTAATTTTCTCTGTGGAACACGATGTACTCTATAATCATTTCACGTTAATAAAACAAATATTTCCCATGTTGGAAGCACCCTTCAATGGTGCTTATCAGAATGCAGAAATTCATCCGTATGATTAATAAGGGAAGAGAGACGTATTTCCTTCCTTCCTTCCATCTCAGCGTGAATCCTCTCGACTCACTCAAGCCCTATTGAAGAGCGCTCCAATCTCAACAACAGAAATAAAGTACAATCCTCCCTCGTCAATGAGTTTTTACAGGCAGCAGCTTTGCTGTTTGCGCTTATAACCCTCAAGCACATCACGATGAGACGAGTTCCAAGCAAAGAAGACATTCTGCCAAGATGGTAAAATGTCTCCAGCTCTATCAATATTGATCCAAGAATAATAAATTTGGTCTACAATTGTAGAAAACATTCTGATCTACAATTTAAGACCAAATTTGTGATTTTTGAACCAATATTGACCAAGCTGGAGTCTTCCTCCCATTTTGCCAAAATGTCTTCTTTACTAGGAAAGTCTATATCAAACTCCAGGAAGAGTAATTCGAATCAAAATTTAGCTGACTCGCACTACAGGTCTACAGGAAACAACAAGTTAGGTTTGAAGATTTTCTCCTATTAAAAGTCTCTAATTATAGGAGCTTTTGTGAGATATGGGACTAAAATAACTTCAAATTGGAACCGAATGGATTAATGAACAAAGAAATTATGATTAATTAATGAAAGTGTGTTCCGAGGTATTGTTTCGTAATACCACGTAAAGTTTTCTAAGTGGAGAGAAAAATCACGTATTTTTTCTCAAATTTAATTGTGAATGAGCCGATCGCACTCAAATGATCTGGAATCACTGGCGGCTCATGCCCACGAAACAGGTGAAGTGCTGTACAGTAAAAGATACGGGCACTTCATTAGTATTGTGGTCACGAGCCCACAGTGGTACCTTCAAAATCTAACAAATCGGTTTAAATAAGCTGCGGAGAAACGGATACTATATTGTTCTTTCAAAAATTTACTAGAAAACCAATTAGGGTACAGGGAAATTCCTTATAAAGATTATTTTTGTAATAACATTTTTCAAACAACTTCCAACAAATTCCCACAAAAATCTTATTAAATTTGATCACCGTGAAATGATGACTGTGTATTTACACTGTCTGATTAGTTCCTTAGTTTTTGTTTCTTTTTTAGTTGGATGAGAGTTGAAAGTTTGTTTCCTTCAAATATAATTGATTAATTTCGAGAATGAATATATTAAAGAATATTAGTAAAAAAGAAATATAGTCGAGTTTTTGAAAAACAATCCTCAATTCAAGTATTTGGAGTTGATTGAACCTTGATTAAAATAAATCCTTGTATCCTGCTTCAAAAGATATTTTCCCTGTTCCCTCCATATCAGGGCTACTTTTATCATTATTATGCATATGAAAATAATTGAATACAGGTACTGTGATAATTACTCACATTAAAAAAAACAGAAATAATTATAACAAATAAAAATCTGAAATCACTCCAAACCATAGTTCAAACATAGTTTAGAATTAAAATGGAATTTCGTTTCGATACAATTAATACCGGGAAAATTTTCTAATCAATATATGGGCTTTGTATAGATTTTTTTTCAAAATTCAGGTTTCATGTTGTATAATCTCTAATTCCTACTGCATAAATCGTCCACTGGTCTCCAATCATATTAACTTCCGCTTCGCGACCCTATTGTAACTTCCCAAACAACAAAATCAGCTTTTCCTGTACAGCACTCATACATTTTCAGATCACCAACCCTCTTCAGTTATGACAGGGATAGTCTTGACTCCATTCAAATCCCATCTACATCCCACTGTTACTAGACACTTGAGAACTTCTACCACGTGTATGGCATTAATAAACAATTCACTTCTGATCTCAACTTCTATTCAAGAATAGCATCCAGTCGAGAGGGCACTTCACAAATAAAACTCGGCAGTTGACAACCAACTGCGACACAAGAATAAACAAACCTAAAGTGCAACAATAAATCCATATTGTGTTAACTGAATAAACAAACTCAATGTGCGACAATATAATATCCATACAGGGGGTGTTTTTCGCCAAGGGTTTTATAATGGGGATAAGATGATATTATTGACAGAGGGGAGGAGAACAGCAGGTGATCTCAGGGTTGAAAAAATCTCAGGGGTAGTCTCTGTACATCAAAGAAGACATTTTGTCAAGATGGGAACATGACTACAGCTCGGTCAATATTAGTTCAAAAATTATGAATTTAGTCTCAAATTAAAGGAAACATTCTGCTCTAAAATTTGAGACCAAATTTATAACTTTTGAACCAATATTGACCGAGCTGGATCAATTCCCCCATCTTGCCAGAATGTCTTCTCTGCTCGACTAGATCATGGCAGAGAGTTTGTCTCTCGCTTGAGAGAGCACCATGTTTACATCCGGGATGTAAGCCAGCAAGGTGGAAGAAACACAACACGAGAAAGTCCCGAATAGCATGGGAATGTCTTGAAAACGAAGCACAAGACAATACTGTATGCAGAGTCGAAAGATGTCCTGGGAAAAAATGAATTTCACTTTTTCAGGAAGCAAGAAGAAAAGACAGATGGATGTTACAGTATTTGATGTAACTACCGACTACGGGTAATATGTATGAGGTGTAGAAAACAATGTATTTTAAAGAAATAGTTACATGAATTTACAGGCGAGAGGAGGAGGCAGAAGAATGTTACTGAACATGATGTATCTACAGACTACACGTGAGACGTTTAAGATCGGAAATCCAATGTATTTTGAGTAGGAAGTTACATAAAGTGGAGTATATTTGCCCTGTTTGGGGTGTTGACATAGGGGACACGATTCGCTCGATCCTCAGCTCAGAGGAAGGCTATTTTATTTATGCCTAAAGCTTCCTTTGTTGGAAACTTGTGAAAGTATGAATGGGGAATAAAATTATATTTGAGTTGCATGAGTTTTTGAGTGTTTCATGAATGGTGGAGGAATAATTGAAGAGTGATACGATGCCTATGCATCTTTATTCAATGAACAAAAGAACCATGTGGTTATAGTTCTCATTAAAATGGTAATTTTAAACAGGAAGTACAGTACATTATATATATACAATGAAATGATAATTGGGTTATATAGTCTAGTGCATTCCTAATAATATTAATCATGATTATGTAGTGTTTAAAAACTGTTTGATCAGAGATAATGTACAGTATTAAGATTATACAAAAATTTATATTTCTATCACATGTATATAGTATTTTGAATAGTAATTAATCATACAGTATTAGTATTATAATAAATTCACTTCTTTGCGTTCATAGCAATGATTACTTCCTTTCAACCAATCAACCGACTATTTTATATCTTTCTAAAGTAAAAAACTTGTATTCCACCATCTATCAACAATTTGTTTAATACACTATCTTGAAGCTCCAGCTTGAATAATCATAATTTGAAAAAATTTCAATGTGCTTGCCACATTCACAAGCAGAAATTGGCCTATTCAGAATATTGTGTTGCAATCGAATATGATAAGTACAGTTGGATTGCTTTATTCGTTACATTTTGAATCATTTCGATTTTGGAATTTCATATTCAGAACATCACATATCATTCAAGAAACTGACTCACAATCTATGCATGCCTTATCCAAAACGTGACCCAAAAATACGGATTATAACCCTTCCAAAAGCTACGTTAATCATAATATACGCATATATCAGATTGAATGAATGAATGAAAAGGCCAAGTAAAGTATAAAAGACCGAGAAGGGGACAAAGTCTGATAAAAGTATACTATAAAAATATTCCAGACTCATTTTTCATACAAGTATTGATTAAGAATGGGCGTTTGAACTGACTTTTATTCCATTTATCCTTCACACCCTACCCCCTCGTAGAGGCTTACAAACATTCGTAAGGTTAAATACAGTTGAATAAAAATATGGATACAATCTTCAAAGATAAATCTTGTTTAATAGAAAGTAGAAATAATAGTCAATAGACTAAGAAGATTAAAAACAAACCAGCACGAATGATCTCTAAGTAGTTTTGATAAAATAATAAATAGATAGATCATAGAGCTGAGTATAAAATAGACCAAAAAGGTTGAAAAAAATCTAGCAGGACTAATCTCTACGAAGTATTTATAAAATGATTCATTAGAGAACAGCGTGCTACCCTAAAAACACTGAACCCTTGTTCAGGTCATAGTTCGGGTCGCCATAACACCGAGGGGGCTCTCGCTTCAAAAAGTGTAAACAGAAACCTGTGGATATAGTCTGGCCAAGCAAAGAAGACATTCTGGCAAGATGGGAAAATGTCTCCAGTTCGGTCAATATTGGTTCAAAAATTATAAATTCCATCTTAAATTGTAGGGTTAATAATAATCTACAATTCGAGACCAAATTTATAATTTTTATAACAATATTGACGGAGCTGCAGTAATTTTCCCACCTTGTCAGAATGTCTCTTTGCTTGGACAGACTAGAAGGCCACGTCGAAGCAAACCCTCTTAGCCAGCCGGCTTTAATACTTAATTTATTATTATAGCGTCAGTGCCTGCAGCAAAACTGTTTGCACTTGAAGATCTGTCTAAGCTGCTTCCGAATGAAAGGCGATGAAAACTGATAAGGAAAAGATGGGATAGAACAAGTGGAACTGAGTGATATGAATCTCCACTTTCACTCAAACACTCTTCTCTGTGTTTTCTCCTCTCCCTTCCCTCAAACACTGTTTCTCTCTGTTTTCTTTTCTCTTCATTTTATTATTTACAGCTCTCTCTTTCCATTTTTCTTCTCTTTCTCTAAATATCCACAACTTTCTCTCTGCCCTCTCATTCCTTATCTCCTCACTTTCACCTCCCTTTCCTCACTATATCTTTTTCTTATTCTTTTTTCTCTCCCGCACTTTCTCACTGTATCCCTTCATTCCTAACGTTCTCATTATAACTCTCTCTCTCTCTCTTTATTTCTCTTTCTTTTAGTGCCTATTCGAATAAAGCGATCTAATTTGACTTTATTTAATCTCTCTCTTTCAATTCTCAACATCTTCTTATTCATTTTTGATTGACTGTCAAGATCACGGTTGAGTGTTAATGGGGGGGGATGTTCTTTAAAATCCAAGAATGGACATTTATACGTCCAAACTCTCCCTTTCTATTGCGTTGAATACTATATTACCGTTGAGTTATTGAATCCTACATTTGAATCATTTTATGGGTTACCATAGTCTATAATTTATGAGTTATTCATTCGAACGGTAGAATTAGTCTAATTTTGCATAATATAAAATTTAATCCGATATTTTGGTAATCTACATAAATTAAGTGAATGGATCAATAAATTCCTTTCCCCTAATGCCCGGTTTTCCAACCACACTCAAAATTGAGGGACCCTCAAGTTTATAGTAGGCCTACATTTCCTATACTTATTATAGAAAATGACAGCTGTTCATCAAAATTTGAGGGTCCCTCAACTTTGAGTGTACTTGGAAAACCCCGGCGTAAGTCTCACATTCATTCATTTATTTATTTGAAACAGTAATGTAGGCCTACGCTTATTGGATAGAAACACAAACAATTAGGTCCAAAATGTCTCCTTGAGAATAAAATTTCACTATCTCTCTCTCTCTCCTCTTCCTTAATTTCTCTTTTATTCCTCTCTCTTTCTCAACTCTCCCTCAGGAATTTTTTTTATGTTGACAATCTTCTAACGATCCCTCAGAGATACGTGATTAGCCGTCACCTTTAAGATTTAATAAAACATAACGTCCCCTTTAAAAATTTAAAAAACGCTCTTCTACTACAAAGTCATGTCGTACATAAAATTGTATATCTATCTATATTGTGAAAATGAACATAGTGCACGTTTACATTATGTATACTTAATTATACTATCACTTCATAGTATATATTTTTGCGAATTACATCAACATAGTGAATCTCTATATATACACGGGAAATCAACTTAATGTGTATCTTGCTAGAGTATGTCTGTGTACAGTATTGTGCATCAACTCAATGTATACCTATATACTGCTCATCTACATAATGTGAATCTCTATAATGTATATCTGTACATAGTCAGGTAGAACGGTAATAGCCGGTGATTGCATTAGTGGAACGAGATGCAAAGATTTCAGGTCTGAACGATAATGTTTCAACAAGATGAAATGTTCAACAAAGTCTTGAGAGAATCTTGCACAAGTCGTTCAAAGAAAATCAGTTTTCCAGCTTGCGAGTTCATGAAAAATGCAGGCGGAAAAGCTGGTCGATATACAGGCTAGAGAAGATTTTCCGGGTTAAAAATATTTTTTAGATTAATGTTTGATGAGAATGGAGATTGAAACCAGTAAGGTAGAATCGTTATGTGTTTGTTTAGAAAGGTGATAAGGTGGACTGATGTTGGATTAAAGGAAATTGGAGACATTTATTTAAAAATAAGGCTTGTTATCGTTCAACAAGCAGTGTTATCTTTCATTCAATCTTAAGCTCACCTTCTTTATTCATGGAGTCTACCAGAGTGATTCTTCAAAAGGAAATAACAAGAATTCGGGCATTTTAATCTAAATTGTGAGAGATAACTGTTTTTCATTCTTTTTATTGAATTCTAGTGATCAAATTATTAAAATACAAACATATAATAAGTATAGCATAATCTTTGATGTTATTTAATTCCCAAAAGATAAATTGGAATTAAAAATAGAAACAATATACAGTAATTTTAATATTGTAAATTTCTTTTCATTTTTTAATAGTTTTGTAGTTTGAAACAAACCAACCCTCCTTTTCGTGAGAACTGAAAATAAATTGGAAATAAAGCAAATACAATACTTAATCTTTGTTAGTTGACATTCAATAATAATTAATACAGAGCACACTCATTAGGGTATTCACGTTCTGTGTCAACTAATAACCTTTTATCATTCTACGATAAAAATTATAAAAGGTTATGGTTATAACCCGTGGTATTTGTCAAATGGTATAAGCTACTAATTTTTTTTCTAATGCACTACTATAGCATTGACCAAACAAATAACAGGAAAACGTGACTCAAAAGGTAAAGTGAATACCCGTATTATTGAAAATCCATGATACAAATTTTTAACGTGAGCCGTATTTCCGCTTATTAATTCCATAATATGATCTCAAGATACAACAGAAAAACACAACCAAATAGACAGGTATAATATTGAAGCATCATAAACTGATTTCAGAAATTTATTTAGTAGGTGTTATGCGTTGGACGTTGATCTCTGTAGGATGTTCATTGTTCTCATATTACCAATCTAATGTTACTCCAAATACATTATTCATCCAATTTTAATAACAAATCAATTCCTCATCTTACCACAAAACATTCATATACGATGTTAATCACCTATCAATTGTGTTTTGAATGACTTTTTAATAGTATAGCACTCGGAAAACGAGATGATGAGTTGGATAGCTCCCATTATTGTTGGTTCATTCATGAGGATGGCATCGTTTACTATAACAAAGGAGATATTCTGGTAAGATGGGAAAATGTGTCCAGCTTGGTCAATAATGGTTCAAACATTTTTAATTTGGTCTCAAATTGTTGGAAACATTCTGGTCCACTATTTAAGACCAAATTTCTAATTTTTGAACCAATATTGACCGAGCTGTAGTCATTTCCCCATCTTCCAAGAATGTCTTCTTTGCTTGGGCAGACTATAACTGATACACTTGTCTTCTAGAAAGATGCGGGACTTTATATGGATAATTTATGTGTTATATATCGATGGAATTCATTAGTGAGGGAGGTCTGTACTGAACAAAATGCCATAAATCTTCCTAATTGGGTATTCAATTTTCTTCGGCCCATAGACTGCTATCAATCCTTGGCGGGGAAATGCTACGTCATCCATTTTGCTCCATCAGTAAATCACGACGTCGTGTCAAAGTTTGAGACATTGCTTCCAGACGTTAGGCCACAAAATGGAGAAGGGGAAGACACCACGATCAGGTGAAAATAGTGAGATGAGAAGAGTAAAAACAGTACTGAAAGAGAGATACTTGGTTGTTCCACCGCAGTGTTTAGAAGAAGTAATTATACAGGAGTATTATATTGTACTTCTACTTCTCTTCTATTTGAGTTTCAAACCTCAATAATTATTCAGATCTCTCTTATTATAAACGTATTTTGATTGCTTTCTTCACTATTCTAAACGCTCCATTATACATTTCCCAAAATAAAGAAGAGAAGGCAATGGGTATTCAATACTCAGTTTAAAAATTAATAAAGTCTTGAAAAGCCAAAAATGGAAATTATCACAGAAAATTTGTGTAAATAGAAACAGTGGAACTTGCTCACCACGTTAACTTATTTATTTATTTATCCAACAACAATTTAAAAGTACAATAGCTTTACACTGTTTATTCAATTTAAATTATAATCACAGTACCATTTTCAATTATTTTTTATTAATGCATTATTATTAATTAAAAAAAAAAAAAAACAGTGATAAAGGAATCAATAGCTTTACATGGATTGGTATTTTGTTGTCAATTTTTGCGCAGTTTAACAGCCTTGGAATTGCTTTGGTTTGTTGCACACAGTCATTGAAAATACCCTGCGCGTTTTCAATTCATTTTCAATAAATTTCCACACCACAAAAATGTTTTAAACGGATAATAAACTATGTTGCTTAATGTGAGTACATTGTCCAAGTTACTTTAAACTAGCTCAGTTAATAGAAAAATCAGAGGTTTAGTAAGCTTAATGGAAGGTCAATTTACGAGTATAATCATCACTGGTGACTCGCGCCAACTAAACAGGTGAATTGATCTTCACCTGTTTCGTGGGTACGAGCCGCCAGTGACAATCATCCGAGAATACCCTCTAGATCAGAGTTGGGATTTGCTTTTTAATGATCCACGCTAACAACTACGTATATTAATTTTTTTACTGCATTCTCATTACATGGGATTTATACCAGGATATTCTATTTTTAATGAAAAATTACTAGAAATAACTTTAACTGAGAATCTATAAAAATTTCTCCATCTCAGAATGAGTAAACTTGGGTCACCTCAAGTACAGTACTCTACCTCCAGACACACAAAGTCAATAAGCACATCACCACAATCCCTTGAAACTCGTTTCACTATTTCAACTCCAATTACTCAGGTCATATCTTCCCAAGATGCTGGTTTTCTATGATAATAACACGATAGCGTCTAGTCCCCTAACACCCTATGCCATCATCCATTACCTCCATACTGAAATCTGTGAATCCTACCCCCCTCAACACTATTTGGAGAATGCAATTTGCGTCACTGTATCCCCCTCCCCAGCACTTACTGTATCAACTCTCCCCCCCCCCACGCCCTACACCCCCACGGGTACTCGTTAATTAATGGAATTTGCCCGAGTCGAAGTGTAATGTTCTTTTATTAACGTCGTAAATTCCGTTTAACAGCCGATTGTAACTTGGTCCGGTAGAGAGCGCGCATCCAAGGAAGCGAGCGGCCAAAAACCACCAGAAACCCTAAACTGCCCCCCTCCAAGAACCCCAAAATCCCCCCCTTAACCAGTAGGTGCCGGTTTTATGGTGATGATTCAGGTTGATTGTAGGGAGGGGGGTGCACACTAACTGAGGGGGATAGCCTACTAACAGAGGGGGGGGGTATCCCGCTAACAGAGGGGGTATAACCCACAAACAGTGGGAGTGAACTGAATGTGGGGCTTATCTCAGGCTGATGTTTCCCATTCATGATGAATCCCTCTTGAGAATTGGGCCGGACTCCGTCATTAAATGGTGCTAAAACGTGGTGTTTCATTTCTTTTTGACGAGTGCTCTTACTTGTTGTAGCCTAATGCTTCAGAATGTTTGCAGGATTTAGGGAGGATTATCTGCAGATTCGTTGAAACAGCTTGATGGAAGGATTGGTGTTGAGCGTCAATTTAATTGAGATCTTTAAATAGTAGTTGGATTATTTTGAGAATTTAGGGCTATCTCACGATCCATGTTTCACAATTATCACACAATCAAAAGTAGTCTACCGATCACTCATACATAAGTAGCCTTATGTAACAATCAGGTATAGTCTGTCCAAGCAAAGAAGACCCTCTGGCAAGATGGGAAAATAGCTCCAGCTCGGTCAATATTAGTTCAAAAATTGTTGATCTGGACTCAATTGAAGGAAGCATTCTGATCTACAATTCGAGATCAAATCAATAACTTTTGAACCAATATTAACCGAGCTGGAGTAATTTTCTCATCTTGTCTTCTTTGCTTGGACAATGCACGGACTATAATTATTAGGAGTTAGTTGCTAGCTTGTATTTTCTTGTAAATTATTTTATTGTATAATATTTGTAAATTATTTTATTTTCTTGTAAATCAGGAAATGGAATCTAGAATCTAAGCTGGAATGTTAAGTTATTGTGTATGTGAATTAAGAAATCAAATCCTTATTAATTATTATCTTCCAAATCCGTTCCTATCCCAACCTCTCACTCACACTCTTCACTCATGCTCCTCAAACCCTCTCTCTCTTTTACACACTCACCTCCTCTTCTTCATCACTCTCCTTTATCATTATCTTCTTCTGCTTCCTCCGCAGCTTCTTATCACTCCCTGTCTCTTCCATCACTCACTTGCTTATCTTCTGCTCTGCACAATGACTGACACATCTCTGCCACAAGAGATTTGAGACGCCATGTCACTAAATCTTTCACTCTCACTCTCCCACACTCCCACTCACTCTTACTCTTCCACGCTCACTCTCACTCTCTCCAACACCCCATAGCGCAGTGTCAGCATACCTCCACTAATCTCCATTATCGTTTTACTCCTCTCTCTCTCACTCTCCCATCAAGAAGCGACGAATCTCATATATTTAAAATTAACTGTCAATCTTTGTAATTAAGGTCTTGCAAATTATTAACGCGGCGTTGCTCTTCAGGGAGATTCTACCGCCCCCCTCTCCCTCACGTTCCCAATCCTCGAAAGACTATTGGTTCGTCAGAGTTAGCTCATCATCATCACAGGTTACACTAGCGCACTCTAGTGGCAAGATATTCTATTAAGCGTCTCAGCCCTAGTATAGTCCGACCAAGCAAAGAAGACATTCTAGCGAAGGTGGAAAAATACTCCTGCTTGGTCAATATTAGTTAAAAAATCATGAATTTAGTCTCAAATTGTTGATCAGAATGTTTCCTACAATTTGAGATCAAATGTATAATTGTTGAAGTAATATTGATCGATCTGGAGTAATTTTCCTATCTTGCCAGGATGCCTTCTGTGCTTGGATGGACTATACATGTGGTGGTGGTTGATCCGTAAAACAAGTTAGTGCAATAGTTTGCAAGTTCCTGGATATTGAATATTTCATTGGAGTGTGCGGTTGAAGCACTTGTGATGGGGTTCCAATATTCAGGTTCATCTTTTCAAGTCAATAAATGAGGGACCTCAGGTGGTTGAACTTGTGCCCTCGATTCATTCTCTCCAAAAACTATACATTCAAGAGGATTACCAAGGTGATACATGTGAAATAGACGAAAAACAATCAAACCTCGAAGTAAAGTGATTTGATACAATGGCATAGTCTACAGTTTAATGTTTCTTTTTTGTATGTACTATCAATAATATATATAATGTATAATAATAATAATAATATCAATGTATTTTAATGATTAATCACAGTATGATCATGTGTATCCTCTTAAAAAGTTAATGAAAGGTGTTAAACATTGATAAATAAAAGTGATTCAATTAAAAACTGGTAACTTATACTGTATTTTGTATTTTATTAACAAAGCAAATATCCAATCACAGCCCAAGACAAGAGTCTTAAGACAAGACAAGTCGGACTGTAGCCAATCACAGCTCCAGACAAGAACAGTCAGCTTTTCGACTGCGGCCGACACATTACACGCACACACACGCGAAGGTTTTGTTTATTTCGTCTCAATCGATCGTGAACAGACTCTAGTATAATAATTATATTCTATAAGCAACTATCGTTTAATAGCATGGAAATGTTAACGAATTAATCTCAACAACTATCTGAATGAACTTATTGCGAGTTGATCTCCCGTAAAATATACGATACATCCAAAATTTTAAGTAAATGATTACGGTACAAGAACCATCATGTTCCCCACGCATCCACTATAAATCACGGGCTAATGGAGCTTTAAATTTTGTAAATGATAATACCACGCCCTAATGAAGTCATCTTACTGTAGAATAGCGTTCATTAAACCAAGAACTTCCATTGGAGAAAAATGATAACAGACAAGTCGTGACTGATTCCCAAGAACTTGTCATTCTCTTGGAAGACAATGGCCGTTTTCAAGTCTTTTGTTACGTTAGAAACATCTCTGTTTCGTTCTTCAAGTGATACGAGATTCAAGAACAGCTTCTCATTAAAAATGACAATCTCAACGTTGCTGATTTTCTCTGATTGCAGGCGGAGTTGATACGAGCTGCTTGATCTTACAAAACCTAGCGAGAAATTTGTTATAGTGGGTGTTTTCAGTAAGAATTTCAGATTTTTCTAAATTCAGAGAGGAGCATAATGTACGTTCTTTGGAGAAATAAGTTATAAAAGAGTATTAATATTGAACATCCATTTCATTGAAGGTAAAATCTATAGTGAGTTATTCCAGAAGTGTTGAACCGAATCATAGAACCATTGTAGAAGATGCATAAATTTTCAAAGAAATAAGACTATCAATATAAATCATCAATAAACCATTAATATAAATCATTCATAAACCAATCATTATAAATCAATGAAGAGCTCAATGCAAAAAGGATGAATGTCAAAAAATTACAAAATTGAGTTTATGATCGAGTTTCATGCATTAACAGCGGTAGAATATGATTGGCTAGAATGAACTACTAAAAGCATGATAGTCTGCTTTCTACAGCTGTTTGAAAATATCCATAAAACACAAAAAGGGGGACGTCAAGTCGAAACATTGCAAAAACTCCTATTGGTCCATAAGGGATATATGTTCCATAGGGCCGCTTTCTCCAAAAAAGTTAATCTGAATTTTGGATTGAACCATCAGCTGGCTCAATTGAAACACAAGTTAATAAAAGTGACCATAAACTAACAGCTGATAGTTTAAACTAAAATTTCAGTTAAAGTATTTGGAGAAACCGGCCCATTGTGATATACTTCAGAAGTGTTGAAACAAATCCTTGAATCATTGAAAGAATACTTATCCACTCAAAAAATATTAGATTCAATTCTCATTTTGGTATTGCATGGTTTAATCAATGATCTCTTCCCAATTTATTTAATCTATTTTATCACCTCTAAGATTTACAAGAGGCATATAATGAGGAAAGAAAACGTTTTTTCACGATCATAGCTTGGAAGGGAAGAATACGAAAAGATTAATGTATTGCATTAATAAATAAATACTCGATTCTGTACTCAGTGTTGATTGCAATTTTTTTCCTAGAGCCAATCTATTTTATAACCATTGAAGAGAAATCAATACACGGACTATAAGTAATGATGAGGCTGGAGGTTTATCTACTCCATTCCATTCACTCCGCTGTATTTTAGTATCTTGCATTGAACACGAAGTACCAATCTACACTCAATTTTGCATTCAATACTTCTCGATCCATACAATCTATCCCCAGCAAGATAATCTCAACCCTTTTCGCAACGATAATTGCCTAGCATATCGAGCCATTAGCAGGCTTTCAATAGTACTATTTTTATTATTATTTTTGCCATTAAAAGTTACCGGTGCCTTGTAAGTAACTGCAATGCTCTCTGTTAACAGATAAAAACACTTAGAACCCGTTTCCACTCACCGGTCTACCTGAAAGGAAAAGAACTAAATTTAATTAAGCTTGTGAATCTTTAAAGAGCTGAAGGCAGAAAGAAGCATCTCGAGTGTCTATGGTAAAGTCTGTCAAGCAAAGAAGACATTCTGGCAAGATGGGAAAATGACTCCAGCTCTGTCAATATTGTCTCAAGAATTATAAATTTGTACTCAAATTGTAGAGCAGAATGCTTTCTACAATTTGAGAACATATTTATGATTTTTTAACCAATATTGATCGAGCTGGAGTCATTTTCCCATCTTGCCAGAATGTCTTCTTTGCTTGACAGACTATAGAGATTGGCATGCCACAGGTTCGAATGATTCGGTGCTTCTCTTTATCAGCTTTCAAGTCAGATTCTCTCTCTCTCTTTCTCACTCTTTCAACATCCTCCCAATCACTCCAACCCCATTCAATGTCCTCTTTGAGTGGTGAATGCTTCAATTCCCACAGTCATTGCTTGAATCGTCAGTTCCTTCAATATCTTTTTGAAAACACTGCTGGGAACTTGCTTAGATATTCAGCTGGTGGCTTCTCTTCGAATTTCTCTCTCTTTCCTCTTGCTCTTAGAATTTCACTTTGTTTTCTCTCTAATTTCTTTTTTAAATTTAGCTTTTTATTCTTTCTCTCTTAAAAATTTCCCTGTACTCAGAAAGCGTCTTCTCATTTAAGAAACGTCTAAAAACTGGGAAACCTTTGTTTCAATTCATTCCCGTTTTGGTCTTACATTTTTAAGTTTTCTACCTTCCTGCCTTGATTCTTAATTGTTGAAAATCAAATATGTCTTCAAACAGAAGACAAAGCTTAGGCCTATTACAGAAATTGAAAGAAATTATATTCTTGTGCAATCTTTGTCTTTAATTCGACTTTTTTACTATTTCATCTGAACTAATTGATAAAAATTGTTTGATATGAGAATCATAGTGTCTAAGTGAATACTAGAAAGACACAAGTGAACACTAGAAGGCGAGGTGCGGAGTGAATACTGGATATTCACAGTATATAGTACGTACCAAATGTAGAGCAATTATTCCGTACGGGGAAACCCCATATGTAAGCAATAACCAATTCGTTATCCCCCATAACAAAAACAATTCTCCCAATACACAATAAGCAGTGAAATAACGAATAAGTAGAAAAGTCAATAATCTCTGGCACTGTTGGGAGTTCTTACTGTTCAGCATCACTCAATATTATGGGAAAACCCGAACTAAAATCTATATCAGATGAATGTGAACGAAAGATCGAACACAGTTCGAGATAAAGAGTTGGAAAGAGCCATTTTTGTCAGCCACCTTCTCAATTTCCTGCGCCAGTCTATTATTTCCACAGTGGAAATGAAATTATCCCCGGAGACCGTTACGACGTCAGTTATAGTTCGCGCAAGCTGAGAAGACACGCCGTTAAAATGTGAGATATATTTTAACAGAGGTCTTTTCAGCATCCGAGACCTTTCATAGTTCACGCAAGCTGGGAATACACGCCGTTACCATGTAAGTTGTTTTGTAAGAGAGGTCTTCTCAGCTTGCGCGAACTATACAAGGAATGTTCAGCGCTCTGCCATTACATGCCGATTGTTTTCGCACTTATTGGAGGGGAGGAATGAGAGGGGAACTGTGTTGGGAAGAGGGAGCAATAGAAGAAGAAATAAAGAGAAAATATATTGAGGAGAAATAAGTTAAGAGGAAGTAGGATTGAGAAAAGGAGGATAAGGGGGAGATAAAAGAGTAAGAAGGAATGTGAAAGGAATGAAAAAGGCAAAATTAGAAAATAGGAGAGGGAAGGAGGTTGAAGAGGAGAAAGTTTGTGATACATTGATGATTACGATAGGAAAAAAAAACTTAGCACAAAAAAAAGATAAAACAATAAGGCAAATGAAAAGGGAGAAGGTTATAATAGATTGACGATTATGATGAGAAAAAAGAACTCGAATTGACAGAAGAAAGAGAAAATAAAGGACTGAAGAAACAAAGTCAGGATGAAGGACCGAAGGACTGAAAGAGGAAGGTGGAAGAGTTCGGGAATCGCAGAAAGAAGATGAAGATGATAATGATGGAAGGAGAAAAAGAGAGGAGAGAGAAAGAAAACCAAAGGAAGAAATAGTTGAGGAGATATTTATGAAGTTATCCAAAATAAATCATAATACAAGATCATACAAGTTTGACAAAACGAGTATCTTATCAAAGAAAAAAAACTAGATACTAATAAAAATATTACTAATCTCTCACAAACCACATTAAGCGAACAAGAAAAGATAATAAGAAATGTGAAAGACTCTGAAAACGGAATGAAGGATGATTATAGAGGCGTAAAAAACATCATTCTAAGAGTGATAAAAGTAGAGAGAATGGTGACGAAAAAAAGAAAATCAAAGAGGAGAAGGAAAGGGAATTATGTTCAAGAAAACTGAAAGAGAAGAGAACTATGAAAAGTGAAGGAGAAGAAGAAATTGAGAAAGACTAAAAAATGTTTAGTAGTATCAAAATAGAATATCAACATGAAAACGAAGAAGAAACAGGAAGCAACTACAGTGGACTCAGAGAAGGAATTAGAAGTAAAAACAGGAACTGATCAGTGAAGAAGAATGAGAATACAAAGAGTTGTTAAGGAAAAGAGTGAGGATATGCATAAGAAGAAAAATAAACATAAGATAGTAGGAGGATGATGAAAATCATAAGCATAAGATAGGAGTAGAAAAACAAGGATGAAGAAGTGAGAATAGGATGGGAAGAGGTAGAAGAAAAAGAATAATAAGAAAAGGAAGGGAGAGGAGACAAAGGACAAGAGGAAAAGCGAAGAATGTTTTCTCATCGGAAATTGCGCCATAAAAGTAGGAAGATGATGACAGTGTTCATGGTGGCAGGAAAAGTGTCGATATTTGCAGGTGGGCTGATAGAAAGATGGAAGAGGAAGAGGGGGAAAATAGGTAAGGTGAAATCGGCAATCGAATATCAGATTTTCCGAGGGGGAAATCGTTTTTCCCGGTCTGGATTTGTCCGGCAGAACAGGTCCGTGGAAATGTCATCACTGAAGGGGGTGAAGAGAAGTTTCCCCGAAATTCCATTCTGACGCGCAGATGGATTGACATTCCACGGTTGAGAGCTGCCTGGAACTCAATCCAAAGATGACATCCGATTCCCCCCACAACAGGTTCCCCTCCCCCACAGGTAGGCGCATCCATCCTGTTTATTACTTCATCCAATTTTTATTTCCAATTTCACCGGCCGAAATTGGCTGAAATACCATTGGACAATCTCCTACCGGCTCAGTTCAGATGGCTGCCAATTGGTGGAATGCCAGGGGGGAGAGATATCCCCCCCAAATAATTTCCAGGGGGAAATCCCCCCCCCCTTATCGATGATTGCAGCTACATTTCCTCGGCAAAAACTCGCAACAATAATCACGAATACGCCAAATTGAATATTTTCCGTAGCAGTCAGTGCGGATGATATGAATGTGGGCCTACTACTACTTTATTACATTCCACATAACGTGAAAATTGGTTAGACTCGTATCAAGTGTAACAACTGACCTGGATTAGTGAGGAGTACGAAAAAATTATTCGGATCAAATAAAATCTGTGGTGGAGAAGAAACTGACGGTATTTGCTGGGATTATAAAAATCAATAGATTTCATTCTTGGGCAAAACTTGAGATATTACAAATGATCATACAGAAAACATTTTTCTTGGAAAATGTATGTGTTTTGTTTTTGAACATGTATTTCTGGTCATTAGAGAGTGGAATTGAAAGCCTATGAATAGAGAATTTAACTAGTGTAGTATCGTTTCAGAGACAATACATTGCAATTGAAAGCCGAGATTAAATAAAGCTGAATAAGTTACCTTAATTAATGTCAATATCCCTGCAATCCTATTGACCAGTAAGTACAAAACGTACTATTCTAATATTTAATTTACGATTTTGAACAAATTTATGAAATTTGATCCTATTCACGAAACTGCAATTATTGTAATTCAAATTTCATCGATATCAATATGGAATGATAAGCTGAGGGAAATTCAATACTGAATTATATTCAACACAAAATTTGGCTTCAGTTTCCTGAGTAGGAATAACCTATTCCATTCCCGGAATAAAGTGATCAGCTTTTCTGAACTATTAGTTGTGTGGAGGTGATTCCTATCAACATTAGCGAAAATGAACCAAATAACTATGTGTTTCTAACAATTTCGTTTCTATTCATGAATCTGGAATAACACCTACAAACGTATACTAACATTTATTCTTTCAAATTTCGTAGGAAACGATTATTTTTCTCGGAAATACACTTTGATGCTCCACAGATATACTGCATTATCCATTACATTCGGTGTGATAATGTCAGACTACATGTGCAGGTTAGAGGGCAGTTCATGTAATTGGAGGATTAAAAAGATGAATACACTGTATACACTTAGATGAATATACTTAATACACTTATAACCGATAATTTAATTGCATGGCTCATCTTGCTTAAGTCATAAATGTGTCTTTTCTATATTCTTAAGGTTTTTTCAAATATTGAGAGAAATGCGCCTGAATCCATTTTCCAACAGAGCTCACAAGGATGAAAAGCTTCCAATTCTTTGCCAAATGAATATCCACTCAAATTTCAGGCTTCCATCCGATGTAACGAGAAAACACACTCAGATAAGTTGAGACTAACCAGATATCAAAGCTGGAAAAAATTGAGTGGCTAGCCGAGAGTCAGAAAAAAGTTGGCGGTGTTCATTTCTGCATATATTTTTCTACTTTCGCAGCCGGGCTTAGAAAAGTGCACGGTTCAGCGTATTTTTGTTTCATTACGGCGTGTCTGTTTGGCGCGCGCTTTTCTGTGAAAACGCCGCGAGATCGGAAATGAAAAGCGCGGGAAGGAAGAGCGGCGACTTCCCGCGCGCGCCAACACAAAATGGCGGCAAAAGTATTTGGCGGGAAAGAAAAAGTTGAAATAACGACACCGCTGTACAAAACTTTGGTTTCCCTCTGCTTTCTAAACCACACATTGTTATGAAAACTGTATATTTTTCGCCGATTATTTTTTCAAAATTCATTTCTGCCAGCTGAAGGGCAAAAGGTCGTTCTGAAAAACCACACCCGAATTCGGAGTTAATTAGCAAAAACTGACTGGGAAAAATGTCGGCCCAATTAGGCAAGTTTTTCCTGTCGTGGTCGAGGTTTCCCAATCTTTAGGTTCTTGGAATATGCATGGGCCTGGATTGGAAAACAAAAGAATAAAAATTAGTGATAGAACCGCTATCATGTTCAAAAGTATATCAGTTCGGTTCTGAACTATAATCCTATCATGGAAGTTGAATTCCTCTTCATAATCAATACCTCCTCTCCAAATCATGCAAATTCATTTTAACAATAATATTTTTCCAATCGATTCACTTCGACGTTAAATCCCTTAATCTCACCCAAACTTATGATATTAATAGACCAAGATCTCGAAAAGGCATTCGTGAAAAAGTGAAGACTTTGCGATATTTCCAGGAAGCAGACATGTCATGTCATGTTATGACATGTCATCGTCTGTTATTTTTCTTTTCAGATATGTAGGTAGGCCTTTTTTGTAGAAATGTAGCCTGCCAAATCTTCAGATATTTTGTGTATTTCCAGGGCGACACATAGATTGCAAACTTGCAATTCTATCTCCCATTTAGCTTCCGAGGAACCAAGAATTTTGTTGAATGATTAATGAATTATCAGAATAAAATATTTCAGTATTGACTATAAGAACTCACCAACTAGATTCCAATGATGGGAGAATCTGCTCACAGGATCACCTGTTGAAGGAAATAGTAATTTATTGAGTGAAATAACAGTATCAAGGAAATAAGTTTCTATATCGGGAAAAGAAATTGTGTTAAATACTGCAAAGATTCTCAACATAAAAATATAAATATCCTAACAATATTGGGAATAGGCTACTCAAGAAAATAGCTCTTCACTTCAAAATTGAAGACACAATTCTCATGACAGGAGTATGTAGATAATTCATTCTATTTTTTCTATATTAAGTTTATGAAAATATCATTCGAAATTAGAATATAATGACATGAGGGTATTGATTTACTTATAGCCATCCTGAGGCTCACAAGGAAATTATAATTTCATACGGTATTAAATTTGACATCCAACATGGGTAACCAGAGAAACACAAAATAATTTATTTGTAGCTGAAAAAATTCAAATACTGCATATATCAAGAAATTATTTGGATGTTCGTTATTAAGGAAAATGTCACATGAATAAAAGTGTATTACAATGGAAGAGAGATTCAAATTCACAGCCTCAATATGAGCAACACTATTGGTCGAATTCCCCCAATAGAACTCTATAAATAACTCCTGATGTAGTTCGATCTTCATTAGAAAAAAATGCGGATAGTGTTTCATTCTCAATATCAACAGTAAAAATGACGAGCGAGACGTCTATTTTCTGAATTTTTTCAGTAAGTTTACATTTGAAAAAAACACAAAATTGGAATAAAACTCCGTTCAAACAGAACAACATTGCACAGTTCATCATAAAAATGAGAGAGGTATAGATAGGGTGTTCAGAAGGATAAGGTAGATAAGGGAAGAGTGTAAAGATAGAATGAGCTAAGCAAAGAGAAAATGATTCTAATAGAATAATATCGACACAAACTACTATGATGATTCATCGACATGTTTAGTGATTTAGAATAATAATATGCTTGGAGAAGAATATGAATGGAAGAAGAAGAAGAAGAAGAAGAAGAGGAGGAGGAGGAGGAGAGAAGAAGAAGAAGAAGAAGAAGAAGAAGAAGAAGAAGAAGAAGAAGAAGAAGAAGAAGAAGAAGAAGAAGAAGAAGAAGAAGAAGAAGAAGAAATAGACGATGAAAAATGAACAAGAAAAAATAAGGAAGAGAGAAAAAAATTAAGAAAGAGAAAAAATAAATCTCAATGAAAATTGACAAGAGATAACAACAATAACGAGCATTTGATGGATGAAGGCGTCTATTCCTTGTGGTGCGTTCAACATCTGGTATAGTCTGTCCAAGCAGAGAAGACATTCTGGCGAGTTGAGAAAATGTCTCCAGCTCGGTCAATATTGGTTGTAAATCAAAGATTTGCTCTCAAATTGTAGGAAACATTCCGATCTACAATTTCAGACCAAATTGGTGATTTTCAAATTGACCGAGCTGGAGTCACCTCCCCATCTTGCCAGAATGTCTTCTTTGCTTGGACAGACTATAGAATCTTCAGAAAAGTTTCTTGTCAGCTGTTGACAAGAGAGGATAACTTTCCAAGCTCTGAAAAAAAAACAATTTTCCAGGCGCTAAGAAGTTCTACCTCGTTCTAGTGTATTAAATAATAGAGGCAGAGAGCTCTCTACTCATCTTTCACAAAGTAATAGAACCTAGACAGAATTGAATAGTTACATTTATTAAAGAAAAAGTACAATTTTAATCTATTACAGTTCATTGAAAATAAATAGGAAATCTATTCACGATGAGAACAATACTAAGTGAACACAATACTTGTGAACACACTTCTGAAAAATATCATTCTTCTGTATATGAAAATAACCAACCTACCGTGATATAGCTTCTCACAATACACTATCAGAACAGGAAACAATACTAAACATACTATTTTGTATATTTCTACTAACAAACAATTTCGTAGAATTAAGTTTTTCGAAATCCTGCCTGATTAACTGAAAACGAACTTTGAGTGTAGCTTTTCAAATCGGTATAATCATTCAAAACTCATGTCTCCGTTTGTGAAAAATAGGGTTATCTGGCGAAGTGGAACAACCCTTGGGTCTCCCCACTATTAAAATCCATACGCTAAATAATAAATAATTCAAAACAGCATGTAGGAAAACCTATACCTAGTATAAAAGTGGATTGGAATGTTTTTCCCTTTATTCTATGGTAGCACCAAGAGTTTCCTGCACAATGGAACAAAATATTATTTCATATGCAAAGTAAGGCCTTTTGATTTGTCCAATTACGATTGTACTCTCTCAAATTCAAATCATGAACGAAACTCAAAGTTCCAAGAACTCAATCAACATCCCCATATACATTCATCGGAATGTAAGAAATGTGAAACAGTTCAATTCGTTCATTTCTGTGCCAAGGGGTGACTTAAATACCTTGCATTCCTCAACTCTATAAATGAAAATTCCTTTTTTGGATACATGGTAGTCCCTTCATTCATCTCAAACATGTTACACCAAGTCTGAAGTTGCATAAATTTCAACAGTTTTTAAGAGATACTCAGAACCTCCTGTCAAATCCTAATTAAGTATCCAATTGATCTAAACGTGTAACGCTGAGTCTAAAGTTACATCAATCATTTAGTTTTGAAGTGATTCTCGGAAGTATCTGCAAATACCTGTTTCATCTCAACTTGTTAGGCAACGACTAAATTTACTTCAATTTTTGAGGGATTCTTTGAACTAGTCAGTACAGGCAATGAAGACATTCTGGGAAGATGGGGGAAAATACTCCAGCTTGGTCAATATTGGTTCAAAAATTATAAATTTGTTCTCAAATTGTATAAAACATTCTGCACTGAATTTTAAGGCAAATTTACTATTTTTGAACCAATATTGACCGAGCCGGAGTCATTTTTTAATCTTGCCAGAACTTCTTTGCTTGGACATACCTGCATATTATTCGATCGTGTTGAATTATTTTTGGAAAAGGAATTTGTGATAAAAATATAAAGTGACCTTAATTAAGAGATTCTCTGAAATATAAGTACCCATTCAAAGTACTTAATCGATCCTTACTCCGAACTTTTACGAATCGGAAAATTCTCGAAACGATTTCATACCGATGCTCAGAGTCAGGTCTTGTGGGCGACTTATAATCGACTACTAATGAAAGTGTTTACAACATGAATGGCAATTTGGAACAGTTCTTCTGGACTCTAAAAGCAGCTTTTTCTACAGAATAAGCTTTAGAACAAGAGGACAAGTTGCACAGAATCTGAGTGCTCCGGCAAAGACGCTGTGTAATCCCAGCATCCACCAAGCAATTAAAGAATGCCCCGGAGAATTCACAGAGCTCAAACTTCCAACAACAACTGCACGGGGATTAAAACTGCCAAAGAGTTCTTTTGATATTTCAATCTGGCAAGATCTTTTTCTTCTCCTTTTCTGCTATCTTCTAATTGAAATTTCGAAATATTACGCTTTCCCTTATCCAGCCTTTGTTACATTACAGATAATGACAACGAGCCTGAAAGAGAATTTTGATAAATAAACACGAATATAATCGACAAGCAGCTTCCTAACAGTACACAAAGCGAGAGTTTTTAAATAATGGATACTCTGCCATTTCATCATCAAAAAAACATCGAAATTAAACCAGCTCGGAAAAGAATACCACTGAAAACTGTCCAAGCAGAGGAGACATTCTGGCAAGATGGAAAAATGACTTCAGCTGGGTCAATATTGATTCAAAAATTATAAATTTGGTTCTAAATTGTGGTAAACACTCTAATCTATAATTTGAGAAATAATTTATGATTTTTAAACCACTATTGATCGAGTTTGAGTCATTTTCCCATCTTTCCAGAATGTCTTCACTCCTTGGACAGACTATACTGCTCAAACACTACACAGCCTGCTGACTTTTATTAGAATTCTACATCAATAGTACTGGAAGTGGTACATTCTTCTGTTTGAATACAACAGTTTTTACATTCAATCATAAACATATAAAATATCACTTTTTGAAATAAAAGTTAATGAATTTTTGCAAGAGTCTAAAAAAGAAGCTTTGATACCAGGAATTGATCCAGTTGTTATCATGAAATAAAAACCTATTAATGCGCTTCACCTTCAGTAAATCGTTCTATTTGGTATTTCATGGCAATGGAATTTTATTCCTGTCAATAAAGACTTATTGCATAAAGCACGATCCAACATACAGTGGTATGATTTAATTCTGGAACCGGACTATTGTGTTACATACATATGAATACAAACATCAAACATGCAAACAAACATACATTATACATATACATTATTCGCGTACCAGTAATATCAAGCAATCAACCTTCATCTTCAACAAAAGAAATCTTCTATTGAATTGGATTTAAGACTATAAGACAGATTGGTATTATATGTTGAAGATGGACAAAAACGCAATATTCTATCCAGAAAGATTGCTAAAATATTCAGTCATTAAGAACTTTTACAAATTTCAACGTAAAAATGTTCACTAATTGTAGTTTTACACAGAGATAATTCAAACCTCTTACCAAAGAACATGACTTTTATTATAGTGAAGTGGTTAACATCATATTATAGAAATTCAAGAGCTATACATAAACGTTCAACAATAATATTGAGGAAGGAAACCCAGAACATTTCCAATAATGTCAAGCTTTTCCACTGACAAGCTTTTGTTTGAAAGATTTATGAATTTGAAAACAGAAATTCAACCACTTGACTGTGACACCCGAGAGACCTTCACTTTCAAGATATAAAGATATAATGATAAGCAACCACAAATGTGTTACTATGTTGTCACTGATTACGAATTACGCTTCAACTTCAAAGGGATTTAAAATTGAAGATAAAAATCCAACCATTATAAGGGTAACCCAAGACGTGTCCAGTAATAAACATCGGAAGTGACCAATTGGGGCCGCCATTTGCTTAATTCAAAAACCACTTCCACCAACCGTTTTCCTGACAATGTGAATAAGCTCGCGTGCCATTACTTCCCATAATTTGTCTGCGTCTAAAGCATGCCACCTATGCTTAAACATTGGTAGCACGCTGTGTTGAACGAAAAATCGACCAAGTCGATTTGCCTGCGTGTCTCCTGTGCTCAAGCATTTGCAGCACACTGAAAAGCATGCGAGATCGACCAAGTTGATTTGTCCACTTCTAAAGCATGCCACCTATGCTTGAGCATTGGTAGCACCCTGTAAGGAACGTGAAATCGACCAAGAAATCTAAAAATATATGCAGCACTTAATAGACTTGTACTACAGTACTTCCGTTACTTTTTCATGCAAATGTGAATTGGTTGGCCCTAGTAATTATTACATTCATCTTACCTCCCTTTCATTTCATTCATGGATGTCTAACTTGCAAGATTTATCACCTGGTAATGGAAAATAATCACGATTATCTAATTCATCATGAGGGTTGCTACTTTTCCCCCAAAACAGGATGTTATGTTCACCTGTGGGATGCATTCTACTAATTACAAGGCAGCGGGAAAATTATTAGTTGGTTAGTAACAGGTGTCACAAACGATGAAATGTTTAGTCTGTCCAAGCAAAGAAGACATTCTGGCAAGATGGGGAAATTACTCCAGCTCGACCGATATTTATTCAAAAATTATTACTTTGGTCTCAAATTGTAGATCAGAATGTTTTCTACAATTTGAAACGAAAATTATAACTTTTAGTCAAATATTGACCAAGTTGGAGTCATTTTCCCATCTAGTCAAAATGTCTTCTTTGCTTGGACAGACTATACTTTGAGAAGTAGTTTCTTGCACCTTGCATGCTGTGTCTTTATCGTAGACTGATTGTCAAGTTCAATCTCCCCCCCCCCCTTCTAACAATCGTATAATAATTGCGTCACGCTGAAGATTTATGACAAATGTGACTGATAATTATTGCGTGAGAGGATTTTGTTGGTGATTTATGACGTATTTGACTGGGATAATTTGCAGTTTGAGATGTAGAGCAGATGTGGCATTGTTTGTTAGACGTATTTGAATGCAGATTTATTTGTTTGAGATTAATATGGGTTATGAACATGCAGGGTTATGTTGGATTTGTGAATTGTTGAGAATTGAGAATGATGATAACATTTTTTGTGCAGGAATCATATAATATCATATCATTCATTCATTATACAAATACTATCCAGAATTCCAGTAACATACTACTGTATTGGAAACAATCTAGAATGTTAACAACTGATCGTTATCAGAATTTATAGTGTATGCATGGACTAGTGTAAAAAAATGTTTCACTTTTCAAGCAGACGGGTTTCAATTGTTCATTGAGAAAGTTTTCAATTATTGATCAATTGATACAGCTTCAAATAATTCATCTTAAAAACTATTTCCAATTCCACAAAAAAACACAAAACCTGATTGTAAAAGATACAATTCCTCACTTCTCTACAAGAACAATACCAATATTGCCAAAGAATTTCCAGGCCAAACAAGTTTCAAGTTTCAAGTTGGTACATTTATTACTACACAAAAGTTAGAAAAAGCAATGAACGTTGATCAGAAAAACTCTGTTTGTATTCTTGTACAGTTCACCAAGTTTGTTTTACTGACTGCAGTTTGCAAATTTCATCATAGTTCGGGTTTCTTTCAGATGTTATTTTCCCAATAACCTTTGAACATTCTTCTATCAACAAGTTCCAATCTGCATGAATTGAGTAGTGTAAAAAATTATTCATGAAATATTCCCACATTTTCTGAATCGAATAAATATTGCCACAATGTGTTTTTCAAATTACTGTTTTTCAAATTATGGATATTTTATTAAAAGCGTATATCGAGAATTGTATTTTCAAAAACAAATATTGAAACAACAAAGTATAAAAAATTGCATCCAATCTAACAATATTCATTTATTGTATTACAGTAAACAATAATTCAAAATTAAATACACATTGAGGGATGCTTTTTTAATAAATACAGAAAATGTGTGATTTTTGTTTAATACACATCAGAATTTTCCAACACTTAATTCGATAATGAATTCTAAAATCAGCTTGAATATTGAATTAATAACGTAATATTTAACATTCCTGAACATATTTTGTAAGCTATCATATTATTTTTGTTACAAAAAACCAGAATAATACTAGAAGCTAAACAATGAAAATTGTTATTCGATTTCAAAAAACATTGAGAAATCGTTTATTTGACTTGTTGCAATGTTTATTGACTCATAAACAATATTATGAAAAATCAAAAAGTTTTTTGTTAGTTATCATCAGAGAGAATAGAATATAACAATTGTTATAGTCTATTTGTGTATTATATATTTTATTTGTAAATTATATAACAATTGTTATATTCTATTCTCTCTGGTTATCATACATTATTTTAAACAGAGAATTTATATAAAAATACTAGACTATACAAATAATATTGTACCGTTATGCAACTACCACCAATGTTTACTTAGAAGAGGAAGCTCATAATTAATTTATTAGAATCTGCTCATTATGAAGCTGGCGGCACAGTCCGATAAATCCAGCAAAATTTCAATTTAGAAGTTGACATCAGCTGCATAGAAAATACACGATCCGCCAGTCTCCAATAATAATTATTTACTCGGCTCCCCAGATAGCTGGAATTAGTCAGTCTCATTGCTTTTTCCCCAAGTCAGATTGAACTGTATAAATTAATTTATATGCAGAAAAACTTGAATCAACGTTAATTGAACTGACGATCAATTAACACAGACCCTCCGAACCTCTCCAAGACCAATCAGGAGGCTGCAAATTGATATGACAGACCAAACAGAGAAGTCTGAAATTTGTTATCGGAAATCCAAGATTTCCACAATTTCCAATCAGTTTTATGCACCTGTTGGCTTTTAGGTCAGTCTGGAATCTGGATATAAGCGATCCAAAATTACAAAATTCTTTCGCTCTCCAAATCAACTGAATCCATGATTTCAATCACTGGCAGCTCGTGCCCACTAAACAGGTTTACAGAAAAAATACGGTAATTTTCAATATGACAGTTAATTTACTTCATGATTTTTTCCATTTCAATGCCTGAAACAATTCCTGCATTTGAAATGTCGAAAGAGTAATCTACTTTTGTATTATGGAGTTGATTGTATTCCATGGAAATTCATTTTCAGGTCAGAAATATTTGATTTCTGTATTTGACAATTTCAGTGTAATTTATTTCGTTATTTATTGAAAGACCATCATACATTCCAACAGGTTTCTTCTGAAGGCTCATCAGGCTGGAAATAAACTGTTTTCTTGCAGTTGACAGTTGTAAGAACAACATTATTCAGCCTAACATCCTGTACTAATTACATTCATTTATGGTATCTCAATTCATTCTAAAAATATCTACAGTATAATTACACAATTTTAGCGATACTACGCAAATTAAGTGACTTTAACATTTTCTGTTATCAGTAATATTTATTGCAAATCCTTAATAACACTGAATATCTCTCTTACTGAATGAGGTAGAATACAAGTTTAAAATTGACAAAACTTGAAAATTGCAACGTTCCCAAGAACAAACCAGAAATGGATTTATCATAGAATTCTACCCATTCTCATCTATTGAATGAATCTGATAAAGAGAATGATATTTAAAATAATAAAGTTTCTACAAACTGATCAATATTTGAAATAAGATCATAATTTAGGGTTTTCAACTGTAAATAACATTCCAGTCGGTCTATCTGAACCTGGCAAGAAATTTCAACAATTATGGAAGACACTGTTGAAATTACAAAGATATCAGACCCATACCTAGATATTTCAACTGATACACAACTCAAACTTCAATAATACTTCTATTTTTTCAGCACTAAGAGAGAATTTTCAATAATATAGTGTTCATCGTAAACTTCATATCACGCAGTGTAAGTTCAGCGTAGCGTAGAGAATTTGTCAGGAATAGGGAGGCAATATTTTCGATTTCCAAGTTTTTCAGCTGAAATCACTCTCGCTTTCTCTCACTCACAGCTTTCAATCTCACTAACACTCTATCTTTCACGCTATGTATCTCTTTCTCTCACTAAAACTCTATCACTCATTTCTCTCACACACATTCACTCTTTCTTCCTCTCTCTATTTCTTTCGATCTCCTCAATTCCATCACATTTTCTCGTTTCATTACACCTTTTCTCACACTGACATTCGTTCTCTCTCTCACACTTTCTCTTACCCTTCGTCACTTTTCTATCTCCCTCGCACTTCCTCTTATCCTTCATTGTGTTCGTTCTTTTTCTCTCTTGTTTCGGGAAAGAAAATCCACTTTCCATCCATTCTACCGCCCTCCAAATAAGCCCAGCTGCCGGTTGGCTCAATTTGAAATATGCAAAATAACAAGGCTGCTGGCATCTGTTGCCTCGGTATTAAATCATGTAGGAAGCGTTCGAACATGCTATTATATCCATCAATTAGGGCAGTGCTCTATGTTTTTGGAGGAGTATGGATTCTATTGCAGCCAGCCATCGCTGGCAATATACGACAATATCAAATCATGCCGGATAGCGACATACTACAGAAAGTGACACTTCTATTTTATGTAACAGCTGGGTGCAGTTCGAAATTTGGGCGGCTGCCTGGGTTATACACTCGGCACAAAGTTTAGTACGAGTCTAGTTTCGCTGAAATCCTTCCTCTTTTTCCAATCCACCCAACAAATAGATTGTACAAATACATCCTCCTCTTTCAATCCTCTCCAATTCTCAAATTCTCTATTCTCACGAATAGATTGCAATACACAAGAATACATGCTGGATGGAGTCGAATATGTTTTCAAATTCAGGTACCTCCAACTCTAATAGGAAGAACAATTTGGAGAAATTGTCAATACGACTTGAATTTGGAAATATAAAGGAAGTGTCCAGGATTCATGGCAAAACCTGCCACATCAATTATCCAGCCCAGCTGGTGAAACTTGCAAGTTTTGCCCAAGGTAAACCCAAGGTTGGTACAGAGACTCTATAGTATAGACACTATATCATGCTTGAGAGTCTATACTAACGATAGAGTCTATACTATCCTTGAAGTGAACCTCTTTGGTTTTGACATGATACCTAGGTATTGAAATTGTAAAATTTGAAACTACAAGAGGTATTGACATCATCACTTCCTATTCCTTTCAGTAACAGATGCCTGTTTTTGAAAACATATTCAACTCCCATCCATTCATTCAAGTGGAACATTATACCGTATCAAAGCTAATAATAATAATTCATCCTTACAATATTATTCTCAACTTAACACTATTTTATGAAAGCGATCTGCCGATCTCGACTTGGAATTCAACCTGAATATAATTAAAAAAACATTACAAAAATATTTTATTACCGTTAGAAAGAACCACTGGCGGCTCGTACCCACGAAACAGGTGAAGTTCCCGTATTAACTTCATTTACTGTACCCCTATTACTGAAGAACACTTCACCTGTTTCGTGGGCACGAGCCGCCAATGCAAAGAAATCATCTAAAGATAGTAACTCCAAAACGCATTTGAGCATTATTCTTTCTCGGCCTACGAAGTAATATACTACATAATATGTCCCCATACATCCAAGAATCTGACAAACTCTTAGAAGAGAAACTTTCTTCTGAGAGTCTTTCAAATATAATGTGACTGCATCAACTAATGGAGAAACGAAGAAGTATTATTAACAAGATGGTACAATACATTACCTTCTCCTGTGTTCTCTTATCTTCTAAATAAGCTTGTCTTTGTTTCTCCACATCTCAAATTCCATTTTGTTCTAATATCCCTGATGAACAAAGGATAATATGTGTGACACCAAATGTAACATTAGGGCTTCTTAGTTAATTGAATCTGTGTTGAATACTGAGTGTGGAATGAAAGATCAAAGAAAGAGAAAAGCTTATCCCATGGAGAGGGACATCAAGAATGATAAGAGATATAGTGGGGATTTATGGAAAGAGTAGCAGGGTTAGTAAAATAAGAAAGAACCCAGAAAGACAAATAATAGTTGAAAAAAATTGGTATAACACGACAGGTAAGAAGCAAAAGAACTGAAAAGAGGGAAAGCAAACTTTCATGATGGTTCTTTACCATTAATGAGAAATTAAATCCAGTTTTTTCCAATTTTTAGGAATTTTAATAAGAAGTTAATACTCGAATTAATTGTTATTAATTAATAGTTTCCTTTTACAGTTTCCTTCTAAAGGACACTACAATAAGAGAGAGGATTTGCGACAGAAAGTATCAAAGAGCTATCACAAAGTATTACATTGAGTATCAACGGAGAGTGTGACAGGGCACGAAGTTAGGATAAGAGTTAGAAAATGAGGTAGATGGAATACCAAGGAACGGAGGTTGAAAAATCATAGAGAATATTGAAAATACGGAAAGTGAGACAGAGAATTAGCGGCAATGAAAGCTGAAACTAAGACAGGAGATTGAGAGAATCAGACGAGATTCTTGAAGAGACGCGATGCGTTTTGCTAACGTTATTACACGTTGCGTTTGATCTTTTGACGTTGAGAGTTATTGTGTTGTGTGGTGCAAAGGAAAGAAAGCTTTCCACAGAATTGCCAAGCGAAGAAAAGTATGAGCTTTCCTTCTGAGTTTTCCTCCGATGGAAAGATTCGAGGTGTGGAAAATTCTGCCACTTTTTGAGAAGCTCTCTTCAGACTCTGGCTGCTGTGTTCGACAATGGCTTATTGTTGCTCAGGTATAGCCTGTCCAACTAAAGAAGACATTCTGGCAAGATGGGAAAATGACTACAGCTCTGTCAATATTGGTTCAAAAATCATAAATTCCTCATAAAAATATAAAACAAAATGTTTTGTACAATTTGAAAACAAATTTCCATTTTTCGAACTAATATTGATCGAGCTGCAGTCATTATTTCATCTTGCCAGAACGTCTTCTCTGGTTGGACAGACTATAGGAAAAGAGCTGGAGCTTTCCCATCTGACACAATTTCGATAAGTTTTCACAAAGGAAATAGAATGCACTTCTGGAAAATGTTTGAAATGTTCGAGTGTTTTTGAAACCTTGAACAGTGCTGAACGAATTTATTGTGAAAGGGGTCGACGATTTCAAAATGTTTCATCTGAATTTATTTGACAAAAATCGTTTTCCAGAACATCGCTGTGGAAATATCATGCTTTTCGGGTTAGATATGATCCTGATAGAGTAGTATTACGAGTTTTCCAACCTAACAATATATCTGGCATCAAGCTGGAAATAAGATTGTTTCTGTTTCCTATAGGTACCATTATGGTGTGATTTGGTTTAGTGTGAATTAATGAGTTCCCCTTCAATCAATTCCTTTCCTATTTACTGGTGCAATATTCGAGGATTAAATGGAACTTAATTATTCAAAACAAGTTTTTGATTTCTCAAATCAAAAAAAATTTCATAACAACTTGATTATTCTATTACAACAATAAAGAAACCTTCTAATATAATATTGAAAGATTAATATTGGATCTTGTGTCTTGAATTTAAAAAATTCTACTACAAGAACAAAGTAACCCTATTATGAGAATTAAATTACCATACATAGATCTGATACCCAATAGTTATAGAAAAAGTCTACCTTTTGATCCATTACATCTCTCATAACTTCAATATCGAATATTATTTGATTCTATCAAGTTCTAATTATACATCAACAAAGTCTTCTACATTTTAGCCTACACTTTAGCATCGGTAAATGGTAACACAAATGAAAGATTATTATTTTCAAATGATACATAATATGATTATTATATATGAAATATTATGATTATTATTTCCTCCTCATTATTTTCAAAACTACTGTATTCCTGGCAATAAATTATTTAATTTGTTACATTGGAACAGAATTTCGACAATGCCTTACGTCAAAGACATCTTTACTCTTGATCCAGCAAGTAAGCAACTTCAATGCAATATTTGAAAAAATAAAGTAAAACCATCCATTTATAAACACTATTTATCCATCCATTCTTTTTCTTGATGTCAAGACTATTTATTATTGATTTCTAGACACTAACAAACGTTGAAACCTTACATTAGCAATATTCTTGTTCCATGAAAATCCTTATAATAAGAATTGCGAAACCTTATGATGAGACGTTTTCTATAAAAAAAGGGTGGATCCTGTAATAATGACGCTTTTTGTCGACTCAACAAAATCTCCCCTTGATATTATAAAAGAGAATTTCCATGAAGTAATAGGGAGATCGTGCTGCAAGATGCTCAGGACAAAACGAATCTTTATAAATATTTCCTCTGAACTCTACATTCCTTTGTAGTTGTCATTTCCGGCAATGCATTCTTCGTAGAAAAATCAAGTTGTATTCAAAGAGAATATGAATGTCACTTCTTGACATTGATTTCTTAGAAAAATATGGATCTCCCAGATCTGTTATAGAAAAATACATCGTATACTTTGAATTTTTATGTAGAGCTATATGTAATTTCCAATTTAATCAAATAGATTTCCCATTCCAGAAAGATGACTGCATGTCTCAAAGTTAAGATTCAATTCTTGCTTACAATACATAAAAAACTTCACAATACAGTATGAAAAATTAGCAGAAAGTAATCTCAACCAGACAAAACATCATTATGAGACTTCATGTCACTTCTTATTCAGAAGGCTATCAAGAAAAAAATTAATTTATCCTACAAGAATTTTAGTCGATAAAAATCCCAGTTTAATAATATTTTTGTAGGCCTATATTATTTGTTATACTATGTTCGTACAGGTATAAGTGTTCGTTTGGAATAATAATTGATACATACAATGAAATAAATCAAATACCCTCTATAAAATTTAAACGTATTATTTTTACACAGACATGTTTCAAGCTTTAGCCCATTTCAAATAGCCCTGAGTTTGAAGTTTAATTTTGAAATAATAGTAAAAATACTCACTCCTCTATCAATGGATGAATTCTTTTTTCAGTACCTGAAAAAAGGAAGAATATATTAGTAATTTTGTTTTAAAAGATTTGAACAAATACTCCAGATCATCAGAATTCCATGTAGTACCTTGCCAACAATTCCATTTTTTAACTAATCGATCAGTCTTTCTACGTATCCGTATGTACCCACATTCCATTCATTCTCCCCGTACATACTCACTGCCTTTTTGTTCCTCCATTCGCTAATTGTCTCTCACTTTCTTCCCTTTTCCGCCCCTAGATCTTTCCTCTCCCTCAATCATCATCACAATTTCCAAGCTCCAACCAACACCTCAAGCCTCAATCAATTGTGCGCCCATCATCGGCTCACATCATCAGACATAGCAATCGCATATCATTCACTCAAATTCACCCCTCACCTAGAACTGACCCCAGGCTCCTATTTACAAACAACCTCTCCCCCTCACCATCACAGCATGCATTGCCGCAATTCCTATCCGATTTTGCGGCGAGTATTCGAAGGGGACTAACAGCCCTTCAAATTGCAAACTCGGGGGCGGAATAGCTAGTTGACAATTCAACGAATGATGATAAGTTTCGTTGACAATTCAAAGACGATGAAGATTTTGTTGAAAAAATAACAAACCTCAACTTCTACTTATTGACAATTTAACGGTTGTTCATAAAGGAAACAAGAATTAATTCTGAATATTCGCTGACGATTTTTGTTGGAATGAGAACAAGAATAAATTTCAACTACTCGTTGACAATATAACGGGTTTTTACTACTATACTTGTTCACAAGGGCACAGAATTGAAAGTTTCCCATCAACTATGATATGATTAAATATGTATAACTACCAAAATATCACCTTCACAGCTATTCAAAAAGAAGACGGTATAATTTGAATGGTTGAAACTACAAAAAAAGTTGAATTGACATTATTTTTTCAACATTTGTACTGAATCAACTACTGCATTATGAAACTCTTCCATTGATATTAAAAAAAAATTGAATCCTTGACACCGTTGATTTGACCAACTAGTTGAATAAACGGTTGAATCAAACAACTAGTTAGAAACCAGTTAGATCAACCATCACCCCTATCCTTTCAACACCACAGGGGCTACACTCTATCTGCATGTAGTCCGCAAATACACAGCATCCAGCGGTTAGTCTTGAATTAGGTTAGGTTAGACTTGGACCAACAATGAAGTATGTACAGCAATAGGAAACAATCTGTCACTTCTTGGGAGTTTGTGCAACAATTTCCACCGCAGAAAGAACAGAGACTATGCAGACTCTCGAAATGAAGTGGGATAACTTGTATCTCGTGATGTACTGATGTACTTTATTACAACTCTTGTAATATATTGTGACCGAACTAAAGATTTACAAATGTCTCATTTCCTATGTGAACTAAAATATTATTAGATTAATTATATTCTTATTCTTTATGTCTAATGTTTATTTGTTCAAGAACATACAGCCTAATACCTACTATGTTTATCCAATTTATGCAATCAATCACCCTTTACCTTGTCTGATTATGGAAAGAAGGGTTCCCACAGATCACTACCACAACCTAGCCAATGTAATTATTATGTCTGTCAAAGCAAAGAAGACATTCTGGCAAGATGGAAAATGACTACAGCCCGGTAAATATTGTTTAAGAAATGATACATTTGTTCTCAAATCGTAGAGCAGAATATTTTCTACAATTTGAAAACAATTTTATAATTTTGAAACAAAATTTATCAAGCTGAATTCATTTTCCCATCTTCTCAGAATGTATTCTTTGCTCCCCCAGACTGTTGAACACGGTACTTCTTCGAATATTGTGCAGCTGTTTTCCTAGTTGTCCAGGAAAACTATGGACACTTTATCACACATCAATTTCTGTATTTGACATAAAAGTATTATGATATCAAAAATAGATGCATATCTCATTGATTCTACTTTTCGACAAAATATTCAATGATTTGACAAAATATTCTACAATAATTCGATAAACGATTCGACAATATTCCAGCATACGCCTAATATTCTACAAAATATTCATCATATACCGTATTTCATTCGCAGAAACAATTACTCTATCACATTTCACTTAAAACATACGTATGAAAATCATACATCCAATTCCATATATTCTAAAAAACAAATACACTATCATATTTCACTCAACACATTCTTCGTACCAATATCATACACGTACATTCAATTCAACATATAGGTAAGTCAAAATATTCTACTCAATATTCTCAGGTTTGATTCAGTAGAACGACATCTAATATGAGGCACGATATGATTGGTCCAATATTACAAGGTAGTATTTCAATATACGTCTGTCAGCCCCACTTCTCCAGCGCTATTACTAACGTATTTCCTCACTTATCTGGCTCAATTTTCTCCAACCGTTTCTGAACGTGTCCGGGGTCTTGAAAAATAAATGCGGAAAACTTGGAAAATGCGGAAAACTAGTCGACAGGAAGCAGCAACGGATAGATAAAAGTGGAGCACTCTTTTGGGGCAGGGGCAGGGGGGGGGGATTTGGAGGGGGTTAAAGGATAAGGGGTGGCTTGAAAGAGGGGGTAGGTATCGTTACGGAGGTAGTATAGTTGGTGGCGGTAGTTAGGATACGTTTTGTTGGTTCAATTGCTTTTCTCGTAATACAACGGGCTTCTTGAGGAAAAGTTTTAGAATGCTTTGTTGTTTCTTATTCTTCTGTCTTCTCCTCCTCCTCCTTCTCCTCCCCCACTTCTTATTCTTTCTGTTGTTCTCCTCTTTTTCCTTTTACATCTCTTTTCGCTCTACCTGTTCGCTGTTTCTAATCTTTTTTCGATTTCTCATTTTCCTTCTTCTTCTTCTTTCTTTTCTTCTTCTCTTTCTACTCTAACCTCTCTTTTTGCTCTCCCTGAGTCTTTCTCGTTTTTTCGATTTCTCATATCTTCTTCTTTTTTCTGTTCACCATCATCTTCTACTTCTTCTTCTCTTTCTACCCTAACTTCTCTTTTTTCTCTCCCTGAGTCTTTCTCGTCTTTTCGATTTCTCATATCCTCTTCTTCTTATTTCTGTTCACCATCATCTTCTTCTTCGTCTTCTTTTTCTTCTTCTTCTTCTTTTTTTTTTCTTCTTCTCTTCCCACTCTATATTCTCTTTTTGCTATCTAAGTATTTCGTCTCTTTTCAATCTCTCATCTCCTTTGCCTGTCATTTCCTCCGTCTTTATCATTACTTGTGATGATAATCTATTATGCTGATCAGCCATTCACCATTGATGGAGATGATGATAATTTTTTTTTTAAATCTATGATTCAAGCAAAAATTGATATCAATTCGAATGAAGTAATATCTCAGCTATCTATTTCTCACGTTTTCTAACCCTCACATATCTTATTTCTTATAGTTTTTTCTTCCTCTTCTTACTCTATTTCTTCCTTCACCCATTCACCATCCACTTCTTTATTCGTCTACTAATCTCATCATTTTCCTTCTCCACCCTGTACCTCTTCTTCTGCCTTCTCACTTCCTTCTCCTTTCCATTTTCCTTATTCTTTTTCGTCTTTTCCCTGTTCTTCTACATCTTCCACTCATTTCACATCTTCTCCAAATTCTTCTCCTTCCTTGCCATTCTTCAACAATAATAAGACTGCCGAGTGAAGTTTGTGCAAGAGTAATTGAGTTTGGCCGCGCGGGCAAGTTGAAGAAGGTGGCTTACAACTTACATCAGAGCTGCAACAATCTTTAGTTTGACTTTAAACGAATGCCATTGTTGTTACAGTCTGTACAAGCAAAGAAGACATTATGGCAAATGGGAAAATGACTCCAACTCGATCAATATTGGTTCAAAAATTATCAATTTAATCTTCAATTGTAGAAGAAATTTTCCTTGAAAATTTTAAACCAAATTCGTAATCATTATACCAATATTGACCGAGCTGGAGTCATTTTCCCATCTTGCCAGAATGTCTTCTCTGCTTGGGCAGACTATACAATCCATTCCGCCATCACTTCTGTTATGCTCCAGAAATAATTTTGTTGTTCCATCTAGGTCAACCACCGACTTGTTTGTAATTTGATTTGTTCTCAGACTAAATTGTTTTGTCTAGAATCGACTGGTGATTTACCGCAAATTCTTTGTTTGGTATTTGAACGAATTGTTTGGGAAGCAAATGCTTACCGCAGTTGAGGCGATAAATATATATTGTAAATCTTTTTTCAGTCATAGAGGAACTATATGAATAAAAACATTCTAGTTTCTCCATGGCTCAGTGAAAGCCAGGGATAATAGGATAGAAATACTATTTAATGAATTTTATTTTGTCTGGTTTTCACCAGACAAGCTGACATGTTTTAATTTTGTGTGTCAAGGTAAATACTGGACTTTTCATACAGATTGCCTCGAATAGACGCAGCTACATTCAGTTGGATTCAGATTGAGGATCAAATTATTCACCTTCCAGATTGAAAATTTAACAAGACAGTTTTCTAATATTATTGTTCACTGATGTTGGTCACATTCCCTTATACTAGAAATATGATAAAAAGGTAAAGCTTTATATCCATAATTGATTTATATTTATATGGTTGAAAAATTCTACAATACGAATTATCTTAGATAAAATCATCTAAGATACTACTTTTCTGTATCGTACAATTTATTTCTACTCTTAATTCTACTATAAAGTGAGATTCATGTGAAGATTCAGCTTGACTTTTGAAGGGGAGTTTTGTTTTCTAATTTCTAGTTTCTAGTGCCAATCACTAGATAGCAAGTAAGATCTAAGCTAGATAGGATACGAACAAAATGTTAGTGTGAGTACAGCTTAGAACTATAACCATGGCTGTAGTCAGTAGATATAAAAGTGATCAGTGAATTATGCTTAAATCCATGAAAATTGAAATGAAAGACAATAAAAAATGCTCCGACAACAGTAATAAGGATGAAACCAGAGGAAGAATCATAGTTCTAAAACTAGAATCAACCACTGATAACGAAGCGTATAAACGAACAGTCAGTCCAATTCCATTGTTTCAATAAGGATAATTCGATTCGGGTGAGAGGCTGCGGTGTTTGTAAGGGGGGGGCTGATGATGGAGAGGGGGTTTCAGTGATAGAGAAAGGGAGTAGACTGATAGAACAGGGGGGGGTCAAGTGGTAGTGAAGGGGGGCTTACTGATAGGGGGGGTTTGAGTGTAATTTATCTGCGGTCTCTTGCGGTAACAAGCACAGAGCTGCCCCTTTGGTCTTCCTTAGGTTTGGGTAGGGGTTCAGACGAGTCCAGTCTGCTGAAAGAAGAGAGATAGTCATTGCACTGACCGCTAGTCAGCCAGACCTTGTGAGTTATTATTATTGCTTGAACTAGGTTCCGGAGAATGAAGAGGTCGAAGATGTGAAGAGGAATAAGATGAAGAAAGAGATGAGAGAAGAAGGAATTAGAAGAGATAAGATAGGAAGAATCGGAAAGGGGAGGAAAATGAAAAGAGAGGAAATTATAAGAAGGAAATGAATATCAAGAAGAGAAAAATGAGGAAGAGGGAAAATAAAAAATAGTGGACGGAAGAGGGAGAAAAAGGAGGAGATACGAAATGGAATAAGAAGGAGAGGAGTAGTGGGAAATAAAAAGATTGGAATGAGGTGAACAAGAAAAAGAGTAATTGAAGAAATTGAACAGGGAGAAAGAGTGAGAAAAAAGCGACAAAAGAACGACAAGAAGTAACTGAAGAAACGAAAGCTTCAAATTGCAATGTCAGCTTTAATTGCAAATGCAATATCCAATTCTTTTCAATATCATTTTCTATAGCCTAATAATTAAGGTTTTGGAAATTTTATAGATTAGTACAATGCAAGGAGGAGAAGTATATGAAGGGAGTTGTGAGAAAAATGATTTGAAGGAGATGCCTAATGAAAATTTCCAAGAACAAGACAATTGTGTGTCAGAACAAAACTAGAGAAGCAATGAAGGAAAAATAGCAGAGAATGAATGGGCAAAAATTTTAACAAAGAATCATTTTTTGGATGGAAGACTGCAACATTGAACCAACAAATCGAGGAGTTGAGCAGAAGGAGGGAGGGGAAACAGAAAGATATAAAGAGAACAGGTTGGCGAACAACAAGAATGTTCAATCAAGCAAAAAACCGTTCAATGAATAGGAACTATTTGAATAGAGGACAATGAAGATTGGAAGGAAAAAAACGTATTCAAAAGTACAGTAGTGTCACCCTACAGAATCTGAAGAAAGTAGAGAAAATTTCTGTATAAACTTGTATTCAACATTTAACAATAGCCGATGAAACAATAGAAGATTGGAAAGGTTACATTCAGTTGAATTTGGTCGAGAAAACATTATTGGGATACAGTACTACGAAATTCGAAGAATGCATGTACAATGCATATGCATGCATAGTCTGTCCAAGCAAAGAAGACCCTCAGACAAGATGGGAAAATGACTCCAGTTCCTTCAATATTTGTTCAAAAATTATAATATTGGTCTCAAATTGTAGAGAAGAATATTTCCTACAATTTGAAACAAAATTTACAATTTTTGAACCAATATTGACAGAGCTAGTCATTTTTCCATCTTGGCAGAATGTCTTATTTGCTTGGACAGACTATACTTGAAACATGATACAGTAATATTATTGATTATCCCATTCTATAATCGTCTGTATCAGTTTTAAAGTAAAATAACCGTGTACAGTGGTACTCATAAAAGCAAGGACGCTCTTTGGTCAATAATGATGTTATAAGATAATAGATAAATGTTTTTGAATGAAAGCATACGAATTTCAATCATTATAAAGAGAAATGAAACGGTAGGATAGATTGAAAAGTGGAGTGAATCAAGCCTCCAGCCTCTTCTTGCTTAGCACAAAAATCAAACAAAATGAAAACGAAAGAAACCCTCTCGATAACTATTTCTCCACTCGCTCACTCTCTGTCTCTCTCTCTCTCTCTATCACTCCTTCACCCTTCCATCCCCTCTTCCTCTATTTCTTCTACACTCTTACTATTACTTGGTATTACACTCTTACTCTCACTATTTTTACTCAGGAGGAAAGCAAACTCAGTGATTGGTAGGGTAGGAGAAGGGTTGGAGGCAAGCGCCTAATGAATCCGGAAAACACCAGGCAACACAACACGCAAGGGTACGCGTGTGTAATCGACTGATTTAGAGGTTTGGACGCCCAGCTGAGCGGGCGCCCTAGGCGTTGCTAATAGCTCACCGCTCGGGTGTGCCTGTCTGGTTAAGCCGCACGATCACCCATTGCGAAAGGTAATCGATTAAAACCGCTACCACCTCAACTCAATACACTTTGTAACATTGTTTAGATCGCAAATTGTACGCTTTTGATCGCAGATTTGCGGTATTGAGAAATAATTTTGTACATGGATGTTCATGTTGTGAACATACTTCTTTATGAAGTGAGCTTTTCAGATTGTTGAAATAAATTAGTAAAAAAATGTTGTATAAGTGTTATCATAGTTGATATTAGAATTGTTTATATATTTTTTTAAATAAACATTTTTCATAATAAGCTTTATGACTTAACATAACCTGATTCTTGGCATTTGACTGTAGCATAAATTGATTAGATTTGATTGTTGCATTCATCTAATTGTATTTTTGAATGAAAAATTATGATTGATTGATAATTAATGCTCTTGAAGTATGAAAAATTTAATTGTTTAATATGTTTTTAGGACTAGTGATGATATACTGTATTTGAAATAATAACAAGAAATCAATGAACACTTATAGCATTTGATCCAATAGCACATGTTTCGACCTCTTAAGAGCTATTTTCGACTTATTACGACTCGTTTTCGAGTTATTACGCGACTCAAAGAAATCGTGAGATAGCTGCAAAGCAAGTTTAATTATTCATCAATATTTAGTAGTTATTTTCAAGTGTGATTTAAAAGTGATTTATTTTCAATTTGTCTTCATTAAATGTCAGTTACTTCTGCATCAACCTTCAACCTTCCATTTGTTGAAATTTGGTAATGAAGTTAGTACTGTACTAAATGAAAAAATGAATATTGAAGTTGGAAACAATGTCTATTAAAAGAGTATTTATTAATTATCCATATTGGGGTGGTTTGTAGAGACGTAAGACGTAGTTCCTGATTGATTTGAAATTACATTGAAGAAGATTTGGTAACTTATTCAATGTTAATTCATATTGGATGCAATTGAAAATCATTAGTAATACAGTCTTCGTTCACATTACACTGGCGGCTCGTGCCCACGAAATAGGTGAAGTGCCTGTATTTTTTACTGTACAGCACTTCACCTGTTTCGAGGGCACGAGCCGCCAGTGTCACATTATTGAATGAGAATTGATATTCCTGATTCTACAAAAATACTTCCGCTAGAAAATAGTTCCACAGGTTATCAATATTATATGACTTGGGGAGTTCGATATCACTAGGTGTCGAATTACCTTTTGAAGTGAAAAACTTCAATAAATACCAACCAAACTTCTATAGTATTGTAATATCTTATCAAAATTGGTTCTACTCTTATTCATTCAATTCAATAATTTATCCTCTAATTTCAGTAATTCATACACTGTGCCATTCATTTTCATACATAGATTTCTACACAAATCTCAATTCGATCTCCTAACTTATATTTCATTTATACTATAGTTCTCTCAAACCCTCAACAATCAGATCTACCCTCAACATGCTACATTATATTCCCAACTTGATTGACACCCGTTAAACTGATTTCAGGGTCGAGTCAGTCGCCAACATGTCTCCTCAATTCAATGAAATAACAACCATGAAAACTAGATTGTATAGTCAGTCCGTCCAAGAAAAGAAGACATTCTGGCAAGATGGGAAAACGACTCCAGCTTGGTCAATATTGGTTCAAAAATGATTAATTTAGTTTCAAATTGTAGAAAACATTATGCTCTACAGTTTGAGATTGAATTTATAATTTTTTAGCCAATATTGACCGAGCTGGAGTTATTTTCCCATCTTGTCAGAGGGTCTTCTTTGCTTGGACAGACTATTGTCGATTGATTCGAATCCGATTGTTGTGCGACTTGTATTTTAGAAAGAAAGAGAGAGAGAATGAGTGAGAGAGAAATTGAGAGGGAGATAGAGAAAAAGAGAGAGAGATGATGATAGAAAAAGAGAGGGGAAAAAAGAAAGAAAGTCGTTCCCAATTGTCGCGGTGTCAATCAAAATCACGACAATTTCACATATGACTGCAGAGCGGAACTAGATTGAAAAAGATCTCACTTTCCTCATGAATAACTTCCTATAGGCGTCAGTCATATAATCGGCTTAGCGTCTGAAGTTGCAGCTTTTATTCAGTCAGAGAATTGGGCGATGGTAGGGGATTTCAATTATTTCATACATACTGTTTTCACACCCAAACGTGATTTGTCAGTGAGTATTCCCATACGTGCACAAAGGGTGAGGTCAGGCATGAGTTGAGAAGTTTTCTATGAATATTGTTCTTGAGATATTAGTAAGCATCAGTAAAAATTGAGAAGTTAATATAAAAATTGTTTTGAAGATATCACTTAGAAGCATAAATTATTCAAGCAAACATCCTTGAGTTACCACTAGAAAAAAAGCATACCAAATTTCCACCATTATTAACTTGTTAGATAGAAAAGACAAGATATTGCCGAACATTTATTAAAATTCGAGATACCAGTTGCGGTTGATACATCATTATCATAAAAAGTCTTTGGTCTGACAATATCTTGTCTTCCCGTAATATGGATAACTACCACAATATCGCCTTCACAACTACTCAAAAAATTCAAACTTCAGTTACACTAAACTTGGGAAATTGAAAGTGATGTTACTCTTGAATAAGTCGAGACTATTATTCGAGGATGAACCAATTTTGGAATAATTCAACCAACAATAGATGGTAAAGCAGTTAAGAGTTCTTTTTTCAGAATATTTAATAAAAATTCATCACTTGTTTATTTTATTCATAAAATAAGTAACAGTAATTACTAGTATCATGATATTCACTTTGAGAAACTGAAATGCTTAAATGCAATCTCAACAACCCCTATAAGTTCTATGATAGCTTATAGATTTTTAGCTTTTCTTTTTAGGTATAGAGGTTTTTCAAAGATTTAGTAGAATCTTAGAAACTCCTGCTCATTGAGAAAATAGAGAATGATAAATTTTCGAAGACTGGCGTTGAATATTCAACAAAATATAGCAACGCACCATTTTAAACCCAAAAAGGATTTGTAAAAGGAAAATGAGAAAATGGAAAAACAGGTTCTTGGAAACCTAATCGAAAATGGAATCAATTCGGAAATATTCCAAAAAAATTTTCAAAAAAAAGTATTAACAAATTGTAACTACTCACACTTGAACTCCAAATAATTACAAGTACTGGAACAGGAACTCCAGGAAGTCATCAGTGTAATCCATGGCGGCACTTTTACACTCAAGTTAAATCAACTCTAAAAAAATTAACCACTCAATATTTTGACAATTAAGAGAACAAAAAACACTCCAAGGTTAATTGCCCGATTTGAAACAATAATGAGAAAAATTTCAAAGTTGAGTTTTACGGTACACGGACTCTGGGAGCAAGTACTGAGTGCTAACGGCAAGACCGACTCACGAAGACTGAAGACTGAACCGAAACTGAAAACTGAAGTCAGGTAGAAACTTTGTATATTGCCAGGTGAAACCCATAGAGGACGCTTTCGTGTCTTCTTCCATTGTTCTTTTTGTCATTCTTCAATTCTTTCCATTTCTTCTTCACTTCCTTTTTGTTATTCTTTATAATAAAGTACTTTTATTTGTTCTTCTTTTTCTGACTTCTCCTCTTCTTCTCCTCCTTCTTCTTTATCCATTTTCTTCTTCTTCTTCTTCTTCTTCTTTCATTATAACTATTTCCTCTTCCTTATTCTTACTTCTCTTTGTCTAGTTCCCTTACATTTCCTACTGCTTCTTTCCAATCATATTTTGATTCCTCTTGTTCTCTTTATTATTTCTATCCTACTTCTTCCTCCACACTACACTTCCTCCATTCTCTTATTGATCCCCTTCACCTTTTTTCCTATTTCTCCTCCTTCATTAGCTCCTCCTTTTCCTTCTTCCTAGTCTTCATCTTCTACTCCTGTCTCTTTTTCATTTTTATTGTGTATTCACTATTCTTCTTTATCATTGTTTCTTCCACCTCTTCTCCTGTTCATCCATTCTCTTATTTTTCTTCTTTGTCTTCTATTTTTTCTACCCCTTCATTTCTTATTTTTCTTCTTCCCTCCCAATTTTTAAATTTGAGTCTCCTCTTCTCATATTTTCTCTTTTCCTTTTCTCTCTCTTCTTATTCTCTACATATACTTTCTTCCTAATTCTCCTTCTACTCCTCATACTTCTCATACTACTCCTCCTTCTCCTCACCCTTCTCCACCACCTCCTCCTCCTCCTCCTACTCCTCCTCCCACTCCTCCTCCTCCTCCTCCCCTCCTCCTCTCCTCCACCTCCTCCTCCTCCTCCTCCTCCTCCTCCTCTCCTCCTCCTCCTCCTCCTCCCCTCCTCCTCCTCCTCCTCCTCCTCCTCCTCCTTCTCCTCCTCCTCCTCCTCCTCCTCCTCCTCCTCCCTCCTCCTCTCCTCCCTCCTCCTCTACCGCCAGCTCCTCTTCCTTCTCCCCTCCTCCTCCTCCTCCTCATCCTCCCCTCTTCATTCCACTTTTTCTTCTTCTTCTCTCTTCTTCTATCCTCTTCTTCACCGCGTTTTTCTTTCTCTTTATCTTATGTCCTCTCTCTTTTTCTATAAAACAGGTAGGAGGGGTGTAGCTTTTGGATAGTTGAGGATTTGGGGAGGGGGATGGTTAGGGTAGGGGGAGGGTTGTGGATGAGCATTGTTACTTCTAGGTATAAATCCATTGTCAAAAATAACAAGCATAACAACGCAGGGAGAAAGCTGCAAAGGTATTCCTGGAACTGATATGGCCCAATGAATAATAAAACGAATGAGGATAATGAGGATTAGTATTCAATGTTGTCTGAAAGTTGGGAACACTGAGAACCCTCACAAACGGGGTTTTGGCAAATTCTGCTTCAAACTTTGTTTTCAAGCCACCCAGGTATTGCCAGGATATTGATTCAGTTGTAACAGAATGGAATATTATAAATGTATTCATGTGAAATTACGCTTCTCGATAGAATCACAAACGTTTGAAATTAAAAACAAATATTTTGTTCATTTTCCACTTCAATCATTGTGGAACAATTCTCTACAATATCAATTAAATAGTTGACTTGGAAATGTTCAAAAACATTGCATCAATTAATACATGGAATATACATTTAATTAATAAAAACTTGTAATTTTAATATGAAATGAGGAGTTCTATTTTACTCCTAAACCAACAATGCTAGAAATTATACGAGCATGATCAATTTCAACCACTGGTAAAAATCAAAATATAATTATTATAATAGAAAATAGCCTATAGATGATAAACCTGCCTATAGTTTTTTGTTGATATCATTTATTATTCTAATATTTTAGGAATGTTCGGTTCAATTTCTAATTTGAGTATCTAATTTTATAGTTTTTAAACCGAAAATGAAATACAAAACTATAATTTACAGAGAACAAAACCAAATAAAAGTGATTGAGAACGTCACAGAAAATTGCATGAAAATGAATAATGAATCACGCAATCACAATGAGCATAATAGACAGACAATACACAAAGTGTATGAAAATAGAAATGAGCCACATAATCACCACGTGAAAATAGACAGATAACAGGCAAATTATATTGCATCCCTATTTAAAATTTTCAAATTTTCAATCTCGCTACTACTGAACTAGTTTCATCCTCAATCACTGCACCGCTCATGAATTTTCTAGTACACAATTTCCAATATCAAACATCTCTTTTGAATACATTTATTCAAAATCACAACATTGTTGATATTCTACTTTGATAGATCGAACTGCATCCGAGATTGTTGATGAATAATTATCGCAAATCAGTTCCCGCGCACTAGTTCCCAATACAATAACAACAAATTCCCATACCTTTGTTCATAAACGTGTTGTCTGATACAACAAAACCCCGATTGAACCCCACGTCAAACGGGACAAATAAATATCCTAATGAATCACCATTTTCATCACACACAATGTTGCCATAACCTATTGAAATTATATACGTAACCCCTCCCCACGGATTCCCCATCTCTCCCCAGGGATCTCTTCCTGTTTATGGATGTGCTTTGAAAATCTCGCCTCTATTTATTTTAGTCGGCGTTATTACAGTCAAATTGCGAAACGGTGTACCACATCGTTAGGATATTAATGTGCATTAGTCCACCTGTTTTCATTGCGATCTATTCTTTGCTTGGCTAAACAGGTTGGATGTATGTTTCGGTATATCTGTATACAGTCTTCAGGTTGAATCACTGGCGGCCTGTGCCCACGAAACAGGTGAAGTGCCAGTATATTTTACCGTACAGCACTTCACCTGTTTCGTAGGCACGAGCCGCCAGTGGGTTGAATGTATTCTCATTGCAATCTATTCTTTATACGGCTAAACAGGTTGGATGTATGTTTGGGTATATATGTGACATCCATGTATATTTATGTTGCATGTTGTTTTTGAAATTCACGCTTTGCCAACGCACGCGCGATCCCTTTGAGACCGAATAAGCGCTAATGACTGAGTGAAAATTGCGTGATGTAAATTGATTAATTTGACTTCGTTAATGATAAACGAAGTTTTTTGAAATCTCATGATGAATTTTCTGATTGAAAGGGAGAGAATTTGAAAAAGATGACAAAATAGGTAAATTGAATGACTTCATACTCATTTTTTGCTCTTCATAACGCATTCTATTGATACATACAGATGTATGACACATAACAGACAATTCTACAGAACACAAACCGAACATAAACAGAGCATGAACAAACTATTATAGGCTTAATATTTAAAAGGCTATTTAGGTAATAGTTATAGGTATTTGGAATTAGGCTAGTATACTTATAACTATTCAGGCTGAACAAATATGAGTGAGCAAGTATTTATAAATATCTCACTTCTGAATTATTACATTGCAGTCAATTTTGCCAATAGTAATAGTTCGAATGTGAAATAAATGACTTTATTATTGAAGACACAGTTTCAGGTGAAATAGTGTGATATTTGTACATTAATAATTCGCCCCTTAATTAATAATTTATGTTTCAAATTTGCCCAAATATAATGCTCTACATAGCGGAAAATGAAGTCATTAATGATATTATTGAAGAGTTTTGAAAGAGGAATGAGCTGAGAAATGGTAATGATTTGAATATGTGACGAAGTATGATATATTTGGTTCCTTCTCCAACAAACTTTTTCATTAGAAAATTAATGGAACTAGCAGGAAGGATCCAAATGTATTGTACTTGATAGTTCCTCCATTACAAAATCCAATGTACTGTATTCATTCTTGTTCAACTCTTATGTCTTATTGTTCAACAAGATATCACGAATTACAACAAGAATTGTTATGGATTGAATTCATTACATTCGAAGAAGATTATCAACTATTAGTAGTCAATTTTTTAGATTTTTAGAAATGTTCTTGTAAATTCACAAGTTTAAAAAAAATGTATTTATTTATTTGACAGAATTTAAATGAACCAGAAACACATCCTACTGTTCAAAACGTCTTTTACCACTTTTCGATAAAATTAATAATGAGTCCTAAAGTAAATTAGAATTGACGAAGTACAGAACTGGCAATTACATATGTGAGGTACAGTTTTGGGATTATGACAAGGAGAATAGAATTATTCAAATAGAGAGGATGGAGAAAAAGAAAGACAGAGAAATAAATGTTTTGTTGTGAACTCCGATGTATTATGCTTTATATGGTGTATTATAGTTTTTATTTATGGTTTATATTATGTAGGCTATTATGGTTTATGGATGCATTCCAATCATTTGCTGTAATTCAAATCTACTCTACCGTTATTCCTTTTTCCCAAGGAGGTTCCTCCTTCCTCCTTGAACCTTCTTGCTCTTTCCACAGTTGGAGTCTCCACAAATTTTACAAATAAAAATGAACTAAGACCCCGTGTAGCAGATAACTTTATCAACCTCTCAACACGTTCTACCTGTGGATCCAAACGACCAGGTTTACAACAACTAATGAACCTACTGGTGGGCTGGCAACATATCGCGAAAAAAACAAAAATAGACGTTAGTAAGATAAGGGTAGAACGCCACATGGGGTACGAACCTCACAGGTATAGTCTGTGAAGCAAAGAAGACATTCTGGCAAGATGGAAAAATGACTCCAACTCGGTCAATATTGGTTAAAAAATTATAAATTTGGTATCAAATTGTAGGAAACATTCTGATCTACTATTTAAAACCAAATTTATAATTTTTGATCCAATATTGACAGAGTTGGAGCGATTTTCCCATCTTGCCAGAATGTCTTCTTTGCTTGAGCAGACTGTAGAAACTCGGCAAGGTAGGAAGAGGGTTTGATAATAATTTCAGAAAAGAGGCAGGTTCAAAGAAGACTTTTATAGTCTAGTCAAGCAAAGAAGACATTTTGGCAAGATGGGAAAATGACTCCAGCTCGGTAAATAATGATTCAAAAATTGAAAAATTAATTTTAAATTGTACAAAACATTCTGCTCTACAATTTGAGACCACATTCATCATTTTTAAATCAATATTGACCGAACTGGAGTCATTTTCCTATCTTGCCAGAGTGTCTTCTCTGCTCGACCAGACTATACCTACCGCATGCTGGGAGGTGGATCCAAAGATCTGATGAAGACATAGATGTGGAGCAACCCTGATGATAACAAAGGTGGGATGGTACATAATACCACAAAAAACTAGATAGACTTTTGAGGGTGGGATGAGTTATTAACACAAAGTGTAACATGTGTTTTAATAATTTATATCTCTCACAATTTTTCATTATCTTGAAATTTATCATAATTATTATTATATTCGAAGCTGGCGTTGGATGTATTTAAGTTGAAGTTCTTGAGGTAATTTCAAAGTTAAAGTTGTTGAGGTAATTATCACTCAAACAACTTCTGATAAAAATGAGCAGTATGAGGTGGGAAGTAGTAAAACAAGAATACTTTTTACATTAATTTTTTCAATATACAGTACTTTCTTTTTTGAACTTTCCACCACGCTCGTGGAATGAATTACTCGGAAGGTAAAACAAAATTATTTTCCTGCGATAATATCTTTTCCTGGTAGAGGAAGTGAGGTGTAAAACAAACTGCAATTAGTTGGGAGTGCTTTTAATGGAACATTTTCTAGTAAAATTCTTAGAGAATGATTTCATTTTTTACTTTATTGAGGAAGAGTTGCACTCGAGTATTGGTTTCTTTTATAATTTCTATAAAAGCTTGATGAATGTTGTGAATACTTCTTCCTTGAAACATTTCTCTAGTGATCATTTTTATCATCATTCATTTTGAAGTCTTGGCTTGTAAACCCATCACAATTTTTTAATGGACTTCACCTCAGTTTAATATTGTCAATCTTATAATATCTTCCACTTATAATACCAATGGATAGTTAAAATAATAACTATAACTGATACATATCTGAAAATTAAAATTTAAACTTTTTAGGTTTTTTAAACTTTTACTTTTCAGGGCTATTTAGAATAATTTATAAATGAAATGAAAAAGATCACTTTTCATTCTTTTTATCTAATACACATCTTTATTGTTAAAACTATCACTATCACTATCACTATCACTATCACTATAACTATCACTATTCTCTATTCTGTATTTCTAATATGTCAATTTGTATGTTGAATTCTCTTTTTATTTTCAATATTATTTTATTGCTGTGATGGAAGCACAATGTATCTTTTATTTTGCCTCCTCATATTTCAATGAATAAATAAATAAAACAATGAAATGTAAATTTCAATATCTGAAATTTTTTCTTCAGTTCACATTTCCATTCTCAAAGAACTCACTTTTTTGGAACAATCACAGGAATTTCTCATCATTACAATCATTAACTTCACTCTTAATTTTTCCACATTTTATTCCCCATATTATAATAATTTCTCAAGAATCTCTTCCAGCTTCAGGCAACATTAAACGCTCTCTGCTCTTTTCTTCTTAAAAGAATAAAAGTAAGTCATAAAAAAGCATAAGAAGAACATTACAATACTTACTTCTTCACATACCGATCCTATGCTGCTTTTCTTACAATACTGTACCTGAGCGAAAATCAACGAACATTAACACGAAAATAAATCAGGAAAGTGAGAAGCAAGAGAATTCAAACCACGTAACGTTATTTCAACAATATTTACAATGCCTTGTACCACTGCAGACTATGTAAGATTGTTTGAAAGTGAGAGTGAAAATGTAAATACAGTATAGTCTGACCAAGCTGAGAAGACATTCTGGCAAGATGGGAAAATGACTCCAGCTCGGTCAATATTGGTTCAATAATTATAAATTTCATCTCAAATTGTAGAATACATTCTGTTTTACTATTTGAAATCAAATTTATAATTTTTGAACAAATATTGACCGAGCTGGAGTCATTTTCCCATCTTGCCAGAATGTCTTCTTTGCTTGGACAGACTACACATTAAAAGCATAGAAACTCAGGTAATATACAACATTCAAACCACTATTCAACTCTCCAGCTTAGCCTATACTTATTTACCATTGACGGTAAAACCTAAACCAAACCTAGGCCTATACGTCTTCTTTTCAATACTTTTTTCCAGTTAAGTGTTGTTCATTGTAATTCAAATTCGAGAGTAACATCCTTAAACAATTGCTCCCAAACAAGCCGTAATGTGCTATGCTGCCTATGTAAGAAATTTTCATTGTTTAAGAGAGTAAACGTAATCAGTAGCTTATGTAAATTACCAACACACCTCAAGAAATTATTCAAAGTCTTTCACTTTAGCGAGGTTCTTAATTCATCATTTCCCCGTGAAATGTTGCAGTAATTGGCTTGAATAGTAGAGCTGATCAAGATTTATCTGAGTATTGAATTCACAGTCCAATCACACCTAATTATACACTATACATGAATATTGAATGCACATGAATATACATGAATAGTACACAATATACATGAATTTTATGAATAGTTTTGGAGTTATTTGAGAACTTACATTCACAGGTCTTACTTGAAAAATGTCTCGTCTTTCAGATGTTTTTATATTGTCAAAATTTGTAAAGCTTGAATGTTCAAGTTCGAAATAAAATTTTCTTGAATTGTAACTAACGATGAGGGTTCAATGAACTAAGAAATAAAGGAAGAATAGTGCAAAGAGTACAGTACTATAATCGGGTTTGACAAGTGAAAAATATAGAACTTCAATCACTTTACTAACTTTGTGGAAGTTCTGTTTGGCCTGGGCTTTATATAATATGGAATTAGAATTTTGTCAATTCATGGATATGTTACTATGTATTATGTTATGAGCTTTATAACTATTAAATTATTTTATGATGAAAAAGGACAGAATACTGAAAGAAAAGGAAAAGAAGAAATTGTGAAGAAAGCGTGAATAAACTGGAAATTATAAGGACAGAATATTGAAAAGAATATTGAAAGGTGAAGACAGCTCATGTATGAATAAAAGGGGGAAAAGAAAAGAAACAGACAAACAATTAAAGCATGAGCGGGGGGAATATAGGAGAGAAAGAGAAGACAAAAGAAAAGAAGACAAATTCTGTCTCACTCTAGACATGATTGACAGGCAGGTAAAGAGAGGTGGCAATATTCACAGGTATTCTATACTGAAATAAAATTCCCAGACATCATTGTTTCCACCAGACATTCCTTTTCTATAAATAGCCATTTTTCACGAAATCCTTTCAAATACTCTACCTTCCCTACCATAGTACTTCAAGGACTTCCTAGAAAAATTATACCGTACTTTTCTTTCACCTTCAATAAATTCTCAGTATTTCTATTTTGTCTTGCAGCAAAATATTCCTACACAATGAATCTATTTTGAACCTACTGTGATACAAGCTATAGTTTCATTATTCGTATACCTGAAATTTCTTCATAATTATTTGAAAGGATCTTAGAAACTCTTGGGAATGAAACCTACTGGAATAACGTTCTCATAATTGAGTTAATTTTTGTGTTCAGGTTACAAATATTATTCAATTCAATTCTTAATTTCTAAAATAATTTGAAACTCAAAATTATAACAATAAACTGATTCCAATTCAAATATCATTTAATTCATAATTTGTAAAATAATTTGAAACTTGAAATTATAACAATATTCTAATCTTATTTTTTGTTCCATTTTAATTTTTCTGAGCCCTATCAGCCGAGAGACTTTAAGGACATATCACACAATAATTCCATGAGTCTCACTTAATTCCAGTAACTTAAAAAAAAACTTGAAAAAATAATAGAACTCAAAACAACTTATTCCCCAAGAAACCATTATATACAAAAAAATTTCATCCACAAATTTAAATGTAATCACTGCGAAAAACTATAAATAGACAGCAAAGAAAGGCAGAGTTTTTCAGATAAGGAACAAAGGGCATAAATGAGTGTTTCCTTCATCTTAGGGCTACTTTTATCACTGTTTTATTTTAAATAATAATCACAGTACCCTTTTCAATTATTTTTTATAAATACGTTACATATTTCGACTATCTTTAGTCATTTTCAAAAACGGCATAAATTAGATATTAGAGCCATGGATCACTCAAATTGCTATTTAGACTTTGCCGACCAAATTTTATTCTTCTAATTTGTTCTTATAATACACCTGACGAATTAGCAACGTCTTGTGGGGCGGGAAGGGAGGTGTTGTGAGGGGATACACCTTATCATGCTCTCTCCTCTTTCTTGTACAGGGAGCATGACCTACAAACGAAACTGGGGATGACGGAAAAGAAGAACAAGAAGAGGAATAATAAAAAAGAAAGGGAAGAGAAGATGAAGATGATGACAAAAAAAAACTGGAACATGAGCAAGTAGAAGTAGAAATAATAAAAGCGTTGGGGTTGGTATAGGCTCACAGTGTGTCGACAGCTCATTAATCTTGATGTTAATGCTTTTGATGCGCGCAGCGGTATAGCAGGGGCTTGAAAAGTGCACGGCAAGCTCAGCCCCAGCTGCTTTTCAGAAGTTGACACAGCTTTCAACAGCCAAGTCCGAGTCAATCATTTCAATTACTGCCCTGATTCATGACTCGAAATGTTTTCAAACCCTGTTTTGTTACACTACTCTCTAAGCCAGATTCTCACTGAACTTATTTTTTCTCGCACAATCAATTTGGTTGTTGCACTAAGTCAGATTCACACTGTATTGACTTTTTGTCGCGCGATCAATTTGTCACCCTTGTTTTTTGTCACAAAATATTGTTTGGTGGTTTGGTTGATCAACTGCCAAACTTGTATTGTCACCAACCCGCTGTAGCTTATAAAACGAACAATGACATTATAATGGAACAGACTGTCAATGCATAGTTTCTGGGTGTATTTTCAGGGAAGGATTTGATGGGTTCACCCCTTTTTTAGTTGCTACAATTCATATTAAGTGTTTGTTTTTCCAAGTTTTATTGAAATAAAATTATATTTAATTTTCTTAGAAGGCCTTTGATGCTTTCTTGAAGGCCACAGATGCTTTCTATATCTTTGCCTTGTTTAGTAGGAATAACTGGTGATATAACTCATATTGAAGTAGTTATCCATATTAAATTATAACTTATTGTATCTAAGCTGTAGACTTTGATCGACGTTTTCTCGGTTTTGATAAAAGTGTAGATACGGCGTTCTTTAGCACGGCCGTATGATACATACATATTTCTATGAGCACCAGATTTTTGTGATCAATCTTGTCTTTTCATCTATTACTAAATATGTTCCACTTCAACATTGGAAATCAACGTCACAACCAAACTTTGAAAACGTTACGATTTGTAGAAAGGAAAACAAAATTACAGTAGAAGCTTTCAAAATACGAATGAAAACTTTTTAATCTTCACCACCTTCAAAATAAAAATGTAAACTTTTAAAACTTTGGAATATGCTCCCACGCAGTGAACCAGCAAGACACCCAAAGAGGATTTCATTAGAAATTGAAATTACTGTACTTAATAATTATTGAGGTTTATAGTGGATCTCATTCCATTTATTGTTTCATAGTTGTTTCCAGAGGATCACTTATTAACAAAGGTTACTATATCAACATCAATAATTAAATGAAAAGACAAGATGTTGTCGAAACACAGATTTATTAAGAAATTCGAGATACCTGATTTTAATAAATCAGTGGTTTGACAACATCTTGTCTTTTTAATTAAGATGGATAACTACCACAATATCACCTTCACAACTACTCAAAAAATATTAACATCAGTTCTACAATGTGGTCGTTGGATGACTTCATTCTTCTCTTGATAATGATTGATTAAGAGAGTAAGAAATTGTCTTATTTTATAAGAGAAGTAAGAAAATAATAGAAGTGGTTTAAATCCTAGAAAAACTTTCTCTCAAGCACTCAGCATACCGAAAGTCATTTTCACACATCTTTTCAAGAAACGAAGCATTTAGTAGTTGTGAAGGTGATATTGAGGTAATTATCCAAGTAAGATAGTTATTTAAGTGTAGTAGTTAAACACGATATTGTGAAACCACATATTTCTGTCTTTGACAATATCTTCTCTTTTTAACCAACTTTCATTCAATCAAAGCATCCACAGATAAGAGTGGGTACATTATTCATAAATGGAAAGCATTCTAATCAATTCAATAAACAACAACCTCTCTGAGTACCTTTCTGCTGATCTAAGATTCTATTACAGTATTCCACTATTATGATAGTTTGGCATTTTTGCACGGGGCATATTGCAGGGAAATGTCCTAACCGCACCATAGTCTCTGAGTGGTGTTGAATAAACAATCGTGTTTTTGGGGCCTGTATCACCACATTGTAGCTTGCAAGTAAGAAGCATAAAGCGGAACGACCTCATACAAGACGCTAAGAGAAAATGCTGGCTTAAAATGAGACCAGGCTCACTCTGCAAAGTAACAAGGATGTTTTAGGCCTTACGTATGTTATAGTCCGTCCAAGCAAAGAAGACCCTCTGGCATGATGAGAAAATGACTCCAGTTCGGTCAATTTCGGTTCAAAAATTATTGGTTTGGTCTAAATCGTAGGAAACATATTGATCTAAAATTTGAGCCAAAATCAATAATTTTTGAACCGAAATTGACCGAGCTGGAGTCATTTTCTCATCTTGCCAGAGGGTCTTCTCTGCTTGGACAGACTATAGGAGAGTGCAAGTGAAATGTTATGAAGAACAGTATCATTCAACTTATCCTCTCAGAGGAGCAGATATCATAATAAACAATATATACAGCAAAATTATCATTCAGTATGAAGATCTGAACAGTTCCCATACATGAGAGAACGCTGATTTTGAACTGAAGAACTTTTCAGACTATCCATAACTTTTTCATAAATATGAGAAATTATGTATAAATCGTTTAAATCAAGATCATAATCTACTTATTTATTTAGCGTATGCTTTCATTAGTGGGGAGAACCAATAAAGGGTTGTTCCACTTCGTAATATTATAACCTCATTTTTCACAAATGCAAACATGGAAAACCATGTGGGTTATAGTTCTTTTAAAATAGTCATTTCAAAACAAAATTTTCTGATTTCAAAACATCACTAACAACTAAAACTAAAACACTTCACAAATTCACTACACCATGGCCGAAAATATTTAATTTTGACTGGAAATTTAGAGCTCGAAAATTTAACAATATTGTATAATAATCTATCAATATTGTATTGATGAGGGTTTGTTATTACAATTATGACTTTCTTCAAGAAGAAGTAATTGAATTTATTGTTATAATCTTCTTGGATAAACTAAGATTTTCTGTTCGGTTTTGTTTTGTATAATTATGGTTGATTTCAAAAAAACGAAAAAATATAAATTGTAAACTATGCTATTCTTACACTACCGTCTCTGATAGTTGAATCACTTTATTTCTTGTGCCACAGGGCTTCCACCTACTGCACTAGAGTGCTTTTGATAGTGGTTTAGTAGAATACTATGTCAGATTTACTCCATTGTATCACCTTATTTTCTGAGTGTTTCCTTCATCTTAGGGCTGCTTTTATCACTGTTTTTTCATTTTAAATAATAATCACAGTACCCTTTTCAATTATTTTTAGAAATTTATTACATGTTTCAACTATTTATAGTCATGCATGGTTCGCATTTGAAGATAACTATAAATAGTCGAAACTTGTAATGCATTTATAAAAAATAATTGAAAAGTCAAAATTGAAAAGATAATTGAATTGCCAGTTATTTTCTGAGCTATAATGCTGCTTCAGAAACTAAATCAACTTATCAATGCTTAATAAACTCAATCTACTTTTTAAAATACGTTTAATGTATCAAAACACTTACTGCACTACAGGGCTTTTGATATGGTTTTGTGCAATACCATGTCAGATTATTCTCTTGCCATAATGCTCCATAAGCTAAACTAACTAATTAATAATTCATAAACTCAATCTACCTTTCAAAATGACTTCAATGTACCAAAACACTTCCAGTACTACAGCGCTTTTGATATGTTTTGTACAATAACATGTCAGATTTCCTCCATTGTATCAACTTATTTCCTGTGCTATAATGCTGCTTCAGAAACTAAATCAACTTATTAATGCTTTATAAACTCAATCTACTTTTTAAAACAAGTGTATGTACTGAACACTGTACTGAATACTACAGTGCTTTTGATATGGTTTTGTACAATAACATGTCAGATTTACTCCATTGTATCGGCTTATTTTCTGTGCTTTAATGCTCCATAAAATAAACCAACTTATTAATAATTCATCACTGGCGGCTCGTGCCCACGAAACAGATGAAGTGCTCGTATCTTTTACTTTACAGCATTTCACCTGTTTCGTGGGCACGAGCCGCCAGTGTAATTCATAAACTTAATCCACCTTTCAAAATGAGTTTATCGCAGTACACTAACAGTAATTAATATCATAACACCGTTTTCCTAAACTACTCTCAAACTTTTTGAACTTGTCAAGCCAACGCTGCATGGAAAATGCACACATCAAAGTTCACATTTTGGACCAGTGGTCGCTAGTGTAACTGACGTGAAAAAGGGCCTTCACTTGTTTTTAGAAAGGACAAGGGCTGGTCCAGTTTCGACAAAGGGCCTTGTGAAGGGCCTTGCTTTGAAACCTACATGCCCTTTATTACAGGAAGAAAGAGGAAATAATACGCCGAACAGAGCCTACCACCCTTCCAGCGCTAATAACTTTACCTGATACCTACCCGAAGTTACTAGAATTATATAGCTATATTTTTATACATATATGTCTCTATAGTAACCTTGATATCCTTCAAGGCAGCTTGGCAAGGAATAGGGCGAAAAAACTGTAGAATAATTATTTTGTTGAAACTTTAAATAATTAAAATCAAAGTACCCATTTTTCAAAAAATATTTTCATTTCACACTAAATGTTTAATTTATTTAAAGTTTTTACGAATACAGTAGCCCTAAGAGAAAATAAATATTGAATATAATTTTGTACTCATAATTTAGGTTCATAATTTTTTCCCGAGTGAAGTCATTTTCCCATCTTGCCAGAATGTCTTCTTCGCTCGGACAGACTATATCTTATAATCTACAACTTATCGAAATAAATTTTCGAAGAAGTTATCTCAACTCGTATATAATGTAAAAGCACGTACTTGTGACATATCAGGACTTTATGCTTCACCTCTTTGCCGAACTAGCAGGAGTCTATTAGACAGCGAACATGCTCTCTATAACTTTCTTCACCTTTATCTCTTCCTTTTTCTTCTTCTCCTTCTCCTTCTTCTTCTTCTCCTCCTTCTTCTTCTTCTTCTTCTTCTTCTTCTTCTTCTTCTTCTTCTTCTTCTTCTTCTTCTTCTTCTTCTTCTTCTTCTTCTTCTTCTTCTTCTTCTTCTTCTTCTTCTTCTTCTTCTTCTTCTTCTTCTTCTTCTTCTTCTTCTCCACCTTCTTTTTCGTCTCCTTCTTCTTCTCCTTCTCCTTCTTCTTCTTCTTCTTCTTCTTCTTCTTCTTCTTTTTCTTCTTCTTCTTCTTTTTCTTCTTCATCCACTTCTCCACCTTCTTCTTCTTTTGCTTCTACTTCTCTACCTTCTTTTTCTTCTACTTCTACTTCTCTACCTTCTTCCTCGTTTCCTCACCCTTCTTTCTTCTTCTTCTTATTTTTCCACCTCTTTCTTCTTCTTCTCCTCCTCCTCCTCCTCCTTCTTCTTCTTCTTCTTCTTCTTCTTCTTCTTCTTCTTCTTCTTCCCCTCTATCTTTGCTCCAGTGAGCAGTACTCTAAACGTATTTCTAGCCTCTATGATCAGATACAAGTTGAAAGCTGTAGTAGATACGTAGGGTACGGTAGCTTGCAAACTTTCTTCCAGAAGTTGTAAATCGATTTCCATAACTCGATTATCCACAACGTTATCTAATGACCGGCTTAGTCTACAATCTTGAAGGGTCTCGGGGAAATTTATATACTCTGTTCTCGGCCCGGATTCCCCCCGGGCTGTTGCAACTTATGTGTTGGTAGATAGAATAGGTGCATTTTATAGGTTACCCCGCCGATGTGTGTTATAGAAACCCTTCAGTTTCCAATCGATATCGCACAAGATGCCTTTGTGTTTATAAAGTTCCTGGTAGAACCGCATGTTATTAGATTATGATGTAGTAGAAATTATCTTTCATGTTACATGAACAAGATTGACATGATTGTAGATGACAGGAGTGAATAATATCATGCTTTTATATACGTCTATCAAATAAAAGTAGTCAAGTACAAATGATGTAAGTATTGTATTTCAGAATATTGATAACTTGAACGCTTTTTGCAACGGAATTTGAAAGCGATTTGTTCATTAATGAAGGTGATAATGAGGTAGTTTTCCATACATTGAAATTTCAATCAAAGAGCTTACTTATTAAAGGGCTGTTCAATATAATTCCGTTATATTCCAAATATTTGTGAGAAATATAGGTGAGAAACACCCTGTTTCTCAACCATTAGTATAATCTGTCCAAGCTAAGAAGACATTCTGGCAAGATGGTAAAATATGATTCCAGTTTGATCAACATTGGTTCAAAAATAATAAATTTTGTTTCACATTGTAGAGCAGAATGTTTCCTACAATTTGAGACAAAATTATAATTTGTGAACCAATCAATATTGACCGAGCTGCAGTCATTTTCCCATCTGGCCAGAATTATCTTCTCTGCTTGGAAAGACTACCTGCACGTTACAAAATAATGGAAACGTGGCTGTAACAGAATTCATGGATTTATTTCATTGTTCCTAAGTCATATTCTACCTGCACTCATATTGTTCTCCATATTTCCAGTTTGTACATTAATATGGATCGAATCTTACTGATTCATGATCTTAATCATTCTGTACTCTATAATGATTCATGGAATGCATTTTTCAGAATTTGATTTGATACTGATAATTACAATTTTGCTTCAATTATGATACTTATATTGTCAATTCAACCGTTTATTTTTGGTACAGGATCATAGTTTCGTGGCCACACAGGTCACATTTTGATGAATTATGATATGTTACACCCACACATGACATGGTTCAACACAAAAAAACCACAGGATAGTATATCCTCGAGAAGCATTTCAAACAACTCAGTACTAAGCAATCGATGAACACGTGATAATTTCCTTTGAGCTTTAGCTGAGCGATAGCACAACGCTTGGACCAAAGATCCAATACATCAAAGGATGTTATCTTTCCAACTGGAATTCTCTCGGGCTATGTTGTCTAAGTCTGTCCAAGCAGAGAAGACATTCTGGCAAGATGAGAGAATGACTCCAACTCCGTCAATATCGTTTCAAAAATCACAAATTTGGTCTCAAATAGTAGATCAGAATGTTCCCTACAATTTGAAACCAAATTTTTAATTTTTGAACTAATATAGACCGAGCTGGAGATATTTTCCCATTTTGTCTGAGTGTCTTCTTCGCTTGGACAGACTATAGTGTGTGTCGTGTAAATATGTGGCGTAAGTGTGTGTGTGTAGTGAGCACACAATTTTCCAAAATGTTTGACAGAGGAAATGGATTTCCCACCAGCAAAGGCACTGCATTCCAATATGAATCTCCTGGGCTACTCCGTTCGATCTTCAGTTCAAAGGCTTGCAGCTTTCAAATACTCATTAGTGAAGGGAGTTCACTTGATTACAAAATCAAGTACAACGCTACAATGCTGGTCAACTGAAGCATTGTTTTTGTAAAAACTCTCTCATTTTGGCAGGGTTTCCAAGTATTTTCAAATGAGCTTTTCTTTGGTGACGCACTTGTAGCCTATTACAAATATCCAAGAACTCTGGAGAGGTTATTTCTAAGTTATTGAACATTGAATAATCAAATGGGAAATGAACATGGAATGAGCAGGCTCTATTGAAATATTCTTTCAGTACAAGTTCAAGAAGGACTTGCATGACAATTCCATGAGATAGAAACTTAATTGACTCTGTTCAATCATGTGTTATTGAACAGTTTTTGGGAGTGGAATAAAGGAGAACGATTTGTAACAAGTACATTTTATGAAAGTTTCATATTTTTGAAGATAACTGTAAGAAGAAAATTAAAGTTGGAAAATTAAACGATAAGTAAAGCAAGAAAGGAAGAATGTCTACAGAAGAATACATGAGTGAGTATCATTGACAGTGAGTGTGAGTAAAGTATCCTCAATTATTCTTCAATAAATGAAATCAGTAATAATGATAGTCTTGGAGGAATTTTAAACAATAATTTATCGGCAAAAATAATTATTCTCATCTAAAACTTCAGATGAGGTCTCCAACATTTTGAAATGTCTTCAAGTAAGAGTATTACTTGAATACCTTTAAGTAGGCTAACTAAAATATTAAAGTAATGGCTGAATATTTGTCACATATTGTCTTGGGCAATTATTATTGTCTGTGTTTTATCGACTGAGTAATGTATTTTGTCAAATAAATAAATATGAATATTATAAAAAAAGTTGTATACCCTAAAAACTTTTACTAAATCAATTACAAAACATGGTTTCTTTTGAAACAATATAAAAACGGAACTAGATATCAAATAACTATTAAACTTGAACAGCTAACCGAAAATCCGTCGACCATTTCAAGGTAGGCAGTCAACTGGAACCTTAAACCCTTCAAACTCCTTGAACCCCTTGACCCTCACATTCTTTCAAGATCAACACAAAGCCTATACCGTAGATATAGTAGTATAGTATATACTTAGTCTATACCTATACCTTAAAAACATTACACTCGTTCAGCATCAACACACACTGCAGCCATTGTTCTCAGGAAGGTCAAAGAAAGTAAAACACAGAAAACGATAATCGTAAAAGCGGCAACAAGCAACGTACAAACGACTCAGCAATGACAATAAAAAATTATATTACCAAAAATATTTTCTGGTAGGGGGTTGGTGGTGATAAGGAGGGGGCGTCAATTCTATACTACTCGCTCTAATGCTTTCCAAGTCAGAGAGTCCACGAAGCCAGTCACGTAGCGGCCCCAATTTACGACTTCGCGGCGGTGTTGTGCAAGGAAAGTCCTGCATTTTGGCGCAACCCGGTCCAGCCAGCCTTCAGGGTATTTTGAGTTGCCGGTACAACCTATCCAAGCAAAGAAGACATTCTGGCAAGATGGGGAAATTACTCTAGCTCGGTCAATATTGGTTCAAAAATTATAAATTTGGTCCCAAATTGTTGACACCATTCTAATTTACAATTTAAGGCTAAATTTGTAATTTTTGAACCAATATTGACCGACCTGAAGTCATTTTCCCATCTTGCCAGAATGTCTTCTTCGCTTGTACCGTCTATAGTTTGGTGATGGTCGAGGGGTGGGGAGGCACCAACAAGAGCATTTCGATGTAACAGGGGGACTCTTTTTGCCCCTTCGAAGTAGTACCCTTGTTTCCCCTCACCCTTCCCCCAAACAACCACTCCGGTGCCAAAAATCAAGTCGTCTAGCGCACGACTATTATCAACTCTTAACTCTTTCAGGACAGTCGGCGAGCGATCTACACGGGTACATCGAAACAAGTACAACCCCAGCTATACTAACTCACTTTTGAAGACCGCTTCAGACTGTACTAACAGAGCTGAGAATTAATAACAGTCACTCGCTATCCGCCTTAATTACTGGCACCAGCTTGAGTCGTGATCTGAACTACCGCTTTGAACCTTGGGAGAGGAAGAGGGGTTCTAGTTCAGCCTCAATGATGATAATAATCATAATAATAATTTTTACCTCGACTTGCCGTACATCTTAACAGCCTCATTACAATGTATAAACCAGGCAGAGCGACGATTTTCGACGACTTGTGCCTAAATGTTTATTGAATGTGGTGCGGGTGGCTGTACAAAGTTAGGCACTGAATGTTATGGACCATAAATATACATCAACTTTATTCACTCGTTACTGTTAGCTAAGGCTTTCTCCATATACTAATCATTCATGATAATAGTCTTTAAGCTCTTTTTTCTGAGGCTAATTGTATCATAGACAAACCTTGTTGTTAAAAAAGGAGAGATGAACTATCAAAGAGGATTGAATATAGTTACTCCATGGCTGTTTAACTCATTAAGTACTTGAAATAGAGTTATAGGATAAACTTATTGATAACTTATGGTATAGTCTGTCCAAGCAAAGAAGACTCTCTGGCAAGATGGGAGAATGACTCAAGCTCGGTCAATATTGGTTCAAAAATTACCAATTTGATCTCAAATTGTAGGAAACAATTTGATCTACTATTAAGACCACATTTATAATGTTGAACTAATATTGGAGTCATTTTCTCATCTTGCCAGAGGGTCTTCTTTGCTTGGACAGACTATTATAACCTATTTACCATGTAGTAATCATATATTTTGAAGAATAACCTTTTTAAAACTCTATCATTTAAGTTGTATCCGGAGACGAAAAATGAAACTTTTCTCGACAAATTGTCATTTTTTATTGTGGTATTCTTATTAGTATTGTAAAAGTCTTATTGGACAAGCAGAAAATTGAGTTCAACAATAGTAAAATGACGACATTTAATAAATCCAATAGCTCCGTGAAATAAAATGACGGAAAATGTCTTGCAGAATTTTATCCTTGAGTGCTTTTCAAGTTTAATCATACTTGTACAACAGAGAAGGTAAATGAACTCACCTTTCCTGTGCTCCTTTATGATATAATCTATTTTAAATTATGAATTATATATGGATAAGTTGAAGAATATTAATAATTCAATTACAGATCTTCTAAAACTGGATAATTAAGAAGAGTCAGATTTTTTCAAAACGGAAATTTTGAACAATAAAATAAGAGAGATTTAATATGGAAAATTTTAAATAATAAATTACCTTGAGAAATGATCTGATGATCGATCTCTGTGATTTAGATCTCCTATAAAAAAACAGAAACAAATATAAGTTATTTATTCATTATTTATTGTTACAATTGCGACTTATAATAGCAAGTATTTTAAGCAAAGGTGATAATGCTTGAGTGATGATGTTTACATGGTGAATAAAATATGATGATAACCATTTCTCAAGGTAATTTATTATTTCAAAACACTTTTCACTTTAAAAAATTATGAATTTTGATGGAAATTCACTGTTCGCAGTTCCGATATTCAAAAAAATTTCATCAAAAGAATAAAAGAAGACATTCACAGATTTGTTTTATCTCCAAGTACTATTCCATCAGAGTAAACTAAGCTATTATTATCATTCTAGCAGTTAATTTCAAAGTGTAATCATATTTGAGAGTTGAAGTGTCTATTTGACACTGGCGGCTCGTACCCATGAAACAGGTGAAGTGCTGTACAGTGAAAGATACGGGCACTTCACCTGTTTCGTGGGCAGGAGCCGCCAGTGGTATTTGAGAGTGTTGAAATAAATTTGAATTTTGAATCTTTGATTCTTATCTTCACATTTTTGAGTTACTGCCTGCTCTCATAACTCACCACTTCATTCTACATTAGAAACATATGCAGTAATAATTTATCTAATTCTACAACAGATCCTACTCTCATTGAGATGGATCTTATGGTTTTCAACAGAATAACTTTGAAAACTGGAATATTTCCATAGCTTCAACCAGAAAACAGACACCAAGACTTGGTTGGGATGTTCCTCAAGACGCTTGCTACACTAATATCTTGGGCACCTCCCAAATGTTTCAAGCTACATAATTTCTGTAACAGAAATTTAAAATTCCAATGCATAATATCTGGAAGACAGGTTGATTCATTGTTGGTCCCGAATTTTATGAGCTTCACAAAGATGCGGTGTGGCCAACAAAAGTGGGTTTTCTCGCAGTTTTGCAAGTGATAAATTTTATCGATGCGCTTGCAAGTTTGCAGGCAGGTGCTTTGGCAGTGGGCCAATCACAGAGGCGAGCTCAGAGACTCGAGAGTTGCGATTCAACAAGCAGCTGACATTACGATGGTGTAATAGAATTATATATATGTATTGCAGTCTGGATTACAGTGAATATAGAGGACTCTTCTATAGATAGCCTCTTCTATATCTATAGTCACTGTAGCTTGGATTACTCACTGGAACAGTGTAAGTGATATATAGTTATATAGATAAATAGTAATGTATTGATATAGTCTATGCAATGGAACATGGATTATTTTCCAGGACAGTTCTATTGAAAAAAGTTAAAGTAGATGTGAAAATGTATAGTCTGTTCAAGCAAAGAATACCCTTTGGCAAGAAGAGAAAATGACTCCACTCCGGTTAATATTGGTTACAAAATTTTATTGAATTGGTCTTAATCGTGGGAAAAAATTCTTATCTACAATTTGAGACCAAATCAATAATTTTTGAACCAATATTGACCGAGCTGGAGTCATTTCATCATCTTGCCAGGGGTCTTCTTTGCTTGGACAGACTATAGTAATGGATCCTAACAGCTTAGATCATTTAGTACGACAGTCTTATGGAATGAAACAATATTAATACGTTGAGGCGACGTTTAGATTATAGCTCCTAGCAGTGGAGCCTGGATCATTCACTTATTCAGTGCCATAAAGTATTCAACTATACTATGTACGATTATGTATAGTTCCATGCATTGAATGGAACCTGAATACAATTTCACGAGAATGTAATAGACATGTATTATTTGATACAAGTTGCAACATATATCATTATTCCATCATTCAGTTATTCTTCTATTTAGTAATTCATTTTACAGAAACTTGTAAACTTATTGATTAAAAACATAGACTATTGTCAAAAACGTCTTTATACCAAATTACGATAAAGGAGTTCGAAACTAGGTTATATATTTTCGCAGCATTTCAATCACGAATTTATAGTAAATACCGTATTATAAAGATTTTGAATTTAGAGGAATTTTGTATCATTCGAAATGTTTCAGGGTCATTTAGAAGATTTGCAGATATACGAGATATATTTGTAGATGCATTATGCAGTTATGTCGCACAACACGTGGCTCAGAATTGGCAACTTGAGTGGATAGAACATCGTAAAATATTACCATAAATAGGAGATTATATTGAGGAAGAAAACCTTCTCTTTTCGTCCTGAAGTACATGTAGAGTAATAGGAATGAATATTTTATCATGACTTTTTGTATCAATGAATGTTTATTTATGGAATAAGCTATTACAAATTTATCAATTCCATTAAGAATCTCTTAAGTGATCCTCCAGAAAAATACAGCATAAAGAGGATCGGCAAAAATTGAAAAAGTAGAAATGTATGGAGAATTAAAGTAAAATAATGAATCAAAAAAGTATTGAAATCCACAAGATATCGTTTTAGCACCTCACATCTAATCGTACTCATGTCCAATTTCAAAAAATTGATTCAAAATTTCGAAAGATTCAAGTGGATGTGTTGATCTTAGATTCCTGATAATACTTATTTGACCAAAAAGGATCAGGATCATTATAGCTTCCATTAATAGGGAGCTATTTTTAAGGAAGCTTTGGAATCATTCAGATTCTCCCTACTCCTTCTATATTCCTTCAATCATCCTATGTCTGGACAAATTCAATTGGGGACAGACCTTCAAGAGAAATTGGAATAGTTTATAAATTTTAATTCTTCAGGTTTCTGAATTTTTTTTCAAATTTTGATTCGCATTACTTTACAACATGATTCGGTTATTCAGGCAAAAGTTACCACGCAGTAATCCACAGCTGTCAGTAGAGTAAACAATGAATTTTTAGTAAACAAACAATTGAGTAAACAATACAGAGAATCAACTTCAAAAAGAGATCGATGGATGATTTTTTATGTTGTCGATATGGATCATGTATGATAGCTAGCAGAGGCATACTTAAATGAAAAATATTTTCGGGGGGGGGGGACCTCCTCTAAAAGAAAAGGAGAAAAAACTTTTTCTTTGTTTTTGAGCACAAAATACCGTTTTAGAGGACTATTTCTGAAGATTGATTGGTAGGCTACAGATTTACTCTATAATATGTAAAAATAATTACCTCCCTCCAAAATTATCACTAGATATATCATGCATTCTATTACAATAAAATTACAGATTCAGGATGTTGTGGAGGTTGGGGAGATTTTTTTTCTATTTTCGAGTCCTAAGTAGTTACTTGTGCGACTGCAACGATGATCGTTTGCAGTCGACCAGCTGTAACCAATCACAACTCTTGCTATTCAATAAAACGAGTTGTGATTGGCCACAGCTGGTCGACTGCAAACGACAGTCGCTGTTGCAGTCGCACCAGTAACAACCTAACAACAATGATTCAATACAGGTTTAGACTGTAACAGATGAAGATTAAGTTTAATAGACGATACAGGTAAAAAATTTACAGTGTAACAGATTTAAGATTCTATGCAGTTCAATCTTCAGCAACAGATTCAGGCTACAGTGACTATAATTAATAAGAGTGACTCTTATAAAGTCACTGTAATTCGGGCTTTAAGGTATGTTGTTACTGGTGCGATAATTGATAACGATGATCGTTGTAGTCGATCAGCTGTAGCCAATCACAGCTCTTGTTTTTGAATAGCAAGAACGATCATCGTTCATGATCAACGATATTTGCACCAGTAACAACATACCCTTACCCCAGGCGCACACCAACACGATTTCCTTGCAAATGTTTGCGAATTCAATTCTGAGAACTTACCGGAAGAAAATCTAAAACCATTGCTGTGTATGAGCTAGCGCAGACCAATGCGTTGCAGAATATTCGGTTTGCGAATATTCGCAGCAAATACTGCATGCAGCATTTGCAGCGCTTTTTGCATGCGAATATTGTGGCTCGTTCAAGAACTAACTCGTCAATTTAACTAATTTCGTCAGCAAGTAGACAGACATAACCAAAAAGGAAGAAAGTCAACTCTCGGCACTTTGGAAATGAACACTGAGCAATTGTTAGTGATTATTTTCACATACCAAATATGATGATTTGATATTATACCAATATGAATGATTTAAATCACAAATATTACAAGAACATTAGAGAGAAATACAAGATTTTGTGTGATATTGGAAAAGCTGTCTATGTTCCATGTAAGTTTCAGTTTACTTTAATAGGCTAATCAGGCTATTGAGCAGTTATTAGGCACCTTACTAGTAGGTTGTATAATATCTCAGGATATTATTATTGTATTACAGCATTATTATTATAGTTAATTTCAGTATCTCTTCTACCCTACTATTGATACATTCTTAGGTTGGTTAGGTGAAATACTCAAATATTCCCGCGCTCTAAGTTGTGATTATTTTGCTTTGGTGTGCGTGCCCCGGAACCACCGTAATGAATTCGCGACGCATTGGTCTGTGCAAGGCTTTTCAACTGTCAGCACTCTGCACCTTTTGGTTATTATTTGGGCAGTTAAGGAATCAATTTTGTTACTTCAGTGTTCAAAATAGTTTTTTTAAATTAATAAACAATTTTCAAATTATATTGTATATATATATATATATTTTTTTAATGAAAATATTCCCAATTTTGTTAATAGTCATTTTCCCATCTTGCCAAAATGTCTTCTTTGCTTGGACCGACTATACATACAAGCTGTACTAACAATGCTATGTACTCAATTTCATAGCTTATGATTATTTGCGTTTCAGTTAGCGCCTAGTATGATAGAATTATTACTGTCTGTCAATATGAACTACATCCTATTCCTCGGTTTAATGTTTGTAGATCAACAACTTTTCAAAATGGAAAAATGTTCGTTTTTGAATTTTACAATAGCATACCTACATTGTCATAGATGGAAACTTACAGTTTTCAATAGCAAAGTCGTAAAAACTGAAAATTGGTAGTTCTATAGTGTAAATACAGTGAATATATAGAAGTGAAAACGAATTTGACTTCAAATAAAGGTCTACGTAACTAATTTTTGTATAGTTTCGAATTTTATTTGCTCTAGAACAATTTATTGTCAGGAGAATGATTATCATTGGTTGAAAGATTTGGAGCTGGGTGTATAAATATGAGAAGTTAGTAAGGGCACTCATACATTCCACTTCTGTTTCCAATTTCCATTCACTGGTTCCTGCGTCCTTCAGCAATCATGGTTGAGATTAACGTAAGTTATGCATTTCATTAAAGTAGTTTACAATTATCTAATAGAAAGCTCAATTTGAAAGTTAATTCGATTATTTTTAGTACATCACCTTTCTGTACTTATCAATGGGCTCGTGCCCACAAAACAGGTGAAATGCCCGTATCTTTTACTGTACAGCATTTCACCTGTTTCGTGCTTCTCACTATGAAAATTTACAAAAAATATCCAAGTATCATTACTATACGTTAATTTCAGAGAGAATAGAATATAGAAATATATTCTGAAATATAGAATATATTCATAGCTTCCTTTAATAGAAGGCCATGGCCTGAAAATTGACAACTATGTGGAGTAGGAAATTAGGTTCATTTAAAAGCATTAGAATCATTTTCCAATCAGCTGTTCTAATGGATGCGTCTCTTGTGTGCGTTCTCCCATTTGACTTGCTATAAATCATAAGCTATTTTAATAAATAACTGTCTATTCTTAATCTTTCTTGCTAATCTCTATCACAACCTATTACAAAAAACACAAAAGGAATTTATACGAAGAGTTTCATGAACGTTTTTCATGGAAATTATGCTCAAAGAGAGAAAAACCAAGTCAACATGCATGATTTGTATCTGTACTTAATGCTTTCATATGAGAAGACTGTGACTACGGTGCGACGTTGCCATATTATTAGGGCATGGCCTTCTATTAAAGGAAGCTATGATATATTCCATTCTCGCTGGTTAATTCAATAAGATTATCTGTTTTCTGACACAATTACATCTCCTCTCTCTATTTTTCAATTAATGTATATGAAATAATCACTCAAATGAAATGACGCATTACTACCGTTGCCCAAACAACCATTTTCAGTCTGAGAATCCCTGCCATGACACATGACCACAGCATTTCCTGACTTTATTGGTAGTAAAAAAGTTACTACACTGTACTATAGTCCAGGTTTATAAGTATAACTGAATGTTGAACATTATTTTTTCATTTCAATAATATTAATTATCTGTGCTTTGCAGATCCGTAAATTTTGGACACTTTCTTTGGTGCTTTTGATTATTTACACATTTGGGACCCATTATCCCGGTCAGTATGACGACAAAGACAAGGACAAGGGCGGCAATGGCAATTGATAAATCTGAAAGAATAGCAAAGATTTGTTTGTTTTTCCAATCATTCAATTCAATGGGAATTGTACAATTTCTGATAAAAAATTTCAATAAATGAATTACTAATTATTTTTTTGGCTTTCAATGATATGAAAATACCAATACCCATCTATAACATATCACCAGCAATAATTCTTCCTAGAATAATTACTCATATTTCCATTAGATTACAGAAATAACAGCGGTGGACTGTTACATTGGAATTTAGAAGACATTGTAGTTTAGAATTTAGTTCCATAGAATTTAAATTTTTCTCTAGACCAATCATCATGAAGAAGCTGATTTTCCACCTCCGTCTAAAAGGAAATCTAGTTTCATAGTGATACACTTAGAGTGTAGTGTTTAATCTTGACTACCACTGATACAATATTATTGTAATAAAATAAAAATCCAAGTAGGCCTCTTTATGCATTTTATTTTATAATGTCACTTGAGAGAGCAATACATATTACTCACTAATAAAAACATTGAATAGTATAGTCTGTCCAAGCAAAGAAAAGCCTCTGGCAAGATGGGGAAATGACTCCAGCTTGGTCAATAATTTTTTAACCAATATTGACCGAGCTGGAGTCATCTTTTCATTTCGCCAGAGGCTCTTCTTTGCTTGGGCGGACTATACTTGCATTTTCCCTTATTATAAATACAGCTACTTCCTCCCTCTTTATTGTGAAGAAAATATCTTAGTACTTAGTCATCCACGAGAAATAAAAGAGAATTAATAAATTAAATTTCGTTAGAAACTGTGACCATTCGTTTTCAAAAGTCGCTCAAGTGTAACCGTGGCGTACGACTTTTTGCGTGAAATGTTTTCGATATAGTTAAATTCTGTATTGTAACCGATATAACTATGTTCTAAAATTTGAGACCAAACAGCTTTTCGAATTCGAACAATTTTCGTTTTCTACAATAATGACAATTTATTGACGAAGTTTTTTACAATAGCAAGGTGGTAAATATAGATTCCTAGAGCGCCACAGAAAACAATTAGGCCATAAACCTTTGCAAAAATTAAACTTGTAACTCAATTACATTTACCTTACTTTTTTATTCGAATTTTATTTGCTCTGTTATCATGTTCTCGTCAGAGCAATGTATTGACAGAAGTGTAATTATTTATTCAAAGATGTGGTGGAACTGGGTATATATATGTCACCACTGTAATACAAGCATATACATATACAAGCTTAATCACTCATTCGATTTTAGTATTCAGTTCTCATTCACTGTTATCTACCTACATATTGCTCAGCAATGATGCTCAAGATTTCCGTAAGTTATGTCTTCAATTAAAACAAAATCACCAATATCTAAAAGGTGCTGGGAGTACTACAGTACATTCATTTAATTCATCATCAACATTTTCCGCTATAGGCTAAATTTTCTGTAAAAAAATCTTAATAAAATTTCTGTAAAATTCCATATTTTTCCATATTACTTCGTACAATTAATTTTTTTCAAAATATCCAACTAGATTATTGAAATTTGTCAATCATGTCCATAAATTCAACTAATATATTTTTAAATATACCATCGCATCAGAATATTACAAAAAGCAATTAAGAATAACAATAATAATAATAATAATATTTTTAGTGCATAGTTTGCATTACAATTGGAGACGTCAAATAAATAAACAATCAAAACAGATCAAATAATTAAACAATGAGAACAGATTTCAAGTTTCATGGGATGGTTGCCATGACAAAATTTCAATTTGTTAAATTTTCGAGCTCTAAATTTCCAGTCAAAATTTGATATTTTCGGCTATGGTGGAGTGAATTTGTAAAGTGTTTTAATCTTAGTTGTTATATTAATGATTAAAAAAATGCTTTAAAATGATTATTTTAAAAGAACTATAACCCACATGGTTTTCCATGTTTTCATTTGTGGAAAATGAGGTTATAATATTGCAAAGTGGAACAAACCCTTTGGGTCTCCCCACTAATGAAAGCATACGCTAAATAAATAAATAAATAAATACAGATCAAATATTACTAAGACTAGAAATGAGTTGAGGATAATCGATTTTCAACACAAATATAGCACATCAGTATAATCGAGTATGATCATAGAATATATTTTCATCGTCTAAAATCACAGAATCCTTCAATGAGCAAACTTTATATTTCTATAGCATACTGTACATTAGTAATAGAACTCTATACTAGTAACTAGAGAGCTTTGCCATCATGCTCCACTCAATATCCATAAAGTATATAGAATAGAATGACTTCTCTTATTTTTCTGACGTGGCAAAGTTTATGTACCACTTTAACACTTAATCACGATACAAGGTTTGCATAATATAAACAGTATTCACAAATGTTTGCCTTAACGTTTCTAAAAATATTATAAATTTTTAAAATTTTTCAATTGGAGTAATAATTTTTTAAACTTTCCAGATGCCTAATGTTTGGATACTTTCTTTGATGCTGATTATCATTTATAGCGCAATGATGCCATATTATATCGGTAAGGTCCAGGCTGATAGCAACAGAAAACGCCAGGATAACGGAGGGAATTCATGAATTAGGAAAATGAAGAAAGATTTGATACCTCGTGATAAATATTAAATTAATTACGAGAGAAAATAGAAATTGTCATATCTCCGATAAAAATGTATAATAAATGAGTTATTCATTCAACTATCCTTGGTTTTCAATTATTTATAAAAAACCATACCAACCATTTATACCACATCAAGAATAGCAGATGCACACTCGTGAAATTTCTAGACTCCAATCCATTACCAATTACAGTCTATTCCATCAAAAGTTACAATAACTATATGGAAATATTTTTCAGAAAAAATTAGAATGCACACTGAAATTCTTTATAACTGAATAGGCTATGCTTAGTGATTATTTGTTTTTATGAGGGTGAAACCTACATGAACTCATAGGCTTGTACGAGGGTAATGAGATGAATGATAGATAACGACTACTATTTAGGTAGACAGAACCGACGGCTTATCGTCTCCTCCGAAAGAAGGGGTGGCCGTATCTATGTCATTGTGCTGTAGCCTAAGAATTTTGCCCCGGTTGAGACTCGAACCTGAGTCCACCTAGTTATCAGACCGGCGCGTTATCACTTCCTCCAACAAGCCACCCAATTTATTTTAATAATATACTGAGCTTCTAATAATTTAGGAAAAGCTCGTTCTTTTATTCCTTTTTTTTGAGTAGTTTAATCTAGAACTACACACATAACAAAACATAACCTTATTGTTAAGGTTATCGTTGAGGTTATTGTTGAGGTTAAGCTTATTGTAAGATTAATATAGGCAAATCATAGCCTATATTTGTAATAATTTAAAAAGAGATGTTTTTGACTTGGTCTGTGTTTTGATCCAATTGAGTGTATTGTATCTTGTCAAATGGATAAATAAATGAATAATAACGAATTCAACACTTCCCATAACCACAATCCATCTCATAAAAAATACTTTTTTGAAGTAAAACGATGAAGCTTCTAAAACAAGCCATTTGTACACTACTGTATATAGTTTAATGAACTACAAACATATCACCGATAATAATAAATTTACACTTCCCATAATCACAACCAATATATGACAATTTTTTGAAAAGTTGAACGATGACGCTTTTGAAACAAGCTGTTTGTAGTAGGGCTCTATAAAAAGGGGGTAGACGCACGGTCCGCCATTCTGTGGTCAACGTTTAGCGCTATGTTTGAATTCATTCAATTCGACAGTCAAACATATGATTAATGATAAAAATTATGTTAGAAAAGAAATAATACTCACTTCACAGAGCATTGAATTTCCAGTCTGACAATTTTTGAGTCAAAATTTCAACCTTGATTCATCTTCCTGCATCTGGCAAATTTGTATTTTTTAATTTCAGTTTTATGATAAAAATGGTTATATTTTTTGCAATTTGATTCTAAGCAATATAAACCATTTTTATATGACAAATTAACCTCTAAGATTTCAAAACAATAACTTAATTCATTTGCTCAACTTGATAAACATCTGTTTATCGTCTCTATCATCAAAAATATTTATATGAATTCAAATCTAGCGCTAAAAGTTGACCACAGAATGGCGGACCGCGCGTCTACCCCCTTTTTATAGAGCCCTAGTTTGTAGGGCTCTATGAAAAGGCTTTTTATAGAGCCCTAGCTGTTTGTACACTATATAGTTCAACCACAACTCATTTCAGAAAAATACTTTTGATCATGTAAACGATGAAGCTTTAGAAACAAGCTATTTGGCTGTATAGTGTAATTTGGAACTACAAACATACCACCAATAATCATAAATTCATCACTTCTCATAATCACAACCCATCTCACAAAAAGGCTTTTTAAAAATTTAAACGATGACACCGTCTACAACGTGTCCCAGACTTGATTAATGCATGTTTTATTACAGGACAAGACTTTTGACAATCCTCTGAATAACTTAATTCTTCTCCAATTACAATCCCTTACAATTGTAGCCCGCATGGAATCAAACTCGAAGGGTTCAATTTTGATTCCCAGCTACCAACAAACACTCTATAACTATATCGGTATACACAGACCCTTACATGGAAGCTATCTGTATATATGTATGTGTATGATAGCCATCCTATCAATGATAGCAGGGCTAGAAGTTAGTAATAAAGAGGAAGTAGCTAATAGGCTTGATACTGGGGTAGGGTCTCACAATGTTCAGTTCATGACCTGTCGACAATCCACTAAGCTTTACTGTAAGGCAGTACTCTGTGAATAGAATACCCTGAAAGTGTCATCCTATAACCACTACGATACAACGACAAGATAAAATTAACTACAAGTTACGTCAAATTTATTAAGGGCTGGAAAATGCATCTAAAAATGTCAATTTCAAAATAGTTCTCTCTTTTAAACCTCTTTCAACTATATTTTTTTTATTCGTATACCTTTTTATCTCCTCTTTATCATTATGTCAGACACTTTGTAATAATCAATACTCAAACTCAAAACTTTACAAATAATATTGAACACAGTGATTTTAATGTACGATTTTCGACTATCATGTACTTGAAATACTACTTCAACAGGAAAAAACCAAATAAATTCACCCACTTCTAACATAATGAAAAATGATTATCAACTCAATAAACTTAGAAGTTATAAAACTCTTATCTTCAGATTTCCAGACTCACATGAAATTATAGAATAATAATTTTTTTTATTCTCTTCTCTTCTCTTGGAAATACTAGGATGAAATTAATTTTGAAATTAATAGGATGAATTTCTTTTGATATGGATGTTTTTAACATAGATACTTTCTCTTTTATGCATTAATGTAAAGAACCAGAAATAAATGTATCTTGCGAAAAAATTACTGCACCTTGTATTCACTTCTAGCAACAAACTGAGTTAGTTAAAATAATAAATGATCACTAACTAAACTGAGAGCATAACCTCTATATTATTCCTCAAACTGGTGGTGAAATTTAAAGAGATGGAGAGAGTGCGAGCGAGAGAGAAGGTGATTTTGATAGAGTGGGGAAGGCAAGAGAGAGAAAGAATCAGAGAGATGAGATACTCGCCCCATACGACTTGAACCAAAATCATTGGAAAAGGACGTGTAGGACCACCCATGCGCTCTTATGTCAGGTCAGGTTAGGTAGGGGGGGTTTGGAAAGGGTTTAGGAAGGAGGAGGGGGTTTAGAAGGACTCCTTCGGAATTTCTCATTAGAAGCGAGAGCCCGCAATTTTAATAAAAAACATAATAAATCTTCTTTCTTCGAAAATGGTTCGCTCGTTGTACGATGCCATTATGCCAGAATGATTATTATTATAACGTACTAGTAATCGATACGATATGCCTGGATTGTAGCTCACTCATTTTTAGCAGGATTAAAATCTATACATAGCCGAAATGCCTGAGTTATAGCTTTTTTAGCTGGATAAAAAAATCTATATGGCCAATACGATATAGATGGGCCCTGATCAAAAATAATTCGCTATCTAAACAAAAAACTTGTCTTGTAAATTGGTTTGATAAAAAGGCGTTGCTGTATATCCACTTCCAGTGTAGCACCATACTATAATTTTTTTATCTCTCACTCTTGGAAAGAAATAAAAGTAGCCTTCGAAGTACTCAGCTTACAGAGTAATTAGTAATAATTATTGTATGAGTCCAGGGTGGATCAGGATTACTTTCAAATACAACATATTCGACGATATTGAATTGGAATAGATATAAATTATCCAAGATTTACACAATTGATATTCATTTTTTAGATAATTAATTTTAAAAATGATGTGAATGGCACTGTTGTCAGATAATCCTAATGAAATTACTCATCATATTTCATATTCATGTGATCTGTGACAAAAAGGATAATTGAGAAAGTAATAAATATAATAATAGAGAAAAATATATTTAAAACCGAGTAGTTTCCTCCATCAATTTGAAATTATACGTGATTGATCCTCATAAGTTGTTAAACAAACAACTGAGAGTATCCACGATCAATTCCATAGTTGATTTTCAATCAATCATTATGTTCTATTGAATCCTATAATTATTTAATAATATTTTACTCGTTTGTTATTTTACATGTCAATTAAACTTTTGTAACACATGTTTTGTTGCAATAGGCTTCAGACTGGCAACATTGGTCAAATTTTTCAAACAAATAAATGAATAAATGAATAAATGAATAAATGAATAAATGAATAAATGAATAAATGAATAAATAAATAAATAAATAATTATATATTTAACTAGTAAATTAACGGTTGATGAAGAAGGAAATAAGTTTCCTTCTCTATTCTACCTATATTATTTAATAATAAAGGACCCCGCTGATCTGCTCAAGAGCCCATTTGAAACGCAAACATACTCCGAAACGAGAATAGAATGGTTGAATGAATAGTATGATATTCATAGTGATAATATGATGACTGAAACTAATAAAAGACGGAATCACCATACCACGAGTAATAACAACAGACAATTATTCAACTTAATAACAGGGTATTGTCACTATTACAGATACTACCACCAAAAACAGATTTAGTACTAGAAAAAATCTAGATCTAGTACAATCCTACGCTTTGAAAACCAGAGTAATATCCAACTGTTACCATTATCTGCCACTATCTAGTATGTACCTATTATTATCGTCTATACATCATTCTCAGCTATTGTCTCCTCCACTGTATTCTTCTCTTCATTTCTCCTACTAAACTACATATTCTACTTTTTCTCTCTCTATTTTTCTCAGTCAATCCCTTTCTCTCACTCCATCATTCATTCTACTCCCCTGAACTGAAATGTCCTTCTCCTACCTAATAAAACATCATAATATCCATATCTATATTTAGAAACAGTAGATATAGTCTCTCCAAGCGAAGAAGACATTCTGGCACGATGGGAAAATGACTACAGCTCGGTCAATATTGATTCAAGAATCAAAAATTTGGTTTAAAATTGTAGAACAGAATGTTTCCTACAATTTGAGACAAGATTTATAATTTTTGAACACATATTGACCGAGCTGGAGTCTTTTTCTCATCTTGCCAGAGGGTCTTCTTTGCTTGGGCAGACTATATAATATACTATAATAGTGTACATGTCTGATTTACTACAGGAATATCCCCTAGCAACGTTCCAGATAGTAGTTTGTGGTCTATTCTTTACGCGCTTTTGAAACTGAGGTCATAATTTTGACTGAAGATAAACCATTTTTAATTTGTACCCTCTGGTTTTTAATGTATGCGACTGACTCCCTTCTGAGCTATTACTGCCAGATGTTGGAAGTTAGATGATGTTGTTTACTGTATAATCGATTTCTTGGTTGTTTCTCTGTGAGCATAACCTGAATGGATGACCACCTTCGGAGTATTCTAGGATAGATTGAGATAAGTCCTGCAAAACACATCAATTACTTACTACGTTTCAAAATTCAGCTAACGTTAAAAACGAAGATGTTTATTTAAATTAAACTACCCACTATATTAAGTTATTGCTTGAGTTTCTCTTGATTTTGTATTACTCGTTGAATCATGGGATGAATGAAAATATTCGTTGTTGAAAGTTGTTCCAAATGTTCTTCCAATTCATAAATTAGCATTAATGTCCTAATCTTGATTTTTCCATTCCTATAATAGCTAAAATTCTGTTTGAGAATGTATTGCCCGGCTTCTGGGTCGGTATTAGCCGGGCTGGAGTCGTTTTCCCGTCTTGTCGGGGTGTCTTCTTTGCTTGGACGGACTGTATAGTGGAGTGAATGAATATGGAACTGGCAACCAACAGGTAGGCCTTAGCCCTTCGTGGGCTGATGAGCCGTGGGCAAACAAAATTAGTAATTTGTCTAGTAATTATTTTGACGTTTCAATTCATTCACTGAATTTTCAGCATCATAATTAAATTCATTTTTAGAACTTTTAACGAAGAAGCTGTCGAACAAAAAAGTAATAAAATATTTACTATTGCAATACTCCCACTACTACTGTACATAGAAATTTCAATTATTCCACTTTATTGCAATTCAAGAACTGCATTACATAATTGATTTTCTCAATAATAAACTGAATTAGAAAAATTTTGCCTTATTTTTAGAAAAGGAATGCAAAATTCTTTCTCTCTGGAATCCTCCTCGTAACAACACGAACATCCCAGGAGCATTACAGTCACATACAGGTAATGAATGAAGACTAAATAATCTTTTTCATTACGGTTGATAACCCTGATAGTCCTATCAGCTTTTGGTCCGACACCTTAATGTCTATTTCTATTCCGTACCTGTCACAATGCATATATCAGTGGAGCTTCTTCCACCCCCACATTTAAGGGGGGGGGGCAAACCCCAGGCATCCAATTAACTTCAAGGCTTCAACCCCCTTCGGAAGCACCCCTTTCATCTTTATCTTACTATCCCCACGTGTCTTGCAGCCCCCAATGTGCATTCTTCCCCAAAATTTATTCTTTGGAGGCTTACATCCCCCAGCAATTTCACTTTTCCTCTTATAACCTCTGCCTAAATCTATGCTCTGTTTTCGCAGAAAATGGGGAGTTTATCCACCTACTTACCTTGGAGACGGTTTCAACCCCTTTACGTTGAAAAATTACCGGGGCGGTAATGAAATTGTTTTATTAGGACTCCCACCTTAAGAATGGTCTGTTCAAGCAAAGAAGACATTCTGGTAAGATTGAAAAAAGACTCCAACTCGGTCAATTTCGGTTCAAAAATTATAAATTTAATCTCAAATTGTAGAAAACATTTTGATCTACAATTTGAGACAAAATTTATAATTTTTGAACCAATATTGATCAAGCTGGCGTCATCTTCCCATCTTGCCAGAATGTCTTCTTCACTTGGCCGCCTTGAGTACCCGTCAGCTTATTAAGCTGTTCCTCCTTTTATTCCACCTTTTAGAGTTTTTTCATGACTAACTTTATTGAGCCGAGAGAGATAAGGGTGGCTGAAGAGGTAAACGAGTGAGAGAGGAAGAGAGGGTAAATGAGTTACAATAATGAGGGGTGGCAACGTGATGAGGTATAAATCTGTGGAAGAGATTCACTAATTTGCATAAAATTGACAATGAGGGGTGAAATTTTATAATACAATAGAAAGATGGAATAATTGAATTTACTTAATAGAAATTGATGATTTGGAATGTGGTCTAAGCCTACATCACAGCTTAATAGCTATCCTTACAGTCTGATCTAGCAAGTGGATCCTATGGAGTGTAAACAAAAACTATATTATTTATTTATTCATTAGATATATTATAATGACATTAGTTATAGGTGGAGAAATGGAGAAATGATATTATTGATAGGATAAAACTCAAACACATGTGACCAAATTCATAATCGTCTTCTTTCCCAATTTTGATAAGAATATTATGTAAGGAAACATTCTACCAATCTTTTGTAGCGATTGTGAAACTGAATAAAAGAGTGAGGTTTCATCCATTGCAATTCTTCGTGAATATGTTATACTAGAAAATATTGTTCCAGTGTAGTAATACAAGATATTAGATAACTACAAGGTACTAGAAATATATTTAAATGAATAATTTATTATTAAACAGAAATAGATTCAAAATAAAAAATTCTTTGTTTATCATGTCCCTTATTCTTCAACGAATCGTTATCGATATCGATGCTGTAGGATTGTTTAAGAATAATAATTAAACATAATGAAATAGAACACACCTAAATTGTCATCAATATTCTACACTATTACTTATCAATTCATTGATTTATGTAATGATTATTTAATATTAAAATTTCAATGTGCTTCTATTTTAACGGCTTACGGGAATATATCAATTTAATTTGTCTAAGGAGATAAACGGTTTCATTCAATTCAAATTAAAAATTATGGGAATGAAATTCTACATATAAATATTTATTTATTTATTCACACAAATGCATACAGGTATGGAAACAACAGGCTTTGATAGACCAAAACTATTTCCGATTCAGTATTACAAATTTATTCAAATGTAAGTAAATAATAATACAATGTATGAACTGTTAAAGCCTAATACTAAAGTTGATGGAGTAGCAGTCTTAACAAATGTGCGTGAAGAATACACTCCTATAAGACAACAAAACAAACAAACCCTCAAATCATAAACCATCTTCCCGCAAAATAATTTTTCAACAAGACCTCAAGTCTCAAAAGTAGCCACATTCACGATAAGTACCCCGCTTTTGATATATGCAGTCGGAGATATGATAGCAGTGTATATTTTGACTATCTGAACTCATATTTCAGGTTCCCCGTATCTGGGGCTGAATAGAGAGCAGAGAGTCCTGTCAAGAACAAAAAACCAAAACATTCTCGCGTTTGTTTCAGTCTGTTTTGTTATAGTCTATCCAAACAGAGAAGACATTCTGGCAAGATGTGAAAATGACTCCATGCCAATCAATATTGATTCAAAAAATCACAAATCTGATCTTCAATTGTAGATCAGAATGTTTCCAACAATTTGAGACCAAATTAAAAATTTTGAACCAATATTGACCGAGATGAAGTCATTCTTACATCTTTCCAGAATGTCTTCTTTGCTAGGACAAACTTTACTTCTCACAGATTGCCATCCTATTCTTTACTATATGTCGTGCACAGTATCACAAAACGTATAGCTGGCCCCAAATATAAAGGCGGCTGGTAAACTACTTCTATCACCTCTCAGCTCTATCAGAACAGCCTGAGATCGGTCATCAAGATCATATTTAGTTAAGAACAACCTCAGCCAACTGTTTCACTCTTGCAAACAGCTCCAGGACTGTCCTAACAGAGATAATCATTAGTAACAATCATTTGCCAACCGCCAGTGATTTGGCGAATGTTATATCATTCTCTCACACACGCACGCGCACGCTCCCAGAAACAATGGCCTAATTTTCGAGACAAATGAGTATCAGTGAAAGTCCTAAATGATTGTCGCTGCTGGTTGCCAGTGTCGTGAGTGATTAATCTTCCTGACAATGTATTTGGTTTGGTAGAAAAAATGAATGCATAATGTCTTCATTCTTTGGTTATTCATTCAACAGTATTGAATTATAGATACTTACGGTATTGAATAATATCTGTTATAATACGGTTTTACGAGTACAGTATAATATAGGGTTGAATTATAGATATTTACGGTAGTGTTGTGAACACTATTGAATATTATAGAATATATTGCATTCATGAATAGCTTGACTTGAATATTCACTTCTTACGTAGTCGATAACGACAACACGATAAAATTTTGTGCTCTAAATTTTCCTTAAATTCCAAAATTTCCAGTCTTGGATTAGTGTTTTGACCTGTTTTAGTGCTCTCGGACATTCTAAATTGTAAAAAACTTCTCGGAATATAAATTATAGTGAAAATAATCAAGAAATATGAACATGTTTCCTATTGGCGAAACATGGTTATGTTGGCGAGGTGGAATTACCTTTTGGTCTCCTCACCAAATAAAGCCATACGCTAATAATAATAATAATCACGATTAGATTAGATTTCTTTATTCATATAGACAATAACAAAACATTCACACTTAGATTCTAGATTGCAATTAGATATTGTGATTGTGAGTAATAATGTACAAGAGTAAGTAACCTCTATACAGGAATACACGTAGTAACTATAACTTTTTGTATAATTGACACTAGCTTAAAAGATAGTAATTATTCAACAGACACTGGTATACATGAACGCGGAGTTATAGAAATTATATATTTAGGAAAACTATATAGGCTGCTATAATTAATTGGCAATCTTATCCATTACGATTGAATTATCTAAATGAAAAGACGAAGTTTGGACATGAAGATGTCCATTCTTGGGAAAGAATAACAAAGGTATCCTTTCCATAACACTTGGCCTTGAAAATATCGAAAATAACGATAAGACACTACAAGGTACTAGTGGTTCATTATTTTGTGATTTTTTTTTTTTGCTGCGGATGATGCCATGCCGCATTACCACCATGAACTGCAAAATGTTTTTAATCAGATAATTTATTGCCTTACGGCAAGTTTCACGATATTCATTTGATTTAAAGGCTGAAAAAAAACAGTGGTAATCTTCGTAAATCACCGATGAAGAAATTGGACCTCAATGTAGTACTACAGGTACATCAGTACAAGTAGTCTACACTCAAAGTACCATTGAGACAGGATTAATTTAATCCATTGATAATAATAATAATAATAATAATAATAATAACGTCCTGACATTTCTTTTTAACCAATTCAAAACTTCATAAATCACAAAAATGTACATTTTATAGTGCGAATTTTTCTATGATGTTGATAGATTTTTTTCCTATGCTTTAAAATATATTCATTAATGCCTATAAAATTTGATATGATACTTGGTATTTGACCAAATTCATCATCAAGAGAAATAATTTATAAGGAAACAATCGGGAATTTCCCACCATTTTGTAAAGTAGCGTACCCGCCATTCCGTGCATTGAACTGGCCAATTCAGCCAATCAGGAACGAGTACGGAATAGACCACTCACAGCCTAGCAACTCCCACTGGACACTCCCCTCTTTTATTCATCGATAGATACTCAAATCAATAGAACATTTTTTACGTTTACAATAAGATAATATCGATATGCTTTCTGTGTTCCTCATCTATTTGATCAAGTAGAATAAGTAAATTAGATCTCTAGATTTCATATTTTTCTGTTTGTGAATTCCCTGAATTTCTAGATTCTGTTTCTAAATTTAGGCTTCAAATATATATCATGTATCATTGAAAAATAAATAAAACTCAAACACCCTTTTTTTGAAAACTTTAAAAATTATAAAACACACATACATGTTTCGGGATCTAAGCCCATTTTCAACCACATTGAAAATGGGCTTAGATCCCGAAACATGTATGTGTGTTTTATAATTTTTAAAGTTTTCAAAAAAAGGGTGTTTGAGTTTTATTTATTTTTCAATTATTTTAAACAGCCCTGTTTTAAAGTTCTTTAATCATGTATCATGCATGAATAACTTTGATTAGAAGTTCAAAACGCATCTATGTTATTTAACAGCATTGGTTGTTTGAATATCAATGTTGAAACAAGAATATTTTCCAAAATTGTTACTTTTTTAAGATGAACATAAAGTTTTGGATGCTTCTTCAAGTATCACATACCTGTAACAGACAGAAAATATAAATTGTAGAGAGAAACGCCATTAAATAGTTAAGGATAAACGGCTATCATCAAAATATTCAGGCAATTATTCAATAAGTTATCAGGAAATAGAAGAATAACTGGGTTTTACCTTCAAAAGAAATTATACTCTCACTAATTTTATGAATAGTGTTTTTAATTTTATGAATAATATTTTTATTGTATAAATAGTCTAATTGTTCAATTTTAGATTACACTATTAATTAATGTAATAATTTAAAATACACTAGAAATTAATCCAATAGTAAAATACACTATAATCATTTCCTAGGACAATATATTTTCAAATCATCAAACACACTTTAAAACCAAGTACTTATTAGCTCACATTTCATTAGATGATATTAGATTGAATTATATACTTTTAGAAACATCAATTCACACTGGCACACTTCCTACTCAACCAAAATCCAATCACGCATTCGACACCAGACTTGAAAACACGCGCCAATTTCAAACCGATTCAACAGAGTTTTCTAATATCCAATCAGACTTAAAAAGTCGTTGCTTGAAAAAATGAAGAAAACAAATCTATTTCACGGATCGTCTGACAGGGATTGTTCCTCCAGAGGTATAGTCTGTCTTAGCGAAGAAGATATTCTGGCAAGTTGGGAAAATGACTCCGGCTCGGTCAATATTGGTTCAAAAATTATTAATTTGGTTTTGAATTGTAGGCAACATTGTGATCCATAGTTTGAGACCAGTTTAATATTTTTGAACAAATATTGACCGATTTAGAGTAATTTTCACACCTTGCCAAAATGTCTTCTTTGCTTGGACAGACTATACAATTCCCCCGCACATCATTCGAAGGCTTTTACAGGAATTAGACTAATAATGGATTCCAAGGAGGTGTTTTGGAGGAGGGTTAACATCTTTGAAAGCGAATCAAATTGGTTTTATCATCTTACTTGGGATCAGATGTGCTAAGCATGCCTTGAAGAAAGCCATTTCTCTCCCAAACTTCCCAGAAGGGATGGACAGTTTCCAGGGTTGTATAGTCTGTCCAAGCAGAGAAGACATTCTGGCAAGTTGGGAAATGACTCCAGCTCGGTCAATAATGGTCCAAAAAAATATAGGTTGTCTAAAATTGTAGGAAACATTTTAATCTACAATATAAGGCTAAATTTAACATTTTTGAACCAATATTGACCAAACGAGAGTAATTTTCCCATTTTCCCAGAGTGTCTTCTTTGCTTGTACAGACTACCCTTGTTATACATTGCCTCGTACACTTCAATTAGGATCACAAGCACTATACTGAGTGGTGGCAAATGTTGCTCCAGTCTGTCCAAGCCAGGAAGACATTCTGGAAAGATGGGAAAATTACTCCAACTCTGTCAATATTCATTCAAAAATCATTAATTTGATCTCAAATTGTAGATCAGAATGTTTCCTACAATTTGAAACCAAATTAATAATTTTTAAATGAAAATTTACCAAGCTGGAGTCATTCTTCCATCTTGCCAGAATGTATTCTGTGCTTAGACAGACTAGCAATTAAGCAAAGATATGGGGCACTTGGTTCGAGCGTTGAAAATGAAACCCATTGCGTTAGGTTTGGGAGGCCATTCCTATCCGTGGGGTATATTATGACTCATACAGCAAGCACAGTTTGGCCCCCCTGGTTACGAAATTGGCCAATAACCCATAATTGCCTCACCATTGTCTTGGCATTCGGGGCGAGAACTCAACCTCACAAGTTGGAAAACATTGGTGAATTTTGAATAGGTTTGTTTGGATTCAAGTTTTTTTTTATTAGAGTAGCAATTGTGACTAAGATACATATTATTATGTTATGAATCTAGTTTTACCCTTGAAATAAGTGTGTAATTTTTCAATTCCCATTGAAGAATAATAGATATTCTGGGAAACGTTATTGAGGAAATTGATTACACCATTCTAATTGATGAATTTGAACAGGATATATGCTTATGATTTGATTTATTGACTCATTACTTTTCCCTTTTTCATTGGCTCATTTTTAATTGGAATTTATATCAAAGATTGAAGAAGTTCATAGTAATTTTGTGCTGTAGTTCAAGGAAAAATTCAACCAAATGATTATTATTATCATTTTTAGCGTATGGCTTTATTTGGTGGAGAGACCAAAAGGTGTTCCACCTCGCCGACATAACCTTGTTTAGTAGGAAACATGGTAGAAGTTCTTGAATATATTCACAGTTATTTCGATTCGGAAGAGCTATTTTCAATTTAGAAGGTCCAAAAACACCAAAGCACGAGTCAAAATCACTAATCGAAAACCGACAATTTTTAAATCAACCAAATGATGATCTTTATCAAACGAATTTCACAATAAGCACTAAAAATCGGAGATATGAATCAGTGCCAAATTATTAAGTGCATACTCTAAATCATATAGTCAAAGCGACCAGTCATGATCATAAAATGAATTTACGAAAATTTCTCAAGTAATAATAAATAATTCCATAATATAAAACGAGAGAGAAATAATATTTTATTATAAATGTAGTATATTATATTTCCTGCATGAATTCGTAATTCTATCAAGGCAGATTTACAACACAAGTCCAAGCCATGAAAACCCAATTCTCTCATTTGAAATTCAGACGAAGAAGATTTTATCCATTTTATACAAATTTTTTATTTGCATGCATCACTATTTTGGTGTGGGTTTGTTTATGCCTTATTCACTTATTCAAGATCCTTCATTCAAACATCAACATTGCTTGCTCAGTTTCCCAAAATTCTAATTTTATTTAAGATTTCTCTACCATTCTACTAATTTGGTAGAATTAGGTTCATGCATCACTATTTCTACATTTTCATAAAGAGAAATAATAGCTGAATAGATGTTCTAGGAACAAAATGAATTCTACAGCGGAGTATGATTTCAATGTGATATGATTTGGAAATAAAAATGTAAATCAGCTCCAATTATTTAATCTATTAACAAGTTAAGCGGATCTTGGAAAAATTTGAAATTTCCAGTTAAATTCATTCTCTGATTACACAGAATACACGTTAATTGCACATTCTTTGACGATCAAAATTTGTTAGGGAAGTATTTTCAATTTTTAACAGGTCTTACAAAAGGCCTATGAGACCAACACGAATTCCAAGTTGTTTTATACATTAATATTCCGTTTCAGATAAATAGAATGAAGGAGGGGAAGGGATGCACCAAAACAAAGTTCAAGCAAAGTAATGAAGAAGAAAGAGGGTTGCCGAATTTTCTATTCTCTTTTCTCATCACCGTTCTTCTTTTTTATTATTATTTTACCTCCTTCTTCTCCCCTACTAAGAGCGCAAACATGCTTTTCACGAGAACATTTATAGTTTGTTCAAGTAGAGAAGGCATTCTTGCAAGATGGGGAAATGTCTCTAACTCGGTCAATATTGGTTCAAAACTTAAAAATTTAGTCTTAATTGTAGATCACAATGTTTCCTATAATTTGAGACAAAATTTATAATATTTGAACAAACATTGACCAAGCAGGATTCATTTTCCCATCTTGCCAGAATGTCTTCTTTGCTTGGACGGTACGGTACTACCTTTGGGGAGTAATATACAACATTTTACCGGATTAAATTTACATCCACCCCCCACGAGTAATTACTGTACCTGTTCAACAGGGGCGAAAAGTAAAAAATTACCTACCCCCAACTTTAACTTTCTCGTAGCCTAACCACATGTGCCGGGCAAGCACCCCGCTGTTGAAAAACTGTTATGTTTTTCAATTTTGGCCACGGTGCAATATTAACGAATATTTTGTGATTTATTTACACGGCTGCCTGTCTTGTGAAAGATATTTTCGGGAAGAAACGAGCGGAAAAGTACTTTCATCATATGAGAATCTGAGCAGAAGGGAATCAAATTGTTCTCATAAAAGTGATGCATGAGAAAAATGAGAATTTATAATGTTAAATTTATGCAATTATAATATTATTGAATCGATTGAGATAAAGAGTCACCAGTTGAACTGAATAGAGAAATAGGAGCTCAGGAGAAGTTTTGACTTTCTAGATTTCTAGAAACGATTCTCCAACACTAAAGATCTCGTTACGATCAATTTTTTATTTTCCCAAAAGAGTTTAAACACCCTGATCTTCCTCAACCTTAAAAAACCTTACCACCTTCCCTTCTTCTAATTTCTAGTAGGAATAGTCACCAATATTTTCGAAAATACTTCATACAATTGGATGCTTCCTTGTCTTGAGAGAAGCATGGACGCTAAGATGTAATAATGATTGAACATTGGACTGATTCTTCAAATTCTTTGAGTGGAAACTAGAACTTCCAAAAACAAATCACTTGTTTTCATCACTTGACTTCATTTTCCAATTGTAATAAAATAGAATAAATGAATAGATAATTGATAAACATAGATATTTCATGAAAAATTTAATGAAGAGAAAATATGACGAATGAAAACATGACTGAATAACGGATTCAATAATAAAAAATGATCAAACTTAATTGGAATAATGTTTGGAATCATATTGGTATAACGATTATGGATCAATTATCAAGACCCACTTCTTCAACTAGAAGTGCCTTCTAAATGTAACATATTAACAACGTACCATGATTATTTATTATAGTGCTATGGTGTCTTATTTATATGAATAGAAATAGATTGTTTTGATACAGTAATAGACATCTGAAACATTTCCACAATTACTGATTCATTCACAAAATCCGTATTCAAGTTCTTTTCGCAATTCTATTTGAGCTCACAATACATCGTCAGCCTATATTCAAATGGAGATTCTCTGCTAATATGATTGACCTCACAAATGATTCTATAGAAACATACTCAACAACGACAATTTATTAACAACTCTTGAATTATTATTATTCTAAAATTAACTCAAAATTTCTGTCACCCGCTTCTACATGGGAAGTGAAACGCTATATAGTGAGAATGGCAGCGTTTGAGAATTTTTCCCAAAAAAAGGAAATACAAAACTGGGTTTCCATCTTGCAGTTGTGGGGGGTATGGACAGCACAAAAGTCCTGCTTTATTCTGTGGTTTGTGAGGGATCCGGCCATATGTCATTCTCATTGTATAGTCTGGCCAAGCAAAGAAGACATTCTGGCAAGATGAGAAAATGACTCCAGCTCAATCAATATTTGGTTCAAAAATCATAAATTTAGTCTCAAATTGTAGAAAACACTCTAATCTAAAATTTGAGTATACATTTATAATTTTTCAACCAATATTGACTAAGCTTTAGTCATTTTCCCTTCACGTCAGAATGTCTCCTTCGCTTGGAACGAATACAAAAGTTCTGCTCTGCGCCGCTGAAAGAGACCTAAAGGCTGAAAGGGGGACTCAGTGCATGCGTGGCGTTTTATTTGGCTATTTAAATGTGCGGCATACAAAATTGCATGCAATCCGGGTATGTTGGTGGCAGATTACACACAGCTTGTTTCTGCAACCGGCGTTTTTTTATTCATGATCATTTTTTACTAAATTTTGTTAAACATGTTCTTTTTTACCCAGCGACGCGATGACTTTTTACTAAATTTTTGTAACTCATGATCCCTTCTCCTACTATTATTATTTTTCACAGGTGATAATCCTTGTTACGTGAACGCTTCACTTCATCCAGAGTGAAGCTCCAGAGTCTAAATGCATGGTTGTGCAGAAAATAAATAAGTAAATAAAAATGAAAATTGTGCTCCACTTTTGAATTAGCTTGTTAGGTTTCAACATTTCATTGTCAACTGTGTTTAGGAGGAAAGTTTGATGGGGATTTTGTATTTCAGTGGTACGGTACCAGTAAATGTATTCCAATTGAATTCGACCAGATTCACAAAAATAGACCAACTTTCAGCTCATCCAAAAAAGGCCTCCCTTAAAATTGATTCTACAATATTGTACTTGTACTATAATATAACTTTTATTCTCAATCCCATTTAAAATCTGATGCTTATCAATCAGAGCATACAACAATTAATTGAAATCTTGAATTTTATAATTTATGGAACGATATAAAAAATAACCTAATAATCAACAATTATTTTTTCAAATGAACTTTTTAAAAGAACTATAACTCACATCTCCGTTTGTGGAAAATGAGGTTATCCTGGTAAAGTGGAACAACCCTTGGGTCTCCCCACTATTAAAAGTCATACGCTAAATAAATAAATAACTATTAATGGATTCAATCCATTCATTAAATTCATCTATTCTAATTAATACTAACTGACATTTTTAAGATACTACTGACTGAATCCTAACTGACATTCTAATTACTTTCTCATTCTCCAACCGGTAACCTTCCACTATGGATTTCACATTTTTCAAGATTCAATACATAACTTGCGAATTAATTTAACACATATGAACTTCACAGTATATGCTCATAACAGTTCATAGTTTACTTTATTAGCAAGAATATGAAATTAGCATACAAGGTTCAATACATCTGCAACTACTATTGGTTTGAAGCTAATCATATTGGTTTTAAATTTACATTTACTTATTATCGAACGGTGTCTTACTAGTAGACTCGTATAGTCGGTCCAAGCAAAGATGATATTCTGGCAAGATGAGGAAATGACTCCAAATCGGTCAATATTGGTTCAATAATTATAAATTTGGTTTCAAATTGTAGGAAACGTTCTGATCTACAATTTGAGACCAAATGTACAATTTTTCAACCAATATTGACCAAGCTGGATACATTTTTCCATCTTGCCAAAATGTCTTCTTTGCTTGGACGGACTGTATCCACCAAGCCCAGGTTTACATCATACGTCTCAAGTCACCTCGTGACCTTGTTAAATCAACACTTATGTGTTAATGTGATGCTTCACTTGCCTTCCACCTTGAGTCTTTTCTTAGACAAGAGGTAGATTTATGCAAATTAGTGTGGCTATATTCAGCTAATGAATGTTCTGAGTAATGAGTAATGAGTAAGCGCATATTTGGGTGGAGACGCACCATATACAGAGAGTATATAATGAGAAATTTAGTTTACTATATACTATGTAGATAAGACATTGAGCTAAGGTATTTGAATAAATATCGAATGAATAATCAGTGACCCATGTCAAGGACGAATGGATTAAAGGTGAGTGAACACATTACTGCTGTGTTGAGACAGATATGTCACAACTTCAACCAATAGACAATAGTATGACCTTTTTCATACAAATATTTCGTTTATAGACAACAAGGCTCATGTAGTCATAACTCTTAGAAAAAAGGAGAATATCATTAAACACTTCATTCGATAAAATTCAACTTTTTCGTTATTATTCTGAGTCGTCGGGTGACTCAGTAAGAGTTGAGTGAACCGAGAAAGAATAACAAAGAGAAGATGGAGAATGAAGAGGGGAAGAACGTTGTGATACAGAAGAATAAAGCGGAAAAGAATAGCGATAATGAGGAGCAGAATAATGCGAAAAAATAGAACAAAGAAGGAAATGGTTGAAGGGTTTGAAATGAGAAGAGCAGAAAGTATGAGGAGAAAAGAACTAAATATTTCATTTAAACTCAACAACAAAAATAACTTTTTTCAAATGAGGAAGCAAGAGTAGAGATAACACTACAAGAGTGATAAACGATAAAAAAGAGGGAGAAGAAAATTAGGAGGAGGGAAAGAGAATGAAGGGACAAAAAGGATTAGGAGAAGGAGTTCTTGAGAAAAAAGAAGAGATGAAGATAAAATCAAGATTGAATAAAAAAACGAGAAATTGGAAGGAATTGGGAATAAAACAGAGAAGATTGAGGAATCTAAGAAGATAATTGTAGAAAATTTGTGAAAAAAAGACACAAGGGAATAGCTTATATTTCAGGTTGTGGAGATGAGGCAAAACAGGAGTCGAAGATCTAGATACAAAAAAGAAGAAAGTGAAGCGAGTCACAAAAAGCAAGTGATAAAGAAAAAAAGGAATAGGAAAGCAAGGAAGTGGAAAACGAGGAAACCGATTGTAGATAATGGTGAACATGTATTGAAATAGGATGTAATAAATGAAGTGGAAAAGTAGAATGAATTATTAGATAAAGGTAGAGAAGAACCTGGAGATTTTGAAAGAAGAGAAACAAGAAGTAGAAGAAAGAAGAGGAGATGGATAGGTAGAAGATGGAAAAGTAGAAGAAGAAGAAGAAGAAGAAGAAGAAGAAGAAGAAGAAGAAGAAGAAGAAGAAGAAGAAGAAGAAGAAGAAGAAGAAGAAGAAGAAGAAGAAGAAGAAGAAGAAGAAGAAGAAGAAGAAGAAGAAGAAGAAGAAGAAGAAGAAGAAGAAGAAGAAGAAGAAGAAGAAGAAGAAGAAGAAGAAGAAGAAGAAGAAGAAGAAGAAGAAGAAGAAGAACAAGAACAAGAAGAAGAGGAAGAAGAAGAAGAAGAAGAAGAAGAAGAAGAAGAAGAAGAAGAAGAAGAAGAAGAAGAAGAAGAAGAAATCATCCTTTTTACCCTACTTGGATTTCGTGTTTCAGGATTTTTCTTTAGTGAGGGCCTCCGTTTTCCCAGAAGAAATTTTGGAAAGCGTAAATATACATTACTTAAACTTTTATAGGCCACTTTTAAAACTATAGTATTTAAAGTTTTCAACTTTTTAACTATAGTATGCTAAAATTGCTCTAAAACCTGTTAAAAAAGTATAATAATTACCGTCAAATCCAGGTAGGCTCCAAACCATTAACGCCCACATAAACAGAAAACTTGATTTCGAAAACACGTATTTCGACAGTAAATATTTCATCTCCGGCAGTATCTCTACATTTGTTGCGTAGTCACGAATTTCCCAAGATTTCCATCGCGAAAAGAAAAGCTCATCGAATGTCTCGCGAGTCGTATACTTATATTTTCTTCATTTTCCGCGAGAAAGTTATTCGTTCAGTCAGTCATCTGTTGACTTGTCGCGTTTTATGGGCGTCACAAAACAGTTTTATTCCATCTTTCGAAAGTTGGATGAGCAAGTTAGCCACATGAAACAGAAGACCGACCCTTGAAATATAGGATGAAAATATAGATATGCCTGGGATATAGTTATAGGATGATATGGAAATGCGAAAAGAAGGCTGAGCCGGGTATTGGACATAAAGCTTCGGGATAAGAGAACGAGCTTCACGTGTGATAAAACGCGCCAGAAAGACTATTCTCCGAACATTCGTCTTTTCCTTGTCACAAGGAAACGTGCAAACTGAAAGATATTTTCATGAGACATTCTCGAAAAATTGTAGACTGCTCCTCGAAAATAACGAAATTTATTCGCTGGATATTTGCCGTGAAATATTTCCATTGTGAAGTGAATAGGAATACGAATGTTCAATTGAGTCTTTCTTCTCAGTCATTTTTCCACGGATTCGTATTTAATTTGGCAAGATTCGCACTTGCATGCAACATTGAACAGTGTGTTATGAGTTTGAAAAGGATCATTTACATTCTGACACATGTATGAGACACTTGTTCAAGAGCAAATCCTGGATTATTATTTGCTCACATGATATTATTTGTAAAAGTGTAAACTCTCTTGTATACTAATGTATGAATTTCGTACTCTCTTGTATACAATATACTTTAAATCTATGGAATTCATAGTCTCTTGTATGCAGGTATACTCTCTTATGACATTATATGAGAGTTATGCATGGTAAAGATTAGGCCTAATATTGTGAGACTCGTCATATCAAGGAACACTAGCCTATTAAACATAATTTATAGAATCTGTGGAATAGTGAATGCAACGATAAAACAAAAATAATTAATGGAAAATTATTGATTATAAAATCATGATCTGTAGAACTGCCAGTGATTTAACCCTTAAACTACTTCAGCTGGAACCAAAATAAAATGAATTTAATTGTACTTTCCAAATTTTCAACTAAAAAGAAGTATATTAACAGTAGTATTCTGCTATGAAATAAAATACTTTATAGACTTCTAGCACCTGAAAAATATGGAATTATTTTAAACCATTGTGGGCATTCCAAGTAAGTCTAATACGAGTTTTCGACGCTTCCTGAGTGTCACGTAATATAGAGTACCCAAAAAACCACGAACCCTCCCTTAATAAATTTAGAACTCATCTGAGGCAATAAACCTACCACCTTGAAGTGCACCACTTGACCAGAAAAACATTACCGTATCAAACGCCTTTGCTAAGTCCAAGTGACTGACAGCGTAAGACCGTAGGAATAACAGAAGTCCCACACAGTTGCCAGCGGTAACAAGCAAGTTGCCGAGTCCTCAGTAACATCAGCAGAAATTCATCCGTTCTTGACAGATTCCTACATCTGTCTGCGCCGCAAAACATAGGGCAAACTGTTCTCCAGTGAGCCAAGAATAGCCCCGAGTCCTTCACAAACACTTGAACCAACTGCTCAACATTTGCATAAGTACGAGTTATTCCACGGCTGGCCTAAGGTCCCTTCACACTGTCTTCGAGTACCGTTCACATCGCTCTGGGTCGAATGATAACTACTGAGAACTAATGAAGATAGCGCTGTGTGATCATAGAACTGCTACCACAATTCTAGATGCTACGCAATATCTATGTGGATAATACATATTTATATCTACCATGCATAATGCGTAACTGCTACTTCCAGAAGCTATAACAATATCTATGTAAATAGTACATCTTTATATCTATAATGCATACTGCGTAACTGCTACTTCCAGAAGCTGCCACTATATCTACGTGAATAGTACATCTTTATAATAACTACAATGCATAATGCGCAACTTACAAAATATACCACAATACTGATATATCTGTGTACATAATAAATCTACCTATCCATGCACACATGCATATTTCTATACTGCCTAACCTATGCCCTATACTGCACCAGAATCGACTAATGATTCAGTGGCTTCAACTAGTAGTTACGTTACCAAAACTACTGTAGGATCTACAATCGTGCATAACTAGTAATTATCCACCCACTTGCACGTTTATTTCTTTGTTCTAGTAATTGATTCATGAATATTTGATGCTCTAGAAGAGCTACTGTATTACGAATAATGATTCGAGATTAGAGGAACTCGAATCTGTTCAATAATTTCAATCACTGTAGTAGCCATTGTATAAAATTATTGCTAGACATAATAAGATTGCTAAGAAAGAGTATGTTGAAATAATATGAAAGGGTGAATATACTCGCATTTAAATTGTTAAGGATGAATAAATTATGATGAATGGAGAAGCTTATTCAATTCAAGCTAGAGATTGGAGATGTTCAACCAAATTAACAAAAAAATCTACTACAGTATATTTAATAATTGTTCAAACAGTAGGTTTTAGAGTTAGGCTTCTACTCATCACAATAATTCAATTATTTTCCATTACTACACAACCCTGAAAATTGAATACATTGATTGAACACTATAAACCTCTCGTCCTTTCTCTCCATCCTGTACTATCGAAATATCCTCACAAAACGTACACAATCCATATTTGTTCTGCAACAAGAAATTGCCCAACAATACGTGTGTTCTCCCGCTGACTATTTCGAGAGAGCTACTTCCTAGCACACACTGGAATTCAAACTTTACTCGGGGATCCAGCGGTGGAAAGCTTGCAAAAACTATTGTGTACTTTGGCTCTACTATTTGTTAGTGTGAGTGTTGTTGTAAAGTGTAAGTTTGTGTAAGTGTAGGTGGGTAAGTATAACCCAAACAGTTTGAGCCAGGCTTACTAGTGTACACCATCACGTCAGTTTCTCTCTCTCACTCTTTTTCTCTGAATAAACTCTCTTTCTCTCATGTGTGTGACTGACGTTAGAGCGCTCTGATTTCCGCAATATATCCGAAATTTTTCTCTCAAACAGTTTTTCTCTCATGACACATGGAACAAGATGAATGTCCGTGCCACATTTCAAATTCCACTTTCCAAACGTAAGCACAGAAACCTTCCCCCCCCCAACCCCCACATTTTGACCACTGGTCAGTGAATCCCATATTCCAGTAACAAATAACGTGAATCATACATATTCCCGAAAAAATCCCTGAGCTTGAAAGCCCTACTTGCACCTTAATCACAACTCTTCACATTCTTATAATAATTATTTTTTTTCAAAACACACTTGGAACCATAGAACTGTTATAATTATAATGATATGTAATTATATATACAGTAATGCATATTATTTTGAAATTTCAATTCGATTTGAATTTAGAAATTCCTTTATTTATTCACACACTCACACATAAATACATAGAATACACATACGAATAATAGTACAATTGATAAATCAATACTATATCTTATAATCTCTTGAAATAGTACCTTTGAAAACTAGTTGAAACCATAGCTTCATGTGTATATGGGGAATTCATTCTTCTATTCAGCATAGAGACAAACTCAAGAAACAATATCTATTTTATGTATCAAGGGCTAGGTGAGAGAAAACAAATGTTGTCAGATCCCCAAAGTTTATTTAAAATATCATACTTAAGTTTGAATGCTCAGGGCATCATTATCAGTGGAGAACTGAGGCTCTGAAAAATACAAGTTTGAAAGGAACATGGTTGTAGCATGTTCCTTTCAAATTTGTATTATTCAAAGTCTTAGTTCTCCACTAATGATGCCCTGAGCATTGAAACTTAAGTATGGTATTTTAAATGAACTTTGGGGATCTGACAACATTTGTTTTCTCTTACCTGAATTATAGATAAGTAGAGTTCCACAACGTCACTGATAAAAGTGTAAATTTTATTAAGGGTGTATTAAGTATGTTAATATATTAAGTGTAAATTATATGTTGCATCCATTTACTATTCCGGAAACATACATGGTACACATCCAGGTATATTAATACACGAAAATTGAACGATATTAATCACACAGACCAGCAAGAACAGACCACATAATAAGCACATGCGATATAGATACATATACTCGAACATTATATTGACTCACACATTCAAATACCACACAAACAATATATTCTCAAATATCTCAATGTTCTTCAGCTTGCTGCAGCAGTCATCCTGTTCTAAAAACAAGATAACAGCACTCCCTCGTAAATCTAAATCCATATATCATGTAGTTCCTACAATAGAGTAGAAAATCAGCCTTATTAATCCATATCATTTCATAGAGTAGAAAGTTAGCCTAATAAGAAGTTTTTTCAGATGAGTGATTGAGTTGCTGCTGAGGGAGTTCATGTAGATTTATTACACTTTTGCCATCGACAAAATTATTACATCAATTTTCCCAAATTATATTCAACTATACTTGTTTTATCGAGATTCGCCCCAAACTACTCTTTCCGATCATTATACAACCAGGCTTCTATTCGCCAAATGAAAATATTCATTGTACATGATAGCCTATACGCAAGTAATAATGAAACTTAAACAGAATCAATAAACGATCTATACTCTCAAATATGCATTTTCAATTTTATTGGCCTTTCCAAAAAAATAATAAACTTGGCAATGAGTTGAAAAATTACATGAGTTGGGTAAATGGACATTCATACGGTTCACTAGTATACATAGAATTGATACTTTAAAACATATTATTCGCTTCAAATGATGTAACATTGATTAAACTTCAATATCAAGCCATGACCAATGATTGATAATAAAAAAATCAATATTATTGACCTTCCTTGTATCAAACTATGTATCTCATTGATTCAAACTTCTTTAAGGAAGGCAATAGAATGTATCAGAATGACTTATTTATTTTAATGACGTGGCGAAGTTTGGACAGCAATGTCCACTCTACCACTTAACCACCATATCAGTCTATAAAGGCAAGAAAACAACAAGCATTTAAATATTAGATCAATTATTATTATTCTCATTCTTTCAGAATCGTCTTCATTCCATTCGATTCAATTCAAAACACCATAATAACTATTAAACAAATTACCCCATAAAAGTCAAAATCTCCATTAGCCTCATTCACCAATCAGAGCAGGCGAGTTTGGAGTTTGAAGATTACTTTTGAATTAATTTATTTCCGGGCATAACTGTTGTTTCGTAATGAACTATGCCATAGAATTCCCATTATACCCCATAATAGAAGGCGCTAGACAACTTAGTGGGGCTTCGGAGCTGCATTGATGTCAACAAGCAAGGTTAAATGAACAGTGAACAAACAGTTGATGAGGGGGTCTCAGCTTCTACATCTTGCCTTTTCCACTTTCTTGCCTTCTTCTTGCCTTTTCCGTTCTCCCCTTCCATTCTCATGTTGTCTCTTATTGGAGGTTAAGTGTAAGAGAGGACCGGCTGCGCCCTAACTTCGCCCTCCCAGGTTTGAAATAAAGGCAGCCATTCAATTCAATTTTCTTTCTTTCATAATCTTTTTGCCTTTTCTATGTTTTTCCTCTCCATCTTTTCTCATTTAATTCCAGACTTTTTCTTGTTAACTACCTCTACTCTCCGTGTATCTTTCTTGCCGTATTGATAATGATCCATCTCCCTCCCCTTTTACTAATTTTTTCCTGTCTTCCTTTACTCCATCATATTTTTCCTTCATATTCCTCTAATCCATTCTGTCTTACCTCTCCATTCCTCTACCTTTCACCCCTTTCCTGCATCATTCTTAATCTCCTTTTTTCCACTAATCATTTTTCCCTTCCTATTACCTCTTTCTTGACTAAATTGATGTCTCTCATTTCTTGATTTCTAAATTTTTCCAGGTTACAAACTGCTTCGCATTTTTTTGTCTCCATAGTCTCTTTCTCCCACTCCTTTTCTCCTTCTCTTCTTACCCTCCTCTTTCAACCTTCACATAATCTTCTTCAGTCCTTAGTTTCCTCTAATCCATAGTATTTTCAACATTTCTTCTTCTCTTTCTTGCTTTTTATGCCTTCTTGCCCTTCCCTCTCCTCATTCTTTTTTCATTCACTGTTTTGTTGCCACTTCCTTGCCTATTTCCGTACCTTCTTCTTATGTTTCCTCATTGTTTCTTTCCACTTCATTCTTTCTCTTATTGCTCTCTCACTCTTTTCTATATCTTACTCTTGCTTGCTTGTCCTCTTCCTGATTCTTTCATGCTTCATACTGCGCTCTTACATGCTTCATATTGCCATCTTTTTCATATTTCATTTTCATACTGCTCTCCATTTTCGAATCTCCATACTTCATACTTTAAATCGTGCATGCTTCATACTGATTTCTTCCATGCATTATGCTGCTTTCTTTTATGCTTTCTTCCTGCTACTTCCTTGCCTCTTTTCTGCCTCTTGCTCGCCATATTCCTTCTTCACTTCTCACTGCTTTCTGGCAACATCCTCCTTCCGAACTCTCTTCTTCCATTCTTTCTGGCAACTTGTTTTCTCTCTTCCTTGCCTCTTTTCTGCCTTTCACCTTCTTCTTTCATGCCTCTTCCATAACCTTCCCCCCACTTCTCCTTACATACCCTTTTCATGCCCGTTCAACTCGCCTGCTACACAGTTTATCTCAGTAAGGTCAGGGTCTATTACTTTGGATAACAGAGGCAACAACCAACTCATTACACAAGTTTTGGGCTCGGATGCATTGATTTATCGCCAACTAAGACGTTCGTTCCTTCAATGAATGATCCAACCGTCGTCTAAATTGGAGCGGAGTTAGAACCAATTGTTGTCATTTGAGTACATAATATACTGACAAATGACAAAATCACTGGGTCAAACATCGACCACAAAACTTCAAGTTCAAATGTATCGACTATCGACTTACTTGACAATCGACTAAATCATTCCATGAACAGCTATTAGAAAACTTCAAGTACAACAATTGATATCAATAGATCCAACTTGATTCAACACTTGAAGGAAACAAGGAAACACAATGTACGGTATTATAATACGGAAGTTACATCGATTCATCTATAAATCAGTTTTAAAATACGAAAGTTACATTCATTTATCTATAAATCACTTAGTCAATTGACAAACTTAGACCAAGTTCAACTTTCAACTATGGATATAAATGAAAGTTACTTCCGATTTGCCTTATTACAAAAATGATACAATGTATTTAAATACGCAAGTTACATATATTCAAGTATTAATAACTCAGTCTATCGTCAATCTTGACCAACAAACTTAAAGTTCAACAATTGATAGCAATAAAATTGATTCAAGTTGAATGTCAAGTTCACTTGAACAGCAGTGTTAATCATGTTATGGTAGATTTTTTGTAATAGAATGTCTAATATTTTTTCTTTCCATTAAGGATATAATATTATATTCATAATGATTTGAAAAGTTATTTCTTCTCGCTTTGTAAAACCATGAAAAATATTATATAGTCGTTGTCGTTCCAAATATTGAATTTATTTATTCTAAAGCATCAAATTCGATCTAGATATAAATTGGAATGAATCGTTTTCTCCCAACTTCAAATGAATGAGTTGATGATTAATAAGATTAATTTTTTTATTAAATAGTCAAAGAGAATAATAAATTGACAGATTTTGAATTAAAATTATTGGTACCGGTACTGAATTCTGAACCATGCTGACTTATGAAAGTGCCTGACAGACTATTAAAAGTGTAATATTATTCATTCCTACACACAGACTTGTTTCTAAATGAGAATATTGTCACTCTACATTATTATGTTATTCATAAAAAGTGAGTAGGTTCAAGGTAATTGAAATAAAAGAGCTATCAAATTCACAATGGTTAAAAATGTTATATCCACAGTTGATTTTTTTAGAAATCGGAACAATGAGTTCGATTCTACTATAATTAGATATCTAATTAATAATAACTACTAGAAAATTAATGTAAGTTACCACTGATTCAGTAATAATAACAGCAATAGAAATAATTTTGAGGAAAAGAAAAGAACAATCCAGCATTCAGTTTCACGAGCTATGCGTCCTTCATTGACCTTGGACAAGCCTTCTTAGCTCAGTGGTAGAGCACTGGTCTCGTAAACCAGGGGTCGTGAGTTCAAACCTCACAGGAGGCAAGATTTTTTGAACAATTTTTTTCTGATGGATTCACTCCTAATCTATTTGATTCGAAAATAAATTAAATATATTTCAAAGATTTGAATTATTTCAATACCGAAAAGAGTGAACAGTTCTATTCAAGGCAGTCTATCTTCTAATCTAGATCACACTCCTGACTTTTGACTAACGAAAGAGTGAATAAAATATTATTGAATTGACTTTTAACGATCCCAAAAAAACCTTTCAATACTTTTGGAAAAATCAAACTAATTATAATTTGGATAATTCAATTCAAATTCTCTGATATGCTTTTATTAAGCTGGTTATCCAAAATACTGTGAGATATCCCTATATCAATTTATCTAATGATAATTATCATAATATTATTTATTCATGGAATAATTATAATTATAGAACAATGGGAAACACACTGCGTAACTTTTGAAGAAAAAAAAACTTTAAATTGATGATAATTAAAATTTTTAAATACGCGTATTTATTGATGTTCAAACTCAAAACTCCCTTTTGAAGGTTGAAAACGAGAGTTTAGCATTCATTAATGATATAGGAGCAATTATAATTTATTTTTGTTCAATGCTAACTTCTGACCCATTCATACCCTAGAGCACTTAATACCAATTGTTGTTTGCACTTCAATCAATTGGCCAATCGTAATTGAAGTTAGATTGTTCATGAATTGCACTTGGAATCATCATATTAGTGAACCAGCACATTACACTCTGTGATTTGTATTTATAAAATAGGCATCTCAAAAATCACAATTTCATAATGCAGGAAGACTGGTCCAACATAGTTCGCAAAACAAATATTTATGAAGTACTGTATGATGTTCAACAATAATGATGTTGAATGATAATTCGATTAGTGTTGAATGGTATTGTATACTTGTTCCAATTTGAAAGTTCAAAGTTTCGCAGAAGTTGAATAAATTAAAAACATTCCACAAAAAAATTAAAACTCGAACAATGCTGGAAGATTAGCAGGCTATGAAGCTGTTTTCGATACAAAAGTTTTTCAGAGAATCAATATATTCCAACAAAAATAGCAGTTCAAATAAATAGTTCAAATAGCAATATATCGATTCACGATTATTCCAGGAAGAAATAAGAGAAATAGGTCAAGCAACTGTTTCTTCAAAAGGTCACAGACAAAATTGGGGGTAGCCAAACAATCATTTTTAAACTCCGGCGATACACCCAAACTATCCCATTTGTCATTTTGTTTGTTTGGCAGTGGATTGAAGAGGATAAGATTGTTGATAAACCAAAAACGAACTGCTATAGTCTGTTCAAGCAAAGAAGACATTCTGTCAAGGTGGGAAAATCACTCCTTCTCAATCAATATTGATTCAAAAATAATAAATTTGGTTTAAAATTGTGGATCAGAATGTTTCCTACAATTTAAGACTGAATTAATAATTTTCGAACTAATATTGACCGAGCAGAAGTCATTTGTCCATCTTGCCAGAATGCGTTCTTCGCTTGGACAGACTGTACCAACGAAGATTAATGAGGAAGAGTTTTTCAAAGACTAGTAAGTGAGCGAAGCAAGCTATTCTTGGCAATTTTGTTGACATGCTTTCTTTCATAACTTTAGACGGATGAGTGTTGGTAGTGAAAATCATCAAAGAGTGGAAATTTGATGCAGAATTTAGAACATGCTATCAACTAGATCCATCAATATACACCATCCATACATCATGGTAATTCTTCTAACATTCTTCAATCTCTGAACGATCAACTGTTAAAGACAATCTTATGGTTTATATTTTTGGCAGTTCTATTTTTCAAGAATAAGTCTCTTATTTTCAAGGGGATCTACGAATTTATCACTATGAGTACTATTCTTATTTCTTGAAAGATGATCAATTTTTGAAAGAGTCCATAGTTCTCGATGTACGAGTAATAATATGCTATTCGTTGGGATTATTGTATGGAGCTTGGGTTTAGTGTTTGTACAGTGTGTCAGGATACAGAGCCTATGCCAACAAAGCCTATGATTTTATTAGCTAAGATTAAGCTTATATTATGAATGAGACAGAAAATAATATACTCACGTTTACAATTTGGTAGAACCCATTTATTTATTCTATTATCAAATGTTCTCAATATTTTCTCATTATCCAGTCTAATTATTTGTCAGAGTCATTTGCCTACTATTGTTTACCTTATTTGTCAACAATTAGGTTATAGAAAAATTGCGCCAAAACGTTGACAAGTCTTATCTGTCAGCTGTTGATTTGGTTGTGCTGGCTACTACTGTGATATCTCTGTATTTTCTGTTTTTATTTCAAACTAAGTCAAGCTTGCTCATTCCTGCTAACCCTTGTTTATTTTTAGTTTATTTTGCACTAATTTAGAATTCTTCCTGATTAAAATAATTTTGCTCTGATTTTGTTTTTTGAATCTCTGTGCCTAATTTAAATATTACAACCGCGTGGAAAAATTCCTATTGGTGAATTTTTTCTCATTGGGCACAGGATTGGTCCTTTCCCAAATCACGTGATCCTTCTTCTCAGAAGAAGATCGGGTGATTTCCTATTTTTGAAGAAGGAAGAAGACTTGCCTTTTGACTATTGTTAAAATAGGACCACGTTCAATGTCCTACTTGAAATTAATGTTTAATAATTGTCTCTCTTTATGTTAAATTAATGTATCCAGTGTTTAATGTAAAGTTCCTCTGTAGTCATGTGCTCTTAAAATAAATTTGAGGCAAGTTAAAATTGAAGAATAAAATCGTGAAACAAAATCCTGGGACGTCGCCATTCCATCATCACGATCATCAAGTGAAGTGTTGAAAATTATTACTGTGAATTGGGGCCCCACAACAATTTGGTGAGCGAAAATTATACAATATACGAAAATTTAGTGAATTCCGAGAAACATAAATTCATCAATTCTTATTAATGTAAAAGAGTGCCGGACTATATATCTCTCCTCATACACCGTGTACCCCTTATTAAAAATCTAATTGCACTTAAATATTACCAAGAACTTTGAAATAACAAATTTTATGAAGATTAATACTTCAATTTATCAAACAAATACTCATTATTTGAATTATTTGATTTTCAATGAATATAATATTCAATTTAATATGTTAATAAATTTACATGATTGTTGAACCTGTATTTAATATAATTTCTTTCCTGCTCAATTCGGTCAGTAATTGCTATATTATTTTTCCTCTGGGAGGAATTGATTATTTCATCTATATAATTTATTCAATTATTTTGTCTGATTATTTCGACGTCATGGAGAATTATAATTAAATTTATTCCGGTTATTCAAAAGAAATAAACAATATATGCTGTGCTTTGGTTTGGGCTGCTCTGAAACTGTTATTAGTAGGCCATCGCACTCTATTTTCAGACAATTTGGATCAAAGTATGGCAGAATGTTGTTTCTTGTCGAATTGCTTGAAATTCTGGACGAACGTTTGCAGCTCTACCGACTGATTTCTATCCAAATATTATCAAATTTACAGGTATTGAGCATCCAGAAGATTTTGAAATTTGACAAGTGTTAGAGTCCCAGCTATTCAAAAATAAAAATTGCTTCCAACTTTGCAATATTTTACAAGGCTTTTTTTAGTTAAATAGCTAAGAAGATTAATGAAGCTTTTTCTTAAAAAATTACTTACAATTTCTTTTAGTTTGAATTCCTTGTGCTCTTACAATGTTATGTAAATAGTTGAATCAAATCACCTGCAAAATAGAAATGTCAAAATTAATTCAACATATAATACAGACATCCAACTAACATGATTGGAAACTGTGGATTGAAACATGAATGACGAGAAGAAACTATTATCAATGTGGTAATTAATAATTATATACTAATGAGATATTCGAAAGATATATGCTATTATTCTAAAATAATTATATTATTCAATGATTATAATAATATAGAAGATATTCTGGCTTTCTGCTAAAAAAGAAATTCTATAATACAATTTTTGATACCGAATTGTCATACTTTTAAATATTGTACATTGGATATTTTTCAGCATACATAATCCGTATGTTCTTCTTTACTTAAATAAAAAAAAATTATTTGAGTCTCCGAAAAATATCTTATTCAATTCTCCCTTTAAAGATTATTTCACGCCTAAAAAATTACTAGTGTTTTAGAGATCATCTTCCAAACATTTTTAGTGTTAGACTGGAAGAGTGTTTGACATTAAAGAGTTTGATTAATATTAAGGTGGAGTAAGGATAACCAAAAAATCTCTCACTATAATCCAAATTGAAAACTGTATTTACAGACAGTATTTGAAGATCAAATAGATAACTAGGTCAATCTTTCACCAGGATTGATGTTTTTTGACAAAAAAATTAAAAAGACCTGGAAATGTTCACAGTCTGCAGCGTTATTCCAATTCAAAAGAATCCCATAAAATACTCGAAGGAAACCGCCATTCATCCTCTAATCACAACGATAAAAGGTTCCGACCTGAGCTCAATATTCCATTCATTGCTCCCAAACATTTCAAATAACGGACGGAGCTCCCAAGCAGGAAGCAATAGTTTATGCACAGACACGTATAGTCTGTCCAAGCGAAGAAGACATTCTGACAAGATGTAAAAATGACTCCAGATCGGGTAATTTTGATTCAAAAATTTTGAATTTGGTCTTGAATTGTAGATCATGGTATTTTCTATAATTTGAGACCAATTTTTTCATTTTTGAACAAATATTGACCTAGCTGGAGTCATTTTTCCAATTTATCAGAATGTCTTCTTTGCTTAACAGCCACGTAACCACCATTCATCAATTCTGGGACTACATTCTTAGACGTTCAGGATTCTCAGCTTCGATAAGGATTAAGAGCTAGAGAATGCATTTCTCTTTTTCTCTTAAGAATAAAATTCTTGTGTTTTCTCTTCACAATCCTTCTTCCAATATTGCCAGCGGATAATCCAGTAAATGCATTTGTTTTCTCATAATAATAAAATTTTTATGGTTTCTCTTCTCAATATTGTCTATGGTGATTCACAGTTGATAGAGATGAATTTCTTTCTATTTTCAGATTGAAATTTTTACCAATCTCTTTCCAATATTGTTTGCCGATGATAAATTGATTCTTAAGCTTTGCTTCCTACTGTAACCTCAAAGATAATAATATTTGTTAAGAACACTACTACAACTGCTCCAAAATCTTGGTTAATCAAGAATTGGGTAATTCTTCTCCAATTGAGAAATTATGTATTTACAGTTTTGTCATTACTCAAGATTGTCATCAGAAAGATGTTAGTGTGTTACAGGAATTGGGTTTTGACAATGTGATTCTAGGGTAATGTGATTTGTAGACTTTTATTATGAGAGTTCAATAATTGATTCACAAGTTCGTTCAAAAATTCGAGCCATGCATGTCACTAATATCAGACCTAATATCAAATTATAACTCTTCAAAAAATAAATTGTTCTAGTAATTGTTCAGAATTTTTGTATAGGAAAAGCCTACAAATTTCATCAACATTAGAGTTCATAAAAATAAAGTTATACAAAATAAAACTGCTCCCAAAAACTATACAGATCGGAAGATGCACTCTACCAGATCTACATATCTGTCAAAATTATGTTATTAATTAGAAATTTGCCAGTATTACAAAACTGTTACCATATAACATTTAGTAGTTCCCTCTCCAGTCTTCACTCAACCAACAACTGTATTTTATGTCACATTAATCATACTTCCCTTCCCCTCCCCCTGTGGACACACATGCTCCTCCCTGGAGCATCCCAAATTTCCAAACTTGCAGATCCCACTTGCGGCCAATTTCAAACTCCTATATCCCATACATGACACACACATGATGCGATGTCAGGCTGCTCTGGTCACACACTTACACAATGTCAAACTTATGAGTTTACACACTCCCACGCACTCTACATCTTCTCTCTAATCTCTTTGTTTCTCTCTCTTTCTCTTTCTTTTTTCTCTCTCTCCCTCATCCATCTATTTCTTCTATCTCTCCCTTACACCATTTCTTTCCTCTCTCAATCTTTCTCTCTCACACGTAATCTCTTTTTCTCTCCCATCTACTGCCGCAGCTACTCACAAATCTCAGTACTTTCACGTCATAACTTTAGAAAATATGTACGATCACATTCTCGTATCTATAAGTAGACGTCAGAGTCATATTATAAGTAAATTATATACTGTACTTACTTTTACCAACAATAATGATACATTCGCACGTCTTCCTACCTCCAGCTTTCCCTTTGTTCTCATTCTCATACCTCTCTCACTTGCTCTCTCCCACAAACATTCAGCCTAATCATACAAACTTATACAAATCTCTTGCGAAGATTCGTCATATTGCCCCATTTTCACCTTGAACTCACTCTCTGATCACTTTGAAAATTGAAGAATAAGTGTAAGAAAAGGCAGGCTGCGTCCTAACTTCGCCCTCTCAGATTACGATCCTATTCTATTCATCCTCTTTCCCTCTCTCTCTCTCTCTCTCTCTCTCATTGACCCGCTAATATACTCAAAAATTAATGAATCTTCCCTATTTCCTGTGTTAAATTTATGATTCTCATTCAATTGTAATTCAGTTCACTCACTCCGTATTATAGGAAATCAAAAATAAAGGCAGCCATTATATTATTCTATTATTACTTTAGTATAGGCCTAATACGTGATTAGAAGTATTAACTTTCACTTAATTCCAATAACGTTACAATTGTTCAATGTCTCTATTAATGCCATAGGTCCTAAAAGACCTAGCATGTAATAAAACGAACAATCAATAAATCCCATATTCAACAAACTTACTCACTTAAACTCATTCCAGTTCTCTCTCTTTACTCATGCATATAGTCACAATCCTCATCCTCGTACGTTCCAAACTTACATACTCTCTTTCTTTCTCTCTTTCTACTCACGCAGACACTCAAACCTTAGAAAGTAACTCACATACACTCTCTCTCTCCATCTTTCTCTATTTTGCGTCTCCTCACGCACGCACTCTCCTCAGAGAGTAGATTCGAACACGGTACTTCCAACCTCATTACTCACTGACTAGAAATCTCTTCAGCAGATGAGGGACGCCTCATTTGTTGGCCGCGAGTGAGGGAGACGCCGCCTGGTGACAATACTCAAAACTTGGGGGCAGAAAGCTTAGTTCCGTCGCGGAAACCGCAGAGCCGCTTCCAGTTACCGCCCCCCAAAACCGCCTCCAAGCCGCCCCCAAACCAAACACCGCTTCAGAACATTTGTTCAGTTATCAACTTGAATATTGTTGGGAAACTTTGAGATGGATGTGCTAGTGGTGTAGTAGTGTAGGTGGAGCGTGTAACACGGAGTTTGAGAGGGATGTGTGGAATCAAACTTGTATTTTTTGGGCTCCTAGGCGTGGATAATGTAAGCCGTAAGTAATGGTGATGAGAGATGACAAATTTTTTTGGTCAATCAGGATCAGCTCATCTCATCTCATGACCAGCTTTAAGGTTGAGGCCGCACTGCCGGTGGGCAGAGCCTGGAGGGTGGAGGGTAGTTGGTAAATCTGTAGAACATACACACCATCCACAGCAATACATCGTATGAATGGTATGACGTCATACTGTTTTTTGAGGTTATGTTGTCCATATTTAAGAATTTCAAGATGGCGGCTGAACACATACCATTCATACAATGTATTACTGTGGATGGTGTGTATGTTCTATAGATTTACCAACTACCCTCCACCCTCCAGGCTCTACCCACCGGCAGTGCGGCCTCAGCCTAACACCTAATTGTCTCCTCCGAAAGACGGGATGGCCGTATTCATGTGATTATGCTGTGGTCAAAAATTCGATAGGACGATAGGTACAATTATTGTTATGCAAAGTACAAATGAATAATCTTTGAATGGAGAGCTTTGGGGTTGTTCCTATGGTAATAAAATAACTTCATCAAATATGTTATGCTGATCATCAAATGATATATTTATTTAGAATACAAATCATATTTTCCATGAGTGCCCAAGGACAACACCATCAGGTAATTAATTGACACGAAAGTAATCTTTGACAAATTAGTTGTCACGAATTGCCCTCTTAGTTCAAAAATAGATTTATAAAACAGAAGAACATGAGCATAAGTTGCACAATAAGCAGAATTTGGTGAATACATTACCCCGTTTTAACTACTGTAAGTTATCATTATTTCATATCTATTTCAACTTCGAATACTTTGAATAACCCTTATTGAACACGTTTTAAAATGAAATATACTACAATTTTTTCAACGAGATTGATTTATTCCTGTAAGAATAAAAATGAAATGAACTCTCAAACTAAAAACCGGGATTCCTTTCATCATTCAAATTTTACTTTCGAATTAGACATACAGTGAGAAAAAATTGACAAAACAAGAATTGTTCTAATTCTATATTCATTTTCATTTTCTCCTCCGTATCCACTTTCTCCTATTCTCAGTTGTTCATCATATTTTTATTTTTCTAACCCACATTTTGCTATACTTTGTTTATGAATACAATTTCGATTTCAACTATTGTTTAACGTTGAGAACTCATACACATTCTTATTGCACTTTAACTGACATCTCAATTTGAAGGTAATGAGGAGTAGCACTTCACTCCTCACACCCAACATTAGCCATACACGCAACCAATAAAAATGATAGACTGCGAGGGTGATGAGGAATATTCTTGCTTTCTTATAATATGTCTGTCACGCACATCGCTTATATCCACGAGAAGTGGTTTCCTTCTTGATCTATCTCTTCTATTTTTACACATCTTCTATATTCTTCAGAAGATATATTTCTTTTTCTTTATCTTCTTCTTCTTCTTCTTCTTATTCTTCTTCTTCTTCTCCTTCTTTTTCTTCATCTTCTTCTTCTTCTCTCTATCCTCTCCTCATTACCCTCCACTTATTTCCCCTTATACTCTTCCACCTCCTCCTACCTCCCTCCTCCTCCTCCTGCTGTTCATCCTCCTCCTCCTCCACCTACTCCACCTACTCTTCCTCCTCCTCCTCCATCATCAATCGTTGTGTCACTGGGACGTGTGGCGCTGACATGCGTCCGTGTTGAAATCTGACTGGAGCAGTTGAAGGGTCTCAAGGACAGTCATATCAAATTATCAGTTCCTCTTCTCACTACTCCTCCTCCTACTCCTTCACATTTCCCTTTCCCACTTCTTTTCCATCCTATTCCACCCTCCACGTTTTAATCGTTCCTCTGTTAGTTAACCTTCCTTGTTATAATCGTTATTCACTTGCTCCTCTCTTCGCTCCCCTTCTTCTTCCTCCTCCTACTCCTCCTCCTGCTCCTTCCCCACCTCCTCTCGCTCTCCCTCATCCTCCTCCTCCTCCACTTACATACCATCCTCTATCTCCTCATTCATTCCTTTCTCCTTCTTCTTGTGCTTCTTTTCTTCTCCTACTCTTCATGTGCTTCTTCTCATATTTTTCTTTCTCTTTTCCTCTTCTAAGCACCCTGCACTTACTTATTCCTTCTTATCCACCTTCCTCTACTATCACTCTTTCTCTATCTTTTTATTCTCCTCCTTCTATGTTCTTTCTCTTCATTCTATATTATTCCTTCACATTATAACTTTCTTCTTCGCCTTCCTCTTAATCTTTTTCGCCTGTTTTTGGTCCTCTCTTTTTTGTTCTTCTCCTTCTACATCAACTCTGCATTCTTCTCTGTTTTTCCCATTATCTTCATCATCATCCACTTATCACCTTTGCTTAAAATACTTGCTATCAGGTCGCAATTGTAATAATAAATAATAATAGGAATAAATTACCATCCTTTCCTTCTTTTCCTTAATCGACTTTTTTTGTTCAATTTTTTCCTTTTCTCTTCCTCCTCACACTTTTCTTTCTTATTTCTCTTTTTTCAGTCCATCTCTTCTTTTTATTCTTCTTCTTCTAATTTTTTCTTTTTCAATTCTTCTCCTTCTTGTTCTTCTTTTTCTCTTTGAACTCTTCCTTCTTCACCATTCCCCCTCTCACCACCACTATATATGCTGACTCCTCATGTTTCATCTTAATCCCTCCCCTCCTCTTACCGCCCTATAATAGCCGTCATATTAGGGGAATTGGCATCACGAGTTACACACACATGCCCAGCTAATATAATTGGAGTAGGAAACGATTGTTGGATCCGCCCGCTTAACACATCCTAATTGGTTCGTGATATCCGAAACATTATTACAAATGTAATTCATTTTTCCAAAGATGCATACTGGATATACTGATGTACTAAATAGGGTTTTCAAGTAATCAGTTTCTTGAGTTAGATTTATTATAAATTTTTGTAAAGTTCATGATGGTTGAGAAGTTGAAAAGTACAGTATTCAATTGAGTATATGAAGATTCAAATTTAAAATTGATGAAACATGGTTTTTTTATTATTGTGAGTTGAAATTTGTGAGCATAGTGAAAGTGGACATTGTGGATAGACATATAACCTACATCTTAAACCTTCATCATCACTCATTCATCCTTTGCTTAAAATACTTGGTAACCAAGTCGCAATTGTAAAGAAAGAATAAAGAATTCTTTAAGAAAAGTAATAAGTGATAACTTGTAGTTGTAGTAGAATGAGAATTCAAACTTCCTCTGAGATCAGAGTGTTTTATCACGTGTTTTATCCCTTCCTGCATTCCTTTCATTTCATTCCTTCGTGTTTTATCTCTTGCGAATATTGTTGCAGGATATAAAGAACGGTCGGACAAACCCTTCCTCCACATACAAGAAGGAGAGAAGTCTCAATTCCGTAGAATTACGAAAGAGTATGTTTGTGAAATCTTCATAATCCTTATAATAATCTTTATTAAGTACACATTGAAGAGTACAACAGGCAAAGCTGAAAACTGTCCCTCTTACAGTTTATACAAACATATTGTAGATAGGCTATGATATTTTTCACACATACATAGGCCTATATGTATTTCCCAAAATTTTCATAACGATTAAAATAACAGAAATAGGCTACACCATTTCAATACTTTTATTATTAAAAATTCTGGAAAATCAATAGAAAATGGAACAACAGGTCTTAAACACAATTATTGACTGCAGAAGCTTTTGCCGAGAATCCATCAATAAACAAAAAATCCCATAATACAGAGGAAGAAGTAGAAGAAGTAGATTGTATAATAATGATAACATTATTGTAATGGATCAATTGGCTTCAGCTCGATCAGTGTCGGTTTGGGGACTGTGAGTTCTGTTTGGAAATTTATGGTCTTTGGGCCGGTATTGACCGGGCTGAAGTCGTTTTCCCGTCTTGCCGTGATGTTTTCTTTGCTTGGACGGACTGTACAGTGGAGTGAATATGAACCTGGCAACCAGCTGGTAGGCTTTTGAGCCATTGATAATGGATCTATTGAAACTATTCGCAGGAGCATCAGGAGTCAGTCAGTCAGTTTGTGGCTTTATAGTATAAGGAGGTTGATTCGCAGGAGCATCACTTCAAAACTTATTATCAGAATCGATTGCCTATTTCAACAGCACTAAATGTTTCAAACGTCTAGATTCTGTAAATTAAATCATTGATACTAAATTTATTGCAAGTAAATGTTACACGTGAAAGTAACAGGGAACGTCAGTTACAGTAGTTCAGGTATTAGAGGATATTCCCCTATTATATTATCCCACTATCGTACACTATTATTCAACTATTTCCCTTATACCTGTTCCATAAACATAACCACTCCATAACTGGGAGCTTGTTTATGATATCAAACAAACAAAACTACCATTGTAGTTTGTAGCAAGTTGCAACAGCAACTTGTTGAAAGTTGATAGCGTGTAGTGTTCTGTTTTCATTCGAATTCAACAGCTACAAACATATAAATATAGATATTTTGTTCCTATTGTGAAACAGACACGGAAAACTAGTGGACTAATTAATAATTCTAAGTCCACGGAATTAACAGAAACCGCACAAATAATTCCAAATCCTGAAGGGGAATATCAACTTTGTAATCAGCCAGTGGAAATAATGAGACAGTTCGTGCAAGCTGAATAGACCCCTAGTTTCAATACACTTTACATTGTAACGGCGTGTCTTCCCAACTGTACAATATTCTGCGCTCAGAAAGAAGTTGTAATACATCCTCAGTTGTCACAAGCTAGTCACACATGTGTTCTATAGATATATTTTGTAGTATATATGTGTTGTTGATGCGGTTTCAACAGGAACTGCTAAATCAAAATTCGCCAAATAATTCTCATCTATCATTTGGAGCGAAAACAGACTCAGTATTATGTTTTGCGACCTGACAAGATGGGGTAGAATCGTTCGTTATTTTAGCTCCCGGAATATTATTAACGTAGCCAGAGTTTCAATGTAGAATAATTTAATGGAATGCATTAATTTTGCGCCTCGCAGAATATCTCGTGAATAATCAGGAGAGATTTTCACCTGTTAGAAAGGACTTGTTTATCTGGACGTTTTGGTTTCATTCTAAACCAAACTCTATGAACGCTTGTCGTAATATTTGTTTTTGGCAGGAAAAATGTAATAGTTCACAAATAATCTACATGGAGAATATAATTTTGAAACTGATTTCAGACTCTAATAATCAATAGAGAATCCTATCACAAATTCAAATTCAGGTGAACGGTTAGAATTAATTGAACATTTGGCTGAGATAAAAATTTTCATCACTTACATACTCGTCCAAACAGACGTCCAAAGCGTCTCATCTTCCCAATTTTGATTAGTCTGTACATTTAAAATGAAGGTAATGTTCACTAGGTTATGTCTCACTTCTGAAAACTTAGACCATTCATACAAATAAGTATAAATGGTCTAAGTCTGAAAATGAAAAACTACAAGGAATAAATTATGGGTATAATAGCATAGCTTCCTTTGATGTTGAGGGAAGCTATGATAATAGTAATTACACTAGAACTCACACAAAAATACAAAAAGTAACAAATTCTCAATTCGCGAGAAAACGTATCAAAATTATTTCTCCCACTTATTTCAACAGCGGTTTAAAGTGTAATATTTTGCAATCGATAAGGTATCAGGGATAAATCATGATAACTGGGAGTTTATCGAGTGATAACGCCGGTTAAATCTCCGATTACGACCGGCATTAATCACGACCGGAGTCCAAAATCGTTTAATCAACGTTTCGATTCAGTTTACACAAACTTTGCCCCAAGATCGATGCATGGCCCTCTGTTTCAGGTAACTCTCGACTTGAAATACATTGTATTCCTTATTTTATACATGATTCTCCGAGTCGGAAGTTATACTGATTAGAGTATAATCACCTTTAAGCCCTCTGAACGGTTCAAACCAACCGCTAAACAGATTCAACAAGAGAGCTTTCAAGCAGGGCACACCTATGCAAAACTAAATCTATCAATGCTGAACTTAAGTTGCCGATTAGAATCTTACAATCCCCGCTAAGCCAAGTGAACTGGGTCGCTCGCCCACCCTAATTCTATGACAAAGTATAATTAGAAAATGATGATGAGAGCTTTCAGTTGAATTAGAACTTGTAATCCTGATTTGCTCTCTGAAATCGATGAAGCTTTTAAAAGCTCGTCAAATGAGTTTACACACGAGGTAGTTTGTCTGAGAGCTGATGTATAGAAGTTTTATAGGTAAAGTGGAGGTATTATACGTGAATGTATCAGGAGTTCAACCACTGTCAACTTTAGTATCTACAAAACAAGTATTTATGGTAAACTCACCAGAGATTGATAATGGTGCAATTATCCGACAACCGGTGACATACAACCGAAACCGAAACCGGTAACTCGATTTTTTAACGAATCAGTGGTTTGACAACATCTTGTCTCTTCATTTAATATGAATAACTACCACAATATTACCTTCACAACTACTCAAAAAGTGAGGTGATTTCAATAGCAAATCATGAAGTTTTGAATTCAAGGTTTTTTAATGTTTCATTTATAAAATAATGGTTGAAAAGATCCGAATGAATGATTTATTCGTAAATCGTCTTGTGTCAATTATCGATAAAAGTGGAATAGAATAGGCCATTTAAACTGTGTTTCATTTGATTTTTTACAACTAAAAATCGCTTATTTGCATCAAATAGATTATGATATTGTACGCCTATGAAATTGATTGATTGATTGACAAAACTGAACCCAATTAGTAATACTTTGTGCATTAATATGAAAAAAATTATGAATGATTGCTCACCAGCACTACCAACTTTAAATTAATGTACTTGAGAATTAACTAAACAACATACAGTGTCATACTAACGCACTTTTCATTCATTGAATGAATGTCGAAGCACATCAGCCATCACTCACAATTACACATAAAAATTACAGTATTTACTAACAATATTCCAAACAATTGAAGTTTGATCCTTGGGCATTTTAGAAATTAATTGCTTGATACCAATGACAGCCCATTGATAACAAATACAATAACCGATAGGCTTTCAAAATATGATTGAATTTCACCAAAGCCTACTCTAGAATCGATATCACCAGAATTTTAATACCATACCGGTAATATCGGACATTTATTTATTAGAAGACCGATTTCGGCCACTTAAATATAATTTATTACCAAAGTTGATCCATGCAATCAACATGATGTTGAGTCATGAGCAATCATTCAAACCGTTTCAAACGGGCAATCATCTATTTGATTGCTTTCAATATCAATAAGCTCCACATTTCAATTCATGTATGAATCAGGATCAGTTAGTCCAATGGTCATATCGCGGTTATTGATGGCAGGTTTTGAGGGCTTTTCACATCAAAACAATCCAACATTCACAACATCTCTTCAATCGATGACAACTCAATTGCTATCAACTGGAGTGCAACTGAACAAAATCGTTCTATCAATACTGAATCCAGTCTGACGGGGTGGTATTTTATTTTCATAATTTATCTAGTTGATTCAGATTCGATCACTTTATTCATGTAGTTTACATAATACAGTAAATCGATTCAAACCCTATGCTATGAGATAAAAATCAGACAAATTACACAGTTCGCTTGAGTTAACGTCTAAATTATGTTACGTCAAAGTATGTACTATCTATGAAAATCTGTAAAATGACTCAGATATGGGATTTAATAAGGTAGCGGTGATATGAATTTGTGCTACATCTATAAATAATGGTGGAGCTTAGACACATGAATTTCCATTCTTGGAGAGGGATGTTCAGAGATACTGTATCTCTCCCATTAACACTTATTAATGAGAGATAGCTGAATGAATAATGGATTAAATGATCAGAACTAGATTTAACTGACAATTTTATATCGATTTCAATCGATTTGACATGGAACACAAATTGAAATGTGTTGAAAACATATAAATCTAAGCTTTGCCATTTTTCGTAGATCATTTCAAGAAATACCACAATTTCCTATCGAGGAAAATTATGAGGTTATTTTGCCGGTGGAACGTCCTTTTGGGATTCCCCACCAAATATGGCATACGCTAATAATAATAAGCGGATGACCACATATTATAGTACATATTCTTTGTACTATAAAGATTTGAATCATAAAAAACAATAAAATTTTTTTAAGGCATACTATGAATATCTATCAAAGTTTGAGGAAAATACGTTTTAGACTTAATTTTCTGTGTTTTATCCACAAAAGTATATTGTTTTATCTAAAATGAGATCAATAATAATAATTGTAGACATACATCCAATGTTAACAAAAATTATTAAAATCATACAAGCGCTATCATTTGTGAATAAATAACCAGAGTAATACTAACATTAATAATTATTGTAATGGCTCAATTAATCAACCCTAAAGATTTTCATAATTATATCTGACAAACCAGAACAAAAAAAGTGTGTATTGTCTTTATAAAATGGTACAATATTCTGCCAGAGTCCCACACATTCCAAAGACATATTACTGTATTCAGTTAAAGGAATGTACGGTACAAAGGACCCTCTCTTATGCAACCCCTATTTCTGAGGTCTCATTTTTCTTCCCTACACATTTCATTCTTAATCCGACAAAATCATATCCTCACAAGGAAGATTCATTGACATTTATTCATGCAAATCCCCACAAAAACAAGAGTAATAGCAGTGCATCTTAGCAAAAATAATAGCTGCGTAATATTTATTGCTGGTAATAAAATAAGAGAGAGGATGTTGTCGCAATTGGGGATCATTATAATATTTTAACAGGGGGAAATCGGGAGTTCATGGTCTATGGGAGCTCATAAGTATCACGAAGATCCATGATCATGGAAATCATGGAAGTTTATGGTTCAAGTTCAAGTACGAGATTATTGAAGTTAATGATTGTCTTCGGGAAATCATGTTTGTGAATCAGAAGTACATGATATATTCAATATAATAAATACATAATAATGAATTATTTATTATTTCGATCTCAATTTTGCTCAAAATGATAGTCTAAACAAGGTCAAGTTAAGTTTCTTCTGTACTTTCAACTGTACATTTAAAACTGAGATGTTTTAGATTCCGGAATACAATAGTCACAAAAAACTTAGAATTAAGAATATTGATACAAGAAATGATTGGAGAAAATTCACTCAAATGATTAGTTTAAGTTGAAAATATTGATATACTATATGGATCATGGAAGCTCATAGATATTACGAAATTTAATGGTAGCTCATCTAAATTCATGGGAATTATGGAGGTTTACAGTTGAAGAACACGGAAGTTCATGATTGTTCATGGAAATTCATGGTATTAAAAACGGAAGCTGTTGAAAATACATTAGGTAACCTATGAGAGATGGAGTTATCGATGGAAATATATCAATATTACGAATATTCATCATTTGTATTCAATTCTATTAACTCGTTCACCCGTGAGGAATATACAACAAACAATAATAATTATGACAGACCTAACTCAAAACCAACTTCCGACTTCCCTCATTTGCCGTCTGTCCAAGCAAAGAAGACATTCTGGCAAGATGGCAAAATGACTACAAATTGGTCAATATTGGTTCAAAATATTAAAATTTATTCTCGAATTGTAGAAAATATTCTGATCTACAATTTGAGAAATTCATAATTGTTGAACCAATATTGATTGAGCTGGAGCCATTTTCCCATTTTGTCCGAATGTCTTCTCCGCTTGGCTGGACTATACCTATCCACAGAGATTTATCAGTAAAATTTTGCTAACTGCAACACATAGAGACAGAGGACAGAGGTATACCATTGTATAGAAAGGTTGGGTGGGGGAGGATAGATGGGAAGAAAACCCCTTGTTTCCCGTTCAATAAACATTTGTTTTTTGCATTTAAAATACATTTTGCACCACTGCGCATCAACACAACCGTCACAAATTATGAATTATTCAAATTAATGTTCAATAATTGGAGGGACCACAGTCCCTATTGAGTTGAAAATAATCATTATTATTTCCCACTACTACTCATCACACTGATGAATCATTTGAGATAATTTTGCATTGTTCTTCCAATTTTGCACGAACATTTCTGATTCCGATGAATCATTCGAGATAATTTTTCATTGATTTACAAATTTCACCGAAAACCATTATTGTTTTCCAATGTTTTTCGTAAAATTCCATCGAAATTTTGTGGAAAATATTCAGATCATCAATTCGGAATACGGCAATTCATCAATTCGAATGAGGAATAAACAATAATCAGACAAATTCCTTGTATGTAAACCAAAACCTTTCATCCAACATTCAAATAATCCAATAGAGCAAAATAAATTATGAAAATTAATTCGACATTACTGAACACCCAACGTAATGTAAAAAACAATGATATGATATCAAATGAAGCCTATAGCACTTTTAACGAGAAATCGCATTGATTAATACCAACGATTTAATTCTAAATTTGGCACAATCTGAATATTTTGAGAGCTCAATATAAAAATTCAACGATTTCTGCGAAGAGCATGCTAAGTTGGATGAAGTTTGTATTCTCAATAACATTTGACAAGATTCTTCTGCGATTACCCCCAGAAAATAGTTCTCAAATATTTTATTCCTCTAGATTTTTACTGAAGAGACTAGGAGGAATCAATAACTGGAAAATCACAGCGAAAACTACATGGATTATCAGTTGAGCTTTAGGAAGAAGAAGTCAATTCCCAAACACTCAACTCGATTTCCGAAACACTCGAATTCTAGTGGAAGTCAACAACTAATCCTTAAAATCCAATAAGTATTTTGAACAGTTCTTTCACGGTAAGGTGATCACTCTATCTCAAAGTACTAATTAACTCCAATCTTCGACTAGATCAACAGCGAATGCGAAAAGAAGATCAAATCACTCATCTCATCTGATCAGTGTACTTCGTTTAGTAAACGCCGGATCGGAAAAGTAGAATCAACAATATTATCTTTCCAAATTAATTCAGCTTCTTGCTTCTCGGCTGACTCTACAAATTCCAAAAACAACCTTCATAAACCAACCCTCCTCAACAAGATTTATGAATGAAATAATGTCATGTAATGAGAAAATCCGTACTAATCAATTTTGCAGTCAAGATAAGGATCGATCTATCATGCTCATAATTTGCCCAACTAAGCGGCACAACGATCTTATACAGTCTGTTCAAGCAAAGAAGACATTCTGGCAAGATGGTAAAATGACTTCATCTCGGTCAATATTAATTTAAAAATTATTAATTTGGTCTCATATTGTAGAAAACATTCTGGTCTACAATTTGAGACCAAATTTACAATTTTTGAACCAATATCGACCGAGCTAGAGAAATTCTCCCATCTTGCTCGAAAGTCTTCTTAGCTTGAACAGACTATCATTAGTTCGGTAGTGGGGGGAGTCTAAGAGGGGTGGGGGTTAGACAGAAATCCCTTCCAAGTGTAATAAAACAATCGAGGTGGTTTCATGTTATCGATCTTAACTGAGTGAGATTAATTAAGTGGCGTTATAAGCAAAAAAGAGACAAGCTCAGCCGAAATTGTCTAACGTCCCATTTCTCTTAAGAGCAATAGACAGTGCGATGCCTCCTGAATGGATGGACGAGGTGGAGGAAGAAGAAGGAAGGAAGAGGAGGAGGAAAGATAAAAAGAAGAAGATGGGAAGAGAGGAGAAGCACTGATAAAACGAGAGAACAGGACAGGATTGATTATTCTCTTTAGGATGTTGCCTCACACTTCTTTCTTTCAAGTCCAACTCATCAACCCTTATCTCTTTGTTTCTAATCATTACATCTCTTTCTATTTCATTACTGCTATGGTGTATCCAAGCAAAGAAGACATTCTAGCAAGCTGGGAAAATGGCTCCAGCCATTGATATATCAATATCAATTCAAAAATTATGAATTTGGTCTCAAATTGTAGGAAACATTCTGATCTACAATTTAAGACCGAATTTATAAATGTTGAACCAATATTGACAGAGCTGGAGTCATCTCCCCATCTTGCCAGAATGTCTTCTTTGCTTGGACATACTTTACAATGACTTTCCGACGTCATGCTTGTCTTTGCCGTTCCTTTTACTTCTCGTTTTTCGTCGTCTATTAGAGGGTTTCTTATCAATTCCCTTCATCTGCTTTACATAATAATTCAGTGTAGAGAAAAGACTACGTCAGCTTCTTCTCTTGTCTAGTTTCAATAAACATTGTAGCAGTATACTCATCATATAATTTTCCGCCAAATCTATCTTTTTTGGCGCCCTGTCGAGATTTAGACAGGCGAATGCAATTTAACACATTTATTAATATATTAATTAATTATAATATATTCAAAGACAAAAATGATCCCAGCTGCCTTGCATGATCACATTTTTCTCATAAGCAATCCCAATCTTGCATGTGGTGTGGCAAAAAGGATTGGCTATAGGAACTTGCTTATTTCTAAGTATCCCAAAGTATTGTTTCGTATTTCCATTTATTGGATACGTGATAAGCAAAAGTCTACAGGAATTAATAAAAAATAACTGGGGGCTATCTACATTGGGAAAAACTGTCGCATTGCATCGTACTTTATCCTTATAATATTAATTTTTGATTAACTTATTTTATTAGTTTGCTTGAAAGCACATAAAGGAGGGAATAATAAATTTTTTACAGAAAAATATTGGGTATCATCATAAATATTTCATTTCACTGGAGATAAAGATATTTTAACAGAAAATCGGGAACTCAATAATGATAATAATAATATTCGTGTATCCTGGCTGGCTCAGGGAACTCAATAACAAGCAAATTGAAGATTTCAGCCATTTTCACTGATCTAACTTTCTTTAATAACATTCGAAATAGTTCAGAATTCAGCCAGCAGATGGCAGTAGCAATAGGGTGACTTGCTTCGACTTCCATTGGACACGCCTCCAAGCTCCACCTACGATCAAAATGGCTGAAAACATCGGTTAGAAGAGTTTCCAAATTCAACCAGTAGATGGCAGCAGTTGACGGGCGGTGTTTCAGTTTCAACTTGGACACGCCTTCATGCCCCGCCTGCTCTTTTCTTATTGGTTGACAGTGTTTTGTAAGCTCTGTCTTAGAAAATGGCTGCTAGCAAGAAAATGATGGATGGTGTATCATACACTGAAAATTACTATTGATTGATTTATTGATTTACTATTGACGATCGTGTGCTGATATGATATTAATTTATGTATTCAGGCTGGTTAGATTCTATCAAGTTTGTATTTGAAGAATAGATTGTAGAATTTAGACTCAGTTTTAGGTACTTTTATCGTATAACTTAGGTCAGTACTAGACTTAAATAGTTTTATGCTGTATGAAATGAGATGAAAATATGATTTCGCACTCCCATCTTAGACAGATCGGTACTAGACTTCAATAGTATTATGCTGTATGAAATGGGATGAAAATATGATTTTGCACTCCCATCTTATACTCATTAATTCTATATTTTTACGATGAATATAATGAAATAGAACTCTATTCATGATATAGTACCGACCTATTGCCAGAAAAAAGTGTGAATTTTTATTTTTATGATGATATATTTATTCACATCGATTTAATATGAAAACCCGTATACTATAAGAAATAAGAAACGTGTAGAACCACAGAATACAACTCTGGCACTATACTACTTTATAGTAATAAATTAAAGTACCCTTTAAATTATTGATTTATTATACATCAGTAGCCTCAATAACAATGTGCCAAAATTATTGAATGGTAGTCAATTTAATTATAATATATCCAAAACTAGGGATACTACTGTGTTTATGAAAATATAGCACAAAATCAAAAAATCACAAAATGTGGATAGGATAGCTCCACTATAAAATACTGTCGAATAGATTAATACTCCACACTGCCAAATATTGCACCAAATACCTATACAACTACATACAATACAGATATACAGATTGGGCCAGAGTTAATTGCAGAATGCGGCCATTATTCGCGCGTCTTTTGTCGTTAGCCGGCCGCGTTTAGGAAAAACGCGCACAATAGCCTCAGCCCCAAATATAGTCTGTCCAAGCAAAGTAGTCATTCTTGCAAGATGGGAAAATAACTCCAGCTCGGTCAATGTTGATTCAAAAACTATAAATTTGGTCTCAAATTTTAGATCACAATTTGTTCTACAATTTGAGACCAAATTTATAATATTTGATTCAATGATGACCGAACTGGAGTCATTTCACCATCTTGCCAGAATGTCTTCTTTGCTTGAACAGACTATAATGGGCCCCTGTTTGCTCAACTTGCCATCCCATTTAACAAGACTTTTCCCACCCATTTCCCGAGCGCCGTTGAATAAAGAAAAACACTTTTCTTCTTTTCCGCTCACCCCATACCTCGACAACATATCGTTTAATTTCTATTATTCAACTGTAACCATCATTGTTATTATTAATTTTTTTCCTTTATCTTACCTCCTTCTATTCCATTTCTCCTTCTCCTAGCTTTCCTTCTATCCTATCCTCCACATCTTTTCCTTCATATTCCTACTTGCTGTCCTCTCTCCCCATCACTAACTCTCCAATTCTCTTCTTCCATCCTCTTCCTTTTTTTCCTCCTCCCCTTCTTTTTCTCCTCTCCTTCTTTTCCTCCTCTCCTTCTTTTCCACCACTCCTTCTATTCTAATTCTCCGCATCTTTCCGCTTTCTCTCTCCACTTACTTCCTCATGATAACCTCTTTTATATTACCACTTCCTTCTCCACCTCCCTCACCTGTTATCCCACTTTCTTCCTTCTCCTCCACATCTTTCCCATTCCTCTTCATCCATTCCTACTCCACCACCTTCTCCTCCTCTTGTTCCCAAATTCCTCCACATTCTCCCTCTTCGTACCTCTTCTCCCCCATCTCCTACGATCCGTCGACTAGGAAAATCAGGGTGATCTTGGCTGGCTTTCCGGCTGGCTGGTTGGCGGCAGAAAAACAACTTCTGGCACCTTCCGACCGCACAACTTAGATAAACAAGCCGTGATGTTCTCAGCACCTACTTTCACAACATCAGCCTATCGATTCCTGTTTGCCTTCATTGTATCACTTTGTACCTCTATCATCCACTATTCATCATTATATGTATTCTGTTATTCACTTCTATTATTTTGTATTTATTTATCTTCTCTGCTGCTCCACTTTTTCCTAGAATCTCAATATTCCTTGCAATTGACAATACTCTTGCAAAATGTTAGTTGTTAATTCCTTGTTCCAAGAGGAAATCAATTACAATATGATAATAAGAGTCTTCACCTTGAAATAAAAAGCTACCAATGCTGAGAAATGGCAATGATATTTCAAATCAAATCAAATTTATTGCCATAAGTACAATTTCGTCGAGCAAAAATTCCTTAGCTTAGTAAATTGTTTATATAAGAGTAAGAATACAAATTTTTACAACTCAATACTTGCCATGGCACCACCAGCAAAAGTAAAACTTGCTCGCTGGTGGGAGTCTTTATTCTAAACCTAATAATATAGGTAATATACTCATTTAGTTGATCTAATGTAAACAAGATAAAAATAAATGAATTTAACACTATAAGAACAAACACTGGAGTAAAGAAAAATAATAATAAATTACTAAAATAAAAAATGAAAAGGTCAAGAATGAGAATGAATGTCAATGAATAATTCAAGCTCGAAACTCGGGAGAAAACTGAATAAATTTCAGTAAAATATAATAAATTTCCTTCCTCTCTCAAAACTATTTCAATCTATATTTTAATATATTATTTATTATATTTATTTATATTTTTGCACAGATATTTAGAGATACATTCACTTCAAAGAACAACACAATTCTCTTCTTGCTACACATTTTCTCATTTGATAATTTGATAAGAACATCATGATTCTCAAACAAACATCATCCAATTCGAAGATTTCATTTGACTTCAAATATTACAAGTACAGACTCGCAAATAATATTCTATCTTTAACCAAACACACAAGCAAGCAACAAGAAATTCTCTCTAGTTTCAACACTTATTTCATTCGACAAAATAATATTCTAATCTTAACCTAACAACGCTAGCAAGACGGAACCAATCTGCTCTAGTTCTTTGATCTACTAAAACATCTTGCATCGAACAATGTGTCGTTGAGTGATAGATCGCTTGAATTATTACACAGTTAGGAAATGCTCTGAAAGCTGTACCAGCATAGGATAATGGGGCAGTATAAACTGCTATTTCCTTCAGCTAACAACACTTGCTGGGAAGACACTCCGTTACCATGTTAAATGTATTGTGACAGCGTGTCTTTTCAAATTGCACGAGTACTATAGTCTCTCCAAGCAGAGAAGACATTCTGGCAAGATTGGAAAATGACTCCAGCTCGGCCAATACTGGTTCAAAAATTACAATTTTGTTCTCAAATTGTAGAACAGAATGTTTCCTACAATTTGAGATCAAATTTATAATTTTTGAACAAATATTGATAGATCTGGAGTCATTTTTCTATCTTGTCAGAATGTCTTCTCCGCTTGGACAGACTATACCCCTTCGTACTATTCACTACCGGCTGGCGAGTGAGTTCAGTTTCCAAGTTTTAGTGCTTTTCGAAGAGAACGATTGCCTTTTTTATAGCCGCGTCTTCCTCTAATTCATGACCAGGCCAGCCTTGGCCTGTAATTTCTGCTTGAATGGTCGGTCATTTCTCATTGAAACATTGCGACCGATTGGATGGTAATTGATTTACTGTTGTTTTCTCAAGCCAAGTATCGGATCAGGGTGGGGCTTTCTCTTATTCTTGCATCTCTTCTCTTTACTCCTGCATGTCTTTCTCTTAGTTCAGTTAACTTACTCTTGTATGCATTTCTCTTACTCTTGTTTCTGTTCCTCTCACTTATACTTGTCTCTCTTTTACTCCTGAATCTCTCTCTCTCTTACTATTGCATCTTTCTCTTTCTACTCCTGCATGTATTTTTCTTACTCTCGCATGTCTTTCCTTGCATGCTCTTGAACATCTCACTCTTACTCCTGCCTTTTATCTCTTACTCTTGCATGTCTTTCTCTGACTCCTGCATGTCTTTCTCATACTCATGTAAGTATTTCTCTTACTCTTGAACGTCTTCTCTTACTCCTGCATGTCTATCTATATTGTACGTTTTTCTCTTACTCCTGCATGTCTTTTTCTTCTTCTAGCATCTCTTTCCTCCATGTATTTCTCTTACTCTTGCATTCCTTTTTCTTATACCTGTATGTCTTTATCTTACTCTTGCATGTCTTTCTCTTACATTTGCATATCTTTCTCCCACTCCTGCATGTCTTTCATTCACTCTTGCACGTCTTTCTCTTACTTTTGCAAATTTTTCTCCAGGCTTCCCCAGCATGACTTTCTCTTACTTTTTCCTAATTATGTTTATTTTACTTCTGATTTTTTCCCTTACTCTCGCATTTCTTTCTATAAAATAGATAGAATTTGTCCTATTCCTAATCCACTTCCTTCCATTCCACTCTTCTCACTAGATATCTCTTTTTCTACTTCATCTTCCTCTTTCCCCATTCACCTCTCTCCCGATCACCCTCATATCCTTGCTTCCCTTCTCTATCTCCTTCTCTCCCCACTTCCTCCTCTGTACCTTGAACTCTTTCTTCCCATCATTCCTTTTCTTGCTTACAAGCGAATAATTAATGGCCCATTCCAACAGCTGATAATAATATATGCAGAACCACCACAATGGATAGAACAGAATTATTGTTTTCTTGAATAGTTACGATTTGTGAATCGTTATGGGAGAGGAATTGAATAGAGCAGTAATAATTCAAAGCTCAAATAGGATTATGAAATATTATGTTCCTGTGGAATTGAATGGAAAGGAATTTGAACGTACTTAGGTACAGGCGATATTACTGGTCGAATCGAACTTTCGCTGCAGGTTTTGCTTAGGAAATTTTGATAGTGCTAGAATGCTAGAGTTTTAAAAAATTTGATAAGATATAACCAGGTGTATAGATTGTTTGTTTTGGTTTATTTTCGGTATGGTATTGTATCATTGATTGATTCAGTTTAGTTATTCCACTATTATTTGCGATTATCGTAATATTATTGTATTGGACAACATTGTTTTTCGATAAAACGCATTTCAACTTTTGAGAGATACATTTCCTCGAGACTAACTGTAATTTGATTATAAGCCATAAGAAAACAATAATTTCAAGATGGAAATGGCCAACCCCTCTCTCACAATTAGCACTGACTTGGAGATACCATATACAGGGTGTTTCAGGAGGAATGTGCAATACTTCTCAGGCTGATTCCTTACACCAAGTAGACAAAAAAGTTCCATGGGTCCAACTCCCAAAAACGCTTTGTTACCGAGATAACAATGGCGGATTAAATTAAGATTTTTCTAATTTTTTAGAGGCTGTAATGGGGTTTTAAAATAATCTATTCCTATGTAAAATTAGCTGGGGAATTCAATGAAACTAATTCCAAGTCTGTAACTACAATGGTTATTGAGATAATTGGAAAAAATATGCTACAAAATGCCATTTTTTAACAATAAGGGTTATAACTGGATAAGGAATCATAAAATTGTATTTTTTATTAATGAGAGTTGAAGAGGGTCGAATTCTAAAGAAAAAGTTGAATGGCGGCGATTGTGTAAATCTTACCGAAATCTCAGAAATGGCGATCAAAAATCGCAAAATTGACAAAACTTAGCAAAAGTGATAAATTTGTGTTTAGTAGCGATTTTCCGCCATTGTTATATCGGTAACAAAGCGTTTTTGGGGGTTGGTCCCATGGAACTTTTTCGTCTACTTGGTGCAAGGAATCAGGCTGAGAAGTATTGCACATTCCTCGTGAAACACCCTGTATAGTTTTCGCACATTACCAGTCGAATTTAGCTGAAGAAACAAAATGGATCAAGTCGACTTGAACAAGTCACTTATGACTAGAATCAGTTGTTATAAGACCGTATAAAACTCTCTCCATTAATTATCCCTGTACTAGTAACAGGATTGGTATTTATTCTTCTATTCATATCATCCTTGAATTTCCATACATTTATACATCAATTTTATTTTTATAATCTGGCATTGCGATTGCTAGTCGACTAGCAAAGTCCACTTTTTAAATTAAGAATAATTTGATAGTAAGAATGTTTAAAATAATTATAACTGAATAGGCCTACATCCTATAAGATTATTATTTATTTATTAATCTATTGACAAAAACACATTGGCAAGAAAGAACAGGCATAGGTATTTCATACACAATTTTCATTTAAATATAGTCCAAAAGTTTAGGTTATAAGGTAAATTTCTTTTTCAGCCGAAGGTTTCTCACTCGAAGAAAAAGTTCTCGTTTTTTTAAAGATAAAATAAATCCTTAAATAAGTTACTGAAATCTATTTGGGGAGTGGTAATTTGATTGAAACAAGTGAACACAACAGTGTTGATCAGGTCTACTTTTCATTTTTCAATTCAAGGAAGTTCATCCTCCTTGGTTCTATCACATCCTTCATAAATGTCAAATAAGTAGCTTCTAACTTGAGACCTTTAGAGAACACTCATCCAGGTCATCATCTGTTGAACAGCATCTAAGCAAAGAAGACATTCAGGCAAGATGGGAAAATGACTCCAGATCGGTCAATATTGATTAAAAAATTAAATTTGGCCTCAAATTGTAGGAAACTTTCTGTTCTACAATTCGAGAACAAAATTGTTATACTTGAACCAATATTGGCCGAGCTGGAGTCATTTTCCAATCTTGCCAGAATGTCTTCTTTGCTTGGACAGACTGTAGATAGGTTAGCTACTTGCGAGCTGCTTTGTTAGGCGCGGTTACTATTGTGGCAATGGCAATGCCACATCATAGAACTAATAAACAATGGAATTGTCGTATAACTATCGGGCACTGAGGCGAGGACTCAGTTTGGCTTCGGCTTTGGAAACTTGACAAATGGGATGACGGAGTTGAATCTAGTCTGTTGAATGTAGACTGTGCACTCAATTACTGTGTTCCGTAGGCCTTTCCCAGCCTCCCATAGGTATAGGTTAGAGATAGATATAGATATAGAGATAGGTATAGATATAGAGATATAGTTATATAAGTATGAATATTGATATATATTTACATAGGTATAGATAGACATAGAGATAGATATAGAGTTCTCAGACTTTTATGACGAGGAGGTAGATATGGGGGTGGATGTATGAGGTATAGGTATAGATAGATAGAGCACTGAGTCTCCTGTGCTGTGGGGATAGATAGATATATGATGTAGCTTTCCATTTAGATAGGTGTGGATTGAGAACTGCGTTTCTTATGTTGGATGTGGGGATATGGAAATTGAATTTCTCCAACTTTTTTACAATACAAATTTGATCAGACGTTTTCCAGTACACTTCTAGCCGATCTCACAGCACACCGGTTGCGAATCACTGGATTAGAATAAAGATAATAGTAGAGATTTTCATTGAAAATTTTGTTCAATTTTCGAAAAATATAGTATTGTAGGAATGTATTAAAATGAACAATATTATGGCGGCCCTCACTAGAAAGGGGGGGAGAGAAGCAACTTTATTATATTTTGCGGGAACGGGATATTTTGCTGGCTCTCTAAAAAACAATCCTGGCTGCGTCCTTCCAATAATGGTATTCTTATTTTCATGTAAGTAACGGAATGAAAATTTCCCATTCACCTTCAAAGTATATTTTTCAAAATATTTAGAAAAAGCATGTTAATACGTAATTTAATATGAATTGACTCTTACCCTCATTGCAGACAGATTTTTAAGTCCATGATAATGAAAATCATCATTTTTATTAGCACGAGTGCTTTAGGAGTTCAAAGTCGATTTCCAAAACTCAGGGGTGCAAAAAGTCTAAGTCCTTCATTATGGACTAATAAATGAATCGAATTCCTTTTTCTCTTTTACAAGCCAATTCTTTTCTGCTCCTCTTCTCTCTCTCTCTCTCTCTCTCTCTCTTTCCCTCACACACACAGACATTCACTCTCTCTTTATCTGACCATCTCACTCTCTCTCTTTCGCTCCTTCCTACACACTTTTTTCTCACAACGAATCTCAGTTCATGCTCACTTTCTGTCTCTGTTTCTGGAAATGAGTAACTTTTTAATAATATGCTTGATGAGTGAACTGGCAAGTAAATACAGAATTCTCTCGCTGTCAAATGCCGTCTGTTTCGTGCGTTATTAGGTTTCTGTTTTCCTCAGATCCTTTTCACGAGAAAAAATTGTAGAAAGGTCAACTTGGCTGTAACTGGTTGATTCATTTTGCAATAAAAATGTCGTCGTAAAATAGCTTCTGTCTCTTTTTCGTGGTAATGCAAGCACTGTCAAGCTTATTGAGTTTTCTTCGAATTAAAATTTTCTTTTTCGCATTTTTCAGTCTTTGGGAAGCACATTCTCTCCTTCTCCTTTGGCATGTTTCTTCTGCACATTTTGAACTTGTTCATGTGACTATTTTCTTAAAACATTTTTGTCAATCTGGGAGTACTGAAGAAAACGTTGAAAATTGGAATGGATAGAGAGGCAAGACACAAAAACTCTATGAAATTCTATAGCCTACTATGAGAATGAATAAATATTATGGAAATTACAGAGTTTGTAATTCTAAGATTAGATGATAAACGCTGCTTCGATATTGAGTTGATAATGTTCTAATTAATTATTATTGTTCCAAAGTTTCAATTTATGAGTCTCATTTCAAATTCGTTTATGTCGTGTTCATTGATTAGGCTTCAACCCGAATTATCAACAACAAAGAATACTATAAGCTGAAACTTTTCTTCCAAATCCCCTACAAATTATATTGTTCAATATTAATCAAACTCAAGTTATTCAAAGCATTTTATAATACTCAAGATATAGCGATTCAACCTCTCAAGATGGAAATTTCTTACTGTAACTGCTTTCCTATCATGTGAATAATGATCACTGCCGGCTCGTACCCACGAAACAGGTGAAGTGCCCATATAGTTTACTGTACAGCACTTCACCTGTTTCGTCGGCACGAGCCGCCAGTAATAAAGAATACTCGATAGAAGTTCAATCTCCTCAGAAGACTTTTCTATGGATTTCACTGTATTCGTGGGTCGTGCAATATTTTGTCTTGTTTCTCAACAGGGAAGAAAATTGTGAAGTCATCTATAACAAAAATATCACCGATACTAGAGAGCACTAACGCTTCCCTATCAACAAAACCCACTTTCCTATCAACAAATTGGAAACAACAAAATATCTAATACGTTTTCGAAAATTCGTTCATCCTTGGGTAACTTTGCCGGCCACAAATCAATCTTCCGCGCGATCGCATTTAGATGAAACATCGCGGAAAATTTCACCTAAACGGTGGAGGAAGATGGAGAAGTTTAGGAAAATGGAGAGGGAGAAAGAGGTAGATATATAGGGAAAGAAAGTTAGAGAGAAATAGGGGAGAGAGAGAGAGAGTGAGTGAGACGAAGAAAGAGAGGGGAAGAGAGGAAGGAAGGAAAAGTGAGGTAGAGAGAGATAAGGGATGCCAAGGAATGATAAGCGAAGCTGAGCAATAACAGTCATCTGAAGACTTAACTGCTTTGGCTTGGAAGAAGAAGTAGCGCCCGCGATACAAGGCAAAGTATTATAGTGGAAGTAGGACTATTAGGTAACGGGGAAAACAAATAAATCTCTGCGGGCCGCCGATGTAACAGCGTTTAAAGTCGAGATACCGAAGAATAAGTAAGTGAAGAAAAAACTGACGAGTGCTAGGGAAGTGTAACAGATAGGATGGTGTGGAAATTCGCTAGTCTAGCAAAAAAGAGATTCTCTCGAGATAGGAAAATGACTACAGCTCGGTCAATATTTTTCAAAAAACTATCAATTTGGTATCTTATTGTAGAAAACATTTCGCTCTACAATTTTAGACCAAATCACTAATTTTTAAACCAATATTGGCCGAGCTGGAGGCATTTCCCCATCTTGCCAGAATGTCTTCTTTGCTTGGACAGAATAAAGGAGTGAAACAATAACATGAGAGCTATCAATTTTGCAGCCAGAAAAACTATGGAAAAGGTCGGAGTTGTGGGGAGAATTGTAAATCATCTCTAGCCAACTCGCTCGCGGATTCTACAGTTTTTCTCCCACTACTCTCTTGATCACTCTCTCTTTATCTCACTGTATCTCTACCTATTATCTTCCTCACTCACTCAAACCCTCTCTCTCTTTCCACTCTCACCTCAAAACTATCCTCATATTCACTCCCAAGAGGGTATTTCTACCTCTCTCTTCCTCTTTCTTAATCTCACTGTGTATATTTTTCTCACTCACTCAAACACACACACACACACTCTCTCTCACTTTCTTTCTCTCACTTTCTATCACTCTCACTCACTAACACTTCCACCTCAATACTATCTTCCTTCATATTCACTCCCAAGAGAGGATTCTTGTCACTTTCTCATTTCAAACAGTCTTTCTCTCACACCCACCCTATTTATCCCAGTTCATAAGTTGTGTTTCATTCCAAGTTCGTATATTATTCTTTTCTAAGCGCGTTGCTTGCTTCTCGAGAATTGAAAGTGATTAGGGGACGAGGGCTGTCTAATCCACTGTAGTAAGTCGAGAGCGTAAAGAATGAAGTATTGTTTGGTGTTTTTCAAGAGTAGTTTCAGAAAGGAAGGAAGAAATTTAGTGTTTTCAAAGTAGAAGTGGTGTTTCGGTCTCATAGAAGAATACAATGGGTGGAATAATTGGTATCAATCTCTGAGGATTTTGGAAGAAGGTATTTCTTCAAGAATGGAATTTTTTCACAGAGGTTGATTTAAGGTTGAGTGTTAAGTTGAGTTGTAGCAGTGAATATAAATTACATCTCTCCATATTCTTTGGTTATAGTCTAAAAGATAAAATATTCTTTCAGAAAAAATTAATATATCTTCAAGTGAAACTCAAGTTTTAGCTTACAAATAGGCAATTGGTGTCATAATTACTATTATTTCCTGGTGACCTTACGAAGATATCATATAATAAGAGACATTTCACATATTATAGTCGATTTTTAGGAATACATAGGTATTTTCGAGTAGAGGGTAGTATTTTCAATTAAAAAATTTAGCGTTGAGAGTGACGTTCTTGGAAACTGTAAAAAATTATTATAGTTTTAAAAATTATTATGGGTTTTGACGTTTTATTCTTTGAAACTTTTGAAAACTTGAATGATCATAATCCAAGGTGGAATCTATGGCCCTAACCTCACCTTACCAGGTAAAAGTGAAGGCAGCTATTCTAATCTATGGAAAGAATTCCGCAAATGGCAAGATAATAGACATTACCCAGAATATTGGAAAATCCGGAACTTGAGCATTCTTATTGAATAAGAGAATGAAATCAGTAGTTTGACAACTTCTTGTCTTTACATTTAACATGGATAACTACCACAATATCACCTTCACAACTACTCAAAAATGAAAATAGCATTCTATTCAATAAAATAGTTTCATATTTGAATAATTTTAATATTTTTATCAAAATAATAGAATAGATATGTCTGGTCCGGCTAGGTACTTTGAATGAAATAAAGATGATCATCCCTTATCAACTCTGGATCAGTTCTGGCCATGGACTCAATTGTGAGAAACAATTTTTGAGAAAAAATGGTTTAAACAAGTAGGAACTTAATGAAGTTTGAAGTGAGGTTTTCAATCAGATCATCATTGATTTTCTTTCTAGGTTGAACAAGTTCGATGAAGTCGTTTTGAAGCAAAATACCCTATCGTTGAAAAGGAGAAAACTTCATAAAGTATGTACTAAAATAGAAACTAGATCTCTCTTCAAACTATCTTTCAACAATTTTCAATCACTTGGTATTGCTATTACAAGTATTTTCTTACTGCAAGTATAAGTAGTATTTTCCATGATCGAGATAAGTTCTGCGACTTGAAATTACATACAACACTAGGAAACATGTAACATGAAGGTGGGAGTTACTCTTAAATCTTGAAAGCTTTACCTGCTGGTTAAGTCGGCAAAAAGAGCAGACACTGTGCCTGAAGCTCAGAATGAATTTTTTATCTTGTCCCATAAAACTGGAAGTAATCTCCTTCAGTCAACACGCCAGTTAGCGAAAGCATAAGCATTAAATTCCAGCCTATGTTATGTGCTGAAGACATGCAGTGAGAAATAAATTTAGTGAGAAGATTGTTGGGACTCTATACGATACTATAATATAGCCTTCTATATAGAAACTGATTATACAGTCTCTATAGCCTACTATTTTGCATACTCTAAAGACGTAAGGATATAGAGTATTAAGTATAAAAATATACATAAGGTACGTTCACATTAATTCGCATTCGTGAAGCCCTATTTGAAGTACCTTATTTCTTATCTAATCCATTCATTAAAACAATATCAAAGTTGGAAGATGGAACTCTCTTCTTCATATTTAATAAAATTTTTATTATTTGATTATATTTATAGCTCAATCATTTTAAAAATAAATTTTGATAAATCAATATTGAAAATTACTTCTATCATTATTGAATTAAACCACATGAAGCTACTAGGAAACCCTATTTTATTTATTAGTCATCACTTGATTATAACTTCTTATGCACATATGAAATTGGATAATCGAATTGAAAGGTGTAGTATATGAAGGTAATACAGGAAGGAAGTAAAGGAATATTTTTATTCGATTGTTTGATTTCATACGTGCATTTTTTTGGATGTATCAAGTATCTCTCGAATCTGTACGAATCTATACAGTATCTTTCGTAATTGAACGTAAGTGTTTTTCAGAACTTTTGTATGTATCACCAGTACAGCATCGCTTCACATAATTCAATTCAATTTCAAGAGCAATAAAGATAAAAAATTTTCCTAAAAATAGAAAAAAATTTGATTTAACAATGTCTTGTTAAGAATGAGAGTAATATACAAATCAACTTAATCATTGCTTGAGATTATCAAATTCTATTGCAGTATAAGAGCAATACAGATAGAAATTTTTTCCTGAATAAGAGAGAAAAAATTTGGAATTAAGAATGTCTTGTATAGAACGATGGCAATATTTAAATCAACCAAGTCAACTAAATCACTATTGAGATTAAATTTCAATAAACGAGCAATAAAGATAGAAATTTACCTGAAAAATAGAGAACAAATTGAAGTCAACAATGTCTTGTACAGAATTAAAGTAATATTTAAATCAAACTAATAAACTTAATAAGATAATCAAGCTTGAGATAATCAAATTCCATAATAATAGCAATAAACATAGAAAATATCTCTGAATTATAGTAAACGAATTGAAATCAACAATGTATTGCACAAAATGAAAGTAATAACCAAATCAACTCAATCACTGCTCAAGATGATCAAATTTCATTAAACAAGCAATAAAGATAGAAACCAGCATAGACGCGTCTGAATGATACAAAACAAAATGAATCCAACAATGTTAATAAAAGTAATATTGAAGTCGCATGTATCAATTGAGCAACACCTATTCCCAGCAGTCAACGGCAGACACCTTGGAACATGCAAAGAACCGCAAAAAGTGAAAGAGAATGATCGTAATAGAAGTTAGTGCATGTATTGTGAAGAATGATGGGCGGCCGGGGAATTGAAAGTGGAACGATGAGCACTGAAAGAGGAACGACCGATGGATTGAACAGGGAACGATGAACAGTTTGAGGCTATCAATTTCGGAATGGCAAGAAGTCTGACAGGAATTGATCCTGTGGGGAGCTGCCAATAGCAACGTTTATGTTCTTAGAAAAAATTTGAATGATTACTCGAGACTGCAACTTGGTAGGGTTGTTTGCATCTGGGGTGATGGTTTCTGTTTTATTGTTGCAAGAAGAAGAAGAAGGAGAAGAAGAAGAAGAAGAAGAAGAAGAAGAAGAAGAAGAAGAAGAAGAAGAAGAAGAAGAAGAAGAAGAAGAAGAAGAAGAAGAAGAAGAAGAAGAAGAAGAAGAAGAAGAAGAAGAAGAAGAAGAAGAAGAAGAAGAAGAAGAAGAAGAAGAAGAAGAAGAAGAAGAAGAAGAAGAAGAAGAAGAGAAGAAGAAAAAAGAAGAAGAAGAAGAAGAAGAAGAAGAAAAAGAAGAAGAAGAAGAAGAAGAAGAAGAAGAAGAAGAAGAAGAAGAAGAAGAAGAAGAAAAAAGGTGAAGTGCCCGTATCTTTTAATGTACAGCACTTCACCTGTTTTGTGGGCACGAGCCGCCAGTGCAGTAGTGTGAGGAGGAACTTTGAGTAAGTGAGGCTTAATCTGGTCGAGAAAATAAGACACTCCAGCTTTACTCCAGCTCGGTCAATACTAGTTCAGATTTCAGAAATCATAGATTTGATTTAAAATTGTCGGAAACATTCTAATCTACAATTTGATACCAAATCTATAATTTTTTCAACAATTATTGACAGAGAAGGAGTTATTTCCCATCTTGCCAGAATGTCTTCTTTGCTTGGACAAACTATAATAGGAGAGACTGGTATGAGGTGAATTGAATGTATCACAGACTAGTTAGTGTGCATGTGAGAGATGCATCTTGAAATGAAACCTCTCAACCAGCGCACATAACCTAGTTTTCTTAACGAACTTGATTCAAACTCCCTCTTCATACCTGTGGAGTAATTGAAATGCATCTCGGCAACACACAGTGCAAATTCGTCTAATCACAATTTGATTACACCAATTTGAGACGTTGCAACGCGTCGTAAATCAAACTAGCAGAACAACTTATCACACAAATCAAATCTTTGAAATAGTGAGCAAATTTGTAATTAGTTGAAATGCAAGAGTATTGCATTCAACAGTATTTGGGAAATAAGAGCAACAGACCATGAAACTCATTCTAGAACACAAGACAAAATTCAAAGCACTGGCGGCTCGTGCCCACGAAACAGGTGAAGTGCTGTACAGTAATAGATACGGGCACTTCACCTGTTTCGTGGGTACGAGCCGCCATTGATTCAAAGTACTCGTACTTCTCATAGATATCAATTTGCAATTAAATGAAGCTTCAATTACATGAACTAAATTTACAAATCAACAAATACATCTTCCAAATTACAAAAGCAATACAATTTTTATCTGTATCAAATAAAACGAGCTACAATAGCTGGATAACGTAAAAGAATAATTTCAATAAATTAATCCATAGATTAAAAAACTGTTTCCAGTTATACGAAGGTTCTGAGAAGAAGCTTTATACAAATGTTATACAGATAGGTTATACTTCCGTTACACAAAGCCTCATCATAGAACCTAAAGTTATACAAATGAAACAAAACACTCGATTTATTCAATTTAGCAGTAAAAATCTATAATTTTGAATTTTGATACTTCAATGTTTTAATGACGAGGAAGATAAGAGAATCTTCCTATGTGAAATAGATTCGACTTAATCGTAGAAAAAAGAAGATAAAATAAATTTTAATCTAGCATTACTCACAAAACAATGAGATCTAGTAAAACATAATTACTATTAAATAGACGTTGTCAAACCAAGTATTGAAAGTTTGCATCACAAGTTTATTGATTTAATCTGATATTCGAATACTGATTTTCTTAGTTTATCAAAAACTGAATTGAGCTTACCAGTTTCTTGTTGATAATGGTGTAACAAGAGAAACCGGTATTTCGATTTTTCAATAAATCGTTTGATTGATTACGCATACTTTAATATGGATAACTTCCACAATCTCACCTTCACAACATTACTCACAAAAAGTGGAACATTTAGTACTAGGATACTGATTAAAACATTGAATAATTACAATCAAAGTATTTGATATACGAGTATGATTTCGATGAAATTAAACCCTACAAAATGAAGAAATACTATTCCTATTTTTTCATTAACTCATCTAATTAATTAAAATATAGCCATGAACTGATTGCACTCCAAGTACAAGTACAACTTACAAGTACAAGTTAAAGTATAAGAAATCAAGTTGAGTATGAGAAATTTGGAGTAAAAACTTTGAAAAATGCCATCAACACAAAAACCCAATAAAGAGACGGTACCCACACACTATTCATTCATCATATTTAATGAAACAATATTAAACTCGAGCTTTCATTACAACGGAAAATAATCGTCCATTCCACTTCTTGAGAGCAACAATGAAAAGTCTTCAGACGGCAGCTGGCATTATTATAATTGAATTTCTAATGAGTTGTAATTCTATTTTACGAATGAAAATACCGTACCTTATGAGTTGTAATATTCTATTTTGCGGGTTCAGTCAGAAAACTAAGTGTATTGTTCAAGAAAATAATCATACTTCGGTTATTATTATTGTTTCATTCTTCTTTTAATTCATTTTCAGCTTCTTGTTGCCTGCCAAAGTTGCCTCTTTCTTTGCAAGTTGCAAAAAGTGATTTATCTGTTTTCTCTCAGCGAACTTTTGCAAGCAAACTGCCGCCTCGACTCCACTGTTGTCTGTTTTGTATCAATAGCAGCATTTCCCTTTCCTTTTGCGCACCCAAAAATCGCTTCTTTCACCAACTCTGCTTCTGCTCTGCTCTGCTCAGCTCGTTTGCCCAAACCTCAAACTAAAGCAATACTTCTTTTCCGGCTATTCTTATTTTTCTACACATCTCATTCTCCTTCTCCTCCTTCTCCTCCTCCTACTCCCACAACTTATTCTTCTCCTTTCCGTCACCTCCTTCACCTTCAACTTATCTTCCTTGGGTTCCTCTCCTTGTTTCTTCTTGTTCTTGTTTTTCTTCTTATTCTTCTTACTCTTCTACTCTTTTTATTTCTATTGTTCACCTACATCACCATAATTAATTTAACTATACCTAAGTTTCTTCATCTCCTTCTTTATCAACCCCTTCTTCTTCTCTTGCTTCTTCTTTTTCCTCTCCTTCCTCCTGTTCTTCTTCATCTCCTTCCTTTTAAACCTCTCCTCCTCCTACTCACTATTCTTCTTCTTTCTTCCCCCCTCCTCCTCCTCTTCCTCCTCGCTCTTCTTCTTCTTCTTCTTCTTCTTGAATTTTCCATACCTTACCTTTCCTAATTTTCTACTTCTTCGTCCTGTCCTCCTTCCATTTTCTACTTCTCATTTTTCTTCTTCATACTGCCCACTCTCCTCTTCTTCTCCTCATTTCTCCCTCCTTCTCCTCATTTTTTCGCGTTTTCCTCATTTTTTTATTTTCTCTTCTGCCTCCTCCTCCTCTTCTTCTCTTCGTTTCCCCTATTCTTCTTCTTTCTCCTCATTCCACTTTTTTCTTCTCCTTCACCCATATCTATATTTTCTTTTTTCCCTTCTCCTTCTTTCTTTTTCTTTTTTTTATCTTCTTCTTCTCCGTCTCGATTTCTTCTCCTTCTCACTCTTCTTCATCTTGAACTTCTTATTTCTCTTCTTCTCCTCATTTTTCTTCCTCTTCTTTATGTTTCCCTCGCTCTTCTGCCTCCTCCCTCCTTCTTTCCCACTCCCCTCCCTCCCCCTCCTGTTCTTCTTTCTCATCCTCCTCTCCTTTTCCTCCTCCTTCTATTCTTACTCCTCTTCTCCATTCTCCTAGTCCTCTTCACCTTGTTCCTCTTTTTCTCCTTATTCTTTCTTGTTTCCCACTCCTTTTCCTTCTGTACAATCACGCATCCTATATTTACGATTTCTTCTTCTCTCTCTTCCCTCTCCTCCTTCCTATCTTCTACCTACTTCTCCTTCTCCGTCTCCTTTTCCTTCTTTCCCTACTCCTACTCCTCCCCCACATTCACGCATCTTACCACCACTGTGCCTATCACTTTCCTTGAGTCAGCACCAGTGAATGACAGTAAGTAAGTGTCATTCAGTGCAGGTGAAATAACAGCGGCGGAAAAACTTTGCAAGAGGCACATTTGTCTCTCAGTGAAAGAAAGAAAGTCTCTACCTATACCCAGTTCGATCTCGAGAATCGGTGGTGGGAATCAGGAAACCAGATGCAAGATAAATGTGTAATACTTTTTCAGGTTTTTGACTTTCATATTGACGGCCCACGTTGAAGTGAAGTTTACGTTAGAATGTATTTGAACTTATTTGAAAGTTCAAAACCAGAATCTTATCAATCTAAATCAGTCTTGGAAAGTGATTAGTTCAAAAAAATAATGAATTTTATGTAAATTACAGCTTGAGAGCTTGGAAAGAAGAGCTAGAAAGGAAAAAATTGTAGAGATCTACTTGTCATTTATAGCCTCGTGTAAAACACCCTTGTTATCGTGTTAATTATCATGAAAATAGGAATATCACCTTCCAGCAACAAATTGCTATTGATTTAACCTGATTTTCCACCAGAAAGCAATAAAACAGTATAATAAGAAGACTGGAAAACATCTTTCAGTTTCTAGTGTGATTTTAGAAATATTCCAGTGATATGTACATACAAGAATATGTATGAAGCATAATGAATATTATAGGATATGAATAAAAATATTCCAAATTTGTAGAATGTCAGCTTCAAAATCCTTTCTTGGAACGGATTTATTCAATTTGAGCATTCTATGACGCCCTCGATTAAAACTTCAAATAGAGCATTATATTATTATTCCATCATTACCTAATATTAGAACCAGAACTAACTGATCTTCAATTGAAGGAAATAATAGTTTATTCTACAAGAATGAAATATCTTTGACTATCTTGCTATCGGCCGTGAATTCTGGGCGTGTTCGGAAGGAGTTACCGTTCCACGATTGGCGGAGAGCTTCTTGTACGTGATTGGTCGAAATCGGTAGTTGGATCCACGAAATGGCGGATGCAGTGGAACAAAATGGTGGATGATGTAAATACTGGAATAGCATCGGTACATTATTCCTTCAAGTAACTCACTACCCACAATTTGAAAATCTCCTCAATAGATTTCAATTTTATTTAGAACATTAAAACATCGTTTTACAAATAATTGTTTTCAAAATTCATTACACAATCCTAATCAAATCAAAATATGAATCCAATTCAAATTTTTCTGACAGAACCTCATCAATGGATTTGAAAATAAATGTGAATTCCAATTAAAGCATTAGAAAATCGTTAGTTGGGTACACTAAGGTGGATGCATTAGAAAAAATGGTGGATGATACATCACTGCTCGAATATACCTCAGAATACTAATCCTTCATGTAACTTACTTTTTACAATAGTATTACAAATTATTGTACTCAATTTTTATCACAAAACTCAAACTAATTTGAAATAACCTATACTGTATTCTGTATATCTAACTCTATCGGCTCGTGCACACGAAACAGATGAAGTGCTATACAGTATAAGATATGGGCACTTCACCTGTTCCGTGGGTACGAGCCGCCAGTATGGGTGATCAGAAGCTAATCAAGGCGAGTGGAATCTACCATACAGTTAGATAGCTCCCTATCAAGATTACTTATTTCGTGGGTACGAGCCGCCAGTGGTCTCCAGTGATGTGCTTGTTAAAAACTTGAACAGAATTAATGTAGAATATAGACATTGTAATTCCACGTGTAGCTTTGCTTTGCTGTACAATATTCAAAATTAAAATTTGTCAGGCTTCTCAGCCTCTTGTTACACTGTGCATTATCTCCTTTTTGAAAACAAACCTCAGTTTCGCTGATTCATTAGCTGAACCAAACTCTGCAGCTTCTTGTTTACTAGTGTTTCACTTCTAATCTAAAACCAAAACAACAGTTGAACAGTTGAACTGAAGGTTGTTTTGGTCCTAGAAGTCTCTAGGAGTTTTGTTATTCGTATGTCTATTTTGGTTAAGCATGATGGAATCTTGCTTTAGCGGGGTTGACACGAGTCAAACACGGTTTTAATAAGGTTACGGCGCCTTGATGAAGTATAGTCTGTAAAGCAAAGAAGACATTCTAGCAAGGTGGAAAACGACTCCAGCTCGGCCAATATTAATTCAAAAATCATAAATTTAGTCTCAAATTGTAGAGAACATTCTGCTCTACAATTTAAAACCAAATTTATAATTTTTGAACCAATATTGACCGAACTAAAGTCATTCTCCCATCTTGCCAGAATGTCTTCTCTGCTTGTACAGACTATGCCAAAATGCAGATCAGAACGTTGACAACGTGTCTACTCTCATTTCAATTTGCGTAGACCCTTGACAGACACGCTTATGCCTGAGAATAGCAGTCTGAATGTTTTTGAAATGACATAACCTTGTTTACATGCTTACATTTATGGAACAAAACAACTTTGGGGGTTTCTTCATGTTGGGTCATGCTCATGTTTACAACCATAGACACTAGATAATAATCCATGTAGAGGATAGTGTTTGATACTACCAAAGAGAATAGAAAGATCTTACTTCCTACGTTTCTTTATTTCATTCTTTCTTTCTTTCTGTCTGCTCTCTCTCTCTCTCTTTGAATAAAGAGTATTCGAATTTTCCAATTACAAGCTTCTAATCAAGCCATTATTGATTATTTATGTTGATTTATTGCATAATAACTATAGTCTGAACAAGCAAAGAAGACCCTCTGGCAAGATGAGAAAATTACTCCAGCTCGATCAATATTGATTCAAAAATTATTGATTTGGTCTCAATCATAGAAACCATTCTGATCTACAATTTGAGACCAAATCATTATTTTTTGAACCAATATTGACTCAACTGGAGTCATTTTCTCATCTTGCCAGAGGGTCTTCTTTGCTTGGAAGAACGATATCATGGGAGGTTATTTTTTCAGCAGATATTATACAGGAATCTAATAATGTTTCCTTCATCTAAGGTCTACTTTTATCATTGTTTTTTTATTATTCATTATTTTCATTTTTTCAATATTACTGAATAATAATCACAGTATCCTTTTCAATTATTTCTATTAATGCATAATTGCATCGTAATGTGATTATTATTTGAAAAAAAAACAGGAATCTAATAGTTATGGTATTAATAGTTATATTAACCTATAAAAAATATGAACTTAGATTCAATCAATAACTTTTTTGCAGCTAACTAGTAGAGCTAATTATACATAAATCTAGTAGAGCAATTTCATTGTTCTTGAAACTTGATAGCTGATAAAGTCAGAAACATTGATTTATTAATACGTTATTCTCATAATTTACGTGACAACTGGTTTAAAACCGATAATAACTGATGTTAGAACTTTACAACATAACTGTCATTAGATACTAATAAACAACAATTTGAGGAACTTTTTTCTATTCCAACTCATTTTCCAATGAATAAGTGAGATTTGATCCAAGTGAATAAGTGAATACTAATCCAAGCCAAGCCTGTAACTACTGATGGTATTCCATCTAGAATTTCAGGAGTAATACGAACAACTACTAATACAGTGAAGTACTAAGAACTGTAATTTTTTAGAATATTTAATATTTAGTTCCATATTTGAATAATTCCTTCCATATTTCTCAATTTATCTATCATACTTGAATTTTCTCAATGTCTTGATCTATTCGTCAATTAATGTCAACATGTGAACATAACTGCAATCTACAAAATTTATAATCATAAACGTTCATTTCCTAGCATAAAAGCAAATGCCACGATGAAAAGGAATTCAATAATTGCAATATTCAAGCTAGTTTTTCAATAAAAATTCTATAAAACTCTCAAAGCTATTTTCCACACTCAGTTCTGTTGCCATGAAGTTATCATTGGATTAGTTGCAAGTACATGAAAAGAATACGTAATTCCTCAATAATTATCACTTCACGTGATCCACAAACACGATTAACGTGTTTCTCTTTGAATTATTTTAAGATTCTTTCTTCTGATATTTTTGCTTAAAATATTGTAAATTATATTACATAGTATCCTTATTCTTTCGTTATTATAGCTAGATCTACTTATTCCTATTTGATTAATAATAACTTATTTATCAATGATTATGAATAGAAAGGCTATTCCCAAACCTGTACTGTACAGATTACTTCAATAAGACTAATATATACTTGTATATCTTCTTACTTCTAAGATATAATGAGGCTCAAAACTAAATTTTAAAATCTCTTTACACCCCTGAGAGTACCATTATTCAACATTAACAAAACTGTAAATTTTAATTCTAATGCCATTAATTTGATACCTTTTCTGGCCATTCATATAATTTTGTTACAGTTATTATTCATGAAAAATATAATGTATCTCGGAGACACATGAGGGAGAACCTGTTGTTTCTATTCTTGTAATGAATAAATAAATTTCAGATCCCTCCCGTTACATCATCTTAATAAATTGAACTCTAACACGGGCCCATACTACTTATAGTATTATTCAAAACTTTATTTTTAACTACATAGCCTTTTTCCATACCTCTCATCTACTCCACAAACCATTGCTTTAATCCAAACTCGAATCCTAATATGTATTACAAGGTGTTTCTGATCAAAATTCTATTTCCATATGAAGCGGAAGTGAGGGCTTGACTGAATAGGATATTGGAGTTAATCACCGGAGTATTGACCAAATATCGCTTGCACTACATACACGCTGTACTACAGTCTGTCTGAGCAAAGAAGATATTCTGACAAGATGGAAAAATGACTCCACGTCGGTCAATATTAGTTCAAAAATTATAAATTTGGTCTCAAATTGAAGAAAACATTTTGATCTACAATTTGAGACCAAATATAAAATTTTCAAACCAATTTTGACCGACCTGGAGTAATTTTCCCATCTTGTCAGAATGTCTTCTTTGCTTGGACAAACTTTACTAATATTACTTGTCGTAACCCTATAATACACGTTGCATCTGGAATATTCTGATGAGTTACAGCACTTGAAATTTTGAGAGTACCCTATCAAAAGCTTGCAACAAAAATAGCCATGAGGTGGAATAAATAAAGTAACATAGATCGAACTGAATTAGATTTTTGTGATGAGACCCGTTTCACATTATCTCCAAATCAGCAAAAAATGTCTATGAAAAACATGGGTTGCAATCTGATGACGTGAAAATCTTATATGACAAGACATGTATTCGGTTAAATTCTAGACCCAGTGGATCAAATTTGATATCTGGAAATATTATTTTTGAGCGAAAATTTCTCGTTCGGAGAAATTATCAACAACCTTCTATTTCACTCAAAAGTTATTCAATGAAAAAAACACGAGTGGTCCTTAGAAAAATAGTGAGAATTTCATGAAAGAATTTCTGGTATGGAAATGTTGATTTTTCCGAAACTGCGATATGAATTTTTGAAAAGATTTTTACGCCGTTTCAAATCTATTGATGATGTAAAATTCTGATTGTGATAGTTTAATTTAATCTTTAATGCTTCACTTCTCTGCAAAATCCAACAAAATCCTAGAGAGCTAGCGAGTCACTAATGTTTTAAGAAATACAAACTGAAATCGTATAATAGTTCAGAAATAATAGTAGTTGAGAAATATAATTACAATAGTTAAAATTAATAATTATAATAAATTCTGTTAAAAAATATAATTATAGTAGTTGAAGGATAATCTTGGAAAACAGTTGAAAGAGATAATGGATAGAAATAATCTGTAAGAAATTCAAGGAGAAATCATTAAAGTGACACATAAAAATATAAAAACCCCGAAAAAATTGAATGAGTTAGTTGGTTGAAGATCAGGCTAATTATAGTTTTGAAAATTCAAGATGGGAGGAGCAATAAAAGAAAAAGGGTTGATTGTATTCATCTAAAAAAAGAGACAAACACAATCATAATGGAGATAGGGGAGGAGAAAACGTGCACGGACCCACCACAATCTAAATCCCAATTTTCAAGGGAAATATAGTCTAGAAAAGATTATGTTTCTTGAAATCTTCTGATCACAGATATTTTGATGCTAGAACAATTACCACACAACTTGAAGGAATTCATAATGAAGAAGGGATAAAGTACAGTAGTATAGTCGTGTAGTAAAAAAAAAGTTGAAAAAGTAGTTGAGTAACAAAAAAGGATAAGAGAGTGAACGAAAAATAAATAGCAGCTGATAAGTCAGAAGTTAGAAGAGAGAAGACCCTAATCCATCGAAGACCCAGTGATCGTGGGAAAATCTAGGTTAAGCCAGCACTGTTTTCGGGTAAAAGACTTGAAAATGAATGGAGGGGATAGCATGGATGGAAAACATGAATGCTGCCTGGTTGTAATTAAAGTGATTCCTGTAGGATTTTAGCCTTCTGGCCTTCTTCAGGGCAAAATAAACCAGGAAAGGGAAGCCGCAGCGAGGTATAGTTTGTCCAAGCAACGGAGACATTCTTGCAAGATGAAAAAACTACTACAGCTTGGTTAATACTGGTTCAATAATTATTAATTTGTTCACAAATTGTAGATCAGAATGTGTTCTACAATTTGAGACCAAATTTGTAATTATTGAACTGATATCGACCGAGCTGTAGTAATATTCCCATCTTGCCAGAATGTATTCTTCGCTTGGGAGGTCTACACACTTTGGCGATATCTCAATACCTCTTCTAACAAATTTACTCTCTTACTATCTCTGTTACTCTCTCTCTCTCTCTCCCCTTTATCTTCCAATCTCTTTCTCTCACTCCCTCTTCATCCACCTTTCAATACATCCCACTTCCTCTCAACCTCATCTCTTGTATTTCTCTCCTGTTAAATCTTCTCCAGTCTCAGTCGTCTTTTGAGACCCATTAACCTCTGATTGACGGTATTGCATCTTTTTCTACCTCAACTATTAACCCTACTTCCTCTTCTCTACTTGATTTTAACGATGGTTATCAATCCCACGCTCTCCTCTCTTGCTCTTTCTATCTTCTGTCTCCACTTACTTTCATTCTGATTTTATATCTTTTTCACAATTCATATTTCCTTTTTCTTCCATCACCAACATCTCTTCAATCTCCTCCATCTTATTATTCATCTCACTTTCTCATTATCTCACCATCCTTTCATATTTCTCTTTCTGGGTTTCTCTCATTCGCGCTATATTCTCTTTTATTTATATTTCCTCTATTCTATAACTCTTTTTTATGTTTATTTCTCAATTTCCTTCCTTTCCTGTAATTTCTTAACACATTTTCAACCATTTTATCATTTTTTGACTATTCCTTCCTGTTTTTTATCTATTATTTCCCTCTGTTACTCTGTTTCCTTGTGGTTAAGAGGTAGAATGGACATTACTGTCCAAACTTCACCACGTCATTAAAATAAAGAAGTCATTCTATTCTATTTTCTATTTCTCTTACCCCTCCTTCATATCACATACTTTCTTGTTTTAAAATCATTCTGACATCATCACATCCTCACTTTCTCTCCAAATTTTTAATTTTCTAATATTTTTCTCTTCCTATTATCCCTACCTTCATTCCTCCTACTTCTCTCACCTGGTCTTCTCTCTCTCACTCTCCATCAGTTATCTCTTTCTTTAGACTGAACTTTCTCATCTATTGTACTATATCTTTCTACTTCTCCCACCCTCTCACACTCACTATAAGTTTTCTCTTTCTCATACAAAACTTTCATATTTTTCTGTTTCTTATACCGATCCGTTTATTCTCACACTCTCACTATCGTGCCTTTCTCTTTCCCTCATCATCCCTTCTCTTCCTCACTCTCACTCCCTCCCTCACTCTCTCTCACTTCCTTACTATCTCTCTTTTCCTTATTCTCACTCTTGCTCTCCTCCTCACTCTCTCCTCCTCACTGTCACTATTCCTCCACCTCAGGCTACGTTTCTTATCATCTCCACTCGCCATTATTATAACGCTAGTAGCAGTCATTAAATTTAATAAAATTCAAATCCTTTAACATCCGTAGTCTGGCCCCAGAGCGCTTATAATAGTCTTGAAAGCAAGAAGAAAAAACAGAGAGCTCACTCTTTATCAATTGAAGTACCGCGGTTTCTCAGATGGTTCATTTTTCTATAGTTTGTCCAAGCGTAGAAGACATTCTGGCAAGATGGGAATATGACTCCAGCTCGTTAAATATTGTTTCAAAATTATACATTTGGTCTCAAATTTTAGATCAGAATGTTTCCTACAATTTACGACCAAATTTATACTTCTTGAACAAATATTGACTGATCTGGAGTCATTCTCCCATCTTGCCAAAATGTCTTCTTTGCTTGGACAGACTTTAACAAGGTGGAGAGATAGTCTCAAGCGAAAAATACGACCGAAAATTACGGCAGCCATTATCGGAATAACCGTTTATACCCTACTTGATGTAACTTTCAAATGGGAATACACTGTATTCCCTATCTCACACGTGTTAAGCTCAGTAGGAAGTTACATAAGATAAAGTTCAGATACCGCGAATCTGTATTCCCTGCTTTCTAGCAGATTAAAAAAGTCTGGCAAACGATAAACTCACTGCAACTGGATTTTATTTAGTTCGCTCGTTCATGGTTACTTGTAAATTACTGAGTACAGATTTTCCCGAAAATTTATTAGTACCGTATATAAATACTACATAGTAGATGCATTGAAAATATCAAGTTAATTCCATTTAGTTCACTCCTTCATTGTTACTTGTGAAATACACAGTACAGATTTATCCCCAAAATTTATTGGTACAGTACATACTACTTTGTATGTGCATTAAAAGTACCAAGTTGATTGTAATTTTTCAAATTGTATAGAAAGTGGCTAACTCATATTATTTATTTATTTATTATTATCAAGTTACAACATATACTTAATGGAAGGTTCAACAGGATTACTCCCAAAACTGTCCCTCTACCAATTTTTTATAATAATCCAAATATTTAGGTTATGCCACCTCTGTTCATTTCATTTGACTTCAACAAATTTTCACTCACAACTAAAAACTAGACAAATTTTGAATTTTAAAAAAGGCAAGAAAATTCGATTGTTCATTAAAATTTGTTGCACCTTCATTGACTGTGTAGTATAAATTTATAGAGGAGCAGTTCAATGCATAAGTCTATTGCACCCACCCATATGTATTTTTGAATAAATAATATTTGAAGAAATATGTTATTTGGGAGAAAGAGATAACCTTCAATCATCAAATAATTGAATAAATTAATCATAAATCATTTAAATCACTACGAAGAATGATGATTATTCTGTTATAATTTCCACCAATAACGTGGGAATAATACTGATAAATACCTTCAACACAGGAGATTGATGATTAAATTGCAATGGCTTCCATGAGCTTACCTGAAATCATAAAAAATACTTTGTTGAAGTTGCACAAGATGATTTATTAATCAGTTCCAATTTATTTATTGTTACGTTCCATGCAGTATATGTGTGTATTATAACAATAATTATATTGTTCGAATATTTAATGAACTAAAAATGAATTGATCAATATAACAGATGAATTTAGTTATGATGAATATTATATTATTTATTAATTAATCAAGTTTATATTCAAGTGAACAAAGTTTGGAACGGATGGTATGGTTGGTATTCCTGAAAGTAGTTGGAATATACCTAGAAAATTTAAATTACAGTATTATCATTCAGGGGCGAACCCAGGAATTAATTTCGGTGAAGGATATGAAAAAATCAGAGGGGAACCCCTCGACCGGGGGGGGGGGGAGAGGTACTGTTTGTTGTTGCTGCCTTGAAATATCTATAATGACCTATGTATAGTAACCTATAATGATTTATAATAGCCTTATCATATAACATCATATACATACACATCATAACATCATATAATAACATTATCATATCTTTTGACCAAGTAAACTAAGTTGAATAAATAAATTTACCTTGTAAATATGTTTTCTTTTCAAAAGGATAGTACATAGTAAAAATGAAGATTTTATTTACCAATTATTATTGTAGATGAATTGATTATAACAAGAGCTTTTGGTCTCTTTCAGTTGTTATATATTGAAAAATTGTTGATCAAATATTGTTGCTCAAATTGTTGATCGAATTGTTGATCAAATATTTATTTATTTATTTTAATGAAACAAGTATTGATCAACAATATTTGATCAACAGTTCGATCAACAATTCGATCAACAATAATTGATCAACAATTCGATCAACAATATTTGATCAACAATTCGATCAACAATAATTGATCAACAATTCGATCAACAATATTTGATCAACAATTTGATCAACAATTTGATCAACAATATTTGTTCAACAATTCGATCAACAATATTTGATAAAAAATTTGATCAACAATTCGATCACGAGCTATTCGTCTCTTGTAGATGTTGTAAATTGAGAAAATTGTTGAATTGAACATGTTGCACCAATCTTCAACATTTTATTAGGGAGAAGAAGAAATGAAATGAAACAAGAAATGAAATATTTGGGCTTGCGATGCTTGGTTTCAGTTTCATTCCTTTCCCTTCTCCAAAGGGATTCCCCTGTAAGAGGGTAAATTTTTTCAAAAAAGCACCATAAAACTATATTTTTATGAGTTTTTATTAAAAATTTGTGCAACTTCTTTAAAGAGAATTCTATTTAGTGTAGGATATGCACTCCCAATTTTGGTGGGGGGATATATGCCCTCAATCCCCCCCCCCTGGGTTTGCCCCTGTTATCATTTGTCAAGTACAATGAACTGTTATGTTGAGATTTGATTGGTGAGAGCGTGAGACTTCGATTCAATCACCCAGAGCTGGATTATACGTGTATTCATAATGAAGAAGTCCAATAAAATACTGTATTTTGCATAGGAGTAGGTCTAGAATAAGGCTTGTTCATGATTAGTAAGAGCCGTTTTGGGCATTAGTCTGTGTTTTCAATAAATAAGTTCATTTTTTTCGTTAAATTAATAATAATTAAATAATTTGTTAGAAATCTACAAAACCGCTTTGTGAGTCTACAATATTCTTTGAAATAAATATTCAAACTGCATTGTCGAACAATCATGAGATGGAATGGTACTAATGAATGTAGTTGAAGCTCATAATGAAAAAAAACAATACCATCATCAATCCAGTATTATTTAATAAATTCATAACAAAACATTTCGTCTCACACTCACCACTCTATCTTGTTTCTCCTTTCATTTCACCCATTTTCTATTCTTATCAATTCTTTTCATTCCTTACTAGCTGAATAGCCCAAAATGAATAAGCATAACTCTTTTTCATTTTACTTCAGCAAGTACTAGCTCATCAATTATTGCCATAATGGACTTCTTTGACAAGCACCAAGCTCGTCATTCAAACTTTTCACCTGACTTAAAAAGAGTTCGTTAAAAAGTCTCAACTCATTCAACTCCAACTTGCCGGAAAAGAAATTTCTCCCAAGTAAATATACAGTCTTGATTTTCTTTGAACATTTCGGCATTATTAAATTTCTTGTTAATGAATTCGCTACTATAGGAAGTGTAGACTTTGAAGGGATGCGGCTGTATTTTTTCTGAATAAATAAAAGTGAAATTATGAGTTTGGCAGCAACTTTCCGGCTTTTACTAAATAGTTTTGAAAGGAAGGCTCTACGCTTCTACTCACTCATCATTAGATTCAACAGGGAAATCTCATGTTGAAAAGTTATGATGATTCATTTTCTTAAACAAGATGTTATATCAAGAGGCTGAAGAGAACGAAAATGTTTGAACTTAGAATTAATTTATGATAGTGTGTGCAAAGGAAGCAAACTAATACTCTAGAGCTACTCAGTCATTGATGATTACACTGGAGTTTTATATCGCACTTGGTGTAACGTAAGCTTCAAAACAGTAACAGGTGAATTGAAAATTAGAGGTAAGTGTCAAACACTTGTTTCAATGATATTCAAGTAAAAAGAACTAAGATATGATTAAAAAAATATCCATGGTTAAGAAGAATTCGAAATATAGTTAGTTAGACATTGATGATCATTTATTTATTTCTATCTATTATAATATCACGTTATCCAATCCACATTTATTTCTAAACAAAATCCACTGGAATTACAAACTCAAATACAGAGTGAATGGATGAAACAGTTCATTTTTTCAATTGAACAAAACATTCCAATAGTAGTTGGCAGTAGTAGTCTGCAAACTGCCGAACGGCAGAATTATGTCCCATAAGAACAATGTAATTTTTATCAATCTCTTGGAACATATAGAGCCTCTATTTATGGACAGAATTTCACGTTCTTTATGTCATTGGAAAGAGAATTCAATTCTCCAGTGGAGTGACTTTTTACTTTTTCGATTTCAAGTTTAGATCAATAATTAAAGTTCAATACTTTTTTTAATTAATTAATTAAACTATGATTTATTATTAAAATAAGCTTTAAATCAAAAAAGTAAAAAGTCACGCCCCTGGAGAATTTAATTCCATTTCCAAAGACATTAAGAACGTGAACTTCTGTCCATAAATAGAGGCTTCTATCTGTTCCTAGTGATTGATAAGAATTACATTGTTGTTATGGGGCTTGATTTTCCCGTTCGGCAGTTTGCCGTCCACCACCATCCACTCTTAAATAAAAAGAGGAAAACTTACGGAATGAATAGTAAAACTTGACAGTAGGGCGATCAGTTTCATCATTTCCATAATGAATACTATAATTTCAACACAAACTTGAAACTAACACAATTTTTTAAATACAGTTATTGTTTTTCAACAATTTTTTCCGAGCATTTACAAAGATAGGAGTGGCGATGAGATCTATTATGCAGTGCATTTTTGTGAATAAAACTGGTATAAAAGTTCAGAACTCATTCATCAGGTTTTGTATTGATCAGATTATCCAATCAGATAATTTATCATCTAATCATCTATAATTCTATACTCAATCATCCAATTAGTATCGAGAATGGATTACGTTAAGAATGAAGGATGACCACATAAGTGATCAATTGCTCTCCATTACCCAAGAGATGCCAAATAAGAGCTCCTACAGATTCATAAGAGAAAAGAGGGGGTCCATACCTACAAGTCATACAGACAAAAAAAATATTCAGCGAGAACTTTTTCTCATTGTTTCCAGGAAATCGTTGTACAACTATGTTGTATTTCAGTAAAAACTACATTATAATATTACCAGAATCCATAATTCACTGAGATAGAATTAAAAGCATTCATATATTCCTATTGTAGTGCTTTATGCAACACTGCAGTGAAAGCTGCGATGAATATTATTCATCGAATTAATACGAATTCTGAGAAAACATAAGAGCTAACGCAGTAATTTTGTTCCTAAAATATTTTTTCTTGATATTTTTCATCATAAAATATGACTAATAACTTGGTCGAAAAATGGGAATGTTCGAATATAAAGAGAATTGTTTTTGCAAAGTGGCAGCAACAAAGACAGGATTCATGCGATTGACAAGAAGTCAGATATATTAAAAAAGAAAAATGGAAAAAGAGAAAGAATTTGAAACAAAGGGGAAACGCCATGTGAAAAAGGGAAATTAATAAAGTTCTGTTTCTGTAGAGCTCCGGATTTCTCCTTCCTGACTTCCGTTTAGCATTGCAAGAGTGGCAACAGCTCATAACAGTACAATTGTTCTTCAGGAAAAAGTTTGATTTCAACTGAAAAAAGGAGAGATTAACACTCTTGAGAGTAAGGGATGTAGCATTTCTGTGACTAAGTAAACACTTTTCCAGTTCACCTGTACAGATTTAACACCTTGACTTTTGAAAGTATTTTCTATCTTACAACTTTCATGTCCGTATTCAGAATTTCGAATAGTACAGTTCGAATATTTTATTTCGTATATTCAGTTCTCGAATAGTACGATTTCAAAACATTGAATGAATAGTAGTACCAATAAAAATCAAATTTGAGTATTGCCCTGTTTATTGTGGTATTTTGAATATTAAAGATAGTTCAACATAACTTTAATTCCTCGGATACGCGAGTCGAGTAGGCTATTGACTATTCTTGACCAAGAAATTGATGGTAAGTATATATGGTAAAGTATGCCATGTATGTCAATGGTTCAACAGCCCATCAAGGGCCTAGGCCTACCAGCTGGTTGCCAGTTTCATATTCACTTTACTCTAGCAAAAGTGGATTATCATCAACCAGGTTAGAAGTAACGTGTGGTTAGCACGTTGATCCTCTCATGCATAAGCTAGCTTCCGTAAACAAGTGACGGCGCAGAACACCCTTGGATAACATCCAGTAAATCAGTTAAGAGTGTAATGCAACAATTACTATTTCTCCAGAGACGGGAAACGACTGACTATTTTTACGACAAGCAAATCTCCCAAAGGAGGGTAAAAGTATAGGTAAAGTAAAGTTGATTATATTTGGTAAAGTCGACTATTGCCAAATCATGAGCAAATCACGTCGAGAATCAAATCATGAGCTATTACCAAAAAGCCACAAAAATATAAAACCACAAGCGTAGTATTTATTTTGATGGAACCTTTCCATCGTCATGCTCTTGCTCTGTCTGCATCAATAAATAGCAATTGATGATTCTTCGTGTTTCGACCCAATTTTTGACAAAACTGCAATTTCCCAAACCTCTCCTCCCGTCACCCTCTCCCCCCTCCAACTCCCTCAATACATACAACTCCCCCCTTTTCCAGCCAATAACAACAGCATCATAACTCCAGTGACTCCATCAGTCGATCGTAAATATTCATCTGCTGCTCTTAAAAGTAAATTCATTGCGATCTATCAGATTCACATGCAGACACAAATCGTCAACCCATCTATATTTTAGGTCACATCAGTTCAACTTTCAGTATTTCATCAATACACACAGTTTGCAAACATTCTACAGGCATTCTTTGGCTATGTTTCAGAAATTGCTCCATACTTATAATCACAGATTTCCAGTTTGGTTCCTTCCAATACGTATATATATATATATTTTTTGCACCGTTGAAACACCAGCAGACTAACTGCTATTATAGTCTGTCCAAGCAAAAAAGAGCCTCTGGCAAGATGGAAAAATGACACCAGTTTGGTCAATATTTGTTCAAGAATTATAAATGTGGTCTTGATAGTAGATCAAATTGTTCCCTACAATTTGAGATTAAATTGATAATTTTTGAACCAATACTGACCGAGGTTGAGTCATTTTCCCATCTTGACAGAAGGTCTTCTTTGCTTGGACAGACTATACAATTATTATCCTCTCTGGTGATAAAATTAGTTTGAGAACTGATTCACTAGCATTTAAAAACATATTGAATTAGGATCAATGTTATGTGTATATTATTATGATTTATGTTACCCTAGATTGTGGCTCATGAGTCAATTGTAAAAAAAAGAAAAGCAATTATAAATGCATAACAAATGTATTACAAATTAACATCTAATTTTTCCAAGTAAGAGTTGAACATTTAATAAGAGGGTTTTATTATTTATAGACGATTTATATCAATTCAAATTGAAGAGTTAAATAGAAATCTAAGTGAAGAGAAGCATAGAATATGGAAGAACACTATTACACCCATACTAAGTACAGAACTTTATAACTTCTAACTTTTTTTTATTGGAATTCATAACCATTATTAATTAATGGATACACTAAATGCATTGTTTCTCAGTTTTTCCAGATACATAAGAACTCAAAGTTATACTATTCAGTCAAAATTGAAGACAGACGAAGTGCATCCTCACATTGCAATCCCTGGACATCATAACATTTAATAACTCCATTGTCTAAAGGCCGTCCAATAAGAACAGCACGGAAACAAATTCAATTACGCCACAATGTTCAATTATTCCTACACCAAATTACATCTGAAATAGAGCTAGAAACTTTGTAACAGAGAAATGAGAAACAAAACGTTACGCCCGCTATAGTAGTCTGGCGAGCGAAGAAGACATTCTGGCAAGATGCGAAAATGACTCCAGTTTGGTCAATATTGTTTAAAAGGTTATGAATCTTCTTTTCAATTGTAGGAAACATTCCGTTCAACAATCTGAGACCAAATTTATGGCGTTTGAATAGATATTGACCGAGCTGGAGTAATTTTCCCATCTTGCCAGAATGTCTTCTTAGTTGGACCAGACTATAAAGTTAGCCGGAAAAAACAGTTGCACAATTTTCATATTACTCTATCATTACAGTAACAGCGGAGACATAAGCTTAACTCCTTTTTGTAACGGATAAAAAGAATCCCAGGAGAGCGGAATTTTCTCATCATGTAGTCAGAGCTACTTTTATCGTTATTTGGCCTTTTTGTGTCCCTTTCCCTAACATCTTTCGGTGCTCAGTCGCATTGGACAGAAAGCCTTCCCCTCCCTACCCCTCCCTTTCCTTAAGCTGCCAGTGATTTATTTTAAATTCATCAGTTCTTTGTCTGTGCTGTCGCTGCTGGGTTGTCGTGCTCTGGCCTCGCTTTTCGAGATCATCTGAAAGAGATGATGATTTGCAAAGAGACTTTTCTTACTTATTCTTTTTCCTTTCTTTCTCATTTCCCATTAGTTCTTGTTTTTATTCTTCTATTTTTCTTCATCGTCATCTACTACTTCTCCTTCACTTCAAGCTTCTTCTTCTTTTTCCTCTTCTCTTTCACCCAAACCTTCATCCTCTTCTTCCTCTTTCCCTTCTTATTCTTACTCTTCTTCCTCTTCTCCTTTTCCTTTCTCTTCATCTCCTTTTTTCTCTTCTTTCACTTTTTGTTTCCCTTCTCCTTCTTCTCCTTCTCCTTGTGTAAATCGACTTTTCACTTTCTATTATTCTTCTTCTCCTCCTCATCCTTCTACTTCTTTCTTTTTCTTCTTCTCCTCCCTCTACCTCTAATCCTCCTCATCTTCCTTCTCTCCCTCTTCGTCACCTCCTTCTTCTTGTCCATCATCATCATTATCATTTCCTCCTCCTCCTCGATCTTCTTCTTCTTTCATTCCTCCGTCCTCATCGCATTCTTCCTCTTCTCTCTCCTCCTCTCCCCTCTCCTTCTCCATCTCTTTTTAGTTTCCATCCTTCTTCTATTGTCACTTATTCTTGTACTTTTTCCTTTCCTCTTCCATCTTCCTCACCTCATCTTCCTCCTTCACGTTAGTTTTCTTCTTCTTATTATATTTCTTCTTCTTCTTCTTCTTCTTCTTCTTCTTCTTCTTCTTCTTCTTCTTCTTCTTCTTCTTCTTCTTCTTCTTCTTCTTCTTCTTCTTCATTTTCATCTTCTTTCGCACCCTTTTTTCTTCTTTTCATTTTCTTCCATCTATTTCCCCCTATTCTTCCTCCTCCTCCTCTTCTTTTTCTCCTCCTCTTATACTTCCTCCTCCTCCTCTCCTTCTTCCTCATCCTCCTCTTTTTCTCCTTATTTTTCCTCAACTCCTTTTGCATTTTTTTCTTTTTCTCCTTCTACATCTACATCTCTTTTCTCTCCTCCCCTCCTTCCCACTTCTTACAGGTTGACTACAAAGAAGGGACACTTGCGCCCTAACTTCGCCCCAACAGATAAAATTAAAGGAGTCATTCTATTCAATTCTTTCTCTTTTTCCAATTTTCTTCTTCTTTACGCATTTCTCTTCTACTCTTACCTCCGCATCAACCTGATATATTCCGAATGAGATTTGATGGAGTACGCTTACCGTCTCCCTATGTAAATAGTCACCTCTATCATTTTCAACCCGGGATTGAATTTCAAGGAAAAGCCGCACAAACCACCGACCTATTATTGAATTATATGCCGACCAAGTCGATGAAGAAATATTTCCTCATGAATAAATATTATATGAATAAGAGCGGACAGGCTAGGCAGGCTGTGATTTCCAGGAACGGAAAATTCTATTTGAAATATATTCATTGCATGGGATATATTTTTATTTCCGTTCAAGAATTGAATAATACTTCAACTTGATTAGGAATATCATGGTGAATTCTGTACTGTATGCATAAACAGTAATCCAATAAGAGGAAATGGAAAATTTGAGTCATGAGTTTTGTATATTGAATATGTAGTTATGTAATAAAATTAGAAAAACTTCCTATGATTGTGAATCTCAGTTCCATTTCATTTATAGCAATATTTTGGCTCTTTTAATCCCAAGTTTTCAATAGTGATACCGAACGCCATAAATAATTATCCAACAGTATTAGTTTTAGTTGAATTTTTAGTAACTATATCATTTGCAAGCCGTTAATTTTTCGAAATAATTACATACCTATATGATTAAAAATTCATGAAAATCATGAGAACACAATGATCCAAATCACGATAGATAAGAGGAGAGCATTTTTCGTTGAATCCTTCGTGCCGGGGTGTCGTTCTTGGCTTGGACGGGTTGTACAGTAGAGTGAATTTGAAACTGGCAACCAGCTGGTAGGCTTAGGCCCTTCATGGGCTGTTGAGCCATACATACATACATTTTTCGTTAAATGATATCAGTTTTTACAGTAGAATGATAAATCGTTATGTGGGATGAAAACATTCATTCATATAAATAAAGGAACGTATTAGATTAGATGAGGGGGGGGATTGCCACAATATTGTTCAATAAATTTTACTCATTCACAAATTCATCCAAAGTTATTCATTGCCAGAGGCACATAATTGAGATTAACCTCCATTCATATAAATGAAGGAATGAATTAAATTAGATGAGGGAATTTCCTCAATGATAACTCCATAACTTGTATTTATCCACACATTCATCCAAAGTTATTCATTGCCAATGGCACATAATTGTATATCTCGTAGAGGTACAATATTATACCTCTCAAAGTTATAATAATTGCCACATGAATAAGCTTTGATAACATTTTGAAGATTTGAGGTTTACTTCGAGGTTTGAAAGAGCTTTATCGCCTGTGCGTGCGTGAATTGAGCTTCGAAAGCCACTTACTCTCACAAGTATGAAGGCGTATGAGTACGAATACTTATGGAGTATATATGAAGCACTGGCGGCTCGTGCCCACGAAACAGGTGAAGTGCTGTATAGTACTAGATACGGGCACTTCACCTGTTTCGTGGGCACGAGCCGCCAGTGATATGAAGTAGTGAAACATCTTCAAAGTACAATGATCGAGTTGAACTTTGCTATGACGCTAAAAGCCAAACTCTATTATCCAGCGAGTGGCGATGGAGGTGGAAGTGTAGTGGTGGTTTTGGATGCATGATTCTGATGGATTTGAGAATATGGGACGTGGGTGGGATGCGTGACGTCATCTAATATGAAGACGACGACTATGAGTGAATATGAATCAAAATTTGATATTTTAAGATAGTTTTATACAATTTTCGGTGCTATTTTGACTACGTCAACGTCGTCAACCCTCAATTTTTGAGTGTGAGGGCATTCTAAGGGCATTTAGGAGAGAAGAAAAAAGTGTAAAGAAAGGAAAAGAAGATGAAAAAGAGGATAATGAATCTGGACCAAGTTAAGATTGGTTCTCTATTTCAAATGTTTTCTAGAAATTTGGAAAAATAAGTTTTGGATTTCAATGTTTTTGTACTCATCAATCTCAAGTTTATTGTATTTTCTCGCATAGAAGAATAAATGAATATGAGGTTAGGATGGTGAGAATGAAGCCAATGTGATAAATCGATCAGCAACAATTAGTTCCTAACCACCGCGGGCACCAAGTTTCCATCTGAATCTGAGATACAGTATTTAGAAGAGAATATAAAAATAATAGAATGAACACTAACAAAAAAATGTGTTGTGGTGATTATCAAATTTAGCAATTTTGTCAATACTGTAAGTTGCTTTGTTTTAATTGAATTGATTGTGTTGTTTGTGTGGTCTGTGTTGTTTTGTTTCGTTAGTGTTGTTTGTTTTGTTTGTGATTGTATTTTTTGTGTAGTTTGTGTTAGCTGTGTTGTTTGTGTTGTTTGTATTGTTTGTTGTTGTTGTGTTAGTGTTGGTGTTAGTGTTATGGTTCATGTTGTAATTATATTGTCAGTGCTGAACACCTAATATAATTTTGGAATAGAATGGATCAACGTTGGAGAATGAAGAAGTAAAAGGGGAAGTATGTAAAAAGGAGTAGAGTGGTTGAATCAGCTTTGAACTGAAATCTTCGATAAAAATTTGGGAGAGATGAAGGATGGAGTATGGAAAAATGAGAAGGAAAAGGGGAGAAACGTACGTGAGAGGAAGGAACAAGAAGGAACGCATAAAATATGGATGTAGAGTGGTGATGAAAGATTAAACTGAAATATTCATTGAAGAATGTGGAAAGTCATCAAGAATGGGATGTAAAATGTGATGTATGGGGAAAGGAGAAGGATGAGGAAAGAGTTATATAGGTGAGACTAAGAGACAAGAAGAAATGCAGAATGTAAGATGTAGAAGGATGGTGAATGATTAAACAGAAATATCTATTAAAGTATTAAACTTTAAACTTATGGCTATTCAAAATAATTGATAAATTAAATGAAAAAAAAACAAATTCCTATTTTCAAAATCAAATACCTTTTTGAGAATAATAATAATTTTGAAGTTTTAAAAAGGGTATTTGATTTTTTTCATTTTATTTATCCATTAAAGTATACATATGAAGAAAGAGATCAAGGTTTGATGGAGAAAGTAATGTATGGAGAGAGGAGAAGAGAGTAGCCTAAGACGTGACATAAGGAACAAGAAGAAATGCAGAAGATGTAGGGTGGTGTCGTCAATTGCCGAGAGCATCTATCCAATCGCGACGTTGCCATCCCATTTACGCCGGCTCCACACTCTCAATCCGGGCCAGATCGCATCTTCACTCGCGAACACAAAGGCATCATCATTTGAGATAGAGGCGCGACGTTCCAACTTTCCCAGTTAGTTAACACAATTAACGTCCATACGCTGTTCCCATCAACAGTCGCCATCTTAGCGCAGATGATTTTAGCCGAATAAGCATTAAATTCGATCATCGCTGTTGAAAGATGTGTGCCTGGAAATTGTGAGCTCGGATTCACTTAGGCGAAAGTCACTTTCTTCACTAATCTGTCATCGTATATGGGGAGTGTGTCATTTGCAGGCAACAGAAATAGTGTCTGTCCAAGCAAATAAGACATTCTGGCAAGATGGAAAATGACTCCAGCTCGGTCAATATTGGTTAAAAAATCACAACTTTGGTCTCAAATTGTGGAACACATTCTGCTCTTCAATTTGAGACCGGGTCTATTATTTTTTAACAAATATTGACCGAGCTGGATTCATTTCCTCATCTTGCCAGAGGATCTTCTTTTCTTGGACGGACCGTAGATTCTTGCTTTCCACATCGCACAAAAGGTTAAGAGATGTGTTTTCCACTAGTAACTGGAGGTACATGAAGACTTGATCTTGAAAGTTCTCCGTGCATCTAGATTGAATCTATTAATCAATTTCAAAAACTAATAATCAAGTGCAGTAAGTAAGGGAATAGCATGGGAGAAAGCAATCATACATGACTTCAGGGTCATCTGTTGAATTTTGGTATAATTAAATTTATTTTTAGTTGATCATTATAAGGTTTCCCTCATAGGAAATTGAGTTGGGTGATGTCATGCCAAACTAATAGTCTCCGTGGAATGAATTTTGTAAAAAAGTGAATGTGTCTTCTTGTAAAATAACTTGTTTTTTGTTTGTTTGTTATGAGGGTGAAGCCCACATGAGCACATAGGCTTGTGCGTGGGTAATGATATGGATGATAGATGACGACTACTTTCAGGTAGTCGGGACCGACGGCTTATCGTCTCCTCCGAAAGACGGGGTGGCCGTATTTATGTGATTGTGCTGTGGTCAAAAATTGTTCCCCGCTTGGGAACAATTTATTAACTTTATTAATATTTATTGGTGGAGAGACCCTCTAGGGTACTCCATCTCACCGAACTATAAGGACATCTACTTTTTTGGAATTGTTCCAGTACTGTAAAAAATCAAAATGCTATCTATAATTATACAGTATACAATATAGTATCTCGTAGTAATATACAGTATCAAAGTGATCATAAGAATATCAACAAACTGAAGAGATATTAGATGAGGATGAGGTGTTTAAACTAATTAAAATCACTCAATTCATCTACATCTTTTAAGTCTCACATACTAGTAGGGTTGTGTGGTAGAGAAGACCAAGAGTCCTAACTCCGCCCTCAAAAAAGGCAATTTATCAATCTATACGTCCCCTTCTACTTCTCCATTATACATACATCTTCTACTTCATCATTTTCCAAAAATTTTTAAAATGTCCAAAACATATTGATCTCGTGTAAATCAATATATGCCCAGCAAACTTAATGAAAAGAGCATTGTTACTTCCACAATTTTCCAATTTCACCAGACAGGAAATACAGATAAAAACAGACACTTGCTTCACTATAACAAGATCAATCAAAGCTACAAGTACTAGGGCTTGTAGCCCCGTTTCCACTGATCACTACTCCACAACAGACTATAGCTGAGAGTCAAGAGGTTCTCAGATCTCAAACCATACTCCTCACTAAGAGAGCTTAACTCAGCAGCCTGTATTAACAGAGAACAGATACGTCTACAAGATGTAGACGTTCTTATATATAGTCTGTTCAAGCAAAGAAGATCCTCTGGCAAGATGATAAAATGACTCCAGCTTGGTCAATATTGGTTAAAAAGTTATTGATTTGGTCTCAATTGCAGGAAACATCCTGATCTACAATTTGAGACCAAATCAAACATTTTTGAACCAATATTGATAGAGCTGGAGCCATTTTCTCATCTTGCTAGAGGGTCTTCTTTGCTTGGACAGACTGTATCTAAGTCCTCTGTGAAGTCAGAGTATATAAACGTATATTCGTGACGTGTGTCTTATTATAAATAGTTTATGTATATCTATATCCTTTGTGTAGTCAACGTATATAAACGGGAATCTGTGACGTGTATCGTATTATAAATATATTTCGGTGATAAACAACGAATATAAATGTATATACATTTTCAGTGCTGAGTAGATGATATACACCTATATATTCACTAAATATTACCAGTGCTCTATGGTTGCAGGCAACGATCTGTATAATTAATGCACAATGGAAGCAGTGTGCCGCAGAAATGGAAATGGAAGACAGTAACGGTCTCAAGATATACAGACGACCTCTTTGCATCTCAACTCCCCCCCCCCTGATCCAGTGGGGGTAATTGAGGGAAGGAGGAATTTCCCCCAAATTTCAGCAGCAACAGCAACTCTGAGATAACATGACGCCGGTGACATGTGAGCCGAGGAGACCAGTTGCACGAAAACTTCCTGACGCTGATTTCAAAACCAACGAAATCAAATGCAAGCATTCACGCAAAGCGACAACAGGTGTGCTAGCAGCTTGCCACTGCTACCAAATAAGCAAAATTGTTTTGCCAGGAATAGAATCGCGTTTAATTCGTGAAGTTTGGTGTTTAGTAAGGTAGTGTTGTGTTGAAGGAATGAATTTGGGAACAGTTAGGCCTACCACTATTCATGGTGTAGGATGAGACGAAGATAAGATGAGAATCTTATTTAGCCATATTATTGGCTCATATTAGTAGCTCGTTAGTATCTTATGCTTATTATCATAAATTAGTAGCTTATCTATTCATAAATGCATTCACATAATCAAATTAAAATGCTTTGGGAGATGAAAAACAGGCTATGTCCTTACTATCATATAGAATTTTAAAAGTTAATCTTGTAATCTGAATGACGTTATGTTAATTACAATCAAAGTACCCTTTTTTAATATTTCTATTCTACACTACAAGTTTGGCAAAAAGTTTGGCAAAAAACCCCTCCACCCCAGGCCCCCCTGGATTTCAAAAAAGGTTGTGATGATGAAACTCAAGTCTCAGGGCTCTAGTAACATGATCCCGCTGCCAAAAACCGCACTAAATTATCAACAATCTCTCTCAAAATTGAGCCCTCATTTTCTGCGAGGGGGCCAAAAATGGAAAATTGCCCCCCTGGGCCCCCCTACGAACCCTGTCGCAATTTTTTTATTGAAATCGAGCTATTTTCGCGCGCTGGTTACAAAAATCAGCATGGCGTTGCAATAAACAGTCAAACCAAACAGTTCAAAATTTTGGGGAGGGGTTTCAAAACCCCCCTCAGGGAAGGAATTTTACAAGTTTTCAGATTTTACGGGTTTTTTGCTCGATTTCCTCTTTCCACTGATGTATAACTTAGCTATACCGCATATCGGCAAGTGTTCAATAATTTTGATAGATTAGTATGGCACTTTGTGGCTTTAGTATATAATGGTGTAGATTCTTTACTTCGTGTAATGTATACATCGTGTAATGTATCAAATATTGAATAAATTGATTTGAATTTGAAAATAAAAATACCAGATATTGTCAAACTACAGATTCATTAGTCTTGATCTTTGATCTTTAACCTTTGATCTTTGATCTTCAATCAAACGATCTTTGATTTTGATCAAATGATATCTGATGAAATGATCAAAAGATAGAAGATCAAAGATCAAAGATTAAAGGTTAACATCTCATTATCATTCCCAAGCTTATTCACACTTGAAAATGGCTATATCGCCGAAACATGTAGGCCTAGTGTAAAATAAAAATATTTTTAAAAAAGGGTACTTTGATTGTAATAATTTAGAGATCATGAAAATAAATTCGACAATCCTAGAGTAAATAAATTGTTCAAATCACTACAATCCTAAAGTAATTTTGTTTATTCCTATTGGATAAAACAGGCCTTCATTAATCATTATTCCTATAGCTGTAGATTACAATAGTCGGGAATATATCTAGAATGTATATAAAATAATAAAACTGTAAGCCTATTTCCCTACTTAGTTTATACTTATTAAGATATTGTTTCATTCAGTTAGTATTTGAAATACTTTGGTTCTAATTCAAAATATATAACGGCATTCCTATGATGGTTAAAAAATGAAAACTTTCATCATAGAATGTTGATGATAATGCACTGGTGGCTCGTGCCCACGAAATAGGTGAAGTGCTGTACAGTAAAAGATACGGGCACTTCACTTGTTTCGTGGGTACGAGCCGCCAATGATGATAATGATGACAGTGATGGCTCTTCTATGGAATGAGAGAAGCTGAGGTAAAAAGTCCATGGAGTATATTCGTTTCACATTTCATGTCCAAATTTTCAACCAAAACGTAGAAACAATATTGTTTTTCAAAGCAAACGCTCCAATTCATGACAAAAGAAGAGGATATGAATGTCATTCATTGCAGTATTATTTCAACGGAAAGTGCAGTGTTGGAATTCCATATGAAACATCAACCATGACAAGTACTCAGTTTTATCATTTCAAATGTCTGTCATATGACAAAAAAATATACGAATAGAACCGATAAAAGGAATGGGAGATTAGAGAAGAATTATGATAAAAACTGAGAAAAATGTTCTCACATTGCAACAATACATGAACGCGATAAAAGGAATGAGAGATAGCATAGATACGATGAAAACTAAGTAAAATGTTCGCACATAACAACAATATTATGTACAAATGGACTAGATAGAAGGAGTTATGAGAGATGAATGAGCAAATATATTATGAAAACGAATGGAGAATGTTCACAAAACAAAAACAAGTGTACAAAACGTTTGGTTGTTTCATCATCAACAAATATACGGATGAAAATAGATGAGAATTCAATGTTGATAAATAACAGAGAAAACAAATTTTGTAGGCTGTATTGCAAGTCATTCTCTATGATAAAAATTTAGAAGCTACCGATCTAAAAATCTGATGTTATTTTGAAATAACAGAAACATAAATGCAGCTCATTAAAATGAGAAACAATTATAAAAATATATTGTTCAACGAGGAAATGAGGCTATATTGTTCTCAATTATTAACAATTGCTTGGAATTGTGAATATTGCTCACGACTTTGAAGAAAGTGACAATTTTGGAGTCTGTCATAGCAACTTTTTTTTATTGCGAGGGAAGGAAATCTGTTAACAGATTCCATACAGGATCATAGCAACTTGGATCACAACTTGCCCAGTTCGCGCTAGCTGAGAAGACACGCGAATGAATGTAAAATGTGTTGTTGAGGGGTGTCTTCTGCCGGAGGAAAATAGTGTATTAGTAACAAATTCGAGTAAACAAGACATTCGTTACAAAACAACGTTTACAATATTGCTGTATCTAAAAAAGCTAACTTATTTGGGAAATAATTTCAATTCAAATATTAAAGCATAAACTTTCAAAAATCATTGACTCCTTTTCTTAGAATTGTAGATTTGTTAATGGAATTTAGCAATCTCATCATAATAAGTGAGTTATAAAGAATAGAAGGAAGCGAAGTTTAAAAGCCATCAAAGTCCGATCTTGGAAGAAGGGCTTGCAAAAGCAGCAAAAACGGAACCCCACTAAAAGCTATAATTAATTAATTCAACTCCAAAAGAAGGACTAAAACTTCTCAAGTCCAGGAAGCACATAACTTTTTGACATCCTAGATTAATTACTTCAATTTGAATTTGAGATTATCTCTTTTCTTCGAGCTGTTGAAATTTATGGAAATTGAATATTTTAATCCTCTGTCCCAACTCCCAGCGACAAAATAGACTATTTTGTTTATTCGCGTTTTACTTATCAAATAATAGTTTTTGGAATAATACTCGTTAACTCGTAATGAGTTTTCAAAATAAGAAAATCTTTTCAACTCACAAAACTTGTAATTAGATGGGCCAATGATATGCGGCATCAATGTTTTCGAGGACAAAATTAGCCCTGATAATATTAATCCTGACAAATAACACAATCCATACTTTAGAGTACTATGTTTTTGTAAGTATGTTCTTTTGTTTTTCGTATGTGTCTACTTTGCTTGGACGGACTGTAGATAGTGGAGACTGTGTAGTGGAGTGAATATGAAACTGGCAACCAGCAGGGCTGGTAGGCTTCATAGGGCTGTTGCGCCATTGACAAACCAACAAACTATGTTTTTTATACTAAAGTGACTAATTTAAAACAAGATTTTCACTCTTTATATCTGAAGTCACACTATCAACAGTTTTCTAGTCACAATATTCAATTTACAGAACTTTTAGGTTTTTGGTACGATCTCATAAGTATTATCCAAATTAATAGCTCATATTAGCTCTCATAATCAAATAAAATGCATCTCATATTTATCATAATTCAGAAATATTAAAAAATTCAAAACTCCCTTACTTCAAAAGCAACAGTTTCGAGAGTGTATAATATTGTCATCCCACTTTAACTTAACTATTTTAAGTTAAATGAATTCAATTATCGGCATAACTTCATTAAAAAGTAATTCATTTGGAAAAAAACTTGTTTAATAGAGAATTGGCAAGAATAGATTTAGTCAAACAAGGAGTTCACTGTTCACATAGCAAATAGGGTGTGGTCTAATTGATGTACATACTGTTCATATTGTCAATTAGTCTAATTGGATAATTCCTATCAACTAACTTCATTGTTTGAGGGTGTGAGTTGTTCAACCTGTGTTTATTCGCACCTGCATCATGACATGTAACAAAGAATATTGTCGAAAATAAGACAAACAACAATTCCAACTTTTCATCCAATCTCAAACAACTTTCAAGAACAGAAGATTTCCACTGTCATCAGTTACAAGGGAGAATACTTTTCAAATTACTATAGTTTGCGAAGAACAGGTACCGTTCCAAAGAGAGTAAGCGAGAGAGAGAGAGAGAGAGAGAGAGAGAGAGAGAGAGAGATATTTACTCTGCATGACATGTGCACATGTTTAACCACGTATGACAAGAAATCGCAGTCATGTCAGTTGAAAAAACATAACTTATTTTCCAGCCTCGAGTTGTTTCGAGAGAAAATAGAACCAAGAGTTGCAAATGATGTCTACGATAATATCGATACAAATCTCCTCCAGCTAGAAGTGAATTGAAATCTCTTCCGTTCACAATAACGGCAGAAGAAAATAATTTCATCCTTCAAAACCAACAAATTTCTAACAATAATACTGTCGATCTTCCTTTCTGTCAAACTCTCTCTTTTTTCACAACCTCTCACTTCCTCTTTTTCTTATCCACTCTTACTCTCCTCTCTCACTCCTCTTCCTCCCTCTCACAATCCGTTCCCTCTCTTTTCTCTCTCTCTCTCTCTCTCTCTCTTCTGTAATCTACATGAATGAAGGGATTGAATCTAAATCTGAATCATTTTCTTTCTGCAACTGTTTATCTATTTATCTCTTCTCTCTCTTTTTCTAACTTACTCAATCTCTCTCTCTCTCTCACATCAAATAAAATCAATCAATCAAACAATCTCTCTCAATTTCCTCTCACTCAATCTCTTTTTCTCTTTTCTTCCAAATTCTCTTTCTCTCTCTCAATTTCTATGATTTTAGATGTTGTCTACTACAAACATTCATAGGATGCTGAAAGAAATGGAAATGTCATTCACAAACCTTCCCCTTGTTTACCGGAGAAATGAGGCGATCGATATTTCAATAACTGCAATGTAACTGTGTTTCAGAATAAATAGGTAGAATGTTCGAGAGCAGCTTTTGTTCAACCTTCAACTGTCGTTTTGTTGTGGTGAATGTCCATTATTAATAATTCAGTGATGAGTTTTCGAATACAATTATCCTCCTCTAGTATTGCCCAATTTTGAGAGGAGGCAATGTCAAAATAATCTGTAAAAGCAAGAAAAATAAAGACTAAAATGTGTAAAATGGGTCACAGGGCTTGTATAATTATGAATCATTAACTTGAATTGTAACTTGTAACTAAGCCATCCATGTAACGACTTTACATGTAACGACTTATACTTTATCGAACTTGAATGTCGATTGCACAATAAACCAATATCAAATTCAACCCCCATAGAATAATATAACATTTCAGAGGCCATAATAGAGATTTAGTTGCATCAGTTCTATTAAATTGGATGAAGTCATTTTCCGGCGTTTAAATTACGGTACAAGGTTATGTCGGTGAGGTGGAACACCTTTGGTAATAATTGAATTGGCTATTTGTTCAACTAGCCTCGCTTTTTTCTACTGCTTCTACTGCAAAGGTTATGAATTCACATGATGATGATTTTATTCAATCAATAACTTGTATGCCTTTGGATACAAGTACACGACTACCATATTCCATTTCACTATTTTTTATTTCAAATAATAATCACAGTACCCTTTTCAATTATTTTTATTGAGATACATTTTATAAGGAAACATTCATTTCACTAGTATTTCTTCATTTACCATAGCCTGTCCAAGCAAAGAAGACATTGTGGCAAGATGAGAAAATGATTCCAGCTCGGTCAATATTGGTTCAAAAATAATAAATTTGATATAAAATTGTAGATCAGGATGATTCCTACAATTTTAGACCATATTTATAATGTTTGTATCAATATTGATCGAGCTGGAATCATTTTCCCTTCTTTCCAGAATGTATTCTTTGCTTGGAAAGTCTATACCATATTTATTCCACTGGTATTTCTTCATACAGAAGTACCCAACAACCAGATCTCTTCTCCATTTTTTCATTTGATTCAATTTGTCGACTCATTCGCATGTGAACTTTTCAAACCATTTCGCTCAACGGCTATTCTCCCTGGATACACAGCCTACATAATCAGGATTTGAAAACAATAGCAGTAAACTGAACGAGATGAGACCTGGCCGGCCATTGGTAACGCGGCTGCTACCATGGAGTTAATTAACTTTATTGAACTACAGCGCATTTTCTAGTTGGTCATTCGATAATAACAACAACAGCCGATGACAATGCTGCGCTTTTATGTGTCCAAACAAAATGGGAGAGTTTAGGGGGTAGAAAACAAGAACACAGCGGCCTAATGTATTCATTATTCACTAGTTAATCGGGTTTAAGGGATGCGCCCCTCTGAGATACCTTTTGTCGGGTTCCCAGTGATGCGTGGAAGAAATTCAAAATGTAATAATTTTTAAAGGCCTGTCTTGTCGGTAAGTAGACGGCTCAATTTTGCACGGTGAGGGGTTTCATTGTTAGGGGCGGGCGTTTAGAAAACATTTTTCCACCCCATTTTATAGTTTGTGCAAGCAAAAAAGACATTCTGGCGAGATGAGAAAACGACTCCAAATCGGTTAATATTAATTCAAAATTTTTTAATTTAGTTCCAAATTGTAGGAAACATTCTGATCTACAATTTGATACTTGATTTATAATTTTTGAACCAATATTGATCGAGCTGTAGTCATTTCCCCATCTTGCTAGAATGTCTTCTTTGCTTGGACACGAGGAGTGACTGACTGACGCTTAGCAAGGGGTTGGGATGGGATGGTACAGTCGCGGTCTCCCAGGAAGAGCTCGGGCAGATGCTCCCATTCTCTGCGAGAATAATGTCAGCTTTGTATTATTTGCCTGGCCAGTAGGCTGTAAATCACGCCTACCGAGAAGACACCCCTTAACAACACACTTTACATTCACCCGCGTGTCTTCTCAGCTAGCGCGAACTGGGCAAGTTGTGAGCCAAGTTGCTGTGACAGACCATTGTGAATAGCAACCTCGAGTTTTTTCAACAAAGTTCCAGTGCGGTAAGGTTTACGCACGCTGAGAAGACACGCCGTCTACATGTACTTTACCTTGTGACAAAGTTTCTTCTCGACTTGAGCGAGTAATATCCTCTGGGAAGTGAAATCAAGGCATGGGTCAGGGATGAAAGACGATTGAGTAAATACAGACGACGCTCTCCATTAATTTATTCATTAGAACACTCCTGACAGCCCAACTGTTGGATATTGATTCTGGGAGGCTTTTAACCAGAGAAAATAGTGACCTACTTCTTTAACAGGCTGGTGATTTAAGCTGGGAACTTTGAGGTTTTACAGGAGATTCAAAGCCCATCTCTAACACTAACTTCAACTCAAAACCCAAGTACTCTGAAAATCTCTTTACTATCACACACGTGCCCACGAAACAGGTGCTCGTATCTCTTACTGTTCAGCACTTCACCTGTTTCGTGGGGAGCCGCCAGAGCTATCACATTAATTTTTGAAGAGCATTTTCCTCGAATCACCCCACTTCTGGACAACTTTTATTATTTTCGCTGTATTGTATTGGTTCTTCGCTGTATTTTAATATGTATTGGTTCCAAGTGAATTTCATGATCACTTTCACTAAAAAATTGAATGTGACAATTATTCTATCGAACAAAAATTCTTGAACTGAAAATTCATGAAGCTGAATCTCTTGCAATACTATCCTGAGTGACAGCCTACTAGTAAGAAAGGTTAGCATTCTTTCATTCTATAAATCGATTTCCAATGTAGGGTTTTGAAAATGGTTTTCAATGTTTTTCAGATTATTTAATAAAATGTTATCGATATTTTCATACATACTATTCTGACGTTCTATTGGCCTGCTTCTCAACAACATGACGTAGCCTATTTCATCATCCTTCTTAGCTAGGAATATTCGAGAAGCAACTCCAACCGAAATTCCGACTAGAGAAATATGACAACACTATTCGAACTTCCTTTTCAATAACGTTTTGAAGGGTACACCATGCACTAGAGTGCAATATGTGTATGCAAATCTCTCTCATCTTTTCAACACTTTCCATCTTGACAACAAAAGCCATACGAATTTTCTCTTATACTGACGTGTAACATACATTTTCGAATAGAATGAGCATGTAAACACTTGTAATATAGTATGTATATCATTTAGCATACGGTATATGTATATTACATGTGGGTTATAGTAATAGTCCGATAAAGGTAGTACATGAAGCATTGTGTAGCTGTCAGAAAGAATACTATTTCCGAGCTCCAAAAGATATTATTTGTGAATAGATAGTCAAATAGCATTATAAAAATGGCATTATTGTGATAATAAGATGACAATTTAATGGAATTTGAGTGAATAATTTCCTCCAGACTTCAAAATAGCAACTGGAATGGAAGCAAAATGAACTACACTGTTGGATATTCTCAAGAAAAACGAAAATAGTGAAATTGTCAAAATAATGTAGAAAATTGTCAAAAGAATGTCTAAATTTTCCAGTTGTCAAAAGAATATATTCATGGTATGATTTCACAAAGGCTATATTTTAATGCAGTGTTTCATAGGCTATGCAGTGTTTAACTGCATTGTACAATGCAAGTGTACAATTGAATCCTCTAAAAAACGGATAATAGTGAAATAAATTAATGTCAAATACAGAAAATAGTCGGAAGAATGACAGTCCAAACTTTCCAGTTGTCAAAAGAATATAATCGCATATGGTCAAATCCACGTATCAGTTTCAATGCTTTTCTAATGCACTATCCGGTGTCTACCCAAACTTTTATCTTCGACTATATTCTGTGATTTACATAACTGTTGGGTTATGTCAGATTCCTGCCAAGAAACTTCAAGGCAAAGTCCTACGCTAACTCAGATCTGTCTCCGACTTTCCATTCACAAACTCTGTCGGTCTCTATTCATCTTTTTGTCCCCTATTCTATATCTATATCTACAAATTTGAAGCCATATACTTTCCTATCCTTACGTCAGTTACATGCTATAGTCTGTCAAAGCAAAGAAGGCATTCTAGCAAGATGAGAAAATGACTCCAGCTCAATCACTATTGATTAAAAAACTACAAATTCAGTCTCACATTATAGATCAGAATGTTTCCTACAATTTGAGACCAAATTTATAATTTTCAAACCAATATTGACCGAGCTGGAGGCATTTTCCCATCTTTCCCGAATTTCTTCTATGCTTGAACAGACTATATCTGAGCTCTGGGCTATTGTCCTAATAAGGCACCTTGCCCAAAGATTAGCGGGACGAAAAATTTTGAATAAGTTATAAAAAATCGTGTTTTTGGGTGAGTGGGTAGTTATGGCTGTACACCTATCATTGAACATTATTTACGGTTGGTCAGAAGCTATCAAGCGTTCAAATAATATCATGATTGTAAATGACGTCATGGAAATGATAGAGATCACCGTACATATTGACAATCAAGTACCTCGTCATCTGAAGGTTTTACATTGAAAAAATAATCAAGGAGCAGGGAAAGCGATGAAGCAATATTGGTAGATTATGAATTATTGATCATGAAAAAATAATCTAAATTACATTGAATAATTTAGTACAATATATCATCTTATCATGTAATTCCCGTATTGGAATATGTTGTTTTCTCCATTTTATACGTGCTGAAAGTCGTTACGAAGGTTCTATCTACTCGAATACTATTATAATGTAGTGGTGTTTAACAAAGATAACTTATTAGGTAATTATTAGATTTTATTTTTGATAATTATTATTTTTCTATTCCATGTAACTTAAAACTTCTGGAAAATTATGAAATTGAGTTCATTATTTTGAATGAATCAAGAGTGTTAAATATCAGTGAGGAACTAAAACTGAGATAATGAGATAAAAATGAGAACTAAAAATGAGATATTGCAATTTTTTTAAAATTTTCATTCAACGAATCTCGCCTCCCAAGGTCAGGGGGCGTATATTCTCAGTAGACTTCATATTCGCAGTAGCAGAAGTCCTTTGTTCTATTTATATAACTATCATGGAGATTCGAATTAATTATTACTCGTATAATAGTAAAAGAATTATATCTACCCTTCTTTAATATTTTAGAGAGTGATTCTAACGAAAGTGAGACAGAGTGAAAAAGAGAGGCAGAGTGAGAGTGATTGGAAGAGGAACAGCACTGATATGACTAAGAATCAATATTTTTAGTAATAAATTGGAGGGTACAGTGATATAATTGAAAACATATCCAGTGAGAAATGACTTGAATGGAATTAAATACAATATAATGAAAGAAGAAAGCGAAGTGAGAGAGTGATTAGTAGAGAAAGAGCCCAGATATAGCACCGAGATTTAGGGAAGCTCCCCTCCAAACAGTCTCGCCAGGAATTGAATTCCAGCTCCGCAGGTCTCTAGGATTCGGAATCTAACGTAGTTTACAGGGTGCGTGGTTGGTTGTGGGGGGAGGGGTGTGGGGTTATAGGAGAGGCATTGGTACTGTCTTGTTATTGAATCTCGGGATAGCTCGCATTTGACGAGACCACTGTGAAGCAGAGATAAACCATGGGAATCAATTTTGAAGTGAGCCAAACCGCCTTCAGCCGCTATGAGCGATTCTAACCTAGCAGACCCCAACAAACCTGGCGGATAACAAATGACTACTATTGACGATTACTACTCTATTAGGACAGTCATGTAACCGTCTTTGAAATCAAATTTACTTAATAGTCAACTACCTAAACGTTTGACAGTCGCAAGACCGCTTCCACACTGCCCTAACAGAGCAAAAAATTAATGACAGAAATTCGCCAACCGCCACTTTCGTAGGCGTCTACTAGACCTTGGTGAGGTTTGTATGTGCTAATTCCAGGTTTACGTTTAATAGACTCCGCGAGGAGCGCGCCTTACATGATAATTGAATTCCACGTCGAATCGTGATAATTGTTAAGGAGGAGCCTTGCATCACCTGCCTGTGATTCTACTTAGGAATGCTGGATTTTTTAACTAAGATGAAGTTATCTTCGATTTATGTGAACTATCTTCGAAAATTCACATATCTTCGAAATGTAGTATTCCATGTCAAGTTGTGATAATTGTTGAGAAACCTTGTTAGAATCTCGCATTTCCATCTAGTTCTGACATTGACTTGTGAATTTTCCAATATTATAAGAAGATGGTTAAATTTCAAGTTGAAATCTGCTAGTTGTATGTATCAATCAATCAATTTTATTTTTCAAAATTATTTTTATTTTTATTTTTCAATTTTATTATCGCAACTCATAATTGTTTATTGAAATTTATCAGTTTCATAAGAATTTGAGTTATTCATCATGAACCTTCAAATGACTATTTAATTGAAAGTCGGGATGTTTAAAATAATGAGCATAACCTCTGGCCTGTTCAATCATTTTGACAGAGTATAAGCGAATGAATTGAATGTTTGAAAGAAGTTTCATGTGTCCTTAATTCAATTCTAAGTTTATTTTTTATTATGTAATTATTCAAAGTTTCAACAAATTAAGTAGCCCCAAAAGAAAATAAGTATTTATTAATCCCATATGACACCCACTATTCTAATGTTAACATGACATTTGTTGACGTAGTTGAGGCTTCAATAGGATACAATAACACTATTATAGTCTGTCCAAGCAAAGAAGAGCCTCTGGCAAGATGAGAAAATGACTCTAGCTCGGTCAATATTGGTTCTAAAATAATTGCTTTGGTCTCAATTGTAGGAAACATTCTGATCTACAATTCGATACCAAATCAAAAATTTTTGAACCAATATTAACCGAGCTGGAGTCATATTCTCATCTTGTCAGAGGCTCTTCTTTGCTTGGACAGACTATACTTATACAGGAGATGTAAAATTACATCTTCAAAATCCAATCCACAGAAATAATGCGGAAAGCTTTAAATGTAGTATCTATTCTAAAGCTAAATAATATCTAATCATTTGGGTCTGTAGGTCATTTTGTGTCAAATCCCAGTCCAAAGATTTTTCATATTGGGACTGTCTAGAATGAGGTACTTTAGATAGAGCATTGTGAACAATTCTTTTATAGAGAAAGCTTGCGATATTCTTTCTCTATGACAGTACCTTAAAATCCTACGATAGTACCTATGAAGAAGAATTAAAATCAGGAATCTAAGATAACTTAGGTAGATAACTTGAGTGCGGCAGCGAATCGGGTGATTTTAGAATGAGTGTCAAAATATGATGGAGCTGTTTACAAAATTTTTTTTGATATATTAATCTACATAGAAAAGCATTTATATTTCACTGTCATAGCCCGTTGCTCGTAGACTTTTAGTGTACGAGACTTCGTCTCGTCTCCATCTTGATTTTCGGATCATTTTTTCGAAAATGAACATGGTGAAACTGTGACTGAGCGGTATTTCGAAATGTTACGTACATTTTCCTATCCTCAACTACCCCAGTACGAAATAAACAATGGAACATTATTCCAATAAGACGGAGCAACAAGCCATACAGCCCAAATGTGTATTCATCTTCTGAATGACGTTTCTCCTAATCGTTTATTCTCTTGAAACGGAACGATTGTTACGTGGGCCCCCACGTTTGCCCAATCTGTCGGCCTGTGACTTTTTTCTGTGAGGCTACCTCAATAAAGTCTACGACCAACGGCCGATAACAGTGGATGAACTGAAACTAAACATTCGTCGAGAGATTGCACGAATACCCTAACAAATGTTACGGGAAGTTATGAACAGTTTTCATTGGCGATCTGATGAGAGAAGGACGTCACCTTGCCGACGTGATTTTCAAAAATTGAGTTTGTTCAGTGAAATATAAATGCTTTTTTATGTAGATTATTATGGCATTAATAATTTTTTTGTAAACAGCTTGATCAATTTTTGACTCTCATTTCAAAATCGCCCGATTCGCTGCCGCACCCAGTATCATTATTTACCTCTTATTTTTCCATGACGTTCTAAAATTCCTGTATCAACTTTACAGTAATAAGTTATCCAACCCCAATCAATAATCGAGCGTTCAGAGTCTCGTATCCTAGTCAGCAGACATTCCAGTTCAATCACCCGAAAAATACCGAACAAAACCTCGAAAACATTTTAGTCGGCTACAAAAAAACATGCACCGACTAGAATAAGTTGAGCAATCAGAGAATTGGTGGGAGGAGAAAAAATGACCAACAAAGAGCAAATAGTCAATGGCGAAGTCAGAAAATAAAGCTGGAAAATACACACAAAGCTATTCCAAATGTAAATTCCGATAGTTCAGCTGATAAAAGCTCTGTTGAATCTCTCGAGTCTGCGCTGCAATCTCTTCGCTTTGGGAATTTACTCAGAATCTATCCAGTGAATGTGTGCTCTATTCTATGTGGTGTTTTCCATGGAGAGGGAAAGAGAGAGAGAGAGAGAGAGGAAGGAAAACTACCACACCGCAGTGTTGGAAAACACTAAAAGGATTTTCCTCCAGTAGAGTGATGACATGTAGGACTTCTTTTTTGGTCTCTCCTTCCTTCCCTCACCCTCTCTTTTTCTCTCTTTTACACACACTCTGTTCCATTTTTTAGACTGTTCCTCTCTTTCCACAAGTTTTTCTCTCGCAAATAACAAAACGATTCCCACTTCTACATCCGGCCTGCCTTTCATTTTGCCATCATGACTTTGCACGATGTTTATCGGGTAAAAAGTGAATGTTTACTCTAGCGGTGCATTGCTTGAACTTCTGGGAGCCAAGGTGGTGTTTTTACATGAATCAAGAGAGATCTTACATTTTGGGGCCAGACTGTAGACTATTCCGAAAAGATAACAAGGATGTTTCACTTCTCAATCTGGGATAAACTTGATATTATTCAAATTTCAATTTCATCTTCACTTTGAATGGAATTCTGGGCCTTGTTTCATGAACATTGACAACCTTGTTTTCAAAGACTGTGGACTATTCCTAAAATATAACAAGGATGGTTTACTTCTTAATCTGGAATAAACTTGATATTATTCAAATTTCAATTTCATCTTCATTTTCAGATGGAATTCTGGGCCTTATTTCATAAACATTGACAACCTAGTTTTCCACGAAGGAAACCAAGTAGCTGGTCTAATGAAATCCACTAATAAAACACTCCATTTACAAGTTTTCCATGATAATGCATAGGCTACATCTTCATCAGCTGTATGCTTCCATTCCATAGCTAGCTAATTCGAAGCTTGTAAAATTCTCGTTTTACAAGAAACGTTCATGAATTCAGCGTTTCATCAGTTGATGTAACTTGTAATTTTTTCATGAAACAGTGCCAAGTTGTAGCCTAGTTCTAGATGAATATGATTTATGATAGGGAATTTTTTTAACGATAGATTGCTACCTATTCTTGTGACTAATGAGCAACTTTTTCCTCCAACATTATAGGGAATAATGATTTTTGATAAATTTGATGGAAAATAGTTTGATGAAAAATCTGTCGAAAATGTGGGAGAATGTTTAACGTCTACCTAAACGCACTACCTCAACCCCTGAATCTTCCATTGATTACTAAATTTTCACCTCCTTTCCATCCGTTCATCGTTCTTTCTCCTGTTATTACATTTCTCCACCCAAAGATAATTTAGAGAACTTGAATTTCAACTTGCTAATGAATTCAACGTTTTCAAACACGAAAAGAAACTACTCGTGGAGTCTGACTCACTCATGTTATAGCACAGAAGACATTCTGGTAAAATGGGAAAAAGGCTCCAGCTCGGTCAATATTAGTTCAAAAATCAATAATTTGATCTCAAATTGTAGGAAAAATTCTGATCCACAATTTAAGACTAAATTTATGATTTTTGATCCAATATTAACCAAGCTGTAGTCATTTTCCCCATCTTGTCAGAATACCTTCTTTGCTTGGACAGACTATAGAAACATCAGCGAATCACATCCGAAGCTCACTCCTGTTAAACAAATATCCATTGGTTTCGCCTCAATTCCCCACATCTATTACAGTTCGCTCAAGCTGAGAAGACACGCCGGTGAATGTAAATTGTATTGTAACTGAGTGTCTTCCCAGTTTGCGCAATTATACTCGTACTTTCCATGTATTTACAAGCTTGCTTAGAACAATGTTCAAGACTTGCTCTCAACGGTTCGATAGTGCATTACAATGGTACCTTTAGTACGGAATTCTCTTTCTACCAAATAAATAGTCTTTCAAGTGAGTAAATGGTTTGTTACAAAGATCTTGAATTTACCCATCTTATCATCATACTGTACTAACCAAATATAAAGAAATAACCAAGTATAATATTATTTATATCTATATAAGCGAAATGGCACTGACTGACTGATTCATTCATCACCAGAACTAAAAATTCACTGAAGCGAATGCGTTCAAATTTGGCAGGCATGTTCAGTTGGACGTTTAGACGCGCGCTAAGAAAGGATTTTAAAAATTTTTCAAGGATACGCCAAATATTTTAGTTTTTCTAGAGTTTTTCGGCGTTTTCCTCATTTTTCGAGAACCAATCGGTAAAAAATGTTGATAATTGGTGGGCAGGTTCAAATGAGGTCTAGAAATTTTGTGTTGAAATATTTTTGCAATCCGTTCAAGATTACGCCAGTAATCAGGTTTTCAAAATTGTAGATGTGTTGCGGGTTGCATATCTTCCGCCTTGATACGACCAATCCTAACTGTAAATTGAATGGTTCAGCGAGATTATAGATGAATTAATTTGGAAGATATTGAATTAAGTTTCAAACTATGTCCGATATACTTCCCAAGGTTAGTTATGTATGAAATAAACTCTCCAGGTTGACGTGGATAGGTTGAGGCGTAGATATACTAGCTATAGTTATGTATGCAGATAACTAGCAGATAACGTGATATGCAGATATATGCAGATAACGTAGATATACTAGCTGTAGTTATGTATATAGTTAGTCTATGGTAGAGGGAAGAGTAAGTATATATTTAGTACGAATTCTATAATATAACAGTGGAGTGTCCAGTGTAAAGTATTGTTCATCGGTATTATATCTACTACGAGTATACTGAGGAATATCGAAGCTGAATACAGTTAATTAGCCAAAATTGAATATGATACAAGGACTTTAAATAATGAAAATCAAAGTACCCTTTTTTTTAAATAAATTTGGTGTCAAATGAGAATATTTTTTTAAAAAAAAGGTACTTTGATTTTAATTATTCAAAGTTCTTACGAATACAGTAGCCTTAAGAGGAAATAAGTATTATGATTCAAGGAATATAGTGGATGAATTTTTGCTTGGTATGATATCTATTTTACAAGGTTATATCGTAACTTTATGATACAGAGAATATCTCATAATAATGGCAGTAACTGCCATCGAATATAAATACAATCAAGTGTAGTGAATGCAGGGAACTCATCGGGAATATAAGTTCTATACATTGTTACCAAATACAAAACAATTCAGTGAATATCGCATCATTCGCCCATCGAATACAAGACAATCTAGTACAATCTATCTAGTGCAATCTATCTAGTGCAAATCAATACTAGTGCAATCTAGTGACAAGGAATACATTGAACTTATCAAATATAGATATATACACCGTTCCATCCACAAAGGTATCGGTAAGAAGGTTGTTACAACATGGAAGGTCTGAAGTTCAAAGACTTGCATACTAGTCAGCAATAGAACATGCTTTCCATAGTACAGTCTGTCCAAGCAAAGAAGACATTCTGGCTAGATTGAAAAATGACTTCTGCTCGGGCAATGTTAACTAAAAAATCGTAAATTTAGTCCCAAATTATAGGAAAAATTCTGATTTACAATTTAAAATGAAATTTATAATTTTCGAACCAATATTGACCGAGCTGGAGTAATTTTCCCATCTTGCAAGAATGTCTCCTTTGTTTGTATAGACTATACAGATGCAATGACTGTCTGAGTTTTACAGGGGGAGACCGGAGTAGGTAAAGGTTTATTGGGGGGAATGGGGGGAATGGGGGGACCTTTTATTGCGGGGGAACATACGTTGGAGACTCGGTGTTCTTGTTAGAGTAACGATAAAGACCCCCCTCTCTTGCACACCCCCTCTGCATCACACAAGAAGCGATCTTCTTGCAACGTAAAGCAAGTTCTCTCAGGGGCTACATTGGTTGGGTCTGCCTTTGCATAGGTGCATGTCCCCCTGATCTCTTTTGCGGGCTAACATGGCTGTCATTATCACTCTTTGTCATTCCCCATCGTTATCACTGTCTCTCTCTCACCCTTTCTTTGTCACTCTCTCGATTTTGTCGTATGTCTTTACCTTACCTTATACCTATACCCTATATCTAGTGAAAATAAAAACTACTCTTCCGCTTCAGCTCCACTTGAGTGAAGAAACTGACTTATATTTTTCATTATTGATGGATATCAAACTAGTTATAGCATTCAAATCAATAAAAATTTTTCAAATAAAATAGTCAATCATGAATCATCATTTATGACATCGTACGTTGTTCATAATCTCAGCTCAAGTTTTTTAACTCAACTCGATCTCAATAACTTTTTTCAATTTCTCGACTGATTGAACCTTGATTGATTATATTGAAAAGTTCATTTATGTAAATCAGAACGAAGATTGAACCAATAGTTCACTTCAATCGCTATTTTACTTTAATTACATTTCACATTATAGATGTATTTTCAACCAAGGTAATTAGAATAGAGAGGTAACTGTCATCGTAGCCGTAGCCTGGAGAAAACCGTGAGTTCTGACGTCATCGGAACCACATCTGTGAATTTGGCATCTGAAAATTTATAACTTTTAGCACCAGCTAGGTTTGCTTAACAGCTGTTGTTCCGATGACGTCAAAACTCACGGTTTTCTACCGGCTACGGTTACGATAACTGTTACCTCTCTATTCTAATTATCTTGTCTTCAACTACATTTCACATTATAAATTTCATTTTCAATAACATTTTACATTGAAAATTCAATTTCCAATTACATTTTACTTCAATTTGAAGTTCTATTCTTCTGTCTTTCCACCTACAATACCTGAACGTTTATCCCCGCTGATTTTCAACGATGTCTCAAATTTGTAACTGTACCCTATATTACAACATCTAAATCCTAATATATTTTGACTTATAGCTAAAATGGCGTTTCCAAATGCTATGCAATAACCAATAAATAATCCTGCCATGAAGTCGAGCAAACGAGACAACCAATCTTTCTCTTTCTCACCTCTCATTTCTTTCACTCTCTCTCTTCAAACTTCATCTTTCTCAGTCTCTTTCACTCTCCTCGTTTCCCTCTCAATCTCACTTTACTATCAATCTCTCCCTTTCTCAGCTCTCATTTCACTTACTTCCTCTCTCCAAACTTCATCTCTCTCAGTCATTCTCACTCTCTTCGTTTTACTCTCTCTCACTCTCACGCTTTCCTCCATCTCTTCTTCATCCTCAACCTCTCTCTCTCTCTCTTCTCCATTCTCGTCACACACGCACACCTACGCACAATTCATTCACGCACCCGCAAGCACACACCAGTCTAGTTAGCAACTCCCACACAACGGTCTTTCACTAGTGCCATGTATCCTGACCTCAAACACTCAAAGATACATATAATCACATAAGATACATCCAATATCCCACAGTCTCACTCTCTCTCTCTCAATCTCATACACACACTTTCTCTCTCTCTCTTTATGGACCTCAAGGTCGTCTGACAGCCTGACAGGTTACCGCAAAGACATTAAAACAACACCTTTCAAATATTCCCTCTCTCTTCCGCTCCAACTCTCTCTCTCTCACTCTTTTTCTTTCTCTTTCTGAAATATTTTCCCTTTCTTCTCCAACAACATACTATTCCCTCTCACCTCATGACAAATCCTCTCTTAACCCCTTTTCACACTTTGAGTCTCTTCGAGGAAAGAAGACATTCTGGCAAGTTGAGAATATAAACCCAGAATATTGATTTAAACCAATTATAAATCTGGTCTCAAATTGTAGAGCAGAACGTTTTCTACGATTTCAGACCAAATTTTTAATTCTTGAACCAATATTGACCCAGCTGGACTCAGTTTCCCATCTTGCCAGATTGTCTTCTTTGCTTGACCGGACTATAGTGGTGTAACCTCATGTAATGTATGTACGTTCATTACTACAATGCTTTCTAGTGGCTAAATGCTAAAGATGGTCATGATTGTACTTCTGAGTCGTGTGTGAACTTAGTGGTTACATCATTTCAGTGAGTAGGCTTACATATTGGCTGTAAATGTCGCACTTCTGGAGAAATATCCAACTATGAAATGAGATAATAGTAGATGAGTGTTATCTATTAGAAAGTATTAAAGTATCAAGTGTAAAAGTACGAAGAAACCGCTTTCATTTGAAAATGAATAGTATGTATTGGATAGGATTGTAGCCATCATCTCTAATCATCACTCATTCATAAACCACCCACAAGCCTATGAGCTCTGTACGATAGATAATCCTATAAAAAGCCTCAAATAGCTTTCCCATTAATTGACCCGAGTGCAATAGACCATTAACCTGGTTATTTAAAAAATAACAATGAAATTGAATTATCATTGTAGGTAAATTAATAACAATAAACTATACAGTAAAATGGGAGAAAATATACACTAGCGGCTCGTCAGGTGAAGTGCCCGAATCTTATATACCAAGTTATACAACACTTCACATTTCGCCACGGCACGAGGTGCCAGTGATGAATAGAAAAACAATTAACTGGAATCGATATTGTAATACAAGACAAAATTCAATTTTCAAATGAGTGTCAAAGTAATGTTCAAGACATCAGAGAAAGACATTGAAAAGATAATTTTTTAATTATTAGTAGCCTGGACATATTTTGAATGGACTTCAAAATTCAATAATTCATTAACTCAAGATAACAGTAAAGTGTCATCACTTTCTAATAGTTTAGATAAACTTAACAAATCAGTAAATAATGGATAGAGTTTAAGACTATAATTATTATTTTCAACTACTACACTATCATTTGTACTATGCAACTAATAATTAACAGTTCTATTTCCAAATGAGAAGATAACCTTCAAGATAGTGGGGCACATATTGAACTATGATAGTTGAAAATCAATTATTCTAACTATTCTCTCAACCTGTAGAGTCGGAAACTATTCAACAATGATTTCAAAACTTAGAATAAGCTTGAATACTCTTTGAAGTTCAGCCTCAACCACTGAAGACAATGTCATGAACATTGGAACCTAAGTTCGGTCTCTAAAAATCAAAGCACTCAATGGAATAGACAAACTATTGTTGAATAATCTTAGCATAAACCAACTACTCTTAGATTATAGATTAATAGGTTGTCTTTTGATCTTAGTAAAGATAGATTCCTTATTATGCATTTTGTAATGTTTTATTAGTATTTAATATTTTAACAATGATGGTCAACTGATACTGGAGTTTTCTTTTCCTTATCGTTCTAGTTATTCATTATTATTACTTTCTCTATTTTTTTCGTGTGTTCAAATGTAACTATCCTATTTTTTCTGCTCAGGTTTATGTAACATTTGGGATTATTTTCCAGAGTAATGATTCTTGTAAGTTCTCTTTTTAGGGTATGATAACTTACTAAATAAGTGATTTTGTTTTTAAATTGTAGTAGATTCATGCTCTACACACGTACTAGATTCGTGCTCTTTTTGCAAAGAAAGAAAAGAAATTGAATTTTTTAAAATCCGTATCATTTTTGAGTAGCGTAATTTAAAGTTGAAAAAACTTTTGCAACAACAGTTGAAACAAAATGACTCGCAACTATTCCAAACAATAGAACTGCATCATGTTATAATTGTACAAAATATCATTCAAATTTCCACAAAATAGCTCACATTATCACTATACTGGAGTCTCTAGTTGAATTCTAATTCTAAACAATTATAGAAACAGATAAGTAGCGAAATTCGCTCATCAGCTCAAAACAGATAAGTAGCGAAATTCGCTCATCAGCTAAAAACAAAGATTACGCATCCAATACAGTTGTCTCAATGTCCCAGTCCAGTATAACAAAGTTGTTCTCAATTTGCAGTAATAAAAATTACACAGCATGAGCTAACAGTTATCTTAATAAATTGCAAGTCCAAGACAAATAATGCGTTTTTCTGTGGCCGAGCCAAACTCTGCAAATAGACCGACGCCCCAGAACGCATTGGCCACGGCGTCTAGACTTTAATTCGATTAGTAAATCAATTTCAATTGCGGCCACGTAATAATCTAAGCTTGTGGACAAAATTGCCTGACGCCAAGCTACTACAATCAATTTAGAGGCGCTACTTTTTTCAGCTGTTGATACTGTAAGTGAAGTCATCAACATTGAAGCAGATGTATTGAAAAATAGGAGTTACAGTGTCTATACTGTAGTAGGAGTAACATTGAAGAACTGTTGAAGACTGGTTAAGTCACGAGCACTGTGAGCTGCTCTTGGATGGGTGATCAGTATCTGGCCAAGTACACATAGGCGAAGTGGAACCTACTCGTTGGGGTCACCCCACCAATTTGGTTCAAACCCAGGTCAAACCAAGAATTTTTCTCAGGCCACTTTCCCGTGTTTCGGATGGACACGTTAAGCCGTCGGTCCCGGCTGCCTAAAAACAGTCGTTAAGTCATGTCAGAGGCCCTGAAATTGATCAGGAGCGACCTGAAAACTCTGACACCAGACCTGAGCCAGCCAGGTTACACGAATATCATTAATATTATTACCCCACCAATAAAAGCCATACGAATATATTTCTCTTAGACTTAAATGTGTAGTTGATATTTTCTTATGCTAGAAATTAAGCTGAACCAGATATTAATATTAGATTTAGTTTCAGATTATTCGGATTTAATTGTTAAAATACTAGAAAATATCAATTTTCTGGAATGTAATAAGAAAACTATCCAGTAGGGTTTTCACAGGAAGTCATAAATTTCAAGAAATGAACACTGAAAAATAGGGTTCTTGAAAAATCAATGAGTTTTTAAATAACAAAATAGTTAAAATTAGATTATTAATTATAGTCTATAAACAATCTTGGCTGAATGAAAAATCTTCAGTAACTGGTGATGGTCTATACTCATCTTTCAATTGTATTATCAATTATATCCAATTAGTATGAAATCAATCAGATTATTATTATAATAATAATTAATTAGATTATCAATTTATTTCTATATAAATAGACAAATAACTTCTGCAACTGCAAATATTGACCAATGAGCTGCAATATCTAATAATTCTTCCTTATTATTGTCTATAAACAATTCAGACTAGATAGAATATTTTCAGTAATTGGTGATAAAGATGATAGACTATAATACTCATCATTTAAATATACCTTACCTCAAGGTTCAATGTGATTTTTTCAAAGTTGACGGATCTGAACTCACCTGAAAAATAAGAGGAGAAAATTAATGAATGTTAATTGAAGAATTACAAGGTAACATTATTGTTAATTATTTAGGAATCAGAAAGTTGAATTCATTACCTGAACGATAAAACGGAAATACACTCTAGAGGGATGATTGAAAGAAATCAAGAGCCCTGCTTAAAAAGGGTTCAAGAGTGTTTTAAAGGGTAAACCAAACTGACTGGAACTGATTGAGTTCACCGTGACCCAACCAACTGGACCCTACTTGCCTCAACTAAGTGATAGGATTACTTCCACATGCTTTAACAGGGGAAAATAGCTGGAAAAAAGTACAAGGCCGGGGAAAGGTATCTTCATTCAAGGTGGTAGAAAGTCATTGGAGAGTCTTATTTACTTCAAACCACTGAACTGAATACTGAATTACTGTTAAGTATTTAGTTGAAACTAAAAATTGCTTAGGTAAGAAAAACAAATGTTGTCAGATCTACAAAGTTTATTCAACATTTCTGATCAAAGTGTAAATAATTGCTGTATAAACTATTTCATAAATTCAAAATCAATTTTCAATAATTGAAAATCACAGTACCTTAGAATATTATTTTGTATCAGTACAACATGATTCGGTGTCATTAAACCAATTGGAAAGTACAAATAAATAAGTTGAACATGTCCATCTGATACAAATATTCCAGGGTACTGTGATTTCTAATTTCTAATTCCAATACAATAAAAATAAGATTCACTTTAAAGTTAACATATTGTAGTCTACTTGAAAAAAATGCAATTCATTTACCCTATAATATACCTAATCATCTCAATATCAATTCACATAGAATGACAAATAACAAAATAAATCCAACATTACATTACACAGTTTATACAATACTTCATAATCTAATGACAAAAATAATAATCTCCATCTAGAGGGAATTATCGATAAACTAGAATCCAAAATATATTATTCGCTTAATTGCTTAATGCAATACATAGTTTTAATCACAAAGGAAATTGATATTTCTCTAAAATAATGCTAATTGTTAGAACTGCTATCTGTTCCAGTGAAATAACTGATAAGCTCCCAGAATCTCATATTATCTCCATGGAAATGCAACGTTATGCAAATATGAATCTTTTCAGTAAAAAAGTTTAGGACAGAAATTCTATCAAACACATAGTCTGTCCAAGCAAAGAAGACATTCTGGCAAGATGAGAGAATGACTCCAGTTTGATCAATATTGGTTCAAAAATTATAAATTTAGTCTTAAAATATACGAAACATCCTGATCTACAATTCAAGGTAAAATTGATAACTTTTGAACCAATATTGACCTAGCTGGAGTCATTTTCTCATATTGCTAGAATATCTTCCTTGCTTGGACAGACTTTATCGCTGCTGTAATAAAACCAATAGGAATTTTTGAAGAACCTTTGCCATAACTGGATTCCCTCATCCCTTCCCCAATAAACTTCTAATGGAATACAAGATTATACATCTGGGTGAAATAAACACTTGCTTTGAGTTGAGGAAAAATGTCCCTCAAAAAAATGGATGCTGTTTGAGACGAGCGGCAACCTTTGACATGAAAGCTATAACTTTTATATCATTTTCGGTACTTCTGCACTGCTGAACCGTCAAGTTTAATCCGGAAAAATATCTGTCTTTTCACTCGGTGACTCTTTTCACATCCTGTAAAGTGTTTTAGAGGGCTTAACATTGATGAACGTATAAAGAGAATGATGCCACGTTAATTATACCTGAACTAATATTTTAATACGCTTTCAACGGAGATTGGAAAACTTTATGGGTCTGGTTTTCATCTATGCAATGCTTTATCAAGACTATGATATATTCCGTCCAAGCAAAGGAGTCTTTCAAAAATCATAAATTTGGTCTCGAAGTGTAAATCAGAAGTTTTCCTGCAATTTGAGACGAAATCTATGATTTTTGAACCAATATTGTCCGAGCTGGAGTCATTTTCCCATCTTGCCAAAATGTATTTTTTGCTTTTACGGACTATTATACTCGAAAGTACCGTAAGGTATTACATTAGGTATTGTATAAGGTATAGTGGTGCCGCGAATAGAAGAGCCTTTGGCAAGATGGCGGAGGGAAGTGAGAGTGTAACTACGCATGCGCAGAACTATAATTTCTGAGGAATAATCACTTCAGCCAGTCTAACGCTTTTACACTAAATTATAGTTCCAAGAGGCTGAATCAACAAAGCACACATTGCAACTGCCAATATGATTTTGTAGTCTTTGCCATGACCTACCGTACATAATCTACAGAACAGGGCCGTGTCTCATAAATCAGCTGACTACAAAAACATTCCCTCGAGACATTTTTTATAATTATTTACTGAGCTTTACTAACCTCAAATTTATTCATTAGCAGTTTGTTTATTGAATGGTTTTAAAACAAGCATAATATGAATAAATGTATGAATGAATATTAGTACCTAGCCTATTATGGTCTACTGCAAATGGTAATTATATTTTTATTCAATTTCAATCCTTTCCCAGTTTGTTTTCATAACAATCTGTTATGAATGAGCGGTGTTTAGCCACAAAAACTAAACATGAATGTTTACAAATCAGAGTATAATTTCCACCACCAGAGAGCACAGACCCCGCACAGAAGTACCATACTGTAATAATATTATAAAAAATATTGTGTTGCAGTGAAATCATAATCATATTGATTCCACAAATAGAAATATATTTAATTCAAGAATATATTATATATTTTATTAAATATATTTAATAATATTTTAATTGTGACAGATGGTAGTAGAACAAAGACTGCTGGCAGCAGTGAATGGCATCCATGTTGCCACTTCTGTTCACACTATATATTTCTGGTCCAGAAATTGATGAATTAATATGATAAAATAAAACACTGATTGATGTTGTTTAAGTACTTAGAATATTCCTATTAGCAAATAGTGAATACATTTTTTTATTGCATCAACAGAAAAAAATTAACTGACCACTTTGAAAATATATTTGAATATTATCATGTTTTATTGAATCCTTTTTCTGTTTACAAACTTAAAAATATTGTAACACAATTCAATTATATTTTACCATTATCATCCCCAGTTTCAATATATAAGTAATTATTTGAACAAAATTAAAACTATTGTTCCCTGAAGAAACTGACTTGACCGTCTAAACAATTTAATTGTCTAAATTTAATTGTTCGAATAAATAGTAATATTTTGCAAACGTAAGTGTGTTCTCACATTATATGAATTTACACCTGAAAATGCCCCTCTTAAAGGCAAAACTAGGTGTGTTCAAATAAAACAATATTAATAATAAGGTTCAATTGTTTATTATATTTGTTAATGAATCGCTTCCACATTAATATTGGCTACATGTCTCCGCAATAACCAGAGCAATGCCGAAGCACATTAACCTGTTTTACAGTTTCGATCTCGAAGAGTTGTACAAGTTGAAAGCAGTGGGGGGAAGGGTGGTGTTGGTGAGTGAAAGGGGGAGGGGGGAACCTGAGTTCGTGATGCAGAGATGTGTAGTGGAGAAAGGAGCTTAAATGATCAAATCGTAAATACCTGGTGTTTTAACTTCTTATTTTTTGCGCAGCGATTTAACTCTTTCTTCACTTCACTCATTCTTCTTTTCTTCTGCCACTGAACAATTTAAATCTCCTCTCACGTATTCTTCTTTCTCCCTTTTTTTCCTTTCTATCTCCATTTTCTCTCTCTCTCTCACCACTTCTTAATACGTCTCTCAAGCTACTTGTTCATCTTAATTCTTTACTTCATCTTTTTCTCTTATCTGTACTCTTTTTCTTCTGCTTATTACTTCCTTCCTTATTACTACTCTACTTCTCATTCCAACAATTCATCTTTCGTATTTCGTCTTTGTTCTTATTTCTCCTCTTCATCCTTTTTCTTATTCTTCTTATCTTTCACTCATTTCCCCTCCCTTTCTCTATCTTCATCAATCTTCTTCTCAACTCATTCTGCTTCCTCCTCCTCCTCCTCCTCCTCCTCCTCCTCCTCTTCCTCCTCCTCATCCTCCTCCTTCTCCTTCTCCTCTTCCTCCATTTATTCTTCACCTTTCCAGCCTTCTTTCTAATACTGTACTTCTATTGGTTCGTGTTCACCTATCTTTACTCTTTTCAAGCTCATACCTTCTCCTCTTCCTCTTCGTCTCCTGCTCCTCTATCTTCACAATTCTTCTTCCTATCTTTCCTGAAACTTCTTTACTATCATTTCCTCCGTTTTTCTCTTCTACGTATTCCTAGTTTCTCTCTCATGTCTTATGATACTCCATCGATTTCTTCTTCAGCTGTTCCCATGACTCTCTCTTCTCACCATTTTCCAATTTCATCTCACCTTTTCTTTCCTCTTCTTCTTCTCGTCATCATCTTCTTCTTCTCCCCCTCCTTCTCTCACTTCTCCACATTTCCTTTCTTCACTCCATATAATTCCTATTTTATCAGACCATGAAAATAGAACGCATCATTCTAATTCCTCTCATTTCACCTAAATATTTCCAGCTATAGTCTGTCCAAGCAAAGAAGACCCTCTGGCAAGAAGAGAAAATGACTCCAGCTTGGTCAATATTTGTTCAAGAATTATAAATGAGGTCTAAATAGTAGAACAAATTGTTTCCTACAATTTGAGATCTAATTGATAATTTTTGAACCAATATTCACCAAGCTTGAGTCATTTCCCAATCTTGCCAGAGGGTCTTCTTCGCTTGGACCGACTATACCAATCCAACAATTCCGTCTTCTCTTCTTCCACTCCCTCTCCCACTTTCTTCTCATACCTTTCTTCTCTCCACTTCCTTCTCTCTTCTTCTCTCTCTCCTTCCTTCTGTATCCTTTCTTCTTTCTCACTCTTTCCTCTTTCCCTTCTCTCTCCTTCCTGGTCGTTGCCTTCTGAATCACCGTCATCTCGTCTGGTGGCATTTCGCCGCTGATAACTTCTTAAATTGTGAAACTGGTTTCAGTCTCCTTTCTGCAGCTGATCAGACTTTGCTGATTTCTTCCTCCTTTCTTCCTTACTTCTTCTTCTAGTTATTCTACCTCTCCTTCATCTCCTTTTTCGTCTCCTCCCCCTTCTTTCCATTCCACTGTTATATCGACAACCAGCGTCTTCTTATCTCTTCTTCTGCACTGGATCTGAATAATATAAACTATATAAAGCCTCTACTAACTTCTGATTTACTCTAATGCCCGGTTTTTCCAAGCACACTCAAATTTGAGGAACCTCCAAGTTTACTACAGTTTACTACATTTCCTATATTTATCATAGAAAATGTCAGCTGTTCATCAAAATTTGAGGGTCCCTCAACTTTGAGTGTGCTTGGAAAACCCCGCCATTAATCTTATAATCACCTTTTACTGTAGGTTCATGCTCTTTATATTATTTTTTATCTTCTATTTACTGTTAGTATTACAATTCACTCATCAATGCTTCCTCCAATATTTTTTGGAGTTTTCAATTAGCTTTGTTTCTTAATAATTGAAACTTGCTATTAGTTTACTGAAACTGAGTTCTAATTTGCACTTCTTATTTTCATTCTCTGTTGGATATGTTCTTCATAATTCTTGATTTTTTTATCACTGTTCGTTCTTGTACTTCATGTAAAGTTTTGCCACTACAGTTTCATTCCTCTCATTTTATGAAATATATTAACCTCTTCAGTCCCACAACCTTATTTATTACTAAATTCCGATTTTTATGGTCAGATATGAACTTATAGAGTTAACTTACCATGAAAAACATTAAATTTTTTTCATTTTCAGTTTTCCAGGAAAATGTGGTACACATATGTAGAACATATGTACACATTCATTCGATTTTTGTAGAACAATTTTTAATTTCTCAAATTCAGATTAATCATTTGTAAAATAAATGTAACTATAACTAACGTCGAAATGTTTAACAATCTCGTCTACCTTGTGCTATCCAACAGCTGATGTTTTAATATTGGAAGTTGTCATTAAGCTGTTGTGCCTTGATCATGTTTTGAAACCAAAAAAGACAGTATATGCTTTATATCAGTTGTTAGTAGTTTATATTCAAGTGCAGTATATCTCTTCAGTATTGATCATGGTACTAAATATCAGAGGCTTTACATTAATACTTTATATCAGTTGCTAGTAGGTTACATCAGCTAGGAATCCGCCAAACTTTTAGGCAACAGCTACAGTATATCATGGGCAACAGCCATGTAACGACAATTATAAATGAAATATTTATCCATCCATCTTATCTCTCAAGTACTCCTCATCCACACTGGTTTCAGTTCATCACAACTTAGAACTTCAATTTAGTTCACTTTTTCTTCTCCTTTCTCCTTCTCATCCTTACACAACCCTTCTCTTATCTCCATCCTTCCCCCCCCACTATTATTATCTTATTTTCATCCTTCTTCTCCCACTATTCATTTAATATTTCCATCTTTTTCTTTCTCAATTCTTTTCATCCATTTCCATCCTTTTTCTTTCTGAATTCTTCTCATATTTCCATCCTTTTTCTTCCTCTATTCCTTTCATATTTCCATCCTTCTCCCACAGCCAATGTTGCGTTTAATCGCCCACACCGTTATCAACAGGTACAACTACTGAACAGCCATTAATAACTTCAGCAGTTTCTCTCTCTCCAGTCTCTTAAATCGCGGCTGCTGGCTTTTTTCGTCTAAATATCACAGGTCAGGCAAAGGCTATTAGCCACACGCCAACGGGCCAGCCTAATTCCCCACCAATTATTAGATTATGCGAAGATCAATTGGATTCGCTCCTCACAACAGTCTTAGCGAAAGATGAATTTCGTCTGTCGATTATTTTTTCCAATTGCTCATCTCTTCTTCTTTTTCTTCCTCTTCTTTCTATTCTCTTTCTACTTCTTCTTCTTCTTCTTCTTCTTCTTCTTCTTCTTCTTCTTCTTCTTCTTCTTCTTCTTCTTCTTCTTTTCTTTTTTCATCTTCTACCTCTTCTTCTTCATCATTCATCTTCAATTCATATTCTTCTTCCAATCCTTATTCTCCATCTTTTTTCTTCTTCTTCTTCCTCCACTTTTCTTCTTCCTCTACTTTCCTTCATCCTTCATATTCAATTGTTTTCTTCTTCTCCTACACCTTCTTTTTCTTCTCCTTCTTTACGTTTTTCTTTTTCCCCCCTGGGAGAAGCCTTCTTCTCCTTCTTTTATTTTTTCGTTATTCTTCATCTTCGATTCATATTCTTCCCCTCTTCTATTCTGCCGCTCTTCCTTCTCCATCTTTTTTCTTTTTCTTCTTCCTCTACTCTTCTTCTTTCTCTACTTTTCTTCGTCCTTTTTATTTAATTGATATTCTTCTTCTCCTCCACTTCCTATTAATTTTTCTTCCCAGTTTTTTCTCCTCCTTCTTTTTCTTTTTCTCCTCTCCCTTCTCCTTCTTTCTTTTCTTCGTCATCCTTCATCTTCTCTGAGAGTTTTTTGTTATCAGAGAATCATCTATAATTCAATCTATTCAGTCTAGAATTCATCTAGATTTAGAAGTCTAGAATTAGTCTAGATTATAGAAGAATTCAATCAATAATCATTCCATCTGCCGCATCTGACAATTCCACTATCACTGGAATACCTACCGCATTCGCCGTGAAAGAATTAGTGAAGCTAGAGGACAAGGTATTAACATATTAAGATAAGTATACTACTCGTCTACTCAATCTACGGTATTAGGTTGAACGAGGGACATTACAATAAGTCTTGGCAGGTAGCAGAATTGATTAGATCTGTGATGTCTTCTTTGAAATGATTATTTTGATTTAGTATTCAAACATCCTGATGCACATACACTTCATTTAGTCTTTGTAAATAAGTGAATCAGACAAATTCTTGCAGTAAAAGATTCACCATACACAGAAGCATCTAGAACCTTCCATTGTAAAACACAATCCGATCTTTAAATCTATAATTCCAGCTGAATCTATATTACATCATTGATATACTGTAGTGATTAGTAAAGGTTTCTAGATGAATACGGAATGTCTAATGTAGTCTATCATAATATAATGTATGATCTCACTCACAATAATATTCTGTTTAAAAATACTAGGATTTCGTATGTATGACGTTAAAACACAAATTTGAGCCTCACAAGAGGCTCAATTTCAATTGTAGAATCAATTCAAGAGTCAAATTTATTCATTCTTTGAATGAATACAATCGGGAAAAGTAATAAATCACACTAACAAATAACACTCAACACAGATAGAAATACTAAACCGATATGTCTAGACAGAAATATGTCTATAGATGTCTATTCTATAGAATACGAACTTCACTTCCACGTATTCTCTCTGGACATATCTCCAGTCACTAGTCCTACAGTTATCTCCTTTTACAATATAGATATAAAAACCCCATCTCAGGTCCAATACTGTCTCCTGTTGCTTGAACTATATGCATAAATTCTCTCTTGTTGCTGTATAAATAGATATATTATCCCTTATCGTTGTTTTTGCAACAGATTCCGTCCCTGTTCTGAGTTCTGTATCTGACTTTGATTGTGTTGATGCTACCCTGGCTCTGATGACTTTCTGTATATGTATCACTGATTGTGATTGCGATGATTCTACCCGATTCTGAATTCTGATGATGATGATAATGATGATGATGTTGTTAGTGTTCTAGTCGGGGACACCCAGCCGTAAATCCACGACCAAAAGGTTTAACAATAATAAATTGCGGTTGGTCGGTGCTTGTTCCTGATGCTGCTCTGCCCTGGCTTGCCTAGCTAAACAAATTGTCGGCTGGTCTATGAATGGAGTTCAACCAGAGCCATGGATTGCTGGAATAAATTTTGTACGAGATCTAGGAGTTGGTTCTATGATTTCCAGTTACAAGCTCACAATAGAAAGACCAGTGGACTGCCACAAAACCATTTGAAATAAATTATGAATGAATAGACGAGTTTTCAATTTTCCGCACTATAAAGTCTTTGGTTCTTGTTTGTAAATGGTGCACTAAGAATCTCCGATTATTCTTATTAACAATTATATTTAAACTATCGGAATCGTCTCGTCTTGAAATGTGCCCATGATCGATTAAAATCATTCAATATCTATATCGAACAATATATAATGTATCTATATCGAACAATCATCATTAAAGACCTTTAGAGCTCGGCATAAGTAATCAACTAAACCATATAAGTTACCGATATATATACCTACCTACCATGAACCATACCTAACCTAAACTAAACCAACCTAACTAAACCCTACCTATATGGTCTAGGTAGGTTTATATACTACCTACATACCTCCATACCTACATAGATTCTACAGAGAGATAAGTAAAATTTAAAAAATAGAATATCAACCATTTTCTTTCAAGAAACTTTTTTTCAAATTGAATAAAGAATATTCTTCATTTACCAATTTATTCTTCACACTATTCTATTCACCAAGTCAAATAAGAAGAAAATGAGCTAGACGAGACTAATAAAACAAGAGTCGGAGAGCTAACATTATCCAGTTTTAACAATAATTATTATGCACTTCAAAGTTTACCGCTTCTGTGATTATTCAAGAGGAAGACTCTCTTGTGAATATTAAAAAAATATGCACGTGTAATTTCGAATTAATCAAGGTTATATGTAGTTTATGGTCGAGAAATATTCAGAAAATCACACACTTTCGTGAATATTTGAAAAATCCGCACGAGTAATTTTGAATAAATCAGGATTACGCGTGGTTTATGGCCGGGAATGTATCGTAAATTAATTTAATCTGCAACATTCAGTAAATCGGTGAGGATGACGTGTAATAATAATTGATGAAGATTATTTATTGAATATTTGAATGAATATTATTCTTATTTCGAAAAAAAAATCCAAACCCTATTTTTTCATCTACCCAGTTGAACTAAATATGGATGACAGGGTTTGAAAAGCATTCCATTTTTCATTTTTATAGACATTCGAAAGAACCAGATTGAGTTTATCAGAGATAAATTTTATTTTATTCCTTTTTTTGAAATTGCGACTACTTGTGAAGGAGAAGCATTTGAGTTATGCATATTTATTACGATTCACTTCACCAAATAAACAGAAAGGAGAAATACAAATATTGCGTGAACGTGTAGGTAGGTTCTCGTTTATATAATTTTGTTCTTTTTATTGAACTTTCCACGTTCCTTATTTATCGTTTCATCCTCCACCAATCAACAATTCAATTCATGATTTTTGTACTTGAACTCTTCATTATGGATTGATTATTCCCAAACTCATCAACTACCTGATCTATGATTTATTAACAACAAATATTTCACACCAGAATAGGAAACTGCTACTACTCAAATTCACAAGATTCATTCACTATCACAAAGACAGCTTAAGGTAAACGGTAGTCACTGGCGGCTCGTGCCCACAAAACAGGTGAAGTGTTGTACAGTAAAAGATAGGAGCACTTCACTTGTATCGTGAGCACGAGCCGCCAGTGACCGTAGTTGGAAGATGGATGTTATGCTGCTCGGAAGCTGTGCATAGATTACACTATTTTGAGGGTGCTTATTCACATACAGTAGTTAGCAAAGCAAGCAATAGTTTTGTACAGCAAATTGCTCCCAAATAAATCATGAGATTTATCTGAATAAAAGTCTCTCTTTTAAAATACTTCGAAGAATTTATTTACGCGATTTGATCAATGAGAAAATAGTATTGTTCTTATGCTATTTTCTCACATTAATTAGTTGGAGGAAAACGTAATCTTTACTTTTGAAAATATGGTCCCATTTTTCATACAATAAGACTATCTATAATACTTCATTTGCGAATATAAAATACAATGGGATTGAAACATAGACTAAGTCCAAATCGACTCTTCTTCCCAATTTGTACGGTTGATATTAAATATAAACGTTATATTCACACTTTAAACTTGAATTATTTACAAATTTTAACTTATTTATTTATTATCATGTTACAACATATACTTAATGGAAGGTTCAATAGGATTACTCCAAAACTCAAAACATTAAAGATGTGAAAACTATGAAACAGACTAGAAACAGACGTAAACTAAAATAAAGTTCAACATCTGAATACCATTATTCAGTTGCAAAATAAAATTCTATTCGTTGATTCTAGATAGCATGGTACAAAACTTTTCCTATTCCATGAATTGATTCTGCAGTGCATAAAACCGTGACTAACATTATTTAATTCCGTATTCCGTCATTTCAAACCGTTGCATCATCGGCATATAAAACGGGAGGAAAGGAGAAAAATACTACTCATTTTTATTAGTGCCTCAACTTTATAGCCTTCGTCAAAGCAGTCACTAAAAGCGAAGTAAACAAATTAGACATGGTAGACAAATGTAGGCCACACGTATGATGGTCTGTCCAAGCAAAGCAGACATTCCGACACGATGGGAAAATGACTCCAGTACGGTCAATATTGATTTAAAAATTATAAATTTGGTCTCAAATTGTAGGAAACATTCTGATCTACATTTTGAGACCAAATTGATAATTTTTGAACAGATATTAACCGAGCTGTAATCATTTTCCTATGTTGGCAAAATGTCTTCTTTGCTTGGACAAACTATAGTGTCACCAGCAAATATAGAAAGAAATATTTTTATGAGAGATAGAGCTAGGAGTACATACAGAACGCCACCCTCTCATAGAACTATAGTTATATTTATAGTACTAGATAAATATATAGTACTGTAGAAAGAACTATAGATATATTCATAGTTCTATTCACCCTCCCCAGAATGGACATGCAGAAAGAATATACATCGTGCCCTCCTTTCGGGTACGTTCTGACTCATTCATTGAGTAAAAAAGGCCTTACGCTATTCAGACAAGCAACGTTAGTGGAATAGCCAATAATTTCTAATCTATTCAATCTTTATTCAGGGGACGATGTATTGATTCATGCTACGTACATGGATTTAGTGCAGACTTCAATTGGTTTATTGTGAAGGAATTTGAATATTTTCGCACCTAAATTGAGAATATTGCTTCAATATTGTTGTGAAGGAATTTCAATATTTTCGCACCTAAATCTGTTCATATTGCGTCAATATTGTTGTGAAGGAATTTCAATACTATCGCACCTCAATTGTCAATACTGACTATTGATGCATTCCTTCAACAATTTCCAGGGAATTTTTTACAGTATGAACTTCAGATTTTTCTCAGATTCTGCAACTACAATGTTGATCTATTACATTATCGTTAATCGTAATTAACTAATTATACATTGATCCCTAAAGGTATATCGAATAGAGACGATAATGAGAAATCACTCAATCACTCATCCTAGCTAAAAACAAATCCAATATTATTTATTAATATCCAATAAATGTTCAGAAAGAGATAGAGAGAGAATTTAACTTATTCAAATTGAAACATTAAAATAATGTCAACTATAACGTATTTATCTTATCACATGGAAATAAAAACTTCCAAATGAAAATAGTATATGGTATAATAATAATTATTATTTTAAAATAATTTTAATTTATTTCAAAGTTAATATTTAGAGAGGAGGTTGATTATATTGTCGGTTTTCCATTCCACCATCTCTGGTGAAATTGATTTATGATAACAAAACTTTGTATTTTCACTAAACTATGAAAGGATGTAGGCAAACTATGAAAGTTCATAGTTGGGAATATTATAGTTTTCTCCATTTTATTGTGTCATAAATCTCACCAAAAAGTGTCAGAAGATTGAATGAGAGGGATAAAAGGGGCGCATTAAAGGGAGAAATAGATATAAAAATAGATAGACAAGAACTAAGATGGAATATTATGTCAAATAACACACACCAAAAAACTCTATGAGATAATATTTTGATTAAATTCGGGTGACTTTCATTTTGTAGACGAGGAAAATATCATTAAATTAACTGTCATGTAATTAGGGATGGTGTTACATCATTTTTCCAGAAATTGATCTCGTTGAAGAGAAATTCTTCTTCATTAGAAGAATGAATTTCTTTTCTCAGTTTTTTCCTTATTTCCAGTCTCTGCTCTCGCTAAAAATTCGCTCTCATCAGCAGATAGCAGGAAAAATGACATTTTTGTTCCATTTCAGAGAAGCCATAGATAGCGACGGATCTGTAATGACAATCTTTCAGAGTTTTTTGTCGAAATCAGAGTGACGCTTGGAATTAAGTTTCAATTTCATTTATGGTTAATTAATATTATATTCAACGATAATATCAACAAAGTCATTTCCGGGAATCCCTGACAGTTCTCTCGTTGAATTTGACGATTATTTGACGGTAAGCCATATTGGTCTGAAATATCGGAGTATAAAATTACTATACCGTATGCTAAACGATTGGTTCATAAAATATATCAATACAATTGGTTCAAACAAAATATCAATGCATTATCTCAATAATGATGATTATGATTATAAAAGCCATCGAAATCATAATTGATATATATTTTATAAGACCTGAACATTTTTCAACTTCATACTTTGATTGTTTGGTTGATAGAAAGATACAATTGGTTCATACAAAATATCGATGCATTATCTTGATAAAGATGATTATGATTATTCAAACCCTTCAAAATCATCATTGAGAATATTATTAAGTTCTGAACACGTTTTTCCAATATCATCTGAAGCTGTGTGTCCCCGCTTCAAATGCCATTCAAGAATATACAAGTCTCAAAAGGAACGAGCATAAACGGAAATACGTTTCAATAGTTATGAAAAAGCATTCAATACAATTGTTTCATTTGATACATGTATCATCTTGAGAGGAAAATGTAGCAGGGACGCACAGCTTAATACTAGAGCCACCTTCAAGCTCTAATCAACCGTCTAAATTTTAAATTCTCTTTAAATTGAATGAAAAGACAAGATGTTGTCAAACCACTGATTTATTAGAAAATCGAGATACCGGTTTCGGTTGTTACACCATTATCAATCTCTGGTAAACTCTTTAAATTATTCTGACATAAAAATATCTGTGTTTCGAAGATTTGATGTAGCAAGTTGCACAATCTTTTCTGTACTGAATTTTTTATCACATTTGGGATTAAGATAGTGGAGGGCCAGCTTCTCAATTCTTTTTCTATATCACTATTATGATTGTGTGTTTGTCTCTCAACAAATAAATTAACAGTAATTCAACTGTTAGACTTTGCCGTATTTTTAGACACGATTTTGTAATTATTCAGTGAGAATAGCCTATGTTTCAAACAATTACGATCTGTATTACAGTTTAGAAGATTTCAAAGTAAAATAACCTTTTTTGGACTAAATTTGTCAGAAAAATTAGGATTGAGATAGTGAAGGGCCTGAGCCGTGTTCTTTTTCCCTTTATCACTTTTATGATTGAGTGTTTGTCTATCTATAGATAAATCGACAGTAATTCAACTTTCAAACATTAACATTGAGTAATAAGGGCCTGTGCCTGTTCCCTCTTTCCCTATTAGGCTACTATTATGATTGTGTATCTGTGAGAAAAATAAACAGTAATCCAACCGTTAAACTTAAACAGTGAGTATTTTTTGGCACGATTCAAAAATTGTTTTGTGAGAACTAACCCACTTTTTCACCACAATTGCCAGTTCAATCAAGGCTAGGACCTCACTGCTACACAGCAGCCCAATCAACAACGCAAAGAAACCTTCAACAGCCAAAATTCGCAAAGAAAACCTCCAACAACCAAAATCCCCGGCGCCGTTCCTCAAAGAAAACCATTCCGACATTCGAGTCACGTCCTCCGCCCCGTTATAGAAATCTTTGATTAGCTTCTAAACTTCACAAAGTGAATAGCTCGAATAAAACCTGATCAGGCTCACGGGATACGGTCTGTCCGAGCGAAGAAGACATTCTGGCAAGATAGGAAAATGTCTACAGCACGGTCAATATTGTTCCAAAAATCATAAATTTGGTCTAAGATTGTAGGAAACACACTAATCTATAATTTTAAACCAAATTTATTATTTTTAAACAAATATTGACCGAGCTGGAGTCATTCCCCATCTTGCCAGAATGTCTTCTTTGTTTGGACAGACTACCATGTTGGTAGCCCAACTTGCTTTATTTCTTCTTGTACAACTTATTGGGCGAGTCTTGCTAATTAGTGAAGTCTGCGTGTTCATCAATTTCTCCCTCTGCGAACATACTTCGAGAATTTGTTGAATCAACTTGCCAGCCATAAATTGGATGATAGCTCCTCCCAGACTTGTGGCGTTGTTATAGAGGCTTGTAGATGATAGAACAACATTTTACTAACGAGCGCCTATAATTTGGTTACCAACATTAATTAGGTTATTGTACTACTGATTAGCAATCTATAAAGCTGTTAATCTTTCATGTTATTAGTAAAATAGGGTAGTGGTGAACTGATGATGTCCATGATATTAGTAGTGGCTGTCCATTATAGTGCCTGAGGGCACTGGCGGCTCGTACCCACGAAACAAGTGAAGTGCCCGTATCTTTTACAGTACAGCACTTCACCTGTTTCGTGAGCACGAGCCGCCAGTGTCTGAAGGATTTCAACGATAACAAAGAAGATATACAAAGAACTGATAGTGAATAATAGATTTGGAATTGTACTATAATCTATAGTTGGAATAGGCTAAAATCTTTTTTACTGATCAAATTTTAACAGATAGCAATTGTTTTTTAACTTTAAATAAAAATCGCAGAACCCTTTTCAATTATTTTTATTCATGCATATAATGTTTCGAGTAGTCGAAACATGTTATGCATGAATAAAAATAATATAAAAGGGTATTGTGATTTTTATTTAAAGTAAAAAACAGTGATAAAGTAGCCCTAAAATGAAGAAGATTCAGATAGCAATTATTGTATTGATTTCTCCTTCAGCTGTGACAGTACAAACACATAATACGTAAATAAATTCATAAAATACATAATGAAACAATATAGAGAAATATAAACAAATAAAATATAAAACAGCATTGTCGTTTCTCACACCAGTGCGTTCCGGGCCAGGATCGAATAAGATAGAAATGTTTCAACTAATGAATCATTTGTGTATAATCACAAGAATGTTCAAAAATTTATGTATGTGTATTTTCATATTTTATTATAAAACAAACGGATATAATAAATTTCCAATTCGATCTAAACTCGCTCTGGCGAGAATAAAGCCTGATGTGAAAGTTAACCCAACTTATTTTTGAAAACACCAAATTGTTTTGCTTTATAGATTTTTTTACTCTGAAAAATTATTTCAAGAACACAAGACTACGGCTCAATTCACATACAATAGATCTTCTACCATTCGTTATGTTTTCAACGTTATAATTTTGATAAAAATAGTCTGAATTTTTCACAAATCCTTTAGGGAAAGGCCAACAGACACTGGCGGCTCGCACCCACGAAACAGGTGAAGAGCCCGTATCTTTTAATGTGGAGCACTTCACCTGTTTCGTGGGCACGAGCCGACAGTGAAAACAGATTGTTTGTTCTCCCCTAATTCATAGAAAGATATTCATAGAATTTTCAAAGCATTCACAAGTCCTTCAGAGAATAATCTTTGTTGAAAAACATACCAGCTTGCAGCTTACAAGATTCATAGAATTTTTCAAGCATTTACAAGCTTTATCCAAGCAAAGAAGACATTCCGGCAGGTTGGGAAAATAACACCATCACGGTCAATATCAGTTCATAAATTGAAAATTTGGTCTCAAATTGTAGATTAGAATGTTTTATACACTTTAAGTTCAAATTCAAAATTTTTGAATCAATATTGACCGAGCTGAAGTTATTTTCCCATCTTGCATGAATGTCTTCTTTACTTGGTCAGACTATGCAATCACCTGTTGATTTCCAGTAAAACGTTCGAATTATAGCCTATCCAAGGGAACCTCCGACTTGAAATACATTATATTTCCTATTTAATGCATGTTAAGCTGAGTCGGAAGTTACATTAATTAGAGAGAACCGATTATAAATGGACACGCGCCTATACGGTACTCAATTACTGAACAAATAACCAGAAATATCTCAGCACTGCTCTAAGCTCCATAGCAACGGTACAGATTACTAAAATCTGTTCAAGCAAAGAAGACATTCTGGCAAGATGGGAGAATGACTCCAGCTCAAACAATATGGGTCCAAAAACAATAAATTTGATTTAAATTTGTAGGAAACATCTTGATCTACAATTTGAGACAAAGATTTTGATTTTTGAACCAATATTGGACGAGCTGGACTGATTTTTCCATCTTGCCAGAATGTCTCCTCTGCTTAGACAGATTTCTAGCAACAATACACACGTGCTGAATTGTAGGCTCTCTCACAAATGCCCACTTGAGTTGCATGGCTTTTGAGTTTGGTATGGTTGCTACGGTTACCATTCTCATCATGTTTAGTCAGTTGCTTCGTATATGGAGTGTTCGAGCAGATACTAGATAATTATATAGCTTATATAATACATGATAGACTAGATATAATGAGTACTGTATATGACAGTACTGTATTTATAATAGACTTTTGTATTTAATTGTCGAAATACATGATGTTCTGGACGAGAATCACCTGTAGATTGACAAGATAGTTTCAATTGGCATAGGCTTTGTATCACGGCAATAGATAATGATAATTCACACATGTATATACGAGTAATTACTTGCATTTCGAGATAATAAGTTGACAAAGGCTATGTATTACGACAATATATAGAGTATATAATAGTTATTATATAATAGACTATAATATACATACCGTATTCTGCATATACCAGAGTACGCCTACATAATCGTTGTATATATATAGTTATTAGTTCTTGGTTCGAATCTAGGATGCAGAAGGTATTGGATGCAAAAGCATATTACCGGTATGGTAATATTCATCTTGCAAGCATCAGCATTGGCTAAGGTTCATACAGGTATGTTGTGCAAGTAGCTATGCACTCGACTGAATCAGCTTGCATAATTCGATAGATAGTTAGATTAGTTAGTTGGAGATAGAGAGTCCGTGCTACTGTTAAAGCTGCAACGTTACAAATGGTACTGCATAAGCACGGTATTAATATTCTAATTCAAATTTTTATAATCTTGATATCATTATAGCCTATATAATGATGACATTACCGAATTGAATAAATTTTTATCAAACTTATTGAGAGTCATTAAAAGACATGAGACGTGTGAGATTATGTTTATAATCCAAAACACATCAGATTGGGGCTTCTCCTCATCAATTATATTGTTATAATCAAAGTTTACCAATAAGTGTCTGTAAAAACCCAATTATATTTATTATCAAACTCAAGTCATTACTGTATAACTTTTTACACGAGGAAAGACCTAAAATAAAAGATTATTTTATTATCAAACAAAATCAATTTCTGAATCTCTTTTTAGAAACGAATAACACATTGTTTCAAATAGTCATTCCTTACCATCATCTTATATAAATCAATGCGTTTGTTATAATGAGTGTGATTATTTTCCTCTACACTTAATACGCCTGTATCGAAAATTGAAGAATTAAAATGAGAAATCCATTAAAAGAATGATTGATCCATTTGATACTGAATCATCTTTTGTAGTTTCTTGACAAGAAATGAAACAAATGAAGATGAAATAAATACACGAATAGGACAATTTTAATTACAAAAAATATTGATATGGCAGAAATTGAAAGATGACAGAAAAAATATTTCAATTATCATTATAAACTTTTTTCAGTTAATTGGAAACAAGTATTTCCATTTAATTGTGACAGTGATTGATATATTTAGCTAAGACTATTAGCCATTTATCTACAGTCTATACGATATGCAGTATTGGCCTACCAATGAAACAATATTTCTATAACTATCTATGATCCCAAGTCAAGTCCATTCTATTCAATCCGCAAGTTCAAGGACGAGTAAATGCAGAAACAATGACATCCCAGCTCATCAGTATTCCTGATGCAAGAGCTAAATTCTTTTGTCTAATGAGTAAAATTGCATAGGAATTGATTGATTTGAAAATAGTAACTTTTTTCACGGTTGAGACAATACATCCATTGGAAATAGCTGGACATAAACCAGAGTAATAAATAATTAGATAATTGAATTACATAGATTATATGTGCCTCAAGATAATTACAAAATATAGGAACGTGGAAAGATTATCAATATAGGTGGAGATTACGAGATAAGTTCACATTATATCTTACAATTATCATTTTTTGTAGAGAGAGGGCTCATGGAGCTGAAGTAGAGGAAAGTGCTATTCTTATTCAAAAATACATTATTACTTTTCGGTAACTAATAAATAGTAAAAATAACTGTTGATCATTCATTTACAAATGCAAATTGAAAGCCAGATGCCGAGTTTTTCCAAGCACACTCAAAGTTGAGGGACCCTCAAATTTTGATCAACAGCTGACATTCTCTATAATAAGTATAGGAAGTGTAGTAAACTTGAGCGTCCCTCAAATTTGAGTGTGCTTGGAAAAACCGGGCATGAGTTCAACTTGACTCCATGTTTTCAATACCAAACTTGACCTACTATATCAGCTTGCTTAAAAATCAAATAATAAATATAGTTCATTCACTTCAAAGCCATGTAGTGGATACATGGTAGGTATGCAATTAAAAGGTTATCAACCAAGGTTTTTGAATGTAGGCTTCTATACATTCTTGTAAAAGATATGTTTAGAATTTCTCATTTAGCGGTTTTACGGCTAACCTCAACCTACAGTTTTGAAACTCAAGACAAATGTTCTTCAAACCGACCAAGATGAGAAAGACTGAAACTTGAAGACTGAATCAATGGAATACTTTGGACTTCTCAACTTCACTACTCTAATTTGGAAGACCAGAGAAATAGATTCAATTGTTTTACAAGAAAAAACAACATTTTTATCTTCGAGAAAATTGAACGGAATTCACATCAAGAAATAAGGATTACTGTACTGATGTTAGAAACTTGAGATAAGTAAATAACATCGGTTCACATCATGAGCTGTATAAATCAACGCAAATCTCAACTCTTTCAATGATAGGAGAGAAGTGAATATTCTTAAGGAAAATAAGGCACAGTTTAATTTCAAATATACATGTATTATGTATACGTGAAAGTAAATTCTAAAGAATTTTGGTTTCGGATGGACACGTTAAGCCGTCGGTCCCGGCTGCCTAAAAACAGTCATGTCAGAGGCCCTGAAATTGATCAGGAGCGACCTGAAAACTCTGACACCAGACCTGAGCCAGCCAGGTTACACGAATATTATTATTATTATTATTCTAAAGAATTTATTGAAAGTATACTCCAGTAATTTTCAAAATGTAGTACTTATGATGTTAATTCAGTAAATTGCGTTATTATTCATACTTCAAATCTGATAAAAAGACTAGAGTTATCAATAACTATTAACTTATTAAAACATCAGAATACCAAAATCGTTTTTTATACCATTATATATTTTTTAAATCTCTGGTGCACTGGAAGAAATTATAAGCAGAGGAGTTTCAACACTATGGGATGAGGATACTGATTTTTAATACATCTGCTGACCTATCAAAGTGAACGCTGCCATTGGTCGAAACAAGCCACTCCACTAGCAGGCAAGCCCCTCCCCTCTGTGGGAGGGGCTTCTCTAAGCCAATAGCAGTCTCTCGCTCTGATAGGCCATCCAATATTTCAACCTTTGGTTATGACAATTTCTAGTGTTTTTATGAAACATATTATATATTTATGAAGATCAAGTTAATTCAGAAACTTAACTTATTAGTGCTAATTAATACCAAACTTAAACCCGATTTAGCTGGGATTAGATAGAAAAAATTCGGAAAAATGGAACTGGGTTCCATTGAATACGAGATTCATCAACTTTCCAGGAACTGAAACTCAACTCTCATAATTATCATCCCTCGAGCAACAACTTTAGATTATGTGGATAAATCATGAAATTCACATTATCTGGTTAACGAATGAAATAAACTTAAATGAATTAATTAAATCCATCTCTACTGAAATTTCCGAACTGACACATCATTCTATCTTCAACTTCTATATTCTATATACTTCATGGCTACCAAGTACCAATAACAAACACTGACTTCGTTGAAAATCCATTATTTTTGAGTACATATTACTATTTAATTGGAGAATTTTCGCTTCTCTATCCACATACAACGCTCGCCATCCAAATCAAAAGTAAAGCTTCCAATACTGAATTAGATTCCCACTCAAATTATTTATGCACAGACAGTTATTTATTTCTTCACACAAGTTGGGCTTGGAAAATTTTCACCTCGCCGCGTATATAATATAAAAAGAGTTGAAATTCATGGAATTCATATCAAAGTTACAATACAACTGTAATCTCCAGACCATGAACGATTACTCTGCTTTGGAAGAATTATTAAATTTCGAGAAGTTCTTAAAACAGGTAAAAGGCATACATAAGTGCCTTTACAATAGCCATACATAAATGTATATGGATAATGTAAATATAAATAGTAAATAGTAAGGAACTGTAAATAGTATAGTCTGTTTAAGCAAAGAAGACATTCTGGGAAGATGAGAAAATAACTCCAGTTGGGACAATATTGATTAAAAATAATAAATTTAGTCTCAAATTGTAGATGAGGATGATTCCTTCAATTTGAAACGAACTGTAAATAATTTAGTCTGTTTAAGCAAAGAAGACATTCTGGGAAGATGAGAAAATAACTCCAGTTGGGACAATATTGATTAAAAAATGATAAATTTAGTCTCAAATTGTAGATGAGGATGATTCCTTCAATTTGAAACGAAATTTATCATTTTTGAACACATATTGAGTGAGCTGGAGTCATTTCCCCATCTTGTCAGAATATCTTCTTTGCTTGGAGAGACTATACCATGGAGGAACTTGATAATTCTAATCATCTTTGATAGTACTATGCATTAAAATCGAAGATCTAGAGTACTCACAGTCTTTTTCACTTAAGATCAGACTTCTCCCATCTTTCGGAGGAGATGATAAGCCGTCGGTCCCGACTACCTAAAACGTAGTTGTCATCTCTCATCATCATCATCCATCTCATTACCAACACACAAGCCTATTAGCTCATGTGGGAATCACCCTTGGAGAACAAAAAATTTAATGCAATAGAGATGGAGATTGGTGAATTCCACGGTAATTCAAACGGTAAAAAACGTTGATGAATTTCACGGTTAAAACAAAACAATCATTATTAATAAAAGCTTATCCCCAATCGTTTGAATTCAGTAGAAGTAGAACTGATAGTGAACCTTGCTAAGTTAAATGTTGGTGAAAGTCGTATGCTTCACAATTTTATATTCATGCACTTATTTGAGGAAATACAGTAGGCTACTACTTAATGGATGAAGCACACACAATTAAGTCCAAAAAGTCTCATTTCCAAATTTTGATAAACATTCTAAATTAAGGTTATATCCACAATACCCGAGATATTCAGCTATAGTTTATTAGTCACTGAGAATTAGTCTATGATAATAAAACATTTTTCCAAACCGCGTGAAAACGACTCCAGCACAAACAATAAAATACAGAATTCAGCAATTAACGAATTAACCAACATTGTCCAAAACCCAGTCTTAATTCGTCCACAATCAATATAACCCTGTTAGCCAACAATAAACTACAGAATAAAGCTGTTAGCAAATCTAACACCGTCCAAAAATCATTCTTAATTCTGTTTATTTCACAGAAAATTTCGGATGCTGTGAAATGATGCGCGCTCAAACAATGTGGCTCCGTAATTGCAGCCAGGGCTTTAATGAGTCCGAAACGAAAGGTTTTTCAGGCGTAAATGCACTTACTGCTATAGCCTGTTCAAGCAAAGAAGACCTTCTGGCAAGATGAAAAATAACTCCAGCTCGGTCAATATTGGTTCAAAAATTATCAATTTAGTCTCAACTTGTAGATCAGAATATTTCCTACAATTTAAGACCAAATTAATAATTTTTGAACTAATGTAGACCGAGCTGGAATCATTTTCCCATCTTGCCAGAATGCCTTCTTTGTTTGGGCCGACTTTACAAAGCTGAATAACTCATATTACTGGGTTCGTGTCCGAGAGGCCCACAATAACCAAACCTGGGCTCTAATTTGATAGCATTTGGTTTACGTGTGCGATCCAACTCAGGTATGATAATTGTAATGATGTTTCACATTATGGGTCCAACTGATGATGATGATGATGACAGTGTCAATGATTGATGTTACTGATGATCATTACTGATGAGATAACAGTGATGATAATGAATCTCATTATGGGTACAGTCGATAATCATAGCAATTACGATTGATCGATTAAGCTTAAGATGATTCTGATGATAATTTATTTTTAAAACGTAAATGAATCAACAATATTTCTACAACTTTCACAATAATCCAATGATATGTGATAAAAATATTCAAAATAAGATAATATATATAGATTTGGGGTGAAATCTTTGCCGTGCTGTTGAATCTCTTCCATGAAGCGGAACACAACTTTTATCGGGGTTTCGATCTCACCAATTTCTTTACAACCACCATTATTAAATAATTTAATCAAATTTTGATGAACGACTAGAGGTACGATTTGGTTTGTGCGTAACGTAACGACCATCGGTCGTGGTCGATCAGTTGTAGCTAATCACAGCTCTTGTCTTGTTTTCTATTGTCCTTTAGATTCAATAAGAAGAGCTGTGATTGCCGATTGGCTACAGCTGATCGACCACGACCGACGGTCGTTACGTTACGCACAAACCAAATCGTACCAAATCGAGTTTGAACTGTATCAGAGAATGCAATATTTTTTTAAATTTTGAATATATTTTAATTAATTTGAGATGTCTCACTATATTATGAGTCCCATCGATGTAAATAATGTAAGGTAAAGTTATTAATGATCAAGACTATGGTTGCATGATGATGGTGATGTTGATGATGATAATGATGATGATGATGATGATGATGATGATAATGATGATGATAATGATGATGATAATGATGATGATAATGATGATGATGATGATGATGATGATGATGATGATGATGATGATGATGATGATGATGATGATGATGATGATGATGATGATGATGATGATGATGATGATGATGATGATGATGATGATAAGACGATTTAAATTTCAGCAAGGCGTCGAACGGAAGGCATTAATTTTCTACATCGTGAATCGTCGATCACCTACTATACTGCATTACTCCAAATATTGTATATACGACAAATAGGCTATATACTGCAAAGCGATCTCTCTCCCAAATCACTCCAGACAAATCAAATGCCATCACATTATCGACAAGCCAAGTTTATAAGCTGTCGAATCTACTACAACACGACTGGACAAATTAATTAGTGGCATGCGCTCCCTGGTATGGTCTGTCCAAGCAAAGAAGACATTCCGGCAAGATTTGAAAATGACTCCAGCTCAGTCAATATTGGCTCAACAATGGTAAATTTAGTCTCAAATTGTAAAGCAGAATTTTTCCTACAATTCAAGTAATTATTTATAGTTTTTGAACAAATATTTACGGAGCTGGAGTCATTTCCCCATCTTACCAGAATGTCTTCTCTGCTTGGACAGACTACCCTCATCGAATGAATATTCTCACACACGATGACAATTCCCGATCACGGCGGTCATGTCGAATTGTCATCATCATTTTCATCATCAATCATGATTCAATCCGACAAGCGAAAACACAAAATCTTGTTTACATGGGCAAATCAACACCATGTATGCCGTTGCTATGGAAACCACATGGGAGGCAGCACATTGGGACAGTCAATTCCATTCTGTGAATAATTATTATTGTCGTGATCAGTACTTGTATGTAATGTACTCAGTACTTAATGTTTGGTCGGTCACCTGGTCATTCCGAATTATTAATCACAATTTTAATAATCTATCCAAACATAGGACCCTGGGTGATCTCGTGTTTGACTGATTTGCCTAAACGATGATCTGTCTAATTAAGTAAAACCATATAGTATAACCATACTATACAGTCGTCCAATAAATTGAATGGTAGATTTGATGAGTGGATAGTAACATCATGGAAACTGCACTGGCGGTGACACCCATGAAACAGGTGAAGTGCCTGTATCTTCTACTGTACAGCACTTCACCTGTTTCGTGGGCACGAGCCGCCAGTGATAGAAAGGCAAATAAATAATATGTGTTTAAATAAATATAAATAAATACATTTATTTCCACATTTCCATTGCATATTGACAAAAAATACTCAATCAAACTAAATTTTTGCTTACTTACAATCATTTGAAATAATAATCTAGTATTCTATAAGTATTTTATCTAAAAATTATCTAAATAAGAATTACATGTTAAAAGTATTTTATTAAAAAATAATCTAAATTATATATAATATATCCCCTCAATCCCCCCCTGGGTTCGCCCCTGGAGTCAACAGAAAATGATTACTTCATTAATTTCATTCAATGAGAAAATGAGAACAAAAGCAGTAAATTAGAATAATGATAGAAAATAGATAAGAAGAGGGAGAAAAGAAGACTGGAATTTAGTAGGGAAAGAAACCACTAACAAGAATAAGAACAATAGCAGTACAGTGACAAAGATAATGAAGATGGTAATGGAAAGAGATAAGAAAATGAAGTATCATCATACGCTATGAAACAACAATATGAGTTGAAGAAAAACCATAAAAGAGAATAATAACGAAAAGTATACAATCAAAGATGGAATTGAAAGCAGTTAAAAATGAAAAACATTGTGATAAGGAAATGAAAATTTGAGTAGTAATAAACAACTTGAAGGAATAAATGAAACACAGGTAAAAATAAGAATGACAAATAAAGGAGAGAAATAACAGAAAGGAGAAAGAAATCCTGTAGGCTAAACAAAAGACTTTGAAGAATAAGAACAAATATAAATAAAGATAAAAATGAGAAATTTCACAAAGAAAATAGATTAAAACCGGAAAGAAAGAATTGAAAGGTGACAAGAAATCCTGTAGGCTAAACAAACGACTTTGAAGAATAAGAACAAATATAAACGAAGACAAAAATGAGAAATTTGACAAGGAAAATAGATGTGAAAAAGGAGGAAAAAAGAAGAAAAGGAGACAACGCTGAAAGCCTGATTGGGTGGTGATTGATTGACTGATTGAACTTTGAGATGTGAGACGAATAAAAGAGTGGGAGGAAGGGGGTTGAAGGAATGGAATGATGGTAGAAAGGGGGGTTGGAGGAGAAACAGGAGGAGGAGAAGGTGGAGGAGGAGAAGGAGGAAGAGGAGGAAGAGGTGTGTGATTAGATGAGTTCAGCAAAGAAGGGCTGTAAAAACGGGCGGATTTAATGGAATCAGGAAATCGAAATAAGCCACAGCACAAAACATTTCCCCCGCTGTTGTATTTCTTTCCCCAGCACTTCAATTATTTCTAATCAAAATTGCACGCTTCTTATTATTGCCGACGAATCACAAAAATTAACTCGCACTTTGTCAAGACTCGAATAATTGATTCTTGGAATTGGAAGCGCCTTCATTTGTTCGAATCGCAATAATCAACTTTCAATTTGGTAAGATTGACTTAAAATTTGATGAGATTAACTTTCAAGTAAGAGAGATTAACTTCCAATTTAGTCTCTTAAAGATCACACCAACTATAAACTGGGTGATTTAGTTCACCTATAGTGAACCTACTAGTACTTATTGCAGAATTCATCTTATGTATTTCAACAGCAAGAATTTGCTTTCAATTCCTTTAATTTAAATTTGAATACTTGAAATTTCCAGCATCTCTAAAAGCAAAAAAATATCTATGAATTTAACAATTCAAAACCAACTTTTGATAAAAAACTATTTCTTGTGATAAATTGAATAAAATCTGTGGAATAGAAGAAAAATTCAATGAACAAAGATTTCATCATGGCCACAAACAGTCTCAATATACGGTATTCCTCAGAAATTTAAACGGCATATTGTATTAGCTCGTGAAACCTTAGACGGTCAACAGACCATAATATGAGTGCTTGTCTGCGAAAAATAATGTTGTAAAGAACTATAAAACTTTTGTAAAATTAATCTATACTGGGTTATATCAACCAAATATTATCAATTTTCAATTGTTTTCAATGAAGACACTATTCTATTCTTTTAATAGTTCATGTATGCTAAGAAGAGACGCAGTCATAATTCACAAGTCACAACTTATCACAGTCATAAGTCACAACGTATCACAGTTACAAGTCACAAGTAAAGTGTATCGTGAGCGTGACGGTGTCCTTCTCAGGTTCTCAACGCAAACCATACTTGCATTGGTGTATTCGCAAACATGAATTCCAAACAAAAAGAAAACAAAACGGTGAAAAACTAGATCAGATACTTTTCATGCACGACAATATGAATTTCATGAGGAGACGAATAATATTGCTTCCAAATACGACACACAGCTTGTCCGAAGTTTATCACAATGTTACATGCAGCATACACAATTACACATACATATATTATATTGCATATACGTACAGACGAAACCCATAACATGAAGTTGGAATACAAAGTATCTTGAATGTTTTCACAGAAAATGCTCAGGAGAAGTTACCCTTGAAGTGCATTGGATGGTAACATTCTGAATAGCATGAAATATTGAGACATTGAGATGGTAATGTAGTTTGGTTTTGAAGAATTGGCGATTGACTTGGTTCATGCAGAGGGAGCAAGCAAATCATGATAGAAAATCATGACGACAAAAACTTCAAAGGAAATCAATAAAAAAATGTCAGCACCATAATCATAAAAAAAAGAAAAATTCTACCACTTCCGGAATGTTCATACACCAAAGTTTAACTTGTAACAATTTCGAAGAAAGTATTCAAGAAGCTGTGCAATTCTATTTATAAAAATAATGTTTGACATTGAACTCTCATAGTATTGACAACTACAGAAAAATTCCAATAATTATTTCTTCTTCAACTATTAATTTATAGAACAAATTTTATTCAAAGCACGTTCATGGTGATGTATGATTCCAAACAAATGAAATGACAGTCTGTTATGTCTTGCTCAATGTCTTTATGCTCAAACAGTCTGGAGTATTCAGTCAAATCGAATCAAATATTTTTTATCTACGGGTGTATTGAAAAATTCCTATTTCAGTTTTACAATTGAAATCGAAATGACTACCATTTCAAAACTGAATCTCAGAACCGTGTCGTAATGAACGTTTTTCGATACAGGAGGAACTTTTCAATACAGTTCAAATTCCACTTTATGATACATTCCTTGTTTCGTTTCGAAATCAGGTGATAAAAAGTAGTGTTCAACTAACCTCAAAATCAAAACTGCGACTGGGATTGAGTAGCCTACCAGTATTTTTTGTCAATATTTCAATTTACATATTTGAATATTTAACTAATGTGAATAGTCCAAAGTTTAAATAGTTTAATATACTACTAACTTTGTTAGTGAATATGTTAATAACTTTCACTTTTACAACTCTCACAATTTTGTTACTTGTTGAATGCGTTTGGTGGTTCTGACTGATATGTTATTTTTAACATATTTAACAAGTAATAAGTTGATTATCATAACAGTTCAAGTAGGATGAAGATAAAAGAAGTTAAATAAACGACGGTATGTTGATTTTTATAATAGCATACACTTGCAGATAGCTTGATACTGGTGGTCTATAGCTTGATACTGGTCTGATACTGATAACTACACTGGTGGTCGTAGATAAAATAGTGTATGCAACGGTTGTATTAGGCCTTTATAGCATTTGTGAGATATTTAGAGCACTCGCTTCGCTCGTGGCTCTAACTTACATCTCACCTCATGCTATAAAGGCTCCCATTATAGAACCGTTGCATAAACTACTATTATTGTAATGAACAAAATACATGTATCGACAACGTCAATGTATAATATCGGTGAAGCTGATGCCAAAAAGCTGGTGGTTTGGTCTGTCTCTTGTATGTGATGTAACCCACTAACAGCTGATGTAAAGCATCTATTGTCTCTCTTGATTTCAAAAACACAATCTAGGCTCAGTCTATGACAACACAATCTATGACAACTCTAATAAAGAAATAAATATTCTGGTACCGAGCTTTGCTCTGAAGCTGCGGCCGAACTGTTGAATTACATAAATATGTTATTGTAAAAAATCAAGGAACCTTCTTGTGAAAAATAAATTCAAAATTGATATGATCACCTCTCACAATTTTTTGGCATGAACATGTGTTATAGACTTGAATGTTACTCCATTTACTCCAGCTGGATAGTTTTGGTCAGCTAACAATAACAGCCATTATATGCAGTACTTGGGATTATGCCTGAATGAGGAATATTTAATTCTTTTATTAATCCTGCCAGAGAGTTTTCCCGGACATGAGACCTGGTGCAATCTTATTTTTTCATCACGGTTATATTACATTTAAAATTTCAATAATTGTTAGAGCCATTTTCTAGATCCGTGGTTCCACATACAAACACACATACATACAAACATACATACATACATACTTACATACATACATACAAACATACATACATACATACAAACATACATACAGAAATTACTCACTTAATATAATAAGATTGATAACATCAGATGACACAAGGAGCAGATGAAACCGCCTTACTTTTTGGCGTCAACTAAAATCGAGAACTGAATAGTTAACCGACTATAACTACATATGTAATAGTACATTACGCCACAAGCCTTGGAAGTGAACGTTTACGGTATGAGGATAGTTTCCCGGGCGAGGCTTGCCAAGCCTGGGAATAATTCTGAATACCGTAAAAAACTTCCTGGGCGAGTAAGTGTATAATTTTTTTGGTACACTTCAAATAAATTTTATCAATCTAATCTCATGAATGAACAAAACAAATAGGATTAATGAGATCTAAGAACAGCTAGACCAGATAACTTACTATACTAGCTTTGGCTGAGCTGAATCTGGAGTAGGCTGAACTGCTAAGTATTGAAAGTTTGCATCACAAGTTTATTGATTTAATCAATTGGATATTACTTAAAAACTATCAGAACACTCAATTTTCTTAATCCAGAAACGTTAAGCTCATGATAGTTTTTGTACAATCATCCTAAATTGTACAATAGCAATACTAAGTTTCTTGTTTTTGACCAATTTCTGGCAGCATTACAGAGAGAGACGGACATTGTAGTTGCATTTTCTCTCGCTGAATGGCGCCAGCTGTCCACGCTTGGAAATAAAATCAACAATCTGGTCCTCGTATGGTAAGAAGCTCTTACCGCGCGAGGATAACAGCTGATTGATTACGCATGTTAATGACGACTTCCTAGTCTACATAGGGATCGGTAAGGAGCTTCTTTCCATGAAGTGTAGCGAAAACCCATTATTTTACAGAACGTATTTTAGGCCTACTTCAACACATAGAACTATATAGAGCAGCTACTAGAGAGCTGCTAACAATGCTAACTTCCTCTCTTTCCTATCAGAATAGTAGCATGAGCCCCCACTTAAAAAACCCTTCGGGCAATTACATGATTCTGAATAGAGATAAGGTTAGACCTTTTGGCTATAATTACATTAGTTGAAAGTGCCATCAGCAACAGAAATTGAACATAAAATTAGATAGATGAAGATAAAAAAAGTTAGTTGAAGATGGAGATAATGAAGATAAAAACAGACATAATAAACTAATGAATATAGTATTTAATGTTGGAAAGAGATAATAACCTATTTGTAGGAATAAAGAATTCGCTAGAACAGTTGGAGTTGGACACCACAGTGAATACTAAAAAAGGATATATTTCAAATGAGTATATTTTTACTCATATTATAATACTGTCTTTCAGATGTACTGGTAGACTATGAACTATAAGGATAGCAGCTTTGATTCTTTAAATTTCATGAGGATGCTAATAAAAGGATAATAACAAAAAAATTTTGCAATACAGTATTATAATGCTATTGTTACTTGTTTGTCTTCTCAACATGTATGGAAATTTGGGGGAGAAGGTCGATCTGTCGTCTTATAATCCTTTATTACAGATTTTGTTAGCACAATAACAAAAGTTGATACTTTCCATGAAAATAAATTCACATTCCAATGAATCAGAAATCAGACATTTTTATTTGAATAATTACATAGAACAAAAATTACAATAAAATTGGATTTGGTGTCACATGGGTTTGCAAAACGTCTATGTATCAATTCCAGTCTTGGAAGTTCATCCCCCAACATAATAATATTTGCACCATGAAAAAAATTATGGAAGGAATAAAAAAATGGAAAGATGCCAATTTTTGTAAATATTAAGCTACTTGCTATGTTGAACTAGCCTAGATAGATCAACAGACTGACTGACCTTTCAGTAGACGAAGGTGTATAGTCTGTCCAAGCAAAGAAGACCCTCTGGCAAGATGAGGAAATGACTCCAGCTCGGTCAATACTGGTTCAAAAAATATTGATTTGATTTCAAATTGTAGAACAGAATGTTTCCCACGTTTGAGACCAAATCAATAATTTTTGAACCAATATTGACTGAGTTGGAGTCATTTTCTCATCTTGCCAGAGGCTCTTCTTTGCTTGGACAGAATATAATAGCATCAGGGTAGTATGATATAGAGTTTGAACGGTATTTTCTTGTATAGGTCAAAAACGAGACTCGTATATGGATTTTTCAACAAGGATATTCGTGACTCAGTTAATGCGTCTATTAAATTTAATAGTTGATAACGATGCTCTCGCTCATAAGATCCACTCATTCGTATATCAAGTAGCCTATTATTTAAAAAACTTTCGTATTTTATAGTAATATAGTTTCCTCTTTGCAGGTCCTTCAAACAGTTTCATTCAATTGATATAATATTCTTATATGATTTTTTTCATTCAGTAATTAACAAATAATAATATTAATATTGATACTTGATGATGAAAAAACAGCAGAAAATAAATAATTCCCTCCATAAAATAACAGTTATCAATAAGCTTACACTTATTCATTTGATCAGAAAAAATATAACATCATTGATTTCTACTTTGGTGTAAATGAATTTCATTCTGAAAAATGATAGTTTTGTAGTTTCAACTATCTTTGAAGTCTCAATACACAGAAGACAGAACGCAGATATAGTGTAACGGAAATCGAAAATTGACGGAATATTTCAACAGTATTACTCCTGGATGCAAAAACTTTCAGTTCCAGTTAACAAAGTTTTCAGTTTCAGTTATAAGTTTCCGAAAATTTTATAGACCAGGAAATATTTTCAAAGCGTTTCACATTGTCAACAACTTAATCGTATTTCAATTTTTGCAAATAGGACTTCAATTTGCAACAAATTAACCGGAGTTTACAACAAATAAATAAAAATTTTTGATCATAAATCATAACTTTCAAATTCACCGGGTGAACAACCTGTTTCAAGTCGCATGATGATTATGTGCTCCAATTAAGATAACGACACGGCCCATTTAGGAGAAAGAGGTCCTTGAACTCTGTAGAAGAATTATTACGGCCCAACAAAACATGTTGAGCGAACTTTTTATTTATACAGCTAGATGCTGTTGTTTGCTAATGAATTTTCGGCGTTTTAAAACCAGTTCCAATGTTTATAAAACAATCAAGTCGAAAAAGAGATTCCCCAGATGGAATTGTGAGAGAATCAAGGAATAGAAGAAGCTCATTTCTTCAACATAACCGGAAGAAGATGATAAATTGTTAACCAAACAATTATTGAGTTATGTAGACCAAACTTGAAGCAAGGCAGTCGTTGTAGTCTGAATCGATGTATGAATTTATGATTAATTACCAAAATAGGCTATCACCTCCACAACTACATAAAAGCTATATAGTTTTATTGTCTTATTGAAGGCACCTTTTTAATACACATTATCAAATGATAGATAATCATACTAATATTACTGAAAACATCATGGGGATAATATTGTGTCCTAATAAAACTCTATATCGAAATCTATGAAAATGCTACTGAATCTTCTATTGTTGCTACTGTTCTATTGAGTATTAGTAGCATTTTCATTATTGAGCTTTTTATAATACTTGCTTTCATTTTCATATTGCAAGTATTTGCAATACAGATGCATCAGCCGAAGAAAAGTTGTCTATAGCTATACTGTAGTCTGTCGAAGTAAAGAAGAAATTCTGGCAAGATGGGAAAATGACTTCAGCTCGGTCAATATTATTCTAATAATAAATTAGGTATCAAATATGAGGATACTTTCTGATCTCCAATTTCAGACTAAATGTATACGTTTGAACTAATATTGGCCCGTACTGGAGTCATTTTTCCATCTTGCGGAAATGTCTTCTCTGCTTGGACAGACTATCACTGAATCAAAAGATTTTAACATAAGATGAAAATGCGCAACAAGTATATTTAGAAGCTGTACTGAGTAGCTAGAAGCTAGAAGAGTAGTTGCAGTAGCTGCAGTTGTGGGGTAATTATTGTAGTAAACGAGTCATAAAAATTGTCCATTCATAAATCCATTTATCAATAGACTTGAAACAGTCATTTTACTATTTACTCATGGATTACTAGTATTTTACTACAACTGATAACGTATTTGAGCAAACGTTACGGAACAAAAAACATTGAAGCAAAAGACATTCACGGAACAAAAAACTATTATTAAACGTGGTGTTATCCTCAAGTAGGCGCTATTAAAAAGCTTTACATCATTGTAAATAAGTCATATTGGTAAACAAGAACCGTAAGTTTTGTAGCGATAACAGGTTTACGTGTGAATTGAGCAAACATTTTGGTGATTTTTTATCTCAACTGCGAAATTAAGCTCCATTTATCTAATCTTTCAAGAGCGAGCCGCTGTAACGAAATATCTGTATTCCACACCGCCGCTACTCACAGTGAAAATAATGAACATTCAAAAATGAATCACACATCAGCACTTTGCAGCCGCCGTGAAAAGCATTAATCATTTTCAACGTTGTCATTTTCTTTTTTCATAATGTGACCCAGATTCTTCCATTGTTTGTGGAAAAACAAACTTGACATTGCGGCGGAGTAGTCAACTCTGGCGGACCGAAATGGAAGCTGAATTTCACGGTTCGCATGATTGATACAATAAACTGGAAACTGCACCGAATTGTTATAACTTGTTTCAATAATCTAGGCGGATGAAAAGTAACTGTTTTAAATTCTCAGCTCTGTCAGGACAGTCGGCAAGCTGTCTGCGAGGTTAAATCGAAACGAAAGCGACCCCAGCTATACTAATAATTCGCTCTCGAAGACAGCTTCCGACTGTCCTGACAGAGCTGAGCATTATTAGCATTATTCGACAACCGCCTTAATTTTTGGCACCAGCTATACCTATATACAGTACTATATGATTACACCAAATAAGTATACCTATATGAATATTATGTATAATATACAATGCAGTCATGTCCTGTGTTTTGATTCAAAAGACTGAATAGACTGATATGAACGAAATTTTTAATGAGTATAATAATGTTACACGCATGTGTTTTGTTTTCAACTGTTTAAGTTTTGGTAGTGTTCATTCCAAACTCAGCAACAATTCAGTGACATTTAATTGTAGTTTGTTTTTGTTGAACTCCCACTCGCTGACATTATTTCAAATTCATAAACAAACGATAATGTAGTCCATTTTTCACCGAGATGTACTAGATGCTCGGTGTGTACTGTATTAGGCTAATAAGTGAAATTAAAAACTTTTATTCATAACTTTTAGTTATATAAAGACTTAACATGTCAAGCACTCAATAACCGCTCTCACCGAGCAACCGAACACTGCACACCATATATTTTGAGAAAGTTTTAGATAAGATATTTGAAATATTTTTGTATTGAGTAAGAAAGTATTTTCAACAGATTTATATATTTCGTGGTCATTTGATCCTTCTTTAAAAGTATTCAATTAAAATAAAAACAATTATAACAAAAATTCATCTTGTAATTAATTAACATTAATCCACCAGCAATTATAGGCTTTACATTTATTGAGAATTTTTCACTATATTTCTCAATTTACAAAATTGTGTAGGTACTTTACTTTCAGTTCACTTGATTCACAAATTGATTTAATATCTAAATAGCCTACAACACCGCTAATTATTCATCCTTGAAATTTGTTTCATAACCACGCATTTCCGTTAAAAGTGTTAATTATCAGATTTTCCAATTGAAACAGAATTCATTCACAATACAGTAACAATAGTAATTATGAAAGATGCTGTGACAGAGAAGACAATGAACTAGCAGATGAAAATAAGCGGGACAGTCAGGATGTACTGACTAGAATGGATTTACTGACAATGCAATTTTTTTGCTCCGCCACTGAATTTCTATCTTATTTATTGATCTCACTTAGACTATAACAATTTCAATCATACATGGAATTATTAACATAGGAATAAGACAATGAATAATATATAATACAGAGAGTTTTTAAAAAATCATTTCATTCAATCCGTAGCATTCAAGTCCTCCATGCGAACAGGGAATGTTTCCCTTGCATGAGAGTAATTATTGCCATTAATTTGTAATTTTTATGTACCTAACAAATAAGTCTTAATCTCTCTTATAAGAAGTTATTTCATTATTATTATTTTTTGTAAAATTTGTTTTTTGGCAATAAAAGAATTAATTATTTATTTAAGTTATTGCAAATGATGCTCACATAAGCATTTTAGCTTGTGCGTGGGTAATGGATATTGAGTGCGAAGGTGATTGATGCGGTGAAAAACAGCTATGCCACTGGGATTCGAACCCAGACCTGGCAGTGCTAGCGGACTGAAGGTTGTGACGCCCTAGCTCACTGCGCCAACCAGGCCGGCAATAGTTTTCGATAACAGACTAAATATAAATTTATCCTTTAATTTTAAGTTATGCCTGGATAAAACTTAGATTTGTGATTGGCCGACATTTGATGATGAGAAATGAATTCTAAACCTACTGTTAGACAGCCGGGACAGACGGCTTAACGTGTCTTGAAAAACACAAAACGACGGGAAGAGTCCAGAGAAAATGATTTGGTCAGACAGGGAATCGATCCCGTGAACCCTTAGTACTAAGCAAGTGAAAGAACATATTATTATTATTATTGTAAATTATTTATTTTTCAAGTTGCATGGAGGCCCAATAGTTAAACTCGAAATTATAATCACAATGTTATATTATTTGTTTTAAATAACAATGTAGTACCGTATCCGAAACAGAAATTACTTTTTTTATTTCATCATATTGAAACTGAAAAAATTTAATAACATTAATAATAAATCAGATTAGAATCGTGTGTCGCGAATTGTCTATCCGTCTACCGTATCACTATAGAACATAGATAAATTAATTTTAGGGAGTGAGTTGACTGATGAAGCCATCTATACGGAACCGTACCTTTTGACTCAACTACCTATTATAACCATATAACCATTACAAAAAAGCGGTTGGATCAGCCATGAGAAATTGAGATGAAATCAACGATTAATTTCTGATTTGATTGAGAAATAATTGATTCCATCAATTGATTTCATTTCATAATTGATTTCAATTGGAATCGATTTCCATTTTCCAATAAGTAACTTGTTACATACAAGTAAATCACTGATAAAGACTCATTGACAGTTCATTTACAATACATTACGTAGATCACGATCAACAATCAGATCAAAATCTGTTAATGGCGGATATGAAAAAACGTTATCATTCGTGAGAATTGGTTACCGGTAAAAATGTTATCATTATCACTGTTGCTTGTTATCAAGCTATCACAAATCATGTTTGGAATAAAAAAAAGGGTTGAAAGAAGCTTTGATAGTATTAAAATTACAATTTACCTTGATTATAACTGTTGAAAATCCAGGAGATTGTCAGCAACGTTTTCCGAAGACGTGACGATAAGCGAAAAGCCGGTCTCAATTTGATAACACACCACTTCGAACTTCACTTCACGGCGGACATGTACCGACTGGTTTGGATTTTGGTTTTGTCCGCGCCGCGACGAGCTAGACAGGCCAGAGACAACGTAGTTACAAAACTTGCCGCCAGGTGACACTAGCTTACGCGCTTGTCGTTTGAATTCAGCTTTCAGCGGCTTTTTCAAACTGATACGCGTTGTTTCACAGCATATTAACTTAATTTGCTTAATTTGTTTTACAGCATAAATTGCTCAAAGCATTATGTTTTAAAGCATAAACTACAACTGCAATGATATTATTCACTAGTTTTCAATTAGAAATGGAGTTTATTATCTTAATATTTTTACTTTCGGTTGCCATGACAAAATTTAAATGAATTTCAAAAATTTAAATTTCAATTTTCCTGCTCTAAATTTATAGTAAAAATTCAATGTTTTCGGCTACGGTGAAGTGATTTTGTAAAGTGCTTCAGTTTAAGTAGTCAACAATGCTTTGAAATCAAGAATTGTGTTTACAAATAAACTTTTTTAAAGAATTATGTCTCCGTTTGTGGAAAATGAGGTTACCTGGCGAAGTTGAACAACCGATTGGGTCTCCTCACTATTAGAAAGCCATACGCTAAATAAATAATCTTCATATTAATCTGTAATATCGATTTTGATTAAATTTTTCCATGAATCATGCACTAACTGAATGTGTTCGAAGCAGTAGACTAAAGAGTTAAAAACTCTATTTATTTCAAACATTTTTGAAGGTTTTTGTGTGATTCTTGTAGAATTAAAGGTGAAAAACAGTAAGCTTTTCAAGATAATAATTGAGAAATATGAATTATGATAATGAATCAAAGTCAACCAATTTCATCTTAACCATTTTTGTCATTGGGTATAACTTATTCATTCCATTCAATATGAAAGAGCTAACTTCCATTATCATTAATTTATTATACATTACTCTAATCTCTTAGATAAGACACAATATATTTCTGAATGTTGTGTTGAAGATTAGAAGGAGAGTAGATTAGAAGATTAGAGTTTTGTAAGTAGGAAAAATTGTTTCTCACTATTAAGAAATATTAAGAAATGCATGTAAGTTAAATAATTGAGCAGAGCTGTAAGAGTATAGATAGTGTTTTGTTGTCTATCATTATAAATTTGATTTCAGCACATTCTATTACATTACAAACACAAAATTACATTGAATGAATTTTATTCTGTGTAATCTCAATCTCCAAAAGAAGACAATCATGTATTTCATCAAATTTAATTTGCAGTTGTTGTGTTCACGTTCAAAACCAAGTCACAGGTTCCTCGAAATTCATTTCGAACAAGTAGTATTCTATGAACACTTCAAACCCCAACCTTCCTTTTCTTGCATACACTACTCAACCTCAACTCCTCTCAACCCATTTTCCGCTTTAATGAAACAGTAAACCGAGCACTCGCAACTTCAAATGGGGCTTGTCAGAGCTTCGCCAGATAAGAGCTTTGTATTGGCCCATTGTTCAGCTACAATCCGAGTGATAAGTTGAGAGATTAGCTCTCGGAGAACACTCAGCTCACTGTTAAGATTGATTCTAGTGCACGGAAATCATAGCAGAGCTACTGTTTTTTTATACTCTTGGTAGTTGGGATTCAATTATTTTGCTCAGATCTTATAACTATAATCTGTAAACTATATCTGCACTCTATATCCTGTAACTTACAGTAGTATCTCTATGAATCCTATAACCATAGAGTCAGGTCAAATTGGACCTTAAAAAAATTTATGAATCGTATTATGGTTATTATAGCTCTGATCTTGTACTATGATAGTTGAACTTAAATTATTGAGCTCCAGTTTGAAGCATAGGCCTACTGAGTCGACCATTGTTCAGCTACAATCCGAGTGATAAGTTGAGAGATTAGCTCTCGGAGTGTAAGTTAACAGTTAAGTTACATTCTAGCTTAGCATTTTCAAAGTAGCCTACCTAGGTATACAGTAATTATACAGGGTGTTTCAGGAGGAATGTGCAATACTTCTCAGGCTGATTCCTTACACCAAGTAGACAAAAAAGTTCCATGGGACCAACCCCCAAAAACGCTTTGTTACCGAGATAACAATGGCGGAAAATTTAGATTTTTCAAAATATATTTATTTTTCTAATTTTTTAGAGGCTTTAGTGAGGTTCTAAAATAATCAATTCCTATATAAAATTAGCTGAGGAATTCAATGAAACAAGTCTGAAGTCTGTAACTTCAACGGTTATTGAGATAATTGAAAAATATGCTTAAAAACGCCATTTTTCAACAATAAGGGTTATAACTGGGTAAGGAATAAGAAATTTGTATTTTTGATTAATGGAAGTTGAAGAGAGTCGGATTCTAAAGAAAAAGTTAAGCGGCAGCGATTGTGTAAATCTTACCCAAATCTCAGAAATAGCGATCAAAAATCGCAAAATTGCTACTAAATACAAATTTATCACTTGTGCTATGGTTTCATTGAATTCCTCAGCTAATTTTATATAGGAATTGATTATTTTAGAACCTCAGTAAAGCCTCTAAAAAATTAGAAAAATAAATATATTTTGAAAAATCTCAATTTTCCGCCATTGTTATCTCGGTAACAAAGCGTTTTTGGGGGTTGGCCCCATGGAACTTTTTTGTCTACTTGGTGTAAGGAATCAGCCTGAGAAGTATTGCACATTCCTCCTGAAACACCCTGTATAACTTATGTTAACGTGAAGAATCATCAAATCAAACACAGTTTGATAATATTGTTTTTTTATTTATAAACAGAAAAACTTGATGTAGGCTACTTCATGTGTTTAGATTATTTTGCAATGGATAGATAATTTTATTCTCATTTTATTAGTATGAGGAAAGTAGAATTATATTGAGTTATTCATTTTAGTGCATTTTTTAACGTTTTTATTAATTCATTCTGTCATTTCTTTGGGATGAACTGCCCATTTCAATGTGGCAAGAAACAAATTAAATCATTCTTTTTTTTAAATCAAACAGCCGACATCGTTCAAAATGTTCAATATTTCTATTTCATGGGATAATAATTGGCAAAAAATATTACCTACTCTTAGTACCTCTAACTGTAAAATGTACAAATTTAATTATAATCTTGAATAATCTTTGAATTACAACCCAGTTTCGCCTATGTTATTTATGACCTATTTTTACAAAATTTTAATGGGTTTATTATTATTCTTTGAATGATCACTTCAATAAGGTACGGTATTTTGAAATTGTGCCAATTATGTGGGTCAATAGGCTAAATATTTTGACTTATGAACCTGGTCCTTTGATGTATTATTGCTAACACCTGTTGAATCCTGTACCAATAACTTTAGAGGATCAACACTCATGCTGTAGATTTATCGAAATTTGAAAAAAATACGTTTTGGAATTAATTGGACTTAATTGTCTGCATTTTCATCCAATCATATTGTATTTCCTTGAACAAATTAATTGATGAATAATTATTATTGATTAATAATCTATTTATTAATTATTCGATTTATCATTGCTAACACCTGTTGAATCTACCAATAACTTTAGATGAGGATCCACACTCATGCTGTAGATTTATCGAAATTTGAAAAAATACGTTTTGGAATTAATTGGACTTAATTGTCTGCATTTTCATCCAAACATATTGTATTTCCTTGAACAAATTAATTGAAGAATAATTATTATTGATACTTACATGAATATAACTTTATTCATACTATTATGTACCAGCATTGTATTGAAATATATAATTAGGCCGGCCGGGTTGGCCGAGTGGTCTGGGGCGTTACAACCTTCAGTCTGCTAGCGCTACCCGGTTCGAATCCCACCAGAGGCATGGTTGTTTATGCACCTCATAAATCACCCTCGTACACTCCATTACCCATGAACAAGTAAAATATACTTATATGGGCATCATCCGCAGCAAAAAAATTTAATATATCAGCATTAATGTACTTTATAATAAATAAATCAGTTTAATTCAAGTGGAAAATATTCCATGTTGAGTTTTGGGTGATTGAGAAATGTATGAACAAGACAGTATAAATTTAAACTCAAATATAACAAGGCATTATAGGATTAGTTATAGAAAGATTGTTGAGATGTTTATGTTGGCAACTTCTGGTGTTGTTATTATTGTTAAAAATGGAAGATTATGTTGTATTAATTTGTGCTTGGAAATAAAATTTATTGTAGGCCATAAACAAGTGTCGAAAAATAAATTCAGCATAGATACTTTAAAATAAACTGAAAATCAAATTATAGATGCTTTAAAAGCTTTGAAGAATATCCTCTAATAAAATATACTTATACTAATCTAATAAGAATATCCTCTAATAAAATATATATAATTGACTAGTCACAGATTATTCTAATAAGATGAATGTGGAAACAAGGGTATCCTTTCTATATTTTCAGATTTGAACAGTGATAAAAGTATAGAGAAGGGTACCTGAATCCTCAATTCATTAAAATATCATCAGGGCTGGTAGCTCCATATTACAAATTGAATATTTATTGACTAAATGTAGCAACTACTGTAATTGATTTCTACTTAATAATTTTAGTGTATAATTTTCACTATGTATCATCATATATATTATTTCGTAGTTTTGTAGTAGCGTGATTAAGTGGTAAAGTGGACATTTCTGTCCAAACTTCACCACGTCATTTAATGAAAAGTCATTCTATTCCATTCTAATTACCTTGAAGTATTGAACAATATGAAGGGCACAGGGGAAAAACGATCAAAGTCACAAAATAACTTTTTTGAGAAAATCGAAATATAGAGTTTATTGATTGATAATGTCTTGTCAATATTTTTTCCCAGTGCAAGAAATACACCAAAATTACATAATCAGATTTAATAATGTGAATTCGTTGAAAAAAATTGAAATCATCTTAATTGAAGGTAGAAAAAAACAATTTAATTCTCATACTACACTAACCTGTATGAAAAAACGATCATGGTCCTTGTTGTTCCTATAGAGTTGATTGAGTTTATTGATTGAATAATGTCTTCTGAATATTTTTCCAGTGCATAAAATACACCAAGATAACATAATCTAATAGAGTAATAAGATTTTTTCGAAATAGTTCAAATCACCTCATTCAAAGATATAAAAAAGTAATTCCATTGTCAATATTAAAAACTATCATGATAAAAGAAAAAACAATGAAAAACAATCATTAGCCTACATGAAAAACGATAATGGTCTATTTTTATTCATTCTCATTCTCACTTTCTGAAGGATCACTTTCTTCAACAGAATAAGATGTGACTTTTTCAATGAATAATTTTCCAGCAGGTCCACAGAATTTTTTGAGATGATTCAGATCTTCTTTCTTCCCTTCACTCACTGGCAGAGGTCGTCCATACATTGGTTGAGGTTGCATCTGTCCATTGTAAGCAGGTGCAACATTTCTTGCTTCAAGTTTCTTTTTCAGTTGTTTTCCTTGTTTTCTTCCAAAAATTTTACTCTCTGTAAAACCTCCAGAAAAAGAGTCTTTATGTAGAAACATTCCAGGTTTTTCCCTACTCACTTGAAAAACACGAATAGGTCGAGTGAAAAACGGACAATTTGTAGAGAAATATGGTTTCAAGTGTTCATTCCAAGAGAGAAACATATCTTGTGGGCAGTCAATCACAACAAATGGCTCAGGTTTCGATCTGGCTTTTCTTATTTCATCCCTCCAATCTTCTGGTATTTCGCATGGAGATTTGCAGTTTATCAATGCCATATTTTTATCGCACTCCAAATAAGAGTGTCCTCGTACTGGGTAGATAATGTTTACAGAGTCCAACAAATTCAAGTGATGAACAACAGTGTACGCAAATTTCAACACACAATAATTCTTATTTTGCCCACCACAGGAGTCGCAAAATATTTTCAAGTGACGAATTCCAGGCTGCATTAGATTGGTCAAGTAATAATAAAGCATTGATGCCACATCATTGGATCCTTTTTTGGCGATAGTTTCATCATAAGTGAAGAAAAATGATTTTCTACTCGGTAGCTCATGGATATTGAACATGTAGAATGACAGCTGCCGACGGTAATAGACATCATTAGTGCTAAGATTGGGGAGTGGTAGATTTTTCTGGAAGTCCATTGTTATACACATCAACTCTCTATCTTTTCTGCTTATTTTTCTAGCTTGTCGTTTCATGTCATAAAATTTCTCAGCCTTTCTCAAATGTACATTGTTGACAACCTGCAATTCATTTTTTTCTTGAGTCAATTTTTGCAAAGTCTCATCTGACACACCTGGTTGACTGAATTCCAACTCAATCTGTTTCAGTTTAGCTTTATACTCGTCACACTGACTGCAGGTATCGGATCTTGGGTATCCAAAGCCAATATTAAAGTTATTGTTGAAAATTTCTCGATATTTTTCATATGAAACCTTGAACTGTTGGTTGTCTTGAATGTAGAGATCATACATTTTTTTCACATTCAAATCTTCATCAAGGTAGATTTTCGAACTGTCATGCAAGCTGTAATGGGCTTTACGGCTTTTAAAAGACCTGATGTGATCACATACCTTATTAAAAGTCTCAATTTTTATTTTATGAGGCCTGTTTGAATGTTTCCCACGCCCATCAATAGGAGCTTGGCCTCTAGTTGCAAGTGCATATTTCAAACTTATAGTTCGCCTGTTTGTTATGCCGTGAATTGAAATGAAACCTTTATGACAGACAGGTATTTCAGTAACTTTTCCTTCCCTCTTCACACGAACTTTATAGGAATAGCTGCTATCGTTACCACTTGCCTCAACTTGATCAAGCCTTGGCCTACGTCTGAGAACTTCATGAATGGAAATGAGTCCACTTAGATGAGAATTTTGTGCATCAAAACTTGGAAGTAGATTGAGTTCTTTGATAATCACATCCCTCTCTTCTGCAGAAATAACTTTGAAGCATTTGAAACGTTTACAATTGCAGGGGTCTCCAGTAGTCAAAGTCTGGTTTCTTATACGTTTAGAAGCATCCTTCAGTCTACCTGTAGTCTTCCTTTTTCTTGTCTTCAGTTCAGAAACAGGCTCATCTTCACTTACACTGTCACAATCTTCTATTTCAATATCCATATTGTCACAACACTAGATCTTATGAATTGAATAATAAATTAATATTATTTGAAACTGGTGTAATATAACCTCAAAGTATGAAATAAGAATGTTTAACGTCACACTACGCACTGAACAGTAAATATTAATAATGATATCTAGTCAGCTGTGAGCTGTGAGGTGGACTCTGATCGTTGTTCCAGATGTTGAAGTGGACTCTGATCATTCTTTCAGATGTTGAAGTGGACTATGATCGTTTTTCCCCAGTCAATGATATTTTATTCAATTTATTGTTGGGACTGTGATCGTTTTTCTTAGGTTTTGATTGTGCTATCTTGTAGAGCTCAGAACAAGCTTTAAAGAAATATTTTAACCCAGATTTTCGATTTTTTGGACTTTGATCGTTTTTCCCCTGTGCCCTTCATATTCTTTTATTACTCGGCAAAGCTAAGAAGAGACTCATCATGCCAATTCAAATCGAATCTTTATCATAGATACTTCAGGATACAACAAATAATTTATACTGAAATATAAATAGTTTCCAATATAGGCTAATATGAACATTGCAATATTTCAACTAAATTTTATCACAAATGAATGAATAGCTTTGCTTTGATCCGACTAAGCTACAAAGGGAATTAAATTGCTGATTTTGAATATTGAATGAAAATGCTTTGAATTGATTCCAGCATAACTCGCATTTACTCAGCTCAAATTGGTAAAAATTACTTTCTTCTAAAAGCACGCTTTTTTGTTTCAATAAACTATGTTCAGTTAACATATACCCTCTATTACTGGGGTTACTACAGTCACAATGGTGTATAGGTATTACGATTTAAGGTGAATTTTTATCGTGTCTTGACACGCTATATAAACCGACGCAAGGGTAGTTCAAGGTAACTGAAATTACTGCAAGCTCGAGAATCACGGTTTGTGGAAATCCGTGTGAATGTGTGTAATTTTCCTCAAAGGACTCGTTTTCGTTTTCAAACTCCATTCGATAAAAGGTTGCTATCAACGGTTAATGCAATGACAATGTGCTCCAGGTAGGAGATATTGTTATGGATACTGGGAAAATAACTTTGATTACTTTGCTGTAAAAGAGTAATAGAGGTTTGGGTTTCTTTGTACGGTACCTAGCGGTAAAATCAAGGGCAATAAAATACTAGAAGGGATTCTACTAGTATATTCATAAGTAATATTATATTATACACTACTAGAAATTGATACAGATTTTTGTGTTTGGACGTTTTAAATGATGTGCTGTAATGTATTAATTTAATATTATGCAAATAGATACTATTGAAGTTTATTCTTGGTACTGGTACTGAGAATATAGAAAATAAATTAAGTTAATATGAAAATCAGAACTAGATAATTATGAATTTCACATCACATACAGTTTTCAGTGATGATATATGACATTATATGACATTGATTTATAGAACCAATAATTATTTTGTTTGATTTATTGGTAGAAATCTCATCTCGCAAATATACAGTGTAACTTATGGTACGGTAATTCCCTTATAATTCCCTGGAGAGGGCAACATCCATGTAGTCTATCTCTCTCAAAATATCTTCATAAAAACTGGAATCAAAATTCTAAATTGTCTGAAGTGGAAATATTATTTAAAGTGGAAATTTTAATGTTTAAAGTTTGAAGTTTAATGATTCAACATAATCTGGTTTTTGACTGTAGTATAAATTGGTAGGGGAGCATCATAAAGGGCGTAAGCATGTTTATAGCCACCTTGAATATTTAAGGGGAATTTAGCCTATATATTAAGTTCTATATTAAAGAGGGCTATGGCCAGTTGCACTCACCCAAATATATTTTTGGATAAATGATTATTGATTTAATTATAAGTTGTAGGTTGGAATATGGTTTCAAATTAAAAATTATTCTCAAATTAATTCTCCAAGAGTTGTAGGTGCGAGAGTAAGCCTATGTGTTCAAATAAAATTTCATTATTAGATTGATGAGAGTTTTCGTTTTCAACAATAATACTCTACTACGATGACAATCCCAGACTCTGCATTGATTTTGTCTTAGAGACAGTAAGTTATTAGAGTGCCAGTAGAGGGATTGTAAGCTTTCTACAGTCTGTCCAAGCAAATAAGAAATTCTGGCAGGATAGGATAATAACTCCAACTCGGTCAATTTTGATTCAAAAATTATAAATTTGGTCTCAAATTGTGGAGCAGGATGTTTCCTACAATCTGAAATTGAATTTATAATGTTTGAATCAATATTCATCGAGCTGGAGTCATATTCCCATCTTGTTAGAATGTCTTCTTTGCTTGGACAGACTATAGAAGGTAGGGATGAAGGGACAGTGCAAGCATGCATCTCCAGCACCTTAACGAGCTTAATCCCTGCTGTCTCTCGGAGAGTGTTCCCTTCCCTTCCAACTCTCTGACATCTTTCCCTTCCCTCCTCTTCCTTCTCCTCTTACCTCTTCTTGTCGTTGCCTTAGGGCCAAGGGAATGAAGGACAGTGTACATCCGTTTTAGGACGGACCTTTCATGCCAAGTCGGTGTCTCAAGTCGAATGTCAGCAGAGAACGAAGAAGAAGATGGAGGAGGAGGAGAAGATGGAGAAGGCGAAGAGTGAGAAGGAGAAGAATATGAAGGTAAAGTAAGAGGAAGAAGAGAATAAGTGTGGAAAGAAGAAGGACGAAAAGAAAAAATAAGGAGATTCTGTTTTTTTCCAATTTCCTAGCTTAGGTAGGTACTTTCCTTCTCAATCTTTTTCTAGTTCTTGTTCGATACCTACTTATGTGTCATTGCAGTCTCATTACTGTGAGACTATTGTCTCTCATATTAGTTCAATCTCATTTCTCTCCTTTTCTTTATCTTTCATTTTCCGTCTAAACTCGATCTTCATTCTTTCTGAATTACCTTTCCATTTTCCTTCATCTTTCAATTCTCAAATACCCCAGCTCTTATTTCTCCCATGATCCTTTTCAAATCAAATTTTATTGGTTACATCATCAGTAACTTACACATTTTCTACCATCTACACCACAATCATAAAAAACATGGTATAAAAATAAAATCTAAAATGTATATGGTGCCAATTTAGTTATTATGAACTTATAAGTTATTCCTGAGGAAGATTAAAAAATGATAGCTAACTTATTCCAGGTAGGTAGGCCTACAACAACTGTAGTTTTAAAACTGATTGTTCTCAATTGCCGGCCGGGTTGGCCGAGTGGTCTGGGGCGTTACAACCTTCAGTCCGCTAGCGCTACCCGGACGTGGGTTCGAATCCCACCAGAGGCATGGTCGTTTATGCACCTCACAAATCACCCTCGCACACTCCATTACCCATGCACAAGTAAATTTGAATACTTATATGGGCATCATCCGCAGCAAAAAAAATCTATATCTTCATTCCCTCTCTTCTCAGTTTATTTTCTGATTTCCCCGTATTTTCATTCTTATTTTTCCAAGTTATTCTTTAATTCAAATCCAACTCTTCACTCTCTTCCCAGATCATACTCTATGTATTTTTTCTCATTCTCAATCCCAATCACTTTTCATAAAGTTCTTTCTTTCTTCTTCTTTCTTCTTCTCTTTTTCCTATTCTTCTTCCTCATATTCTATCTTCTTCTTCTTCTTCTTTCTTCTTCACCTCCTTCTTCTTCTTCTTCTTCTTCTTCTTCTTCTTCTTCTTCTTCTTCTTCTTCTTCTTCCAAAAGGTCTGTAGCCCTACATTTTCATACCGAATGCTGGCAGCATTGAACAGCAGACATTCTACCAGAATGTCTTCCCAGCTTGACCGCATAAAGCATAATATAATTATAATACGTGAAAAAATATGATAATAATACTCTCTATGTTTCCTGTAATTTCCTGTAATAGGTGCTGTAATTTCAATGTCCATTCATTTTTACTTTCTAGTTTATAGTCCTCCCTTTTTCTATTTTCCATCTTCATTCCCTCTTATTTCATTCTTTCCTTCCTTCACTTCCTCCTACTTTCCACTTTCTTCCTCCTATTCCTTCTTCTACCATTCCTCTTCCATCCCATCTCCATGACACTGGAAATGGCCCTTCCTGGACGGAACTGATGCACCTCCCTCTCCCCCTCCCCTTTCCACCCAGCAACACTGCCAAGTCAGTAACATGCTCCACTCAGGAATCTTGCCTGTCCCACATTCTGACAGAGTGTCTGTCTATTACCGTTCCCATCCCATCCGCTCCGTTCCCATCCTGTATTCCCGTTCCCAACCCGTCAATGTCCCGTCTCGAATATATATCTTCCTCAGCAGTGTTGTAACTAGCGGCTTTGACTGCTATGGTCTACACCCGGCTTGTTATAGGCTTTCCAAACAAAGAAAACATTCTGGCAAGATAGGAAAATGGCTCCAGCTCGGTCAATATTGTTTCAAAAATTATAAATTTGTTCTCAAATTGTGGATAAAAATGTTTCCTACGATTTGTGACCGAATTTATCATTTTTGAATCAATATTGACCGAGATGGAATCATTTTCCCATCTTGCCAGAATGTCTTCTCTGCTCAACCAGACTAGCTGCTCCCTCAGCTCGACAGCCTATTCTCAGCAAAGGCTTGCTACCTGTTAACAAAGACGAGCATCATTGTGAGTTAAACAAGAGTTTATTACCTTCAAACAATAGCCTACTGGAGAAAACTTGGCTAAATTGAGATGCATATAGCTGGAGTGATTAATTCAATATTTTTTATTAGATCCTTGTGTATGGTATAGGCACGTCGTTATTTCACTAGGACTAGACACCAAAACTCCTCAGCTTGAGAATATAGGCTACTGTCATACATTTATAAAAATACAATAATTATTAAATAACTAAGAAAGAATATAATAAGGCTTGAGAATGTACTTCGGATGATTTGTTTGAACTGAACAATTTATTTAATAACTTTGAGCAGTTCGATTCGAGCCGTGGTAGTTCGAGCCCAGAAAGTTACTTTTTCTGTATTCATACGGATTTCAAGTGAAACAATCTAGGCTAATAATTGGAAAGCTTTGTTTTATTATTGAAACGTAAGTTTTTGCTTGATACCCTTTTCTCATTCAAGATAATATATGATATACGATAGCCTTTACTTACAAATTATAGGCTACACAAAGTGATACTTATTTTAATTGGAACAGTTTGATTTAAAAGTATATTGTATTATATAATTGAATTATAAATATTTGATAGATACCATGCATATCATCTTGGATGATAAATAAGTTATAAGTTACTTTAATCTTCTTGAATGTTTTTTTTTTATTTGAAAGCACTTTGAATATTGATCCACTTCACTGCAGCTGAAATTGAATGAATAATTTTGAGAAGCTAGATTAAACATTTTGTTGTTAGATAGTTCCTTTTTCTACTCTTCAAGTGTCTAAAATTCGATCAGTTGGAGAAAGGAGATAGGTCCATTGCCACAATATTTTTATAATTTATGACAAACTTTGATAATAAATTCAAGATTTTGTTAGGGAATAGACCTACTGGAAAAATCTTTTCAAGAGAAATTTAGTAGATTATACAAATTCCAATTATTATTTCTTGTATACTTTTATCCATTTCCAATAAAACTTGTTATCCCAGTGAATGTATTTTATCAAACTGTATGACATGATCCCAATAGGGCAGCGGAAGATAGCTGGAGATTGACCAAAGCGCTCTTCAGTTTAAGTGATATGAACTAATCCTAGCTCTTAATTTCATGCTTACAATGACATAGGTATCGAAAGTTGTGATAATCGGAAGAGGAATTCTAACGTTCATTTTGGATTGAATCAGCAAACAAAAATAAAACGAATTCGCGAAGCATTGGTCTATATTGGTCTAAACACATCTAGTACAAGTTTTGTACACTGCGAGCGCTGCCCGCGTTTCTTCAACTGTCTCATTGTGACGTCATAACAGTGTCTTCAGGCTGCCTTCTTGATAGGCACAGCCGACGTCGACGATGGATGGCATTGGAAGTGAAAATAAAATTTTACATAACCTAAAACTTATTACGTGTGAATGATTGCTTTATTTCTTGATATTATCATAGATTTTATCCACATAAAAATTTATAATTCTGATCCTTGATGTCGATATAATAACTGAAGCTAATCATTTCAAATATGAAAAGCTTTTTGGTTAAGAAGAGAGACATTTGAGATATTGTTATTATTACTTGCTAACTTGCAACATAAGAGGTAAGGTTAACATTTCTAGTTTTCCACGTTCTAGTGTAGCCGATTCTTATCTATTGATCTTATCTCTTCTTTTTCTACTAATAATTCTAGTGAATTGAGAACATAACAAGTTATTCTTGGTTACTTACACCAATTAGCGCCAGTTACATTAAAACTACTTGAGTCCAATCAGGAATCAGTTGAGTCGGTTGCGGACCCGGTTTATATATGCCTAATATTGATTATTTTTTAAGAACTCACATTTATAATGTTATTTTACTAAGAATATTCTCATTTCCAGAATTCAATACCTTGTATCACTATTTTGAAAACTATTTATTCAAATCAATACAGTCAAATCAAATGAGAGCTTAAAAGTGGGCTATTTGATAACATTGATTTTTTTTCAATTATCAATCTCAAGCAAACATTAGGCTATATAGATTTTGTTTCTGTTGATAATATTATAATCCAAATAGATCATTCCTCATTTCCTCTTACTACTTTTCTAAATCAACTGAGGAACTATAGGTCAAACCTATGACATTAATGATCAAACTTATCTCTAATAATAGGATCAAATCTTGTTACTTTTTCAGATTATTTTGTCCCATTTGATTTTAAGCATACAGAACTTCAGTTCCATTAGCCTATTCCTCTATTATCTTCATCCTCTTTTAAAATTGTTTGAGTAATGTTGAGTTGGGTCGTAATTATAAATCACGTTGAGTTATTCAACTTATATAGAAGTAGAAGTAGGATCGCTGATGCGTTTAAGCTGTTGTCCTATGCTGCATGTAGTTAGAATAAAAAGTAAAAATTGTATATTTAGGCTACTTGTTTATCACTTCAATCTTAATAGCCTACTAACTATATAAGAATAAGAAATCTGCTTTGAATGCACACTCCAATAAAATATTAACACATTATCACTAAAGTATTGTCACTCATTTAATTTTGGATTATGAAGACTTTTCTTATCATTTCTTAAAAAAGTTTCAAATTGTCAAAATACGTCCTATAGTCTGGTCAAGCAAAGAAGACGTTCTGGGAAGATGAGAAAATTACTCCAGCTCGGTCAAAATTGGTTGAAAAATTATAGATTTAGTCTCAAATTGTAGGAAATTATCTGAACTAAAATTTGAGACTAAATTTATAATTTTTGAACCAATATTTACCGAGTTTGATTCATTTTTCCATCTTGCCAGAATGTTTTCTTTGCTCGAACATACTATATATAATCCAATACATTTTTCTGAGCTACACTTGGAATTTCACAATTTTTCCCTAAAAACACACATTAGTTCTTTGACTTGAGCGTGGTCAATGAAAGGAGTAATGATGAAAGATAACTACATACTTTTTTCGGTCGCGACTATCGACTTATCGTCTCATCCGAAAGGGCTACATTTAAAAAAAATGTTATATTTTTAATTGGTATGCGTAATTTGTCTATGTTCAATTTGCTGCCCTAGGCTTCTGTGTGACTAATTCTGCTCATTCAGTGTCTTGATCAAGGGTAGGTATGGCTGACACATGTAATTCACATTCAACGAAATTCTTAAAGAACAAGGTATTCTGGCAACTTGCTTGATTTATAAGACTTGTCCAACTCGTGTGCCAAGTCGTATTAATTTACTTCTTCTTGACTTGAACTCAGCACCACACAAATCCACTGGCGGCTCTTACTCACAAAACAGGTGAAGTGCCCGTATCTTTTACTGTACAGCCCTTCACCTGTTCCGTGGGCACGAGCCGCCAGTGCGACTCATAATCCGAGTGCAGAAATACTTTAATTTCAGTTGCTTGCGAATTTACAGCTCTCAAATCGTACAAAATTATTGCTTATGAATGTACATTTATCATAATAAGTTATTTTATATTCAAGTAGTGAATCTATATCAAGAAATTCAACATTATTTGCCTTATAGTTAGGCTATAGTTTTTTTCACAGAAGCCCATTACATTGAAATGCATCAGAGCTCTGCTGTTATATGAAATTCTAGCAAATATAGTTTGTTACTTATAAATAATTATAAATTATTCATTTATTATGATTATTCTAAATAACTATGTGACCTATGTGTCAATAAAACTTTTAATGAATTTGATATTTTCTCAATGAATAAGTTGATAAATAAAGTATTGAATTATCAAAAATCCCTCAACTTTTCAAAAAGGCTAATTAATTTATTGAAAATTTTAGGATGGAAAAAGAAAATCATACCCTTTTTAAAAACTTGAAAAATATTATTAGGCTATTACTCCTAAAGTATTTAATTACATTGGAAATGAGCTAAAACATTGAAACATGTTTGTGATAGAATAATATTTTTCAAGTTTTTAAAAAGGGTGTAACTTATGATTTTTATTTTTATGTATCGATTTTAAAATAGCCCTAAGAGTGAATTCTAATTTTCAAGATTTTAGGGATTTGAAATTTCATTCTTCATTAGGAAAAAATTATTTCCTTTCTTTCAAATGTTACTTATAGGCCTAACGTAATTGAATCCCACTTATAGAAATGCATTTCTCATTGCATTCATGACGAATGCGAAAACCTCTTTTCATAAAATATTTTTTACCAAATTCTACTAGTTAGTCAATATTTGCTTTGCAAGATTGATTATTTTACTCTTCTAATGGAAAATAAAACCGGATCCACTACAACTAGATAAATCACCTACCATAAAATTACAATTGGTTCCTTATGTCGGTTCCTAATGATCCCACTGGCGGCTCGCACCCACGAAACAGGTGAAGTGTTCATATCTTTTACTTTACAACACTTCACCTGTTCCGTGGGCACGAGCCGCCAGTGATGATCCATCATTCATTCATCATCTCAGCCGCGGTTGAATTTAATTGGCCAGCATTAATTCATCTCACCTTTATTAAACATTCAAGTTAATTTATAGGCTAACTTAGTGTTAGTAAACTCTTATCACAGAACTTGATACTTCCCCAGAAATTGAAATAATGTACTCTGTATTATCCGTTTATTAAATGAGTATTCAGTAAATTCATTCAAACTTCCACTTATGAAGTTTGGTATTTAATATACTTGATATTTGATATTCAAAATGGAGCATTCTGTGTACACACTTTACATTGAAACTACTTACAGAATATTGTTTTTTCTATTACAACATGAATCAAGAATAGATATCAAGTATTCAAAGTGAACTAATTTTTATCATGTATTCCATTCAAGACATTAAAAACCAATAGGATTGAAACATAGAAAATAGACTAAACCCAAAACTTATCTTCTAATCAATTTTGATTATTATTATTATACATTTTTTATTGTGGATGATGCCCACATTAGCATTTTAGCTTGTGCGTGGGTAATGAATATTCAGTGAGAAAGTGATTGTTGAGGTGGAAAACAGCCATGCTTACTGTGACTCGAACCCTGACCAGGCAGGGCTGGCGGACTGGAGGTTGTGACGCCCCAGCCCACTGCGCCAACCGGGCCGGCTGGATAATTGGTTTTTTAATGGAGTATTCTGTGTTCACACTTGATATTAAAACTATTTACAGAATATTGATTTTTTAATTATTACTGCATGAATCAAAAATAGATATCAAGTATTAAAAGTAAAGCGATTACCGTACATTTCTTTAACTATAAATAAGAGTTTTCCACTGACATCCTAAACTATTTAATCTTTCAATAAAACATTCATTTCCACCTGTGCAGGATCAATCTTCCTAGCGTACAAGCTACTGAAATATTAAAGTGTTGATGAGATGATGAATCTATCCTTTAGCAGTGTCAAATGTGTTTTTCTTTGCTCTATTGAGTCGCAGCTATGCTGAAAGATGTAATATCTTGGGCAGTTAATGCACTGCCCAGAGGTGCTGGCCAAAAAAGAAGCAATAAATTATAGTCTAACCAAACAAAGAAGACATTCTGGCAAGATCGGAAAATGACTCCAGCTCGGTGAATATTAATTCAAAAATTATAAATTTGGTCTCAAATTGTAGGAAATATTCTGATCTACAATTTGAGACAAAATTTATAATTCTTGAATATTAACAGAGCTGAATTTTCTCATCTTGCCGGAATGTCTTCTTTGCTTGGACAGAATAGACCACAATTCCACGAGGAGCGCGGGTGAAAAATAGTTTTCAAGTTATCTCACTTGAAATGTAAACAGACTCCTGTCTATTTTGCTTTCTTCCTGTGCACCTCTCCTGTTATTTCTATATTCGTTTCACACCAGTATTTATTTTTAACCACTGTGTCTTCTTCTTTCATTGACAGACTGTATCTGGTCTCCCATTGGCTGGCTGAATCTAACCCCGCCCTCTGATTGGTCGAATCTGGCAGCCGAACTCGTTTAGTGGTGAGTAGATATTCTGAAATTTTTGCAACCTGTTAGTTCGCGGCTTTTGCTTGGACGGTATTGTTTTAGAATTCTCTTGAAAGATTGAATCAATGAGTGAATCGCGTTACTTTTTGAACAGTATTGTCCTAGAAATTTGGATACCTTGTTTCTAAAATAGATTTTGATAGAAAAGTTCGAGATTGATATGATTGCGTTTCTATTGCGAAAGGAATTGAAAAATAATGACTCACTCGTTTATTAAAACAAATTTTTGTTAGGATCGTGAACGGAACAGTTTAAAAAATGTGGTTTATTCTTCATAAAATCATTGAATCGCGTTATTTAGTTGAAGTGTGTTGTTTTAAAACTGTGGCTCACTAAAGAATGTATAGATAATTATTTACTTGAATAGCATTTTTCCAATTTGGGTTTATTTGTATGTATGAATCTTCATTAAAATCGCACCATTTACTTACTATCGTGTTATAGAACAGTATTGCCAAGTTGAAGGCTCATGTCACCAATATCCTTCAGTTTGAAAAAACACGTAAATTAAGAAATATTGTTTTAAAGTAGTGATTCACTTGATAAATTATTTCTTAATTTATGACAAATTGCTTTCATCGCTTGATCAGTATTTTTCTATTAGTTTAACTCATTTCATAATATTTTGAATTTATCATAGAATCACGTTTATTGGTGTAAACATGATATTCATAAAACAATATTTATTTCATTCACGAAAGAAGTTATTTCGTTATATTGTAAAGTTTATAGATTGCTCTAAATGAATTGTTTTTTTTTTTATTTGAAATTTATCATGTTCACAATAGTTCTAATTACAGTATATTGTTTTCAAACCATAGCTCACTGGTTGATAACTATGAGTTCCTGAAATCTTCGCGTTAATTCCTTTGAAACTTCTGTTTCGAACCTTGGAATTCACTGAAATTATTAAATTAATTCTCACATGAAGTCAATTGCAAAAGCTTTCATAATATTGAAACTGAGTCAATCATTTATTATTCATCAAATGCATATTTCTATTATTAAAACCTAACTATAATATTGAAACTTGTTTATATCTATACAGTACCATAATCGTAATAATATTGAAACTATAATACATAAATAATATAAACATAAATACTATAATGCATATTTCTATTATTAAAACCTAACTATAATATTGTAACTTGTTTATATCTATACAGTACCATAATTGTTTTTACTCAGATCAAATAATTTATTACAAAATATAAAATATTTATTACACTTTATCAAATTTTAATTATTCACGTACAAACTTAAATTAATATCTTCTCTGTAGGTAGTAACTTGGAAAAATTAGGTACAAAATCAGTTGAAGTACTTTTATAATTATCACTCTTCTGTGGTATTAGGAAACTTTAACTTTTTAGTCAGAAAACATTTTCTGGGGTTGAAACTGCATTGGAGGTTACCATTCTAATTAGCTACTAGATTACTATCGATATGTAGACTACATATACTATCATACATAGAATACATACTACCTAGAGATTACTATCCTAATAAATCAAATAAATTACTGTTCTAGTTTCTTTGGAAATAAATGAAACTGCGCTTTTATCTATATTTCCATGATATATAATTTTGAAAATTTCACTTGTAAGCACTATCACATAGTATGGGAATCTCTAATTTTCTTTATATTCAATCTCTTGATTAATCCTTTGGGCTGTGGCTCTATGTTGTACTATGAACAAGGTTTAAGGTATTTGAAAAGTGTCCACTGTGAATGATTGCCGAGTCAATGTGCGTTCTTGGTTTTGTGTCGGTGCAATAGACTTGTCGAAGCAAAATGTCGTTTCCGACCAAAAGTGAACGGGAGGCGTGCTGGCAGTCACGTGATAAATATTGGGAGTGTTTGGATTTGAACGCGGACGAGGCCAAACAGTGTATGGAAACGCGCTCTGCCTACGAGAACCTCTGTCCATCCCAGTGGGTGAGTGAAATAAATTAATCTTATTTAATTAATTATCTCATTAATTCACTTGATTACAATAAGTTGAAAGGAATGAAAAGAAAGAGTTTGCCCAAAACTTCTTCTATTCCAATTCAGTTTTGAAATGTCCGAATTCAGGTTAACTTATGTTCCTTTTCAAATTCATTAATTAATTGAAAAAAATTGGTCGTTCGATTAAGGGTCGACATTTACTGACTGTTCGGACTGTGCCAGTCAAAAAATGTAAGTGATTGGGGAAACTGGCAGTCCAAATAGCTGTTAACCTGCATTCCGATCTATGATATTTGAAATTTGTCAGCTGATCGTCAATGGTTGTGAATGATCCAACTGTCTGTAGACCCTTAAGGTATTCCCAAGCAGCAGCTCGTGACGCCCGGCTCCAACTGCACTGCTCGAGCTTCCCGGCTCTAGCCATCACAACTCTATTCACATAACTATATTATAAATTATCACTATGTTATTAGGGCTACTAATGAATAATAAATTGAGAACTAGTAAAATTCGCCCTTTTCAAGTCATTTTCAAGTGAGCATCAGTTGATCAGTTGAAACAGTAGCAGTCTGTTATTTGAGGTACAGCAGAGTTATCTATGTATAAAATGTCCCATAAGAACAATATATCAATGAACAATTTTCATTAATTTCTTGGAGCACCTAGCGCCGTTATTCATGGACAGAGATTGATGTTCTATTTATGTCATTGGGAAAAGAATTCAATTGTCCAGGCGTACTACAGTACTTTCCAATTCTTTCATTAGCCTATAACTCAACATCATTTTCAAAAATATAAGTATTTTTATCAAATGTGGAGTATCAAATCTTAATCATTCAAATGATATTGAAATAAAAGAAAATTAGAACGCCAAGAGCTGTAGATAATTGAATTCCCTTTCCAAGGTAAATAGAGCATGACTTTCTGTTCATATAACATAACGGCTTCAAGAGATTGATAAAACTTACATTGTTCTTATGATTCTGCTGTTAGACAAATGGCCGACTGCTACCTCTCACTTGTAAGTTGGGTATATTAGAAATGATTGACCACTTCTATAAAATCCATTGACTCTTATAATAGTTAAGAGCCCCAATAGCAAGATTTTTTTAGTATCTAAATCTCTGAATATTGACAGAATTAGTCTTGTGAATTATTAAAAACAATTGGAAGCTCTCTTTTCAATAAAAAGTTTGATCGCGTATACCGCTAACTTGTTACAGTAATCTTGAAGTTTGTTAATTCTTCAAGTATTCTACCTTTCGAAATAGGCTACCTAAATATTTTTAATGCTTAAATTTTTCTATAAAATCCACAAATTGGATATTTTTAATGTTTCAACACTATGAACACTTCTATAAAATCTATTAAACTAATTGGAATTTTCCAATGTTCAAACACTTCTATAAAATCCATTAATTCTAATCCTAGTTTACTGCCCCATCAGCAATAAAATTGAAAATCTAAAAGCTTAGATGTTTATCTTCGTAGCCATTCCAATGATAAACCAATCGCGCTGGTTTCAGTTTATTGCATCCAGAAATAACATGAAGGTAAATTGTGAGAGCAATAATCGTCGCAGGGAAGTTGAAATAGAATAGAATTCTCAAATTGTTATAATAACAATAAAAATAACGTTGAAAAAGTGAACGGATCACATCACAAAGAGCTGGCAAAAACCGCTAACCTGGCTGGCAATAAGTATAGTCTGTCCAAGCAAAGAAGACCCTCTGGCAAGATGGGAAAAGGACTCCAGCTTGGTCAATATTGGTTCAAAAATAATATATTTGTTTTCAAATTGTAGATCAGAATGTTTTCTAAAGTTTGAGACCAAATTCATAATTTTTTAAATAATATTAACCGAGCTGGAGTCATTTTTCAATCTTGTCAGAATGTCTTCCTGGCTTGGACAGACTGTAGTGCTGAATCCGAAAATATATTAGGCAAGTGTCATAATTTGCAATGGAGCAATTGTTAGTTTTAATGAGGGCTGCTGAACTTCAACTAGAATAATTAAATTATCTCTAATTCTTGCCTCTTTATCATCATTGTCTCCATAGATATATGACTTTATTTATACATGAATTGTCTCTATTCTGGTGGAATTGTCTTCATAGATATTGAATAAATGTGTATATATAGATTAATAATTGTGTATTTATGCATATTGTCTCTATTTTGGCTCAATTATTTTTTATAGATGTATTTCGTCTATTTATATATTGTCTTTTTAAACTATAGCTTCTATTCTGGCTCAAGCTCAAATCTATTTATTGTCTTTTTGTACATAAGGCGAAATTACACAAGAATTCGGATCTTGATTCAAACAAGACAACTAAATTAGTGTATACACTAATGCCTTTGTCTCGAAGTAAACTTTAAATTGAGCTAAGTATTGCATTTCTACTGATTCACTGTTGAGTAGATGATTATTAGTGACTTGAAATTTAAAAGAAAGCTGTAGGTATACTTTTTAAACATTTGCTTTAGCAAAAATTGTCCAATTGTTTTTTCTGCTGATAATTTAATGTAAATGTGTCTATGGAATGAAAAGAGTTTTGTGTCTCAAGTGTTCAAATGTTATTTCATATCTCAAGTCAGTCAACATATTACAAGTTTTATTTTTAGTTTTATTTAGAAACATTTTTTTTAAGCGCACGTTGACAGTAGTCGCGAATCAATAGTAAAATGGACAGAGTAGTAAAAATAATACATTTGTGGCCAGTAACCTAGTGAAAACACAAAGACAAGCAGATGTACAAAACATCAACAAGTTTTTACATCCTTATTGACTACTCTATTGCAAACTATACCAAATGGTACTCCATTAGACAGTAATAGTTATTTATAAATCATATGAAATGAGAAAAAGTACAAAATCATGTATTCATATCTCATAAAACTATTACCGTCCAATGACGGCATAACACAATTATCTTCTGTTTGCGCTGAATTATTCAATAATTACCATTTGTGCTCTAGTATCTTATTGAACATTGTCTTTTCCGAATTCCTCTTTTCTTCCAATGTTTTATCAAGTACATTGTTGTAATGTAAACAGCCGTTTTCTCACAATAAATATAATTGTTTGTATGTTCAATATCAATTATTGTCTAATTAATAATTTCTGTTTTACAGGTTAAGCACTTCGACAGAAAAAGAAAATATTTACAATTCAAAGAGAAAATCGAGAAAGATGGGTACGATCCTGTAGAGGCAGCCAAGTGGACCTCCTAACTCCTAACTTGATTGCGCTGAAATACTCAAATAATTACTATTTGTGCTCTAGTACCTTATTGAACATTGTGTTATCCTAACCCAATATTCATGCTAATGTTGGGCTGTTGTTGTTTTTCGATAATCTTTGTTGAATTTAGTGGTTAATAATAATTTTATTGCAAACCTCGTTTGTTGTGTTTTTGCATCCCTTCTCATTTCATTGTAAATAACGTAACAATTCAGTGTCTTACATTTTTTATCATTGTATAACAGACTCCAAAGAAAATAATTGTCTTCTGTTGAATTTTTGTTATTTATTGGAATTCTTCATGACAAATTGGAATGTTCTAATTAAGGCTGATAAAAATATCATATTCTAATGCATAGCTCTGTGAGGACAGTCTAAAAGTGGTCTGCAAGAGCGAACGGTTCTGCTGAATTTGCTCTAGACTTGATAAGCTCTCGCAGACCGCTCGCCTACTGTTCTAACAGATCTGAGCATTAATATCAATCACTCGACAACTGCCAATTTCATTGGAATCTGCTTCACCATTTCCATTAGAAGTCATTGAAAATTTGATTTTCATTCACTGGAGGTATACTTTATTCCAGCTAATAATAGATTTGAATTTTGCAATGAGTTTTTTGTGAGCACCAATTCTTTAAATAGCTTTTAGTTAGCATAATATCAATCAAATCAAAGCTTTTCTAAAAATACAACAGATATTTTAATGTTGGACTTATTTTCAATTTCTGGATGTTTTGTAAAATGAAATATTAACAGTTCGAAATTCTAAATTGATAATTCATAGCTTTTTTATATTCGGGAGTGGAAATTTGTGATTTTGAAATAGTGAGTTTGAACATAACCTTTTCTAATATTTTCATCCAAATTAGGAGCGAAGACGATTTGGACACTCATGTCTGTGTTTTCACCTATCAGTATAATTGTGATGTATCTAATAAATAAATAAATAAAATCTATGATTAACACTATTGAGATGTTGTACTTTACAATTTGAGTAATTTATTTGTTGAAAAACAAATTGGGAAGTTCTTTTCACAAGGTTTCAAATATCATTCACAGATTAACTGAGAATATCAAATAATGCAATCGACCATAAACTGAGTTTAATTGAAATTAAATCACAATTTTCTGAATAATCATTAATCAAGTTTCTTCAAAGGATCAAGTCCAGATGAAATTGAAATATGCTTCCATACCTGTTAATCTGTTATCTTGAATTTTTTTACCAAGCGACAGCTCTAAATTTTCTGAACTCGACGGCTCGAGCTACGCAGTTGTAGCTATAGGGCTCCAGCTGCGCGTCTCGAGGCGTCCCAGCTCTAGACTCTTTTATCATATGGATAATCATTATTTTACATAATCTGGAAAGCAGCTAGAGTTGCACACTGCACAGCACGAAAATTGAAATTTTCTACTGGTTATACAATCATTCAAAATCTTATTCTTGAGAGAGGAGTGTAATGCTGATTATCTACAACCGAACTTTATTTCGAAAAAATCTTAATTATTTATCTAGAATCAAAATAAAACGAAAATGTACAAAATTATAAGACAGTGAGGAGTATTCCACACTACTTATGCTACTACAGTGGGAGTGGTTAGCCACTTACAATCAATGAAATTATTTACAATAGTTTTGGAGTATAATTTATGATTAATTTGAATCTTCAATATAATTCTTCACAAGTGATATTAACGAAAATTGTTTCAAATGATTGAAAAGCTATATTATTTTTATTTATTACTTTCGTTGCCATTCTTCATTGTCATTTTAATATTGAACTATTTTAGGTTTTATGATTTTATATAATACTACCGAACGTTATTATGAATTGGTTTGTATCCACTTTGTTTTTTTGTAGGTTTATTTGCAATGATCTAGACCAAAATAGTTCAGATACATCAACTTACCCGCAGACCCAACCCGTAAGTATATTATAATGTACTTGATATGAGGTACCGTATAGCCGTATAGTCTGTCCAAGCAAAGAAGACCCACTGGCAAGGTGGAAAAATGACTTCAGCTTGGTCAATATTTGTTCAAGAATTATAAATTAATGTCTTGATAGTAGATCAAATAGTTTCCTACAATTTGAGATCAAATTGATAGTTTTTGAACCAATATTGATCGAGATTGAGTAATTTTCCCATCTTGCCAGAGAGTCTTCTTTGCTTGGACAGACTATAATTGTTGTATTAGTATAATATTAGTGTATGGTATCCTCTTCCAGCGCTATGCAGGCTACATAATATTATAAAATTACTATTCATCAACTTATTCAATCAATTATTATTCTTCTTTCTTTACAATTGCGACTTGGTTTCCAAGTATTTTAAGCAAAGGATGAATGAGTGATGATGAATGATGATGATGATGAAGGTTTAAGATGTAGGTTATATGTCTATCCACAATGTCCACTTTCACTATGCTCACAAATTTCAACTCACAAGAATAAAAAACCATGATACATGAAAATATCCTCATAAGAATGCAAGTTCAAATTGAAAAAAAGCAGTGCCAGTTTACCTATAAAATGTATAAAAAGGTTTAAACATTGTTACAAAGTTGTATAGTTGACACGGGAAAGTTTCACGATTACGTGTGCTCCTTGTGCGCTCCAACAGCTGATGTTTCCAATCAGAGTGGTCATTTATCTATGCCTAGATGATGATTTTTCAATTAGAAGAGGCTTTACATCAGCTGTTAATAGGTTCCATCACGTACAAGAGCAAGACAGACGAACCCGCTCAACTTTTTGGCTTTATAGCTTTTCTCAATATATTCAACTTCATTTCTTGCATTATGATCTCATGAACAAGATTATTATAACATACCAATACTATACTACAGTATTAATACACTCAACTATAGTCTGTCTAAAGCTCGGTCAATATTGGTTCAAAATTATCAATTTGATCTCAAATTGTAGGAAACAATTTGATCTACAATTAAGACCACATTTATAATTCTTGAACAAATATTGACCAAGCTGGAGTCATTTTCCCATCTTGCCAGAAGCTCTTCTTTGCTTGGACAGACCATAATCGATCCTTATTATTATTTTCTATTGGTATAAAAATCCAAATTTTTCAAAGTGAAAAGTATTTTTAGAGTGCAAATTGTAATGTAAACTTCCATCATCTTTCATTCACCATGTAAACATCATCATTCACTTACTCATCATCATCACCTTTCTATCAAGTCCAATTGTAACAATAAATAATATCAAATTGTAAATGTATACTCACGTAGTTGTCGCCAATAAGTTTGGCGGTCTGGTCTGCTACTTGTACGCTTCAACAGCTGATGTTAATTGAAGTTGTCATTCGATCTACATAAGTTTTTAATAGGTTACATCACGTACAAGAGACAGACGAAACAGCCTGACTTTTTGTCGTCAGTTACAATAATAGGCTACTGTGTGTTATTATTAATTATTTTAATATAGTTGAAGAGTACTAGTGAATTTGAGGAAGAGTACTGTTCATGTTGGTCTATTCTGACTTGATATTGGATGATAGTAGGCTAAAGTAAGACGCACAAAACGATTGACGGAAGTATGTAGACGGACGAAGGAATTATAATTCTCCCCACTGTATTGAATGTAGATATAGACTGTCCAAACAAAGAAGACCCTCTGGCAAAGATGAGAAAATTACTCCAACTCGGTCAATATTGATTGAGAAATTATTGATTTGGTCTCAATTTTAGGAAACATTCTGATCTACAATTTGAGACCAAATAAATAGTTTTTGAACCAAAATCGACCGAGCTTGAGTCCTTTTCCCATCTTGCCAGAGGGTCTTCTTTGCTTGGACAGACTATAGACAGATGTCTGTCAGTGCGTTGTGAAATTTGAAAACCTGAGGAGGGATTTTTCCTGCGTCCATTCCTTGTTGTGTGCGCCTTGCTTTAGACCATGATGATAGCTTCCTCAAATGCTCCCTTGCTTATTGAACAACTTAAAACCCTATTAATAATAACTTTTTCACTTTTTTACAGTAACAAAAATAATATGGAGGAAGATAAGTCCAAAGAGGAAGACGCTGTTAAACTATTCTTAGAGATTTTTGAACCAGCGAATGCTTCTCTTCCTTCAAGGAAAGACATCAAATCATTTCAGGTTTGACGAAATTAAGTTTTTTTAAGTATAGCTTAGAATATTACTAGAGGATAGTATCTTTATTTTGTATAATGTATTTCACATAATTCATAAAAATACATACCATTGCAATGCGTTTTTTGTACAGAGTGACTTACAGCAATCAGACGTTTTTCAATGAAATAATACTCGGCCATTTTTAAAATTATTGCATATTTCTTTACACGAAATCAAAGCTCATTATATACCATTTAAGTTGACAGAGCTCATTACCTGCAATTTTCGTTGTGTGTGAAAAATAATGTCGTCAAAGTGATGTCCGTCATTTTCAATACAGGACTCAACTCTCTACAAAAACTAATATTTCTGATGTGATAGCAGCGATTCTTGATTGATTGCATTTTCCAAGGCATGAAATTTGGACGAGTTGAAGAATGCTATCATTCAAGACTCTGCTGCTATCACTGCAGAAATGTTGGTGCGTATGATGGAGGATTTTGAGTAGAGTTGAGTCCTGCATTTAGAATGTTGGATATCACTTTGACTACATTATTTTCCACATATAACTAAAATTGCCGGTAATGAGCTTTGTCAACTTGAATGGTATATAATGAGCTTTGATTTCGTGTAAAAAATATGCAATAATTTCATAAATGGCCTAGTATTATTTCATTGAAAAACGTCCGATTCCCGTAAGTCACTCTGTATAATGTCTCATAAATATTGCCCATGCTGTACCGTATATTGTTTCAACAATATAATCTGAAAGCTTGCTTCTCTACAATCGTTTATTTTTTCAGCCCTCTTAATTCTTATAGTCACTCTTTGAGTAGTTGTGAAGTTGATATTGTAGCCCAGGCAAATTAGATCGAAAAAAGGCTGTGCCTCCAAAAAAATAAGTTTAGGCTGGAAATCGTCTTTATCGACTTTGGGCATCCTAAATAAGTTGACTATGAGTTTGCGATGGATTCCGAGGTGTGCATAATACAGGGTGACTAGAAAACCACCAAATTTCGGTTCTGGTTTTAGTTTTTCGCAATTTACGCCAAAACGAAGCATCTGACAGAAAATATCATTCCCATACTTTTTTTAGCTAATAACATTTTCAAGAGATTGGTATCAAATTCAACCTTCTGTCTCAAACAAGGACTGAGGAATGAGGCTTCAAAAAAGTGGTATTTTTTGAGAAAAATGAAAATTTCACCTTATTTAGAATTCTACTGTTCATATATTCCATCTGATGAGTTAGAAAGGTGTATTTCACAATCCCCCTGGGGATAATTTTGTACTCTACAATTTTAGACCAAGAAAGACTTCCTATCTTGTATATTTTTTGTGTTTCCTTGCACAGCAAAAAATACCATATTTCCACTATTAACCTCCAAAATTAGTCTATTTTTTAAATTATTGAATTAGTCATTCCTCAGTCCTTGACAGAAGGTTGGATTTGATACCAATCTCTTGAAAATTTATTAGCTAAAAAAAGTATGAGAACGATATTTTCTGTCAGATGCTTCGTTTTGGCGTAAATTGCGAGAAACTAAAACCAGAACCGAAACTTGGTGGTTTTCTAGTCACTCTGTATTATGCACACCTCGGAATCCGTCGCAAACTCATAGTCAACTTATTTAGGATGCCCAAAGTCGATTAAGACGATTTCCAGCTCTACCTTATTTTTTTGGAGGCAAAAGTCTAATATGCTTGGGCAAATTGTGGTAGTTATCCATAATAAATGAAAAGAAAGTCTGTGAGATCAAATTAGTATAGCTGAGGTCATTCTTCACTCGATATGCTCTCGAAGACTCCTCGCAGACTGTCCTGACTGAGCTAAGAATTGATATCAGTTGCTCGCCAACCGCCAATTCTTTGGCATCTGCTTTATCACATACTATATGGTCTTGTCGAGCAAAGAAGACATTCCTTCAAAATGGCAGCCGTTCAATGCTTCCAGCAGTTTAAATAAAAATAGTCCCACTCGCATGATAAAATTCATAGCATAATGTTATGTGTCCTGATAGATTTCATAATTATAAAATTTCTAGTATTTCTTCTTTCTTAGGGCTACTGTACTTATCAAAACTTTCAATTAATGAAGATCTTTGTACCATTTTTCTTTAAATGAAGAATCCCTAGTTCAAAAATATTTTAAAAGGGTACTAAGATCTTCATTAATTGAAAGTTTTGATATAACTTTATTTATTATAATATAAATTTGTGTTAAATTTTAAGATAAGCTAATCTTGAGTACTCAATAGTATGGAAGCTATGTTAGAAATGCATTTTTCATTAATACTAGAGAAAACTGAAATAGAAAAATCCTGATAAATTTCAGGAATTTCTGGACTATGATTGAGTTTTCTGGTTTTCATCTGAGAATTACTAGATTATGTTTTTCAATAAAGTTTTCCCTCAATAAAGATAATAATCGAGGACTTAGTAGTTTCTCAGTCATTCATTACTGATGATTAATTTTTCAAATTTACTTGTTACTTTTTCTTGATTACTTAAGTGATTACTTGATTTCTTTCTTACTTTTACTTGATTACTTTTTCAAATTTACAAATTTACTGTATTGTGTGTGTTATAAATTTAATGTGATCCTATGCACCTATGTGCCCTTGGTTTAAGAAATATATATATATCCATCTAATCTATCTATCTTCAATAAGGCATATTTCGTTTTTTCAGGATCTTATTACGTTCAGTGACAAATATGACGCTACCAAACAGCAAACGGACACCGAATCAATTTGGCAAACTAACCAAAACTTTTATGTGACAACAGTGCTCGGCTTGAGAATAGAAAAACGAACTCTTGGATGGAAAGCATTGATCGCCATCTTGAACTATCTCAATAACTCTATCAATTTGAGAGCAGAATTTTTCAATAAATGCCAGGCCATTCTCGATTATTTGCAATCAAACGGTGAAAAAGTCAGTGATAGAGATTACAATGTAACTTTGTTCTGTTTGAATATCTTGGAACATTACAGGAAGGCTGCGACTGATCAACGACCTTCCTTCAGTAAATCAAAAGCATTGGTGGAGTTTGTCAAAAATGTTTTGAAAATTTGTCATCGACTGGCATTTACGCAGTCTTCTGCCACTCTTACATCATTCAAATGTCTGACAACTCTTATTGAAGTCTCTAGAATAACTATAGATGCCAAAGATGAATTCTTTGACGTTTGCTGTCGGAATGAGCAGCTCGACATCATCATGTCGAATTGGGAAAACCCAAATCCAGCCGTTAGAAAACTTGTTAAAGAACTGTTTGCTGGATGGCTCACTGTTGAGGATAAATGCTACCATAAAAAAGCGGTTGAATGTGATTGCAGTATCAATGCATTGAGGATGGATTTGATGGAACACATAATGAAGTCAATAACATGGAAGCACAGTTTTGAATTCCGTATACTTGTTGCAATGTTTGATTCAATCTCGTTCAACGAGACAAGGAGTCTGGTGAGTTCTCCCAAATGGGCTATACCTAATTATTAATAATTGTAATCAATTTTTTCCATCTTTTTTCTGAGGGTGATGCCCACATGAACGCTTGGGTGAGAATGATGGTTAGAGATGACGATTATAGTCTGCCAAGCAAAGAAGACTCTCTGACAAGATGGGAAAATGACTCCAGCTTGGAATATTTGTTTAAGAATTATAAATGTGGTCTTAATAGTAGACCAAATTGATTCCTACGATTTGAGATCAAATTAATAATTTTTGAACCAGAATTGACCGAGTTTGAGTCATTTTCCCATCTTGCCAGAGGGTCTTCTTTGCTTGAACAGACTATACAATTGAATTACTTGGCCAGTTGCACAAAGATCAATTTGAATCAACCACCGTGAAATAACGTCAGACTCTATATTTATAAAGAGTTATAATAATAATAATATTCGTGTAACCTGGCTGGCTGAGGTCTGGTGTCAGAGTTTTCAGGTCGCTCCTGAACAATTTCAGGGCCTCTGACATGACTTAACGACTGTTTTTAGGCAGCCGGGACCGACGGCTTAACGTGTCCATCCGAAACACGGGTAAGTGGCTTGAGAAAAATTTCTGGTCTGACCTGGGTGTGAACCAGGGACCTTTGGGTTGCAAAGCCAGCACTCAACCCACTCAGCTACGCCACCCCCATAAAGAGTTATAATTTATACATGAGATTAAATTTATCCACAATATTTATTTATTTAATTGTATCTATAAAGGTGGCATTCCCAAGCAGCAGCTCTAGGTGCGCTGCTCTAGCCATCACAACTCTATTCACATAACTATACTATAAATTCCTTGGTCATTTGACACAAGCACTTAAGTCCACTTTTCAAGGAAATGAGATAATTACACATCCGGGTGTAGAATTTTGAGTTCTACATTTTGGTAAAACAACCTAAGTCCTACTTTCATTATTAAGACTGTTATAACATCTTAAGTCAGGTATTGCAGATGAATTATGGGAATCTATGTTTTGGTTAAACCACTTAACTTACTATTTCTATTGTTTTGAGCATGTGTAAAATAACTTAAGTCTTTCATTTCATTCGGGTAAAATGACTTAACTCAACTTATGTCATGTTTTTACATGGTCCAAACAACTTAAGTCATAACTAAATCAGTGCTTTTACATTTTTACATTACTTTGGAATTATAGAATCATGAATAAGTGTATTTTGAACCTACTTTGTAAGTTTCATTGTGATAGGATCAAAAATATTATTAAAAATTGTGTTTGAACATACTAGAAAACTTTGGGCTCCATTTTCTCAAAACTGCAGTTTTGGACTTAAGTTGTTTTGTCATATGACCAAGGAATTTTCACTTTGTTATTAGGGCTACTAATGTATAATAGATCAATAAATAGTGAAATACACTTTGAATGGCATGAAAAGAATACTGATATGATATCTAGTTGGTTAAATTCTCCAATTCAAATAGAAACAATTCTCCAATTCAATATAGATGTTGTTAAATGAAGTTATCTAATATGATATAATTTTGATTTAATTCTCCAATTCAAATAGAAATAATTTTTCCAATTCAATGTAAATAGACGTTGTTAAGTTATCTAATTTGATATATTGTTTGTCAAATTCTCAGGCCGGGACCAGGGAAGAGTACTTCATTAAAATAAAGGATGGTCTCTTACTGAGTCTCAAAAGTCATGAGCTAGCGTCATCAGGGGCTGAACTATTCGACAAATTATTCACCTGTATAGAATGGATCAAGTGGTTCCATGACCCCATCAAAGATTATCTATGCAGTGACAACAGGCAAGTTATAATTTATCACGTTTTTGTAGAGTGGAACTTGATCAGGCCACTAATATTTTTTTGTTTGTCAATGGCGCAACAGCCTTATGAAGGGCCTACCAGCTGGTTGCCAGTTTATATATCCACTTCACTATACAGCCCGTCTAAGCAAAGAAGACACTCCGGGAAAACGGCCCCAGCCCGGCCAATACTGGCCCAAAAGCCATAAATTCTCAATCAGAACTCACAGTCCCCGAATCAACACTGACCGAGCCGAAGCCACCCCACACCGCCAGAATGCCCTCCGCGCCCGGACAGGCAAGCAAATCATCATCAACCAGAATGGAGGTAACGAGTAGTTAGCACGTTGATCCTCTCAACCATAAGCCAGTCTCCGCAACCAATTGGTGACGCAGAACACCTCTGTATAACATCCAGTTAATAAGTTTTAGAGTGTAATGCAACAATTACTATTCCTGCAGAGACGGGAAACGACTAACTGTCTTTGGAGAATTTTTAATAGACTTGAAAAATTTGGTCCAAAATAAAATAATATTTTTAGGTTGTTCTTTAATGTTTGTCATTATTTGTTGCAGGGTGTTTATAACAAATATTATCAAATATTGGATGCCAGTCATACTGAAGAAGTTCCGCACGTATACATTGTTGGATTACCTTCTGACCCGTGATTCGGCGGTAGAAAACCGCACAAGCCTGTGGTATTTATCAGCTATCAAAATGTTGAGAATTAAACGAAAACGTGGCAATTTTTATCATTTAGGCGAATTCGGTCAGATCTTTTTACAACGATGTTTGACATGTAGTGACGAAGATGTGCGTTGTGATGCGTTTGCAGCGTTGTGTGAAACGTCAACTGGTTTAGAACCCTGGGAATATCAACTAGTGAAACAGTTTTTGGTTGAAAACGTTAACTACGACCGCGCAAACCTCAGACAAAACATGGTCAACTGCTGTGTCTCTTTTTTTCTACGGGTTCGTGGATCAAAGATCGCTAAGAGGAACAAATACTCGACAAAATCACTTCCAAGCAAACAAGTACAAGAACACGACAAGGAGGTCGCCTTGAATTTTGTTGAAGATTTGCATCAGTTTTTGATTGAAAATTTGCAAACACACTGCAATTATCAGCGCAAAATGACTTCGTTGATGCTCTACAACGCTGTGTTGATCTATTTTGGGGTTGGGGGAGGACGTGAGAAGGACCAACGCAAAAGCAATACAAAAGACAAGAGTGGCGTGATTGAAGAACAAGCGACAAAAGCTGGAAAATGGAATTTTCGCTCGAAAAACGACAGAAAACTGTTGTTTGCTTGCATTGATGACATATCTGATTCAGTGCGGATTACTGCATCCGACCTCTTAATGAATCATTTCAAGTGGGACAAAGAAGATCAGGAGGAAATCAACAATTTCTACAAATTGGGGAAAGAAATGTGTTCAAGTAGACTGTTCTACAAAATTGAAAGTGGAGCGTTACTTATCAAAACAGTCACAATTATTGCTTTCAAAAGCGACTACTCGCTTATTGTGAACATGTTGAAAAACTCCAATCCAATCGTATTCAACGAAACCATCATACCCAATGTAACCAATGATTTAATCCTTCTAGCTAAACGTCAACTGTCTGTGGTCTCCAAGGATATTTTCATGGCTTCTGTACAGGGACACCCGTTACATGGTGTCTTGAAAGCTTTGTTGCTACTACTCACTGATAAAACCCAGTTTAATTACAAAGAATCGTTGAGAAATGTGCAGGTGAAAGATATCTTGAATGAATCTAACGGTACATTTGCGAACTTCTCGAACAAATTGACAAATTACTACAATGAGAGCAAGCCAGAGAGCTGTGATCAGCTTGAGGAAATCTTGAATATTCTGGAGAAAACCGTCAAAACAATGATCGCTCTCTTATCATTCAATCAGTATGATCCGCCAGAAGACGTAGGCAAGTATATTCTACACTTCATTCATATTAATTACTCATTCTCACTTATTTTCTAGTAGACTCTGCTTAAAACCGGTACCTTTTTGCCAGTTGGGCCAAAATTTCTTGGCACTTGACAGCTGAGTGTTATTAACTTCATTAAAAACATTGACTGCTGCTCTAATCCACTGTCTAACGTGACATCAGTTGCCTAATGTTTTAAGAACGGTTCCCGCACTGTGCCCCTCGCCTGGATCAGCTGGTTCTGGCTCATGCTAAGAATTTTTGGCCTAACTGATTAAGTTACCTTTCCTGCGAGGCATATACAATTATACATATTCCATGTATTTCCAGATTTAAGAACTGGAACCAATTCTGGCGTTCTGGAACCTAATTTTCTAGAAAAAGAGCCTAGCTTAAATGCATTTATTATCTTTATTGTCTCACTTAAGTCTATTGCACAGAAATTTGATAACTCGGAAAATTCCAAATTTGCCTTGTAAATTGAAAATTCTCTTTCCAAATTTACGGCTATAGTATTTTGATTCATTTTTTCAAATAATTTTCAAAACAAATGATTAGGGTATATGAATAATTTTGATTAACAATGGTGTCTCATTCAATAAAGTGACCTCCGGTTTTCAATAATTTTCTTGCTGAAATATCAGAGAATGTTCTACTTAGTGAAATGATTTTAATCATTGTTCTTTAAAAATATTATGAAATGATTAGGCCCATTACCCCATCCAACCATCATTTTTTTACTTTTGTATAGGCTTCAACTGTTCGTGATTATTATTATCATGCAAGAATCCAATAATTGACACTTGAATTTTCAACCATTGAAAATATATTTTCAAATTTCACAGTAATTTATGAACTTGTGAAAGTTATAATAAAAAAGAAAATGATAGTTTGATGTAAAAGTTGAACGTATATCCATCTTGAATCGTGTTCTGTTTGATTATTTCATAATTTTTCTTATTTCTCCCCAGCATTTTCTCCATCATTTGCCGAAATGGGAAAATCACTTGAGGAGATAGTGAAACAATCAGAAATCAGCAACAATCATGATGACGAGGTATTGATGCTTTCCGTTCCACATCAACTGGTTCTCAATTGTATCTGGTTCAATTTGAAGGTGAGTCTAAGTTCGATTCCTGTCTAGAACTGGCATTTCTCATTGACATGACGTATTAGCTTAGATATACTATTGTATAGTTAGTCTATGGTATTAGCCTATAATCCTCGTGTAAAAAGTATAGCTGAAGACCACTGGCGGCTCGTACCCACGAAATAAGTAATCTTGATAGGGAACTATCTAACTGTATGGTAGATTCCACTCGCCTTGATTAGCTTCTGATCACCCATACTGGCGGTTCGTACCCACGGAACAGGCGAAGTGCCCGTATCTCTTACTGTACAGCACTTCACCTGTTTCGTGGGCACGAGCCGCCAGTGCGTGGAGACAATTTTAGATTTTTAGTGGCTTTTGAAATTCTGCATCTGAAGATAATAGTAAATGAATAGTTTATTTCCATCAATTAAAAATTAATTCATAAACATTGGAAAATAAATGACCACTTTAACAAGTTGTGTGGTCATTGTTAAGTGTTGAAGTTAAATAATTGAATATTATTTCAACAGGCTTTACAAGCATCATTATAGTCCAACTCCTATCTATTCTATTGTGCTTATTCAGGGTGCAGTATTTTCGTACTTTTTACTCATTGATAACTTTTCTTGATGTGGATTGATAGTAGTAGATATTTTATTCATTGGCAGGCCTACTTTTATAGTCTGTCCAAGGAAAGAAGACCCTCTAGCAAGGTGAGAAAATGACTCCAGCTCGTTCAATATTGGTTCAAACATTATTGATTGGTCTCAATCGTAGGAAACATTCTGATCCACAATTTGAGACCAAATCAACAATTTTTGAACCAATATTGACCTAGCTGGAGTCATTTTCTCATCTTGCCAGAGGGTCTTCTTTGCTTGGACAGACTGTAGCTGGTGCCAACAATTTAGGCGGTTGGCGAATGACTGTCATTGATAAAATATTTTTGGAAGTGAGAAATTATAATATTAAGTGAAAGTGGACATTGTGGAAAGACATATAACCTACATCTTAAACCTTCATCATCACTCATTCATCCTTTGCTTAAAATACTTGGAAACCAAGTCGCAATTGTAAAGAAAGAATAAAGAATTGTCATTGAATGATTGTCATTGATCAGCTCTGTTAGAACAGTCGAAAACCTGACTGCGAGATTACATCAAAACGAGATTGACCCCAACTATACTAATTTGTACTCGTTGACAGCTTCAGACTGTCCTGATAGAGCTGTCAGATCTTCTTATAATGAGCATAGTATTCTCTGTAACAATAGAATGATAAGATTTTTGGGATTTTTAACAACATTCCGACCCATTTGAATGAGAAAGCACGTATTAGTCTTCCTATATCCAGTTTATTCCTTGCTATGAAGCATTATTCTTGCTGTGAGAACCACATGTTAACCTGAAAGTCATCCTCTGTAACAATAAAATGATCACGTTTTGGCATTTTAACAATATTCCTACCCAATTGAATGAGAAAACATGAGTTATACATCCTATTTCCAGTTTATTCCTTACTAACTAGTATTATCCCTGCTGTGAAGAGCACATATCAAAGTGGCAATCATGTCAGCTCATCTAATAATGAGCATAGAATCTTCATGAACAATAAAATGGTCACGTTTTTGGTATTTTTAACAATATCCCTACAAAATTGAATAAGAAAACATGCATTATTCATCCTATTTCCAGTTCAATCCTTGCTATGCTGCATTTTTCTGATATGCATCTCATGTCAACCTGACAGTCAAGTCATCCTTTTTAACTATGAAGATAGCATCCTCTGTAACAATGAAATGATCATTTTTGGCATATTCAACAACATACCTACCCAATTGAATATGGAAACACGTATTACTCCTCCTATTTCCAGTTTATTCCTTGCTAAGTAGTACTATCCCTGCTGTGAGATCCATATGTTAACCCGACAGTTATGTCAGCTCATCTATTAATCAGAATAGCATCATCCATAACAATAATATGATCGTGTTTGTGGTATTTTCAACAATATTTCTACCCAAATAGATGGGAAAGAAAGCTTTAGTCCTCCTATTTCCAGATTATCTTTTAGCTATGTAGCCTAGCATTATCCCTGCTGTGAGTCGTGTCAGATCATGTAATGATGAAAATAGCATCGTCTATAGCAATAAAATAATCATGTTGTTGAATTCAATATACCCCTCTATTCCAAAGATTACTCACTCTCTATTTTTCAATTTTCAACCAAAATATCGCTAAATTCAATTTTTAAACACGTTTCATTCTATATAAATCGTGATACTTCACAACGTAAGTAAGTTTCGCATTTCATAGGAATTATTTAAAAACATGATACAATGTATTTATGTTTTCAAGTTCTTTTTTCAAATTTTCGACCAAAAATCTGAATCCAATGTTTCAGATTTGCTGTCAATTCGCTAGTGGTCTGATCACATCTGGAATGGTGGCGAATTCAAAGGCGGGTTCGTGTGCTCGTTGCTTTGCCATAATAGAAACAGTGCTGAACAAGTGCCGACACAAGGGAGCAATAGACGTGGCTGGGTCATCAATGTTTTCAGCCGCCAACGCTGTCATGGAAGAACCTGACAAATTCTCAGCTGAAGAACGCAATCTACCAACTAAGATTTTGGACGATTTTTTAAAAAACATGCGCTCAAATTCGGGTTGTTCCCTCTCCAGACGTTCAGCTGGCCGATCATTTCTAGTGCATAGTATAGTAGCTAGCGACCCCCAACCCAACAGTCCCCTACTAAGCAAAACTCTATCCCGATTGATTGAAATTATCTATGAAGATCAAACTCAAACTGAACTCTCACTCGTAGATTCACCACAGGTAAATGCCCTACACATCCTCAGCACTCTATTACAAGATACCAGACTGAACGTTCTTCCTTATGCGAAGGAAATATTTTGTGTATGCTTTGAAAAATTGTCTTCGCCAATCTATACAGTGAAAAATGCTGCACTACAACTGTTCAAGTCCTGGCTGATGAGGTTGATGAGACGTATGAAGGGGGAAAGTGTAATGAATGAGACAGACAATCACCAGACAACACCTCTTGAAGAATTGTACCGGCACATGCCTCAACTTTTCAGTTTTGTTGAGAAAAAATTGGATTCCCTATCATCTGAAACTGATATTAATAGTCATGCAAAACTAGTACCAATACTTGTTTTTCTTTCAAATATTTCAATAACGTTTTTCAAAGAATACAATGAAAGTTACAAAAAATTTTCGGAAAACGTGAGAGACTATGTAGGAAGGTTGTTATCGAGTCGTGTACTTTTCGTGAGAAAACTCTCAGCTCGCATCAATAGCAACATGTTGCTAATCCATGAACTTTCCACTGAAATCAATTCGACCGCAATTCGTATAGAACACGCATTTTTGGACAACTTTCTCGATCAAAATCTACTGCATGGTCTGGTAATGAATCTGAAATACTTGTCCGCCAGACTGATAAGTTATCAGAGGGAAATAAATCCCTCGAACCCAAATTTAGAGATTGAAAGAGAAGCTGAAAACGTTGCGCGACAGTGTCTTATAACGTTGATAAAGTCACGACAGACTTGTTACTTTGTGAAATCTCTCGCGCTGGATGTTATCAATCTGTGGACACCAACGTTCACTGTCAGAACAAATTCAAGTGACAGCTTGACAACAATAAAGAGCAGCATAGTACATTACAAGCCACAATTGGGGTCGTCATTATGGTTGGAAAAAGTCGTTAGAAATATTTGTATCAAAGATACATCGCCTGACTTGAAAAGGTTTTGTTTGCTTGGAAATACAGTTTCTGATGTAGCGTTGGCATGTTTGAGGGGTTGTGATTTGAAACCTGAAGAAGATAGTGAACTAGTACTGGAAGTATTTAAAAGTAGGCGTCATCCAGAAGTCATTCATCCCTTGCTAAAAAAAATACAGGGTGAGTTTGTTTTCAATGATCTGAAACTTTTAAATTTTATTTACGATGTCATTGTGAAAAAATCGAAGGATGAGGAGTTCCAATGTATTGATAAAGGTTTGGGGATGTTGTTGATTTGTAAAATACTAAGTTCTCTTTCGAGCGACGAATTTTTTTCCAGTGATTTGAGTTTGGGAGTTTTGAATTGTTTGTGTGTATGGTCCAGCTCAAGCCAAATGAATGAGAACTGGCGTAGTGTAGCCTCCGAATGTGTGATTTGTTTTCGAGGTTGTTTCCTGAAAAAGATGTTCACGAAAATTCTGATTGAGGAAGAAGTGTTCGATCAAAAAAGTGATAAACTTGGTTCACTTCTCTGGAAAACATTGTTTAATCTTCTTCAAGACGAAAATTTGGAGATAAGATTGAAAGCCTGCGAATTTTTCCCCGGTTTCTATTTAACTTCAAATGTAGAAGTGCCAAATCCGTTTGTTGCTCTACGGAAATTGGTAGGAATTCAATTTATGTTGCAAATTATGAACCTGAAAACAGCCATTGATCAGTTGTGGACTGTATTGAGTTCAGGAAGTGTCATAGAATCGATTGAAATGTCCAGTCCCTACGATCATGGCATTGACAATTTCTATAAGGACGAAACGTGGTTACGTAAAGTCATACATAGTGAATTGAAAAGTGTGTGTGATAAAAGTATATTTTGTCGAGATTATTTGAAAGAGCGTTATAAATATACAATAAGTTCATAATTGGACAGAAATGCTATGTGACGCATTTGAATTCAATATACTCGTAGGCTATCATTATTCCATTTATCAGTTAGTAATTTTGGAGGGATTTAAAATGGAAGGAAGATGGATGATTACACTCGTAACTGGTCCAGAAATTTGTTGAAATCTGATGGAATAAAATTTTTTCAAATGGGATAACCCAGAAACTTGTAATAGTTTTAATGAATGAACTTACTGTAATTCAAGGAGCAATATTCAAATATGATCCATCTATTTCACCTACAGTGACTTCTATAACTTAGTCACTGTACTTTCACCGTCTTGAGAGAATGTTGAAAAGTTAGGCCTACTACGAACTTATAAATCATTATATCCTAAATGAAGTGACTTTTTGGGGGGAATTTATACAAATATTACTTTCATTTATATAATTATTCTTTTTCATTACTACCATTTTTTTCATTTCGGATAATTATAAAATCAAAATTATTCCTCATTCATTTATTACTACCATGCTCTTGTAATATAGTTGCATAAATTATTGTGATAAAATCTAATTTAATCAGTATAAAAAAGAGTATAATTTCTTAGCCATATTCATATCCTAATTTTGATAACTGTATCCAGAAGGCTATTTTACACTAATACTGGAACACATTCTAGTATCCGTAGTATTTCAGTAAACTATAAATTTTAGAATAATTTCTCGTTGAAATTTGATTTCTATTTGATATCTTTGATAGATATGTTCAGAACATACGCTTCTATAATTTTGAAGCGATATAAGTTTATTTTTTCAAATAAACTGTGATGGAATAAAAAAACTAATTGTTGGACATCTAGATCCTACTGTTTTTGGTGGTTGAAATAATGATCCAAATTTTGTTGAAGAATAACATTTTATTCCACAAAAATATATCTAGTACATTATTTTACTTTATCATATTGAAATATTCACATATACATATCAGCAGAATAAGGAACAACGATTAGGAAAATATAATTATATAGAAAATAATAAATTGTTTTTAAAAAAAATATGAGAGACTATTCAATGAACTTGAATACAAATAGAATTATTTGCAAGACAAAAGATGAATAATTTTCGTAACATTAAAAGTGAGTTCAACTGTATTATCTGTGATTGCACGCAATAATTTTAACAAATTTACAATCAGCCTTACATTGAGGCATAATATAACACTATTTTTGGAAAATATAAATAATTTTAATACAGTTAAACACTCAATCACTCATGTACATGTATACAGATATGTAGATAGATAGATTGATATGATAGAATAGGCAGACAAAGAAAGATTTGAAATTATACTAATTGACATTTAATACTATTTTTCCAACGTTCAACTCTCCTATGTCCTGACAGGCCTCAAGAAGTCCGTCACGATGAATGGAATGATGAATGTTAGGCCTGAAATATGTGTAACAGATATGAAGTACTTTTGTTAATTATTTATTAGTTCATGATCTACCTTTATTAGAGACTGACAACCAATTAATATATACAGTCATGTTTAAACTATGATACATCATACATGTTTGAGTTACTTGTGTGAGATTGACAAATCCAGAAACTATTAAATGAAAAAACAAGATGTTGTCAGTGATTTCAGTGGTAAATCAGTGGTTTGACAACATCTTGTCTTTTCATTTAATATGGATAACTACCACAATATCACCTTCACAACTACTCAAAAAGGGAGAAATCCAGAAACATTCACTCACAAAATTGTAATCATGAACAATATTATATTTTCTAATTTATTTTCCGAAGATCTCTGACTTACTTTGTTTTTCAAACATAGATCCAATTATTATTAACATACTTCTACTTGGAAATAGAAAGACTTTCAAAAATAGATTGGGAAGAGGTAAAAATGATTTTGAAATATTTCAAAGATGAAAAAATTTCATGATATACGGAAACAGTTTATAAAGAAATTGAATGAATTTGGTAAATTCAAGTACATAGGAAAAAATTCACTGCATGTTAAGAGTAAAGAAAACGGTTTGGAAAGACGATAGAGAAATTATTGATTGATTAGGGTAAATTATTTATTGACTGGGACAGACTAGGATTGACTGGGATTGATTAATTGACTGACAGACTATAATAAATATTGTTTTATAAAAATTACGTTAAATATTGGCCTACTACTAAACACGAGTTCCTATTGATACTACTCATATTAATACAGAATAAGCGACAAAAAATGATGACGAACCTTAGGATATAGGTTGATATTTTCTCAACAACGTCCATGAGTATGTGCTGGTACTTTCCTTGAAAGCTACTACTCATGAGCCAAGGTTGATCCATTAGAAATCCTAAGGATGCGCATCTCAACGATAGCTGTTGGGAATGGGGTGGGTCCAACTGAAAGTTACACAATCATAATTTAGAATATATTTAAAATCCTTCATTACAAACCTAAACTTATAGATTTATGTGATTTTAGTCGCTAGATTGAAAAAAATGAATGATTAAAAAACACATTAATGAACGAGAAAAAACAAGAATGACTGGCTTCAATATTTGAGCTTTACAATATAATTATTGCATCCGATATGATAGAGTTGAATATATTAGAAAATCAAATTACTTAAAATATGATGGTAGAATTTAGATAGTATATATACTTTGTGCAGAGAAAAGAGATATTTTGTTCACACAAGAATTTTGTTTGTGTTAAAATGTAAAACAGTATTGCATTGACAAGTATACAATGTAGTCGAGTGGATTAGACGCTGGCTTCATAATCCAAAGGCCCGGGTTCGAATCCCGGCCCGGGCAAGATATTTTTCTCGGGCCGCTCCCGTACGTGTTCGGAGGGACACGTTAAGTCGTCCCGGCTGCCTAAAAAGCAGCCGTTAGGACATGTCAGAGGCCCTGAAGCTGATCAGGTGCGACCTAAAAACTCTGACACCAGACCTTAGCCAGCAAGGTCACACGGTATTATTATTAATTTTAATGCCAATGAATATAACAGAATCGATATTTGATTAAAGTAGGTACCTACAGATGAATTTATGAATATTTTGACATAATTATAAAATCAGAATTAATTCAGACTAAAATCATAAAAAATCTATGATATTATGGGTATGTGGTAGACTCATGGGTGTGGGTAAAGAAGCATTCCTAAGCGACGGCTCGAGCTGCGCAGCTCTAGCAGCCCATAATCTCAAACGCGTTGTTAGATTTTAGTTTGCACGTCTATAACTTTGCAGATTATAAAGTATATTATTTTAAATTATTATTAAAATATGATATACAGTTTCAAGACTAGAGTTTTGATGAAACGAGACGCGTAGCTAGAGCTGCACAGCTCGAGCCGTGGCTTAGAAATGCTACCTTTACATAACTTCAATCAGTTATAATCAGTCCAAATATCTTGAATAGTTACGGTATCTCTCAATATATGATAAATAAATAAATAAATAAATATGCTTTTCACATAAAAGTATTTAATTTCTTATCCTAGTGTCAGAAGTCGGGTACCGGTAATGGAGAAGTTGAATAATTTATTTTATAATTAGTTTATTGATTAGTATATTTCAGTACATATATTTCAGTGGTATACGAGTATTTTATTTCATCAGTAGTTTATTACCTGCAGACTGGGATTAGTTGTCACCCAATGTCCACCAACTGCTAGACAGGAGATAATTTCGTGGTTTGTCAAGACAGAAGGATCGTAGTCTTTCATATTAGTGGAGTCTACATCATTGATGTGCTTGATTATCTAGGGAAAAAGACGTAATATGAATGAATAATCATCATTAGTATAAGCAACAAGTACACAAATTCAACGAAAGGTTGATGAAATCAGCAGATTGACTGTCTTTATGAAATATACACATTCAAAGAAAAATCATACTTCATTATAAGATGATAACAACGGAATGAATATTGAATAATGATTATTTAATTTTCTGAAATTTAAATAAATGAATTTACTAATTTTGTTCTTTACATGAATTCCAATACACCTTTCGAATGTAGTGTGTTCATCTTTCTATTGATTTTCTAGGTTTTTATTCAATATCCAATTTCAACTTGTAACACAGCGAACTCTCGGTCTCTGCATTTCCTGATGAGTATATTATTTCACAAAACTCAAGTTATATTTTCACAATAATTATGCTTTAATACTGCATCCTCAAGGTAGGTTTCCATCATTACGAAACACGGACATGGTTATGTTGGCGAGGTGGAATTACCTTCTGGTCTCCCCACCAAATAAAGCCATACGCTATAATGATGATACTGACAAATGTCAAGCAAAATATGCAATAGCAACTTGGAGTTGTATGGATTAACGCAAATCAAAAATCAGCTAACCAGTTTGCTTTGCTCTATATCTATTGCTCTACACAGCTATTTCTATTGTTCTATACAATGTTTCCATTGCATTTTGTGCCTGACATGAGGCTGTGTTTTGTAATAATGGGAACCTAACTTAAAAGTTCCAGTTTAAATGCATGAACATTGATAGTTTATTATTTTTCTGGAAATATAACTTGAGTTTTGTGGAATAATATAACTTCACAGTAGATGCAGAGACAGAGGGTACATATAGTGTTTCAAGTTGAAATTGAATATTCAATGAAAACTTTGGATAGTCAATATAAGTATTATAATAAATGAAAAGACAACATGTTACAAACCACTGATCTATTAGAAAATCGAGATACCGGTTTCGGTTGTTACACCTTTACCACCTACACTATTATTATTAGTTTACCAGTGATTGATAATGTTGTAACAACCGAAACCGGTATCTCGATTTTCTAATAAATCAGTGTTTGACAACATCTTGTCTTTTCATTTATTATGGATAACTACCACAATATCAACTTCACAACTACTCGAAGAATAAGTATTATAATATTTGAAGGATTTGAAAAATTCATGTAAAAAACAAAATTGGTAAAATCATTACCGTATAATAATATCAACTTTATTAAATCGAATTGGTTTTCATTTTGACTGAATGATGTTTTTGAAATAAAAAGACACTTTTAAAATGATAAGAAGTCAATTAGAGTTGGCTCTCAGCTATGCCTAGGTGATTTTTTTAAAATAAAAATAGACAAAAGATGTTTTTAATCAGCTATTAGTAGATTACATCACGTACAAGCGACAGACGAAACCGCATAACATTTTGCGTCAGCGATAAGTATGTATAACAGTGATGAGTGCATGACATTTATTGACAAGAATAGAATACAGCGTTATCAATCGAACAAATCTACAAGGAAGAATAAACCTTCAAATGTGGAAATTCCAAGGCCAATGCACAGGTAGGTGTATAGTCTGGTCGAGCACAGAAGACATTCTGGCAAGATGGAAAAACGACTCCAGTTCGGTCAATATCAGCTCAAAAATGATGAATTTGGTCTCAAATTTTAGATCAGAATCTTTTCTATAATTTGAGACCAAATTTATAAATTTTGAACCAATATCCACCGAGCTGGAGTATTTTTCACATCTTGGCAGAATGTCTTATTTGCTCGACTAGGCAATAGCTGAGCTAGCCAATGGCCATCAAGGGTTGAGAACTGTATCGATTACTGCTGGCACCCTTGGGGGGGGGGGGGGTGTTGGGGGAAAGGAAGGGGGATTTGTGGGGTGGTGTTCGGGGGAGCTGAAGAGGGATGACAAGTAGTCAATGCTAATGTAACGACCATTTTTTTTCAAACATTTATCATAGCAATGACCTTCACCTTCAACCTCCGCACGAAACTTTGTAATTTTCTATTTTCTCTCAACGGTGCAAGAAAGGTGTCGTTTTTCAAATAATGATTGCTACCTTTCACAATACTAACCTTCAATACAAACAACAAACAAAAAATATTCAATAACAAACAAACAAAACTATTAAAAATGAGTTTCTCTTTGAAGGTGCTTGAAATATGATTGTTTTCAAATATTGATTTCCACTGTTTCAAGCTTATGAAAAAGAACTGTTGAGTAGATTTTTACATCTTTTAATAATATATTGATATAATTCATTCATTTATTCGAGAAAATTCAATAAACTTATTGGCTTGAAACACAGACAATGAAGTCTACGTATTTGTTTCCAAAGAAATTAATATGTTTTAAAATAGAGATTAACTTCACTTGATCCAGATTCACTATCACTATATTCACGAATTTTTATACTGTAAATACATTTATTTAATGTGATTTGTTGAATATTGATCACTACTTCCTACAAGTTTATTGTTTCCAGTACAATAGCAACAAACTATACACTAGAGATTTAAATATATAAATATTTCCCAATTAACTTCAATCAATCAATCAAATTTTTATTTTCAATTTCAAAAACAATTGAGGGTCCTGCCAAACTCGTAGGATTTTCGGCGGGTGCCCAATCACAAAAACAATCAATAGAATGAAATAGTTATTATCAGAACCCCCCCCCCCCCCCTATAAAAAAATAGCGCGCTTTTGTGAAGTATCGTGCTGATAAGTATTATCAAGTACTGTAATAATCAGTCTGATTATACAGTGTATGTACCTCTAAATACAGGAAAACTAAATAAATAAGTCCTCCTTACTCTATGTACTAGAAACCAGTTGTTTGATACTGTTATAAAGAACACATAAAACAAATACATTATGACAGATCAAATAAAAAATATTTTATTCTCACTGAACTTACAAATGCATGAAAGGAACAGAACACCCGAATTTATATCTAACAATTATAGTTCAAGTCTAATCTAATTACCTGTGATGAGATATTCGTTCGTTGATCAATGATGAGCGTGAATCCCAGATTAGCAGTTTCTTTCAAGCAAACAGCACGCAAATCAGTTTTGTTTTCAGCCGTGTTAACAACTTGTACTGGAACAGTAGAAATGAATGAATAATAAATAAATTTTATTTCCAGAAAAAAATACATACATAGAATATAATACAATAATAAAAACAAATAACAATAATGCAAAAATTTCTAACGTGTGATGACTATGACTACGTGACTATGACTCCAGCTCTGTCAACATTGGTTCAAAAATTTTTAACTTGCTATCAAATTGTAGATCAGAATGTTTCCTACAATTTGAGACTATTTATAACCAATATTGACCGAGCTGGAGTCATTTTCCCTCCTTGCCAGAATGTCTTCTTTGTTTTGACAGACTTTACTGTGTCTGATTATATTTAATATCATTTATTGTACAAAATACTGTAATCGGGAGGAAGAGCTAGTTTGAAGTTTAATATTTATTTTACAGTATTACAAATACAATATTCTGGAATGTAAAAAGGGTTCGACTTGACGTTTACCAATAGCAAATAGTTTGTAGCGTAGGATATTGTTGAATAAGGAGTAGAGAATCTCACCAAGTTTATTTCCCAGGGTTTGCAGATACAATTTCTCATCTGAAGTTGAGCATGTGGCCACTACTCTCGCTCCCCAGTGATGGGCCAACTGAATGCAGGCACTTCCCAGAGGCGAGGCTCCATTCACAACCAATACTGTTGAAAAATAATGAATGAATCATTTGAAAGAAAACTAGTACAGCTTCATCCTGGTTATACTCTCCCAGAACATAACAGTATGGTTTGGTGATCACAACAATGCATAAGATACGGAGATATTGTTGGAATCATCTGAATGTACTTTTCCAGATTATAATATAGTTTTTTCTGAACCAAATTACCTGTAGCCTTTTCTTCCATATTAAAATATTATAGTTTTTGTGATCTTCATAATGAATAAATTGAGATATTGTTGGAACGATCTGAACAGATTTATAGTCTGGGTGAGAAAAGAAGACATTCTAGCAAATGGAAAAATGGCTCTGTCAATATTGGTTGAAAAATGATAAATTTGGTCTCAAATTGAGGAGCAAAATGTTTTCTACAATTTGAGACTAATTTTATAATTTTGTAACCAATATTGACCGAGCTAGAGCAATTCTCCCATCTTGCTTGAATGTCTTCTTTGCTTGTTCTAGAATGTCTTCTTGTATTCTCACAGATTATAAAACTTGATAGTTTTTATGATCTTAATAATTGACCGAACGTAAGTGAGGTCTAGATTCAAGACGACTATTTTGCATTTCTCTTTATGTTTGTTTGTATGTATGTATGCATGTTTGTATGTTTGTTCCGCATTTACGACAAAAAGCGGAAATAGAATCTGATGAAATTTAACAGGAATGTTCCTCTTGAAATTGCGCGTCGATGTATATATTGTAAGGTTTCTTGAAATATTGCATTTTAAGGATAATATATGAAAGGAAAAGGAATTACCTCCATACTAAAATATTACTATATACATTTATACTTCTGAACATAGGAGAACTCACACTATGGAATTATTCATTCATGCTGAACCAGCTGTCGAGTTTATTATAAATTACATGCAACTACGCATGCAATAGATGAAACTCAACATAACTAAGTATTCCCGATTCATGGGTTACTTCGTGAGGTCTACTGTTCACAGAACTACTAGTATATGGATGAAGATATTCTTAGAACGATCTGAGTCAAATTGAGTAAGACTTATTGGAGAAGTGGAAGTGAAATCTCTCTCCTCAAAAATGTTTTGTTATATTATTTTAATAGGCTCTGATAATTTACAAAAGGTACATTAATTATAATAATAACCAATAACAACGTTCTATGATGGATTAAACTAGCTGTATTGAATTTCAAGATTCAATTAAAAATCGACGGGTAAAATGTAAATTTCCTACTGTGAATTCAGGAATGAATTGATTTCATTGACAATCTATTTGTGGTAAGTAATGATTGATTAAAAATTCAAGACAACCCGAAATACTGAATTGATTATTTTTAAAATTAATGATTGATTAATAATTCAAGACAACCCAAAATACTGAATTGAAATAAGGAAAAGCACTCTGTAATTATTTAGTACAATTTAGGCTACTTGATTAGCACACTTTAATTAATTAGCCAAAATGATGAAGTTGGTTTTTTCATGGAATCATTCAACTATTTTTTATCTTACTTGTATCACCAGATGTCATACGGCCAAGATAGTGTAAAGCCAGATATGCTGTCATTCCCTCTCCAATGCAGCTTGCAGCATCTATGAAACTCACTGAGTTCGGTTTTACCACTAAAAAAACATAAATTAACTTGATAAAAAACCACCAGTTCTATAACCTTTGATTAGATTCTCAATTAACCAAGATTTCAAATGGAAACAAAGGATCGTGATATACCCCAATATTAAATTTATAGTTTATTCTACATAAAATACATAAATAGATGTTAGTTCCAATTTCCGAATCATGATTATAGAAAATTAAAAGAACCTGCTAATCATGATTTTTTAAACTAGCTAATAAGAGGAGGTAGATCCTACTCATAAGGTATATAAGGTAAAGTACTGTCCTTGTATATTTATTAATTGAATATCACATGAAATTCAAAATATTTTCAACATTAACGAATTCCCTACATGTCTGGGTCAGGAAATATTAATTTTTATTCAATGAAATTTTTTATTCATGAGTTCCTTTCAACTGGAAAAATCCCTGACTTATATCACTGATTGTGAAATATTCACGTTTTTGTTGAAATTAATATGTTGAACTTGAAAAATGGTTCAAGATTCCTTACCAACATCATACTCCTGGAGGACAAGTTTCTCAGCACAACCGGATTGTTCATAATCCAAGGGAATTATACCTGTGAAAAATTTAATGATCATTGTTTTTCCAATAGAGTATGAAGTCATGAGCTTCTATTATAACATTCACTCCCTTTTAATTGTTTTTATTCACATTTTAATAAGAAAAAGATCCAAGAAATATAAGTTACTTGATGCTTTTTCTTTTTTTAAATAAATAAATCTATTTATAATCGATCTGATAAAAGCTATAAGTTAAAACTTCATGTTCTCTATTAAATAAAGTCGAAGAAAGAAAGAAAGCTATAATTAAGATCGCTGATGATTCTCCGATCTAAGGACCGTGGTGAGGACAACGAAAGTAACAAGTAAGTTAGTCGAATAAAGACGATTTTTCAGTCGCCAGACTGTCAGAATAGGATAAGTACAAGTAAAAAAAAAACAAGCTTCATCACAGGGGCGAACCCAGGGGGGGGGGAACTGAGGGGATATATCCCCCCCCGAAATTGGGATCTATCCTTCACTAAATAGAATTCTCTTTAAAGGAGATGCAAAATTTTTTAATAACAACTTCTAAAAATATAGTTCTATGGTGCTTTTTTGAAAAAATTTTCCCTCTTACGGGGGAATCCCTTTGGAGAAGGAAATGGAATGAAACTGAAACCAAGCATCGCAAGCCCAAATATTTCATTTCTTGTTTAGATAAATGCAACCAGAATATTCTCCCTAATAAAATTTTGAAGATTGGTGCAACATGTTCAATTCAACAATTTTCTCAATTTACAACATCTACAAGAGACCAATAGCTCGTGTTAAAATCAATTACTCTATAATAATTTATGAATAATTTTTCATTATTCAACAATTTGATCAACAATATATGATCAAAAATTTGAACAACAATTCGATCAACAATTTGATCAAAAGTTGTTGATCAAACGACAACAAAAACGACATTTGATCGACAATCATCAACAATTTGATCAAGGATATGAACAACAATATTTGATAGACAATATTTGATCAAATATTGTTGATCAATATTTTTGATCAAATATTGTTGATTAAATTTTTGATCAAATATTGTTGATCAAATTGTTGATGATTGATCAAATGTCGTTGTTGTCAAATGTCGTTTGATCAATTTTATCAACAATATTTGATCATCAATTTGATCAACAATATTTGATCAATTCGATCAACAATTTTTCAATATAAAACGACTGAAAGAGACCAAAAGCTCTTGTTATAATCAATTCATCTACATTAATAATTGGTAAATAAAATCTTCATTATTACTATGTACTATCCTTTCAAAAAGAAAACATATTTACACGGTAAATTTATTTATTCAACTTAGTTTACTTGGTCAAAAGATATGATAATGTTTGTTTAGGGAAGGCTATTATAAATAAATACCGGTAGGTCACTATATAGATATTTCAAGGCAGCAACAACAAACAGCCTCCCCCCCCCACCCCGGTGAAGGGTTTCCCTCTGATTTTTTCATATCCCCCACCGAAATTAATTCCTGGGTTCGCGCCTGCTTCATCAATTATTCATCAAGTATGAGCCATTGAAAAGCTATTACATTGAGGAAAAACGTATCTTGATTCATCTTATTCTGAAATGTTAAAATAAGTTACAGTATTCACAGTATGATTCTGATATTATAATATCTTACCAACAACTTGGTCGCCAACTCTAACACTTGATACATCAGTTCCAACAGCTCTGACCACTCCCGAGATGTCCTGGCCAACAGCTACTCGTTTTTTACCCGACTTCCTCAGGGTTTGACTGATGGTATTTATGTCACAAAGAGGCAATGTCAAGCCACAAGCTCTCACTTCAATCAGCACACTGTATTTTCCCAGATCTGGCAATTTTTCCTACAAATAAAATATAGGTGATCATTGATGAATTGGCTGATAGGCTATGTTACTTACTTAAGATATCTAAGAAACTGGAATCAATTTACGGTTTGTTGTTATGAACCGAAACGACCTACCTCATTCGACATCACAAAGCTCAAGTTTGACCCTACATTATCAACATCCATGAAAACTGATCCTTTCGTTTTATACATTTTGATCTCACAAGTCACAACGCTACGGAATGAAATAAGTTATCATTGACCAAACTATTACAGCTAAGTCATTATAGGCATTGCATCTAATAAAAAGTTTCGTTTGCAAGAGCACAAAGGTTTTGATAATTTATAGAAATATTAAAACTGAGCCGGTAATCTACAGGTGTCGAGGGGAATATTCAAACAAATCATTCTACTGCAACCTCTACTTGTTATCTTCATGGGTTTTGAAATCGATTTGACAGTTGTTGGAGTTTGACAATTTACAAATTTGAGGTTATGAGGTTAGATCTCTCCTGCGCATGCGTTGGTTCTGAGCATGTCAAAATTTCAAACATATGATTTCTAAGATGCATCAGCTGATACTATTTCAATTTTTCCATTTTTGAAAATATCAATTTGCAGGCAACTTTAAAGAATGTAAGAAATTGTGCCCATCATCTCAATGATTGTTTTCTCGTAATTTTTCAAGATATTCTTAGTTTTTCAATAAAAATAGTTTAGCTTTAATTTATTTTTCAATGAAATCGTAATGGCACTTCTTTGAACCTGTGCGGCTGCCCTCCTGTACTAATTGAACCCCTACGCCCCTGGTCTATCTTGTTTCGTTCACCGTAAGGTTTTGTTACACGATATGTAAAAATACCATATTTTGTAGTTAATCCATTGTATTTTTATGTATGGTTCTTTTTATAATTATACGTAGGATATCATTGCCTCTGTGTTGATGTAATTTGATCGGCAGTGCTCCAATCGCCAGTGTTTATCGACAAGTTTCAAATCACTGCACAGCGTCTTGGCCTATTTTGAGATAGCCCAGTCCACGTGAAGTAGAAACTTTTTAATCAGAATTATGGCTGATAGTGCTAGTGAGAGTGACTCCAGCTCAATCGATGGTGGTCCGATTATGATGCCACCTTCTCCAGTAACCAGGGAGCAGCTGCAAAAACGCATAGAATCTTTGCAACAGCAAAACAGGGTTCTCAAAGTTGAACTAGAAACCTATAGATTGAGAGTAAAAGCTGTCCAAGAAGAAAACCGAGACCTTCGACAAGCCTCCGTCAACATTGTGAGTACTTAATTCTTCTTTGATGTGAGCTGTGTCTTTTATGTATGGTGAAAACTGTCATACACAATGACAAAGCACCCCCAGGTCTGGGGTCAATGCATTGTGCTTTTATTGCCTACTACTTGTAGAACTAGAATTAATGCTGATTATTTTACAAAATCCACTGATAAGAATCTTTGGCGAAACTTTGACGGAAGACAATACGTAGAGAATTCAATGAGAGTTTTAAAAAATCCAACTTAATATAATATCTTACCTTGGCTTCCACCATTATTGATATTGTGGATTGTTTGGATGACATTGCATTTAGTTTTGTTTGTGCAGATCACCATTAACTCTAAACTTTGAGCAACTCGAAATGTATTCTTCAATTATACGTAATTATGCGTAAGTTATTGAATATTCATACACCTTAATGAGTACTGCGACTTGACTGTTCAAGAAAACTTATCATTTGTTCATTATAATTCTCCAATGTTTTGTTTTCTGAGGGTTATCAGACCAGGGCTCATCACCCCTCCAAAAAGCCACCCAATTTTGCATAGACTACTTTGTGTCAAGATGGATACATATTATTAAGTTATCGATGCCTTCGTAGTTTGTAGAAATCTACATCAGTGTGATTTTTTCATATTTTTAGCAAGCAAAAGCGGAGCAAGAAGAAGAATTCATCAGCAACACATTGATGAAGAAAATCCATGCTTTAAAGAAAGAGAAAGAAACTTTGGCGCACCACTATGAACAGGAGGAAGAATGTTTGACCAATGACCTCTCCCGTAAACTAACACAGGTATGGATTCTATAGTGATCTATCAAATATAAATTGAATTTGGAATTTTAACGTTTACAATAACTTATAATGATTATCCTTAAATAGTCAGATTTCATAATGGTGATCGGTGAATCGGTCTAAATTTATTTGCTTTAAATTTATATGCCGTCAATGGTCATTTAAAAAATATTGCATTAATTTCGTTGATTAGGTACCTACTTGGTTATCACTTTAGAATATGGTAGAGTCTTATTCCCTCTCTTACAATTGCTTTTGAGACTGTTTCCTGCCCAAACAAGGCACAACTTCATCATCCACCATATAGATTACTCGAATTTCATCTTTTTCAGTTGAGACAAGAAAAATGTCGTCTCGAACAAACTCTAGAACAAGAGCAGGAGTGCCTGGTTAACAAACTGATGCGAAAAATCGAAAAACTAGAAGCGGAAACTCTGGCCAAACAGACTAATCTCGAACAACTGAGACGTGAAAAGGTAGAACTGGAGAATACCCTTGAACAGGAACAGGAGGCTCTGGTCAATCGGCTGTGGAAACGCATGGATAAGCTGGAGACAGAGAAAAGGTTGGCTCTAATTATTCTTATGTGCAATCCTATTGTTTATATTGCAGTCTATATTAGTTGATTATTTATCTATTCATTTTAGTACAATATAGCCAGACCAACTAGAAGAAGACCCCATGATGATTCGAATGGAATAGGAAATCCAATGTAAATTGTTCCAGACGACAAATTCACGATCAGCTGTTCAAATTCGACTACTTTTTGTCGTCTGCAATTAACATGGGATTAATTTCCTATTCCACCCGAACCATCGAGGCCATCTTGTTTTTCTATGTTGGGGTCTTCTGCTGTTCTAGTTGGTCTTGAATATAATACACTGCTCATAGAATTGAGAAACAGGCAATCACCAAAAACTTCTTAAATTCTGGATCATAAAAATATAGGTAAAGGCACCAGTAGTGACCATGTTTAAGGAATTTTTTATAGTTTATACGGAATTGTCAGTCCATTTTATCTAATCTTAAACTCAATGAACATGTAGCCCAGATCCTTCTTGATTGACTCGTTACTTGAAATGGCTGGTATCTCAATTGAAAAAATGATTTTTTTGAAACTTTTCGTGGAACTCGATTTTGATTCTAAAGTGGCCACTATGATTCAGTAGTGGCCAAGTACTGATTCTATAGTGGCCACATGATGTTCTATGCTTATTTAAAATTCAATTTCTCAAGGTGCTTGTCGCAATCATTCAAGTAAGCTAATTTTACATTCCAGAACGTGATAATAAGTTAACGCCAGAAATAATAATGGGTTATATTAAAATGAGTTGAATTGGTAATACATTGTTGTTTGTTAAAAGCCACTAGAAAAGTGAGGTTAAACCATAAAATTGACGTTTTAAAGTTATTTTTTCTCAGTAACCTATTTGAAACAGTCTTAGGAGAACATAAATTCAATTTACATAAACTTTTACAACAATATCTATAGTCCATTCACGATGGCTTGAGACGAGATAAACAAACCTTTTGCGTGTGTGTGCGTGTAATGGTAGGTCTTCTTCTATGCGAAACAGTCGGCTGCAGTCGAACAGCTGACTCTTGTCATCAGCAATCTTGGAGCTGTGATTGGATACAGTCCGACATGTCTTGTCTCAAGAAGACTGTTGTCTTGAGCTGTGATTGGCTACAGCTGTTGGTCTGTGACCGAAATTCTTGCATAGAAGAAGACCTTCCATTACACCCATACACACTCAATAAGTTTGTTTATTCCGTCTCAAGTGATCGTGAACAGAGTATACAACAATATCTGTCGGGTGGCCACTACTAGATTATTCGCGGTTTCTTGCTCTAGTAGTGGCCAGTCTGCTTTTACGCCAAAATATTAGCTGTATTTGGCTATAAACCTTCTGAACAACATCCAGAAATTCCAGGGAATGATTATAACACCAGAAATAGCGAAATTTACAGACTTTCTAGTCATAATACAACAATTTGTATACATGCCTTCTTACTGAAACGTCTAAGAGAAAACCGAACTTCTTACTGAAACTAGGTATTTGAGTGAAATGGCGACAATAAATTTCTCTCAAAATTCTCTGATGATACTCTGCGAGCTCCTACTTGAACTATTTAGCTGCTAAATAGTATGAGCTAAGTCTCTAGCAGGTTTAGAACCCATTTGAAGGCATCAAATCCGTATTTCAAAGAAAAAACCAGTCAAGTGGCCACTACTGGTGCTTTTCCCCTAGTCAAAAAATTTCAGATTAGGTCAAAATTTTAGTTTTTGCCAAAGGTTTCCTCTCTAACTAAATTTTAATGAGCCAATAGTTATTTCCCCCGATTGGCTCTTGAACTAACCACCCTACCTTTGCAAATCAACGTTGCAAATGTCATGTCTAGGAGCTTCCTTCTTGTAAGGTTGGATATCACTAAAGAGTAAAGAGGCATTAATACAATAATAATTTGATGAGAAGACAAGATATTGTCAAACCACAGATTTTTCAAATATCGAGATATCGGTTTCGGTTGTCATGCCATTATCCATTTTTGTTAAACCAGGTTCATCAGGTTTCACAATCAATTTTGATATGAAACTGATGCATTGTTTGTATATTATGTTTGACTTTTGTATTGCATCTGATGACCTCAGATGTTGTTGCAATAAAGTTTATTTTATTCTATTCAACAATTTCTGTTGAACCGATTGATGACTGTAGCAATGAAAATCGGTATCAAGATTTTAAATAAATCAGTGGTTTGACAACATCTTTTCTTTTTATTTAATATGTATTACTACCACATTATCATCATCAACGACTCGAAAATCATTATTTGTGATAAATTTCAGGATGCTTCAAATCCAGCTGGACCAGCCCGTGTCCGACCCTGCTTCCCCGCGGGAAATCAGCAATGGCGGAGATACGGCCACTAATCTCAGCACTCACATACAAACTTTGCGAGGGGAGGTGTCCAGGCTGAGAAATCAGCTGGCCAATACTCAACAAGAGCGTGAGTATTCTTCATTGTCTTTTTGCCATTTCCCATTCCAAATGGGGCCAGTAAGTTATTTATTTATTCAATATGACACAATAATACTTTAAATGTGAAAACACAGACATTCATGTCCAAAACGTCTTCTATCCTAATTTTGGTTGAAGTATCACATAAAGGTTATGTTCAATATCACTTCTATGCTTAACACAAATATTCCATTTCCGAATTTCATCTTCAGTGGTAATTGTTAATCCACACTATTAAAAACCATTATAATTTTGGCTTTTGATAGTGCAGAATAGAAGAACTGAAGATAATTATTGTTAATTAAGATAATTAAGTTAATAAATAATTAAGAAGATAGTTAATTATTATAGTTATAGATAGTTAATTATTATAGTTATAGTTATAGATTATTATAGTTATAGACTAATTAGGTAGTTATAGTTAATTATTGTCCTTCTTTTGCGATGTCACCTCATCCCAACAAGAGTGTGAGTGATTTATCATTCTCACTCAACAGAGAAATGAATTCATTGAAATAAATCCTTGAGTACTTTCACAATTTTTGTGCAGCTGATCAATTAAGATTGTAGTGTGTAGTGATATGTGAATTGGGGGAAGTATTAGGGTAATCGCGCACTGGCATAGTCTGTCCAAGCAAAGAAGACCCTCTGGCAAGATGAGATAATGACTCCAGCTCGGTCAATATTGGTTCAAAAATTATTGATTTGGTCTTAATCGTAGGAAACTTTCTGATATACAATTTGAGACTAAATCAATATTTTTTGAACCAATATTGATCGAGCTGCCACAGGGTCTTCTTTGGTTGGACAGACAAGTCGTCCACAGATCATTGGAATAAACAAGGACGATCAATTATTTCGACACCACTCCCTCTTTTTCTCTCCGGTGATGCCGCTTTGTACTCAGGGGTAGCTAACAACAGCGTGTGTGAGAGTGAGAGAGAAGGAGTGTTGTTGAGTAGAATGAGTTCGAATAAGGGTGGACAACAGTGGCAACAGGGCTCAGCAAATCCAGTGAACTTGGTTATTTCAATGATCTGTGGTTCAGTATAGTTTGCGTTACTTCGTATGATCTCCATCTGCTCACTTGTGATTCCGTGTTTCTCTGGCTGCAAGTTGGTCTGGTCTGAGTCGTACCAGTGCGCGTTTACCCTTATAGTGTTTGAGTAGGTAGACTAGTAAACGTTTATAGCTGACGTCAAAACGTTAGGCGGTTTCGTCAGCTCCTTGTGCACTCCAACAGCTGATGTCAATTAGAGTTAGCATTCAGCTATGCCTAGGTGATGTTTTTATAATCAAAAGAGACAATAGATGGTTTACATCAGCTGTTATTAGGTTAGTTAAGAGACAGATGAAACTGCCCAACTTCCTGACGTCAGATATAACTAATCAAAAGTGGAAGTAAATACATAGCAGCTCATCATGGTCCATGTAACTAGAAATCAACGTTTTCAATTAATTCTAAATAAGATACAAAATTCCATCAAATTTAGTAACTTGCATGACTTGACAACTCAAAACTAACAAGAATTTGAATAAGGCCGGTATTACACGATAATAGTTCTAAGTTCATATCTGATCATATGGAAAGAGACAAAAATACGAAATCATATTTTCATCTCTTTCAATATGATCATCCATTATAATAGAACTATTATCGTGTAATACCCGCCTAATGATACAAGATCTCATTATTTTGTATTACTTGGTATTATAGCTGACGCCAGAAAGTTAGACGGTTTCGTCTTTTCATTAGACATGGTTTTCATTAAGTTGCAATAGAAACTTTTTATTCTAGATACTGAGAAAATGGAGCGATATGCCAAAGAAGAGAAACACATCAAAGAGGAGAACATGCGGCTTCAGAAGAAACTGCAGATCGAAGTCGAACGTAGAGAGGCTCTTTGCCGACATTTGTCTGAATCAGAAAGCAGGTAACAATAATAATCATATTATTCAATACAAGATTTCTAGAACAAACGCTGATGGAATTTCTCTGTCTTATTAATTATTTACATAACTTAATTAATAAAACTTTTTCGAATAGTCATAACCTGAATAAATTTATACCGTAAAATCCTATCCTTGTGTTGAGGCTACTACACTGTCGGTGGGTGGAGGATTTTCATTTCGATTTTAATGAATTGATTTGACAATACCTAGTCTTTTTATTCACAATAAATTGATTACTTGTTTATAGCCTTGAAATGGAAGAAGAGCGCCAGTATAACGAGGCCGCCTTGTCCGGTGCCAACCTTAGGAACTGTGTAGTGTCTAGTCCAGTCCCCTACAATCCATCGCCCAGTTCCTCAAGACCACTCAGTCCAGGCGGTGAGTAGACAACTAGACATAGCTTCAGTTGTTTCTTTTATTTTAAAATTTCTCAATAATTAAACTTGTATTCAAGTGCACATTGCTTTTGTATAGTTTCTGGTGGAGGAAAATTCAAATTCATGTTGGAGGCGATACATCCGATAACTTGCCCCATGCAAAGCCAAAACTATCAAAATCATAACCACGAAACATTATATTAAATATTAAAGAAATTTTCTTTTTTCTACCTCCTCAACTAATATGGTAAAGTAGCTTACAATAGGAGAAATAATTTTTCTCTCTCCACTTTTTTTCTCTAGCCTATAACCTGTAGGACGCGACCTCACAGCTCTCCTTATTCCTGGGGTTATAAATGTTTCCATTTCCTAATTAATTATTATTATTATTATTATTATTAGCCGTCAAGCTCCCAGATGGAAGACGCTGAGCAAAATTTGGTTCATTTTTTGGTTTTCTTGTTCTTTTTATCAATCCACCAGTTTTTCATTTTCTGAGAGAACTCCGCTTTCCTTTCATCACTCCATTTTGTTCCCACTCTTGGTACAGTCATCTCTGGTTTAACTTCCCATTTTTCAACCTTTTCTCTAAAACTATTCCTGTTGTATATTTCATCGTTGTTAATGTTAGCCAGCACTAAGTCGTTCTTGACGTTTTTCATCCATGCACCTCCATTACCAAGGGTTAATTAATTATTATTATCATTATTTTATTTATTTACTCTTAAGCTTATTTCTCTCTATTATCATTTTGCTTTCTATTATTTTATTTTTGTGATTGCATATGTGTTGTCTGCGGAACTCTCCTCCACACGCAGACGATCAGTCTTTGTGGAGGAATTCCATTACATTGTTTATTTCTTGTTTGATTTTCCTATATTTTACTTTGAGGAATAAAACTGATTTAAATTTGAATTTTGAATTTGATTCATTTGAATACATATTATCTAGGGGTATCTATACATATTATTATCTAGGGGTATACATATATCTAGGGTTGTTGGTAAATATAACCCCCCTGCCTACAACTGCTCTCATAGCCAATTTCAAGGATTAAGAGAACTGCCATGAAACCACTCAACATCGTCGAGATATGGCATCATTTTTATTTAAGATAGGATAATTATAATAATATGGAGTTTCTATTTAATTATTTTAATAATTATCCAGCAGTTTATTTACTGCAATATCTAATAATTCTTCCATCTTTGATACCTAGCCAGATCGGCCAAGATCATAATTGAATGAAGCTGTCCAGAGAGATGGTCAGAGCTGTCCAGAGAGCCTGTTAGGCAAGTGGTTACGTCGCTTGGCCGGCAACGCAACCAGGGGTACTGGGTTCGATTCTTAGTCCGGGCACAGTTTTTCATTCAATGTATCTCGCTTGTACATTGGTCAATATTCGCAGTTGCCGAAGTCCTTTGTCTATTTATATAGCAATATATGGAGATTATAATAAATTATTATTTCAATTTTATTTGTCTGGGCATTGTTTGATGGGTTTGTTTATTCTCTTTCTTTTTTCTCTCAAGTTAATTCATGTACTCCATAATTTAATGTGCGAAATGCAAACATCTCGTCTCCCACGTGCAAAACGGTTCACCATTCTTTCTCCCCCATGATACGAGACAAATGAATAGGCTAAAGTTGAGGGTTTTGTCTGTGGGATCAGAGAGGAGGGACATGGGGATAAGGTTATGGCTGCAATTCCAGATCGATTGTCACTGGCTGAATTATGTTGTTGACGAAACTGGTTCATGTGTTATTGAATGAATTATTTAATTTTTCCTACAATTTTGAATTTTCCTACCACTAAAATTGATCGGTTACTGTACTTTAACACCTATCTACTTTCATTTCACTTTTTCTTACAGTCTACTGTTATGCAACTTATGTTACAACATTCATTATATTTTGTCTTATTATTTTAGTCTGTTTTTTCTAATTTTGCTTTGCTATTTCTGGTTGCTTTGATCAACTGATTCTCATGTTTTCCATCTCTTGAGTTGAGAGGGCAATTTATGGAATTTAATATTCTTGTGCCCTCATTAGTATGTTTTGTATGCTTGATAAATATTCAAATTATATTTATACATTTTATCCAAAGCCAAATTTTATTTTTCGGAATGACTATTGAATGACTCCGAATGTTTTTGAAATATTCATGTATAAATTTTTATTTTCTAAATATATTTGTTCCACATTACTTCAAACTTCCAAGTTCCTCATCCCTGACTTGATTTTGTTTCAGGTTTAAGCCACGGCCGTGAGAGCGGTCTGCCATCGTCGCTACCTAGGTGCTATGCATGTGGTCAGCCCACCGTCAATTATCCACCTCATTCGAATTTCGGCTCCAACTACTATATGACCAACAGTTCAACCACTTCAAATATGGGACTTGGTGTGAGTATCAGTTATTAAAAACACTTCTGTGCCTTTCATATTACTTTTTACATCTTTGTTGACTTGCCAATATAGCCTGTAAGAGTGATGGATAAATAACACTGTTCGTGAACAAAAACTTTCTGTGCGTGTAGCATAATATTATGCTTTACTATAATTATCAATTTTAAGAATAAATGCTCTCTCTTTATACGGTTATTAAATTTTTTTTTGCTAACTATTTCGACTCTTCTGACAGTCTCTCTATTATCCACTTTATTGAAAGTATCTTCTTGATCAAGGTGACTTGACTCAGAGAACGACCTGGTATAAGCAAGCTTGGTGGTCCAAGCAAAGAAGACATTCTAGAATGACTTGATATATCTTGCTGGACAGCAAGATAGGAAAATAGCACAAGTACAGTCAATATTGGTTCAAAAGTTATAAATTTTGTCTCTATTATAAATCTCTCTAATTATAAATAATTGTAGATCAGAATGTTTCCTACAATTTGAGACCAAATTCATAATTTTTTATTCAATATTGACCGAGCTGGGGTCATTTTTCCATCTTGCCAGAATGTCTTCTTTGCTTGTACAGACTATAATATGAACGATGTATAACAACAAAAACGGTTGTTTTTTTTAATTATTTCTTTAAATATTGATTAATAATGTAGGTACTTATACTTGCTTTACAGCTCACACACGTTTTGTTTAAGTCGCGGACGCGTTTCGAGCAATGGTGCTGATCTTCGGCGCTCCTTACTATTTATTTTTTTTAAATGAATGTGTGGTTGTGACAATTCCCAGTCTCCAGTCTATTGAATAGGAATTGGATTTTTATTTCACAAATACACAGTATAAGTTGATTATGAAGTAACAGTGTAAAAAGAATAATACTCCTTACCTAGAAACAAGTCTGTGTGTGAGGATCGTAAGGTTCTAATGAATAGGATCTAACTTATTCATAATCCTATCTAGCTTTATTCTGAGCGACGGTGTATCTCTTTCATACTGATGATTTTTTGGAATAGTTGCTTGATCAAATGACTGATGATTGATTTATTGATTATTCATTTCTAATTGATTTAATTTATTTAATAATTGATTGAATACTGTATTTATTATCAATTTATTGATTAAATATAAAATGAATATATGATTGAATTGAATATAATTGACTGAATACTGTATTTCTTATTAATATATCGATTGCAGGTACACCACCCGAGACCCGGACAGCGACCTTCGGAGAGGTTCATCAAGCCAGCCATTCCCCCCGCGGCCCCCACCTCCCCCTCTCCTGCCTCCCCCGCATCGCCAATGGACACCACTAAGTGTTAGAATTTATGGTGAGTCAGCAAAAAATTGATTGAAAAATTCTGTGCCCAATAACTTTTGCAGAATTCCGAGAGATATTACTATTGAATTGACATGAAGAGGAGAAACTGATTTCCCCTTCCACAATTTGTAGCATCAACAGAGTAGTGGTGGGGAGGAGTAAGCAAGATTTGAGAGAGATTAGTAAAGGATAGAGCATTGGCCTTCCTTCTCTTGGAGGGAGAGCCGTGTCAATAGTAATATCTCGCAGACTTCGATGTTGATTTGGAAATCAAATCGATTTTCTTTTTATTCTATTATTTTTTAATTGTATTTTGGAAATATTTATTTATTTATTCAGAGAGAGACAACACACACAATCATAATCATGATAGGGAAAGAGAAAACAGGCACATGCCCTTCACTGTATCATGTTTGTATAAATGTTGAGTAAAATGAATTTGAATTTGAAATCTTTCAAATGACGAATTCTTTATTCTTGTGTTGATTTGATCTCAAAATCAAGTCTGTAGAACGTTAGAATCTGTATTTATCGTGAAATCTAATCTGTAGAATGTTAGAATCTATATACAAGAGGGTGATCTGTATATCAAATTTATCGTAATCAAATCTATAGAATGGTGTAATGTTTATTGTACTCAAAATCTAATTTGCAGAATATTGAAATGAATATTCTCGTGTTGAAATCTAATTTGTTGAATGGTTAAATGTTATCCTAGTGTTGATCTCGATTTTATCATTATTTGAGAGCCGGAGTAGAAATACAGTACATTAAAATTTTCATTCATGGAAGTAGAAGATTACAAAATTAAATAAGCACAAAAGTAATATAAATATTCCATTATTGATTTGAAATTTCATGTTTGAAAATATGCTGGATAGCAAAATAATCTTCATGATAATGCTGAATAGCAGGAAGGTAACTAAAATCCCATAAAACAATGGGGCATCAAAATTTAGATGTATAATACAAACTTTGTGTGAAAATGGCATTGATAATTCTAGAGAATTCGTTGAGGTTTTGTTTAATTGTAATGACTAGAAAGTGTTGAAATTCAAGTGTATTTTGGTGTTGTTATAAACTTTATTTTTTCGATTCTTGAAAAACTCATTATATTGTGTTTTTCAGGAAGCTTCAAGAGTAATATGTTGCCTATTCATTCAATGTTTGGAAGTGGAACTAAGCTTAATAGTAAGTTTAAATTATTTTTGTTCATCTTTGCAAAAGCATCAATCCAGTATAGAGTTGATAACTATAATGAACAGCTTAGGCATACTACACAAGACATTTTCCTCGCAGGTTTTTATGATAATGACTAATTAATTATACATTTTCTTTAAAATAATTCAAAGTTACTGATGTATGATTTTTGGATTCAAATAATTGGATATGAGATACAGGTTAATAATTGATTAACTCGATTTGAACTTTGATTTATAAATTTTTAATTTAGTATTTTAGTCTTGTCTGATCTAGGCTATTAATTTTCATTCAACTGTGAGTCCATCTATAAAAAATACAGAATTTTATGTCAATTTAAAACATGATTGATACCATAAATGGACTCAATACCATAAAATACGTTTAAAAATAAAAAAACTCTTTCTGTAAGATACACAACACAATAATTTGATATAATATGATACAATTGTCCCTCATTTGGGAGATTGGCTGTCGTTAGTAAAGACAGTCAGTCATTTCCCGTCTCTGGAGGAATAGTAATTGTTGCATTACACTCTAACTGATTAGCTGCATGTTATTCAGAGGTCTTCTGCGCCGCCAATTGGTTGCGGAGACTGGCTTATGGTTGAGAGGATCAACGTGCTAACCACACGTTACCTCTATCCTGGTTGATGATTATTTGCTTGCTGTATGGTCTGTCCGGCCGGGGGAAATCTGGCGGGTTGGAGGGGGCGGCTTCGGCTCGGCCAGTGTTGGTTCGGGGACTGTGAGTTCTGATTGAGAATTTATGGCTTTTGGGCCGGTATTGGACGAGCTGGGGCCGTTTTCCCGTCGTGCCGGGGTGTCTTCTTGGCTTGGTCGGGCTGTATAGTAGAGTGAATTTGAAATTGGCAACCAGCTGGTAGGCCTAGGCCCTTCATGGGCTGTTGAGCCAGACATACATACATGACACAATTGTCCATGAAAATACATGAAAATCGAATTGTCCATTATTTAAACAACCTGAATCGTATTTATCGTAGAATGTAACAAACTTAATGGATTTTTGTATTTTCTTTAAAGGTGGAGTTTCCTCTATGCAGAACTGAATGACTGTCGATCAGCTGTAGCCAATCACAGCTCTTGTCATTGAAGCTAAAGGACAAGACAAGAGCTGTGATTGATCGACTGCGGCCGAAAGTCGTTCCGTTCCGCATAGAGGAAAACGTACCTTAAAACGGCTTTGTGTAACGATCTATTGTATGCCTGAAAGTTACATTCAGCTGGCATCAGCGAGAAAAACATTTGGGACAAGACCTAAAATGGGTTAAATGGGATATGCCATCTCCATAAAATCTCTGTGAATTGCGCCCGTTTAATTATGATCACAAAATGTATATCCACGGTAACCCATTTATGATGGGTTGAGTTGTATATGCCACATACAAGAAACCTTCTTGAGTCACGTGACTTAATAAGTGCCTAAATCATGCCCGTATAACATCAAAGGAATGTCGTCTCATTGTTCAACTGTTGAGGAGATTTACTCTCTAGTCTCTTCACATTCAAGGAACCAAGGCATATTCATAATAATTCAGGGACATCTACACATATTATCAGATTGCATGATCATTGCTATGAACCATTACTTCTTGATCATACTTTTTTTATTTTCCATATTTCAAAACAATTATTATTGCATTGTATTTTCAGATGGACTTTGGAGAGCAGCTCAATCATCAAAAGGCAGCCATACTGAATTCTGTGTGTCAATGACTACATTTGATGGATAAATATTGATTTTAAAAGCTACTGTCGCAACAAATCTCTTTTCCATATCAAAAGTTGTCTTCTGTGATGTCTTAATATTAACATCGTGATCTCTTCAATTTGTGATAATCTTCACACTGTGGATTATCAAATACTTTATTTTGGCACAATCTATTATTAATCAATATTTCAATGTTCCATTCATTCAATAATAATAATCATCTATACATGTATGTTACAAAACTAACCATTTCTAATTACGATTGTTTACAAGCATTATTAAAGCTAAAAATTTTGATCTAGTCTTTAAGTTAACATTTGGATGATACAATGAATTAGGAATTTATTATAGTAAGATGATTTGCGCGGAGTTGTGTATATGGTAGAGAAACGTTATTCTATTGCTAAAGAATTGAGGTTCTCATGAACAGATTATAATCATTATTTCAAAATAGGTGTCATGAATTGAAAGAATCTGAATCAACATAATTATTTTGAGAAACATTTTCCACTTTATTCAGCTAAAGTAAATGTTAGAGAATGCAATTCTAAGTGTACTGTGATGTAATAAATTATTTGATCTGGTTGTATTAGAATATCTGGTTGAAGTAGTCTATATTGAATTTTTCTCATATAGTGTGTTTTGATTTGTATGGAAAATATTCAACCTTTATCTAAAATTTCTATTAACTATGTCTATGTTAATGATTCATAATTAATTCCTCAACTGAAATTCGATAAAAAAATATGAATTTGTGGCAGAAAGTTGAACGCATTCTCATGAGTAAGTTAACTGATGGAAGTAAATGAATTTCAAGGTTTCTAATAAATATTGGTGTTCATATCCAAAGAAAATGCCTTTGAAAAGATTTTCAGTTAGAAATAATTGCTATTTTGAAATTCTGCCCAGTGATTACTTTGAGTAATTCCATCATTGATGCTTGGAATCTATAAAATAGCATGAGAAATAATAAAATTATTTGATTTGTTTATGTAATATTGTATGTTATCCTACTTGATATGTATTATACTATTGCATATTATTATTATTGCAAGTTTTCCCAATTTGTAATAATTTATTTCTGGCACTTATTTGAATTATTATTGATGTGTTAGGCACAGAAAAATTTGTGTTATTCAAACTTCAAAGAGAGAATTTCAAATATTTTTTTCCGCATTGAAAAAATGTAAATGTTTTATCTGCTACATTCCTGTATTATATTTGCTATATTCAAGTTTTCTTGGAAGATATTTACTTGTTGACAGATTGTGGGAGTTCTATATTTAAGTGTTTTCTTGAATAACTGTTGAGTCAATGTTGAAACGCCTATCAAAATATGGCGAAAATCTCAATTTTTCATTCAATAAATTGGGCTTAACTATTTGTTGTGTTATGCTTTTCTATTCATTTTTCTCCCTTCATTTTTTTATTAACAAATTGACAATGTTATTGGTCATAAGAATGAGAACTGCTCTAATGCGGTAAGTTAAGGTACTCAATTGCACAACATTCACTTTAATTTCTACGAGTAATTATTAGCCTACTTTTTTCATCAGAACTTTTGAAAATGATGAAATTTGGTGTCAAGCGTCAAAGAAACCCAGCCCAGTTCGTTATTTCTAATTTTTTTGTGTAACAGTTTTCATAAATACCCTACAGAACAAGAAACAAGCGTTTGAGACTTGTGAGACAAATCTTCATGCACAAGTCTTGTACTCGATCTGGCATCACACTCGATCATGATTTATGTTGCTAATAAAACTTAATTATTCATGTTGAATAGTTTTAAAATATTTATTTTTAAGAAAATTGTTCTATTAATACTATTTTAGACGTACAAGACAGTATAAAATTTGTTGTAATCAGATAAGGTCAAGAGTCAGTGTTGAGGGAATTTTTGAAAAGAGACAGTTGGCTATCCTGATGCTAACAGCTGATTCTGACAGTCTTCAAAAGCGCAGAGCGCATCAACATGTCAGTTCAGGTTAGATTCTCTTTGTCAGTCAGTCGCTGCTTTTCTGGTGTTTGAAGGCCAAAATTCCTGTTCACAATTTTACAACGTTGATTTGTTTCCGACTTCAATCAACTACAAACTGTTCGACATGATCTCCGATAAGAATGCAGCAGTCCACTTTTAAGCTCAAAATTGACGTCCAAATCTTCGTTACATTTTGTTATTGAAATCGGTATTTCTCATAATGGAAGGTCAGGATTCGAATACAAACGGTGTTTGCGTTGAGGATGTGTTTGCAGATTATGATAAGTTGAGTGATTTATGCGAAAATAATGCAGATTATTATAAAAATGACACTAGTTCAGTGGGAAAAAAGATTCACAAAAGTCTCACGTCAATAGTTGACAACTTGATCCTGATCCGACCTCTCGTCGAATATTATCGAGAGATCTGTCCAAAATACGATTTCGATGAAAATTCACGTGGAAATGGATATCGGAGCTATGTGTTAGTGACTGACGCATTTGTTCGGCATGGTATTAAAGTTAATAAACAAATATTTTCCAGTAGAAATTCGTATTTCTTCAGGAGAGGAACAGCACTGAAGTAAGTTTTTTCTCTTTGCATGCACATAGATCTAAGTTCTATATAAGTTATAATAAATACTATTTTCTTGGAAATTCTATTTGATTCATCATTTGGCAAATCTAAGTAAATTCAGAGTACTACCTTAAAGAACCTCCTGAGATTAACCTGTATCTGTATCTATCCCTAAAAATATCAGCTTAAACAGTACAGTTTGAAGAGTTTGTTTGTCAATGGCGCAACAGCCCTATGAAGGGCCTAGGCCTACCAGTAAGTTACAGTTTGAAGAGCTGAATTCATATTAGGTTACTGTCACTCAACATTTAACATTGTGAGTTAGCCTGCAATGAAAGCGTTAATTTTCTGTGAATAATAGAAATGATATAATTCATGATGAACGGTATGACTCATTTTTATAAGATACAGGACGGAATTATAGAATACCGGCAGCGGTAAGGTAGCCTACTTAGCGGAGATTGTAAAAGAATGAGGTACGGTACCCAGGCTTTTACCTCTATAGGCTACTTGATAAAATGATTTATTCAACACAGTACACTGATTGCAAAAGAAATACAAATATTCAGTTGAATATAGTCAATAAATACTTGAAGGGTGTAAAATTTTATATAGCCTTACAGAAATATAAAGACAACAAGAATTCAAGTATACCATATCAAATTTGGATAGGTAGGCTACCTAGCCCAATACATTATTGAGGAATTGCCGAATTGGGAATAAAAATTATTTATAAGTTTTGCTATGTTCAAGCATATAATTTATTTCAACTAAGTTACATTATTTTACGAATCAAAGTGAGTTGACAAATTCCGGTTTGGGAGAGTCTGTTATTGTTTTTGTTGGTTTACTGAAGCCGGTAGGCAAAACGGTATCTTTAATCTAACGTTCACTACTTCCGAGGTCAAAATGCGATATATTATTGAGTGGCTTTTACAATCAATTCATTTTTCTAATGAGCCACAAGTGTTGGGATGGTTTTTTAGTGCAAGTTAAAAGATATTTTTGTACACTCTGCTGTGTTTGTCGATTCTATTAATAGCATAAAGACAATAGATTCTAATACCGGATGCCTTTAAAGCATATTATTTTAGGGTTCTCTATTTGATCTCATTGTTATTCGATATAAAAAATGCTCAAATATGTAAACATGAACTACAAGGACATTTATACTCATGTCTCATGTGTACAACTACTTATTGGCTTGAGTTACTTAATTTTAGGAATGGCATTCCTTATTTTGTAAACACTTAATTCTGTAATCAAAATAGATACAATCTTATAGATATAGATTATAAAGACTTAGATCTAGAAATTTAATCCCCGTTGAAGAATCAGTTTCTCTACAAGGTAACTTACTTCAAAAATCGATTTCTCCGATTATTGTCTTTTGTTCGATACATTTCTCATTAGTAATATTTTTTCTAAGGAATGCTTTATTCTCAGGTATAGTTTTTAAGAATAGATACCAGACTAAAGTTCTCTCTCAATGTAATCATGGCCTTTTAATCTCCCTTTTCTAATTTACAGTATGATGATAATGTTTTGGGCTTTTTACAATGATTTTAAGTTACATTTTTTGTATTGGTTTGGGTCATTTGGACTTGATTATGATCAAGTTAAAGAAAATCATCTCATTATTATTCTTAGACACTCCAAATTACTCAGGAAATGGTTGATTGCATTTGAACTTGTAATTAAAAATCATCGTGATTAACTTCATGAAGCTTATTTTCAAATAATTTACTTTTCTTCCTTGTCATTGGTGAAATGCCATTCCCCATTCAGTTATTACCTACCGTTGATTGCTTTTGAATTATTGAAATTGCACTAGATGTGAGCCACGTACCAAACCCTTATAATGTTTTTCCTCTATAATCATCAAGAAAATTAAATAATCACAGCACCCTTCAGGTATTCATTTTAACACTGAAACATGAATTTATTCCTGCTATGATTCTAAATTTCTTTTATATTTTCATTATTCATCAATAGTAGGTAGAGAAAAGTGGAATGAACAAAGTGGTAAACAATTCAATCAGGTAAAATTTTATTTGAAACTAGACGAAATATTTTTTTTACTGAATTGTTCACTTTTATTATTGATTGTAGAAGGATTCATGTGTAAACACTCAATCTTGATGAGCATAAAAAAATAAATACAGTTTCCAATTTTCCATTGTTAATAATATTGATTTATCCATTATTCTATGACTTGATCTCCCGCCGGAAACTATTCACCGACTAATTACCCAATATATATATATACTGAAACTGTGTTGCAGTTGGTGTGGGCTATACATTTCCCCAAAATTTATTACTTATCATTCATACATTTCTCTCTCAATCATTCATCATCAATCTTCACAAAAACTTCAAATATCTTGAGAGTTGGAAATACTTTCCTTCATATTGTAAGTTATTCCAAATTAATGGGCCTATCAATAATAGGCTATAATTGTCTTATTTGGAAATAAATCATTTCATGGTTCCAATAATTACATGCAAACTATTTCACCCTCTTCATTTCCATCAGTCGGAGCGCGGATTCTGTTATGGTTCCTGACTTATAGTCTGTCAAAGCAAAGAATCCCCTCTGGCAAGATGGGAAAACGATTCCAGCTAAGACAATATTTATTAAAAAATTTCACGTTCAGTCTCAAATTGTAAAAAACATTCTGATCTACAAATTTAGACCAAATTTATAATATTTGAACCAATATTAACCAAGCTGGAGTCATTTTCCCATCTTGCCAGAGGGTCTTCTTTGCTTGGACAGACTACTGCCCTGAGTTCGAACGCGATTGAAGACCCAGATTTTGATACAGCCACTCCCTTTTTTCAGAGAGACATGAAGCCGTCGGTTACCCTAAAAAGCAGTTAGTCATAATTTCTCCTCTCATTACCCACGCACATGATTAGAACACAAGTGGGCATCTCCCTCAGAAAAAAAAACAATAAATTGATCATCATGATGGTACGATGATTTATATTCTGCATAACAACGTAACACGACACGTTTCAAGTTCATGATAAGCGCTCTATTTCACAAGTGCAACGCCCATATATAGTCTGTCCAAGCGAACAAGACATTCTGGCAAAATGGGAAAATTACTCCAGCTCGATCAATATTGGTTCAAAAATTTCAAATTTGGTCTCCAATTGTAGGAAACATTCTGATCTACGATTTGAGACCAAATTTTGTAATTTGTGAACCAATATTGATCGAGCAGGAGTCATTTTCCATTTTGTCAGAATGTCTTCTTTGCTTGGAAAGACTATACTCCAACATGTGCTTCGCTAGGAAATTCCGTTATCAAAAAAACATAAAACCGACTTATCGATTGACCTTCAATTAAAATTTGACCCCTGTAGAATTTTGATTAGTGTGTCGCGCCGATTATTGAGCTCGTTAAGATGCTTCCTCTATATTTATCAGTGATTTTTTTTCATAGTTCGAATTATGATGAAGAGACTAGGCGGTATAGGTCATGGAGTTGATAGAAGCAGTTTTTTGTTATGTAATTCAATATTGATGATGAAGCTACATTGGAATTCAATTTCTATTATCGGAGTTTTTCTGTGTTGCTAACAGTTTTGTTTATCGACAGTTTCCTAGTTCAATTGCCAAAAATCATTAACCCTTCTTGTTTGTTTTGTCTGTTGTGAGTCTCGTGTATCATAGAGAAGGATGTTTATAGCAAAGAGTAACTCAGCTTAGATCTAATGCTAATGAATCTTATACTCTTTGGTTGAAGTTGGAGCTGATATAGTCCGGCCAAGCAAAGAAGAGCCTCTGGCAAGATGAGAAAATGACTCCAGCTCGGTCAATATTGGTTCAAAAATTATTGATTTGGTCTCAATTGCAGGAAACATTCTGATCTACAATTTGAGACCAAATCAATAATTTTTGAACCAATATTGACCGAGCTGGAGTCATTTTCCCATCTTGCCAGAGGCTCTTCTTTGCTTGGCCAGACTATACTCATATTCTTCCTCTATGTGTATCAATAATTGTTCACCAACAAAATGGGCTGTGATTCTGTAGGTATAGTCTGTCCAAGCAAAGAAGACTCTCCGGCAAGATGGGAGAATGACTCAAGCTCGGTCAATATTGATTCAAAAATTATCAATTTGATCTGAAATTTTAAGGGAAAAATTGGTCTACTATTAAAACAACATTTATAATTTTTGAAGAAATATTGTCCAAGCTGGAGTCATTTTCCCATCTTGCCAGAGGGTCTTCTTTGTTTGGACCGACTATAATCATCAGATGATCAAGAACGCCGAAAGAAATGAATAAATAGTAAGTTTTATCTCTAACATAAATAATAGTGATTCAAGTACAGAAGTAACAGATATTTTTAAACTTTGGAAATTGATTGACAACTTCAAATGTTTAGAAACTATGGATGATAATTTCACTATGAAAATGAATTATATAAAATATCATTACCTATGACCAGAGATAATAGGTGAATTACGACATGAATGAATTATTGTGATAATTCACCTAATTACCTCTGGTCCTAGGTAATGATTTTTATTCAATAGTGAAATTATCAGTTATAGTTAGCTAGATTATAGTAATAAAAAATCATTTAAAACTAACTCAATAAAAATCACTTAAAAATAAAAATAAACTTACTTAATAGTAGTTACTATAGTTTCGACCTGTTGTGTGGCCATCTTCAGACTCTGTCTGTGACTCTGTCTGAAGATGGCCACACAACAGGTCGAAACTATAGTAACTACTATTAAGTAAGTTTATTTCCATTTTTAAGTGATTTTTATTGAGTTTTAAATTTTAAAGTGGAAAAAAGAATGGATACACAACACCATAAAAAATCACTTGGACCTGAGTTAATAGAAGTATATTTCGAAATATAATAGAAAGCTATTATTTAAGAAATTATAAAGGAATTTATTTAAAAAAATTCATTCAGAAATTTAATAGTGATGATATTCCCGTAATAAAACTACTAAACTCTCATTAGTTGAAAATGTAGTATGTTTGTTGAATGAGTAGTAAGTTAGTAACATTCTGTGAAAAATATTCGAATAGTAATTTACTCTATCAATATTGAATGTTGAATTACTCTATCAATATTGAATGTTTTGTCCCCAGAATTCATCACCAATGATTCAACTTATCATTCAGATTTCACTAATAGATTTTATTAATCATTCTTATGAATCATTCGTTGTTACTATCCAAGTGATAAGTTGATAAGATTACAGAATGAGTACAAAGTGTTATTTAGCGAATTCCATTGCTTTGTTTATAGGCAAGCCTTAAACTGTAATCTCTCTGACATACATTTTTGAATAGCCTAGTCATTAAACTAATCAATATTTGATCACTTATGAACAATTTTTTATGAGTAATCAAGTTACTCTAGATGATCAATTTTAATCAAATTCGTTTATTATTCAATTGAAGGCGATATTTAAATAGTTCAATGAACTTCCTATTCTTTTTTCATGATATTATTGTCTTATAGCTAATATTATTCAAATACTGTACTTTTGAAGTAAACATGAAATAAACTAGCAATGCATTTTAAATAAACTAGTAAATTCAGGAGATAAATAGTACGGACAAAGCCTGTTGTTTATCCCCAAAATCATTTTAATCTGAATATGTATACTTATGTTCCAATGAATAAATGAAAATCAGTCAGTAAAAGTCTCCAAAATAAACTACTAAGCTAATTCATCAACAGACTAATATTAAGGAGAAGTCTTTATAAATTTTTGTATTGTGTTTGGCTGGTAACAAACTAAAAAATTACATGAATAAATCCATGAAAATTACTGCTATGATTCTGCTATTCTTCTTGTCAGTAAAAATTTGTTTATGCTCCAAGAACATGTTCCAAGTCAGAGACAATATTTTAAACAGGAAAACAATTGATGCATTTCCAATTCTGGTTTTGTTTTGAATTAAATGAATTCGATTCTTGGTTTTATCAAATATATTGCTACAAATTCCTCTGATGGATTGGAATGATGGATTCCAATGGAGTATTTTATTGATGAATGATGTATTTTCTATGAACTTGAATTGACATAGCCTGTATTGGAATTTTTCAAATTGCATATCTATATTGCTTACCTCAAAACAATTTACTTCCATAATGCTGCGATGATAAATTTATTCACTAATCAACCACAAAATTGCTATTTAACAACCTTGCAATAATGAACTAGAACTTGTCTCTATTGCTGACTTTCCAGAATTCGTGAGTCATTAATTAGTTCCAGTTGGATAGTAAAATGCTGTCTCCTATTAAGTGACTTGTACTATAAAATTGAATGATCGTTGTTGGTTTTTGTACTTGAGTTTCATTCAATTGTTTATTTTGCCAATCTTAGCTTATGATTCTACCTCTCATAAATTTTCATCTTTCAGTTTTAAAAGAATAATCAGGACTTTTCTTGGAAAATGAGGGACTGGAACCCTTGAATCTTGAAATAAGCATGAAATATGTGAAATAGTAGCCTGTAATATATGCTTAGCAGAGAGGTGCCGTTCCTGTATGCTTTTATAAGTGCTTTGCAAAGAAGTATGGTCTGTCCAAGCAAAGAAGACCCTCTGGCAAGATGAGAAAATGACTCCAGCTCGGTCAAAATTGGTTCAAAAATATTGATTTGGTCTCAAATTGTAGATCAGAATGTTTCCTACGATTGAGACCAAGTTAATAATTTTTGAACTGGTATTGATCAAGCTGGAGTCATTTTCTCATCTTGCCAGAGGGTCTTCTTTGCTTGGACAGACTATACCAGAACGCCGTTCCGGCTAAAAAAGTCCTGATAATAATATTAATATTAAATATATTATTCACTCTCTCCATCCTATACTAACTAACATTTTTCATTATAATAATTAATTTTGATTCGGAATCTAGAAAAAAATCGTCAAGTCCTTCCCATGAATAAAGAATTGCCAAGAAAATGATAATTTCATGACAATACTATTTTTCATATTCTAAATTTATTCTATCAATTACACTCTAATATTATAAAAATCATCTTAGAAGATTCTATGAAAATCATAGATGAATTTACGAAAACCATTGATGATTACATAAAAATCATGAAACACTTGCATTAATTCAGTAATATTTTTGCCAAGAAATTAAAACATTCTAATTTGCATTTAAAGAGATTTTCTTACCACGAATGTTGCAATACAATTCATGACCTTCACCTTTATGAAATAATATATGTAGCACATTCCTTTCTATAACTATATAAGTATTGATTCGCAGGCATTTTCATCAAGGGTGAACCCAAAACCAAGGGAAGGGTTCATTGTATTTCTCATTGATAGTAATATGGGTGGAAAACTTGAGTTTATTTTCATTCTTTCAAATTTCTCTACATGAAATAAGCTTGCCTATATCTATAATTTATTGTACTATAGCCTATATTTAATTGAGCAATATTGAACCAGAAGCTTGATATTACAATTTGACAGTTGAGCATGATGGTGAAATAATTATTTCAATTATTTAGTCATTTTAATACTATTGAAACTCAATGAACTTAGTAACGCAATTACTTTTATCAATATAATATACAATCATTCGGTTTTTCCTACAGTGTTCACTCAATAATTAATACAGTAGCCTAATGAATGCCATACTCATATATGTTCAATTTATATTCATAAATGAGTCATCGGGCTCTGCTATTATATTCTGTCCAAGCAAAGAATACATTCTGACAAGATGGGAAAATGACTCCAGCTTGGTTAATATATGTTCAAAAATTATACATCTCGTTTTAAATTTCAGGAAACTTTCTGCTGTACAATTTTAAATCAAATTTTTAATTTTAGGACCAATATTGACTGATCTGGCGTCATTTTCCCATCTTGCCAGAATGTCTTCTTTGCTTGGACGGGCTATCTACTCTTTGCATAACATATCACTCCATCGGTATCAGAGAGAATAGAAACTGCTCTCTGATCGCAATAATCAATACAAGTTGATACGCAATTTATAAAATAAGAATAATTTATCCTCATGATCATTTATTTATTTACACAATTGGAGACAACAGGTTCTTCCTTATACATCTTCTTGATACATTTAATAATTAATAAATAGTACAGGTAACAAAATGAAATTTATATTTTCCAAAAGAAATTTCAAACTTTATTCTATTTAAAAAAATGGCATTTTCGAATCAGAACAATCATCAAGGGGCCCAATAGGAATAGAATGAAAACTAATGTTACGTGTCACTAGTCGCTACACTCAGGGGCGAACCCAGGAATTAATTTCGGTGGGGGATATAAAAAAATCAGAGGGGAACCAGAACCCCTCCACCGGGGGGAGGGGCTGTTTGTTGTTGCTGCCTTGGAATATCTATAGTGACCTAAGTATTTATTATAGCCTTCTCTAAACAAACATTATCATATCTTTTGACCAAGTAAACTAAGTTGAATAAATAAATTTACCGTGTAAATACCGTGTTTTCTTTTTGAAAGGATAGTACATAGTAATAATGAATATTTTATTTACCAATTATTATTGTAGATGAATTGATTATAACAAGAGCTTTTGGTCTCTTTCAGTCGTTATATATTGAAAAATTGTCGATCAAATTGTTGATCAAATATTGTTGATCGAATTGTTGATCAAATTATTGATTAATTGTTGAAAAATAGTTGAATAATGAAAAATTTATTCATTAATTATAGTAGAGTAATTGATTTTAATACGAGCTATTGTTATTGCATTGTGTATATCAACAATATATAATCAACAATATTCGATCAACAATATTTGATCAACATATTGGTCATCTGTTTGATCATCAATTGTTGATTAAATACTGTTGATCAGATTGTTGATCGAATTGTTGATCAAATTGTTGATGAATTGTTGAAAAATAGTTGAATAATGAAAAATTTATTCATAAATTATTGTAGAGTAATTGATTTTAAAACGAGCTATTGGTCTCTTGTAGATGTTGTAAATTGAGAAAATTGTTGAATTGAACATTCTGCACCAATCTTCAACATTCTATTAGGGAGAATATTCTTGTTGCATTCATTTGAACAAGAAATTAAATATTTGGGCTTGCAATGCTTGGTTTCAGTTTCATTCCATTTCCTTCTCCAAAGGGATTCCCCCGTAAGAGGGAAATTTTTTTCAAAAAAGCACCATAAACCTATATTTTTAGGAGTTGTTATTAAAAATTTCTGCAACTCCTTTAAAGAGAATTCTATTTAGTGTTGGATAGGTCCCAATTTCGGGGGGATATATCCCCTCAATCCCCCCCTGGGTTCGCCCCTGGCTACACTTTTTCATTGAAAATTTCCATTCAAATTTGTATGTTTTTAGTAAAACATACTCAACAATTTGGCAATAGTATAGCAATATTTATAAGATGTTTTCAAATTTGAAATAACTCAACTTATTTCTTCTACAAATTTCAACAATTCTATAACTTATAGGCTAGTTTAGGCTACATATAGCCCATCCCTAATCCTTTTGTATTCAAGTTGAATAAATTGAGTCAATTCTTTTAAAATCAAGCTCAGATGCAACATACATCTTATTGTATATTTATCTCTTGATATTCTATAATATTGGTTTGTATTTTTTATCAACTTTAATAGACTGTATCTTATTGACTGAATATGTATCTAGTCTTTCAATTTGAAACAAATATTGTAACTATTTATAAAATAGATTTATCCAAATTGAACTGTATATTCAACTGGTGGTCTATACTCATATCATTTCTCTATGACTATACTTATTCTAAAGCACATGTTCATCCCATCTCTTGGCAAAACACTGTTTAAATTCCAACTATTGTCCGAGAATAGCTGTGAAATTCTTCAAATATTTCTATGTCTAGAAGTTATGGCACATGCTCATCCATAAAAAACCGAAAATCAATAGACTGACAGTCGGAAACGGTAGTGCAATCTCTAAATATAGTAGCGGGATAAAAAAGAGCCCATAAAATCAATATATAGACAGTTGTGGTGCGTATAGTTTGTCCAAGCAAAGATGACATTCTGACAAGATGGGGAAATGACTCCTGCACGATCAATATTGGTTCAAAAAATTATAAATTTGGTCTCAAATTGTAGATCAGAATGTTTGTTACAATTTGAGACCAAATTTATAATTTTTGAACCAATATTGGCCGAGTTGGAGTCATTTTCCCATCTTGCCAGAATGTCTTGTTTGCTTGGACAGGCTATAGTTGATGAAGCATGGGTGGAAATTAAATCGATAGGAAATCAAAGCGTTGTGACGTAGTTTGTTATTGTTTGGCTTGAGTGTTTAGGCGTGTGGCCAAGAGAGAACGAGAGAGAGTGAGAGAGTGATAAAGAGAAGAGACTGTGATTGTGTTTGATTGTAGGAGGAGAAGGAGGAGGAGGTGTGAACAGAGTGATAGGTTGTAGGAAGAGGGAGAAAGGAGAAGATGAAGAAGAAGAAGAAGAAGAAGAAGAAGAAGAAGAAGAAGAAGAAGAAGAAGAAGAAGGAGAAGGAGAAAGAGAAGATGATGATGGTGATGATGATGATGATGATGACGATGATGATGATGATGATGAAAAATAGAAAAGAAGAAGAAATTGGAGGATAAGAAGAAGAAAAGTGGCTGAAGAGGATGGAAAATATGGGATGTCTGATTAGAGGAAGAGAACAGAGGACCACTGATGAGGATAGGAGGAGGTAGGAGAGAAGTAAAAAGGGGAAGAAGAGTATCAGAAAAATTGGGAGGAAAAGAGAATGAAGAGGAAGAGGAATGACAAAAATTCGCATGAAGTTTTGAACCGAAATCTCAGGAAAGATTTTCCTACATGAGCTCTTGGGCTTGTGGCGTCTACCTCTCACCTTCCCAGGCAGTCGAAACCGATGGCTTATCGTCTCCTCTAAAATGGAATAAATGAAGATGCATTTTTACACAAGAGCCAACAATAGGTGAAAAAAGCCTATTGGCTGAAAAATAAATTTGGACTTATAACCTAAAATTTTGGATTATATTTAAATGAAAATAGTGTTGGAAATACCAAGGGCTATGCCTGTTCTTTCTTGCCAATTTGTTTTTCCCAATAGATAAATAAATAAAATTTTTTGTTAAGCTTCATTAATTTTAAAAGATGTTACATATATTTACTGAAACAATTCAATGACATGGTCTTGTCAGTATTGTATTATATTGGTTCGTATTTTTTTAAAAATTTGGTAGACGTTGTATCTTATTGAATATGGAACAAGTCATTCAATTTGATACAAAGTACGATTAATAGGCTGCGATTCAATACGATACAAGAACGTAAGACCTTACAATTGAATCATGAATCATATAAGCTAGAATTTTATTTTGTATCTCATTAAATGTATCAATTGAGTCGTGGACAGATTGCTTGAGTAAATTTGTGGAAGAAATCAGTAATGCTGGTGTAGCATCAACCGAAAACGGTATCTCGATTTTTAATGAATCTTTGGTTTGACAGTATCTTCTTCTTCTTCTTTTTCTTAACCCCCTTCTGCCTTTACAGCGTAGATGACAGTATCTTCTCTTTTAATTAAAAATTGTGAAAGATACCGAAGTGGAGCATTTTTGGAAGTTCTCGGCCAAAAGGTTATTAGTATTTATAGGAAGCGTTTCTGACGTACTTGGAGGCTTGCAGACTGGTACAATTTGCGCAAGCTGAGAAGACACTTCGTCATAATGCACTTTACACTGTACCTGCGTGTCTTCTCAGCGTGTGCGAACTTGAAACAACGTGCATCAAGGTCTGTAAAACTCGCACACAAGTTCACATCAACACTTTACTAGCGAATCTATGGTCTGGTCGAGCAAAGAAGATATCCTGGCAAAATGGGGAAATGACTCCAGCTCTGTCAATATTGGTTCAAAAATTCTAAATTTAATCTCAAATTGTAGAGTGGAATAATTTCTACAATTTGAGACCAAATTCATAATTGTTGAACCAATATTGTCCGAGCTGGAGTTATTTTCCCAGCTTGCCAGAATGTCTTTTCTGCTCGACCAGACTAGCAACTACGTCAGAGTAGCAACCTGTTTGAATCCAATTCGCAACCAGTTTTGAATGATCTTGGTTGGAAAAAAATGACTAAATACCTTGAATAATGCTCAACGTTGACTCGGTCAGTGGAGAGTTGATGGGAAAAAAACGTTTGCTTGACCTTACAATTTGCAATGCAGGTTGAATGAAGTGTAAGTGACTTATATGCGACAAGGAAACTAGATTAATAAACTTAGTTTTTCATTCCAGTATTGAGACACATTTCCAAAAATTACAAAGTATAGGGAGGCATATATAAGTTACCCTAACATGAGAAACTGAATAACCCACTTGAAATTCTTGGATTTAGGTAAGTGAAAACAAAGGTTGTCAGATCCACAGTTTTCACTTACCTAAATAACTAAATTATGGATAAGTTCCACAACATCTCTGATAAAAGTGTAAATTTTAATCTTGGATTTCTTAGTTTCAGTTAATGATTCTTATTAATTCAGTTAAGCTTGATGATCAAAATTAGTTTAGTTAATGCAGTTAATGTACTTGACTGCTGTCAATTCTTTTGTATTCAGATTGACTGACCTGAATACTCCAATGAAGAGGCTTAGATCAAGTTCAGAAATTCAGAGTTGGAAAAAATGCAGTAACTTAATAGCTGACTCAAGAAAATTGGGCGGGTTCGATTGCTTTTCGTGTGCTCCAACAGCTGATGTCAATTAGAATTGTCCCCATTTATTTATTATACCTAGATGATGTTTTATTTATTTATGGAAACAAAAAACCATACATATAGGAAAAAGGAAACCGCCTACTAGTTAGCCTCTAAGTGTAGAGATTTTCCATTTTAAGAGTACAAATTTCGAAATTAGTTCACATTTCGTAGCTCAGGCAGTTTAACCGAAATTTAGACAATGTTTTAATAAAAATTGTGGTGTAAATACCAAGGGCTAAGCCTGTATTCTTTCTTCACAATGTGAGTTTGACATGATAGACTTATAAATAAAATACTAAATCAATCTTCCAAAAATGGGATTCCAATCTAGAATGCATAATCATAATTATCATACTGTTTTCCTAGAAGCTTTTGTTCAATAGATGATATGACTCATAGTTTTGCATTCAAGAATATGATTATTAACTCGATCCTCCAAAGGAATGTATAAATTTTCCAATTTCTTGGTTGAGAGGCTATACTTACTATACAGAGAGTAATATTCTGTAAATTCAAAGGGGAATTGGAGAATTATCAACTTGTTATCTTGATTACTCCATATTTTCCTGTAGAAAACTTGAATTATTTCTGTACCGTGTGGGTTCATGTAACGAGTAGCTTCTCTGTTACACTGACACAGTTATTGGGCGTGACTTTGCTACAGTTGCTCAATTACTTTTTATTTTTTCACGAATTATTCTTCTTGAAAAACAGTCTTTTATTGTTGCATAACATCCGCTTACTCAAGAGAAATCTTTGTCTCTCAAAAAGAGCTCTGAAGTTGTGCTTCTTTTTCATGGAAATCCTTCAAATGGCAAAATGTTAATGATAATAATTTAACAAAAATCCATTTCTGCTATTAATTATTCATGAAGCTATGTGTCCACTGTTCAATCTAATTCTAAGATGATACATTTAAAAAGTTACACAAGGTGCATCAAATTTAGCAATAGAAAAATTATAATGATACATGATTTTTCAACTCGATTGGGTAATTTGATATGTGTATCTTATTTCTTGAATGTATCAATTTGAAAGTAAATTGTGCAGAGTAGGCCTACAAACGCTCTAAAAAATCCCAAAGGCTAGGTAGTTGTCTTTAAGATTTCTGTAAGCTACAAAATGATCTGAAACTGTCCTCGAATTCATACCATAAGTTGATCATCCCAATAGTTAATTTCATTACTTTCATCTCATGACATCATAAGAAGGTTTACTTGTCTAATCTTGGTTAATATTTTGTTCAGTGTCCTTCAATTGAATATGATTTCCTTCAGCTATTTTTTCCTTTGTTTCATTTATTTTGCTTAAGTCTGATAAAGACTACGGAAAATTAAATTAATAATAGGCCTACACAGCATGTTGTTATAAGAAGACCTGCATTTACACTACTATCCTTTTTAGTTTCATTGATGGTAAATGTATCAAGTAATCCAAAACTGTTGGTAAGGTGTAATTAGGCTAATAATTTTATATTCAAAACCTAGTTCTCACAATCAGAGAAAAACAATTGAATGTCATTTGGGCTAATTGGAAAGTTTTTTGTATTGTTCTGTTATTAGTTTGTGGTATCAATTCTTCAGAAGAGAATATATAATGATAATACTGTCAACTTTTGCCTTTTGGAATAATTCATGCTGGGATCTCCTTTTCAAGTATCTAATTAGCCTATAAAATCATATAGACTCCAGCTATGCGGTCTCCTATTTAGGTTTTAATTCCTATTCATCAATTTTTTTTCAAGGACAGCCTCATATTGTAAGTAGTGATTTGAAGAAACAAAAGTGTTTATTGAAAATTATAGACAAGGTTAAAGTAATTTGTGATTATATAATAGAGAAGTTTACTTGAAAAAATCCATTGTGATTCATATATGGTTGAAATAGCCTTTTACTTTTTACTGGTTTTGTAAAAACAATTATTGATTGTTCTTATATTTATTTCACAAAAGTTCTGTTGGTCCAAGCTATTGAGTATTCCAATGTAAATATGTTGAAAATATTAATTGAAGATATAAGTTATATAACTTACTTTCATTTATAGGGTTTCATGTAAAATTAACATTGTAAAAGGTTCAATCATTTTTAATTAATGATTAAAAAAATTCTCTCCGGCAGCTGGCGGTCAGAAAGAGTGCATTTCAAATAATGCAATTCTATGATGGCTCAAATCATATGACTTATAATGAGCTATTCAGGGTATGAATTCGAAGGTGCCGTTTTCGAAAAACACCATTTTTGGCATATTATTCGCCATTTTCTCCGCCATTTTTGATTGGATTTTTTTCGTTGATGGCTCAAATTGTAGGGCATAATAAGGGTAATATACACACCAATTTTCTAAACGATCAAGTTATTGGTCGATTTGTAGTGATTTTTCAAAATTTTCATCCCCTAATTTCACCCCCTACCCTTGGACCAATTTGGCTGGTTAACGAACTTGACCGAGATATTAGCACTAATGATTTTTGTGCAAAATTTGGTCGCTCTCCGACGAGCCCTTCGGGAGTTATCGTGTTAACAAGAATCTATACATATATAAATATATATACGGGGTGTTTCAGGAGGAATGTGCAATACTTCTCAGGCTGATCCCTTACACCAAGTAGACAAAAAAGTTCCATGGAACCAACCCCCAAAAACGCTTTGTTACCGAGATAACAATGGCGGAAAATTGAGATTTTTCAAAATATATTAATTTTTATAATTTTTTAGAGGCTGTAGTTAGGTTCTAAAATAATCAATTCCTATGTAAAATTAGCTGAGAAATTCAATGAAATCAGTTCCAAGTTTGTAACTTCAACGGTTATTAAGATAATTGGAAAAATATGCTAGAAAACGCCATTTTTTCAACAATATGGTTTATAACTTGATAAGGAATCATAAAGCTGTATTTTCTATTAATGGAAGTTGAAGAGAGTCGGATTCTAAAGAAAAATTTAAATGGCGGCGATTGTGTAAATCTTACCCAAATCTCAGAAATGGCGATCAAAAATCACAAAATTGACAAAACATAGCACAAGTGATGAATTTGTGTTTAGTAGCGATTTTGCGATTTTTGATCTCTAGTTCTGATATTTGGGTAACATTTACACAATCGCCCCCATTTAACTTTTCCTTTAGAATCCAACTCTCTTCAACTTCCATTAATAGAAAATACAATTTTATGATTCCTTATCCAGTTATAACCCTTATTGTTGAAAAAATGGCGTTTTCTAGCGTATTTTTCCAATTATCTCAATAACCGTTTAAGTTACAAACTTGAAACTGGTTTCATTGAATTTCTCAGATAATTTTACATGGGAATTGATTATTTTAGAACTTCACTAAAGCCTCTAAAAAATTAGAAAAATTAATATATTTTGAAAAATCGCAATTTTCCTCCATTGTTATCTCGGTAACAAAGCGTTTTTGGGGGTTGGTTCCATGGAACTTTTTTGTCTACTTGGTGTAAGGGATCAGCCTGAGAAGTATTGCACATTCCTCCTGAAACACCCTGTATAGAGATATATGAATTCGAACGGACATCAGATTCGTGTTCTAGGGGTTTGGAAACGTGTAAAAAATATATCACATCATAAATTCTCGATTGTCAGGGCAAGACGAATAGTGCATTTTTCCAAATTAAATGAACTAAAAATGAATATATTTCTGAAGAAAAATTGATGAATCCATTTAAAGCACAGTCTTCATTTTTCTTCGCTAGTTGTATTGTAAGCACAAGTTATATAAAATTTTTAAAAGTCCATTTTCAAGTAAATTTTGTCATATCGTAATGAAGCTTCGTCAAGTTAATCTACATGCAACCAATGTCAGTGGAAGTATCAACAGGAAGGTTCAACAAGAATAATTTTTTATGATGTGATTGAGATTGTCTAATAGGGATTTTCCCGAATAAATAAAGTGTCCTTGAGGTGATAATTTCAATGATCAGAAAAAATTATGTTTTTTCATAAATTTGTCATATCTTAATGAAGCTTTGTCAAGTTAATCTACATGCAACCAATATCAGTGGAAGTATCAACAGGAAGGTTCAACAAGAATAATTTTTTATGATGTGATTGAGATTGTCTAATAGGGATTTTCCCGAATAAATAAAGTGTCCTTGAGGTGATAATTTCAATGATCAGAAAAAATTATGTTTTTCAAAAATAGATTGAGGAAATCTAAAAAAGTGACAGTTGCTTAATCAATTGATCTGTTAAAGTTATTTGTTGATATTATACATCTTTATATATCCATAGGTATTGCTAAAAGTTCAGGCGTTTTCGTCTGTCTCTTGTACTACTTGATGTAATCTACCAATAGCTGATTTGAAGCATTTATTGTCTCTTTTGATATCAAAAGCATCATCTAGGCATAGCTAAATGACAACTCTAATTGAAACCGCCCATCATTTTTGCGTCAGCTATGAATAGGTTTAACTCATTCAATTAATTAATTATAAAATATCATGTTGAGGTAAATGATAAAATTCTTCTTATATTCCCATTGGATAATAATAATATGTTTTATTAATCAATGGTATGTTGAGGTGATTATGGTAAAGATGTGGTGTGAAGTAATGAAGTAATGATACTCCTTCATGAATTGAATAATCTGAAAATTGACGGAAGCGCCTTCAATTTGCTAATAATTGCGGTTTTCTAATTATTATGTTTATTAGCTCTCTATCAAAACCATCATTATTAGGTCTATACCATAAAATACCCTCACTTAAAATACAACCAATCTCATTCTTATTCAGAGAAATATTTCTAATTATTAATAGGCCTGTACATTATTTTATTAATTTTTTCATTCATTTATTTAAAAATTAAAATATAAGTTACTTAATGGAAGAAATACAGACAATTAAGTCTAAAACGTCTCTTTTCCTAATTTTGAGAAATATTTGAAATGACGTTTCTATAATGAAGACTCTAAAATAAAGGTTCTATAGTAAATATTCACCAAGTACCGTACCGTACATAAATACAGCAGCAGAGGAAATTCTGCTAGTATTAACATTAGTACCTAGTCATATATAATTCAAGTAGTGAGTCATCTCGTAGCTTTATATAGTCTGTTTATTGTATTTTTGCAATGTTTTGTGAATGAATGAATGATTTTATCTATATCTATAAAAGCGAAATGGCACTGACTGACTGACTGATTCATCACCAGAACTAAAAATCCACTGAACCGAATGCATTCAAATTTGGCAGGCATGTTCAGTTGGACGTTTAGACGCGCGCTAAGAACGGATTTTAGGAACTTTTCAAGGATACGCCAAATATTTAAGTTTTTCTATAGTTTTTCGGCGTTTTCTCAATTTTTTCGAGAACCAATCCAAAGGTTCAAATGTTGATATTTGGTATGTAGGTTCAGATAAGGTCTAGAAATTAATGTTGTGTTAAGATATTTTTAATTCCGTTCGAGATTACGCCAGTAATCAGGTTTTTCAAAATTGTAGATGTTTTGCGGGTTGCATATCTTCCGCCTTGATACGACCAATCCTTACTGTAAATTGAACGGTTCAGCGAGATTATAGATGAACTAATTTGGAAGATATTGAACCAAGTTTCAAACTATGTTCGATATAGTTCCCAAGGTTACGCTCAATATCAGCGTTTTACTATTTTTTCTTGGATTTTTCGAGAATAAATTGGTAGAAATGTCGAAATTTGGTGAACAGGTCCATATTAGGTCTAGAAATTCTGTGTTCAATAAGTTTTGAATCCCTTCTGAACGGAATTTGCAGGCGAGCGAAGCGAGCCTGTTTGACTCACTGACACTGCTGATACTGTCGGGGTCCAGGGGGCGGAGCCCCGAAGGCGAGCGAAGCGAGCCTGCCGGCTAGTTTTCCATAATTTACTTGTATTTCAATTATTAAAAATTGAAATACAGTACACTTCTGGTATTTCTTATTCCAACTCAGTGTGGATTCACACTTGAGAATTCCTTTTAGGAAAGCGAAACATGTTGTGTTTGAATAAAACATACCAAAAGGGTACTGTGATTTTTATTGTTCAACATACATTGATAGTAGTAGCCCTAGATTAAAAGGAAACCATAATTTATTTATCTCATTATTGTGTTTTGTCTTTCAGAGAACTGGAAGTGATAGACCAGGGAATTGGTTCTTTGCTACTGATTCTGACCCACCTACAAGAGCTGATCACATGGGGAGATCCGGGCAGTCTCTATCCTAGGGAAGAACATGCTCCAGAGGAGATACTCTATCGAGCCAATAACCTTAATCAGTATTGTTTCTATGGAAGGAGTCTTGGGTTTCAGGTATATGTTTATCACTTCCTTTATTACTATTTTCAACTAGTTGTGATTACTATTACTAGTTGTGAAGGGGATAGTTATCCATATTAAATGAAAAGACAGGATATTGTCAAACCACAGATTATACTTAAACATTGAGAGACCGGTTTCAGTTGCTACAACATTACAACTCAGAGATTTGGTGTAGCAACCGAATGTATCTCGATTTTTATGAATCTTTGGTTCGACAATATCTTATCTTTTAATTTGAATTGAATATTGTTATCGTTATTAAAGCCCTTAACTTATTTAATTTGTAAAGTAAAGAAAAAATTTCGCTAGTAGTAAATAAATAGGCTTATAAATGAATAAAATATTGTTATTAAAGCCCACTAGACAATGCGTGGTATGAAAAATAATACAGTTAATCAGGAAAAGGAAGAGTCTCTCTCTAGTTGAACCAGTTTCTTTGATTCTATAGTCTGTCCAAGCAAAGAAGACATTCTGGCAAGATGGAAAAATTACTCCAGGTCGGTCAGTATCTATTCAACAATTATAAATTCAGTCTCAAATTGTTGAGCAGAATGTTTTCTTCAATTAAATACCAAATTTATAATTTTCGAATGAATATTGACTGAGCTGTAGTCATTTTTCCTTCTTGCCAGAATGTCTTCTTTGCTTGGACGACTGTACACAACGTTTGTCATTCATAGTGTACGATCAATATTGATGTGGTTCGTCCTCCATTCATTCCCAACTCAATTGAATGAAAGCTGTCGCCGCTATTCAATCCGTTTATTGGGAAGAATACTGGATTTATCAATTAATTTTCATTGTTTAGAAATGCAAACGCCAACCTTTGTACTAGAAATCCAACCTCAAATGTAAATAGAAATGCAATATGTAAATAAATGTTTATACATTGCGGTAGTCCCAGATAACGTTGACACCGTTAGGTAAACTGGAATTATAATAAGTTAATCCAACCGAATTTCGTATTCTGTAATCTGGAGCGCATTATTCAAACCCCGATATCTTTTGTTATTCATGAATATATTTACCAAACATAAATATTTGAACGGTCTTATCGTGACGTCCGGATATTTTCCTCTATTGTTGTGGAAATAACAAGGATTCAAGGAAACTCAACACAGTAATGTTCCTTTCAAGCGAGGAAAGTTTCGATGGAATCATTTTTTGGAGAAAGTAATTTCCTCTGTTAATGTGAAGTAACAGTAGGCTATACATTCTCGATATATTACTAATTAGGAAAATTGGCTTTTGGCTTTGTTCGATACTAGAGAATACCAACTAGTATAGTCTGGTGTAGCAAAGTAGACATTTTGGCAAGATGGGAAAATGGTTCCAGCTCGTTTAATATTGGTTCAAAAATTATCAATTTAATTTCAAATTGTAGATCAGAATGTTTTCTACAATTTAATACCAAATTTATAATCTTCGAACCAATATTGAACGAGCTGGAGTCATTTTCTCATCTTACCAGTAACTTATGTCTTCTTTGCACGACCAGATCATATAATATTCCTTCAAATTGAGGAAAACCTTTGAATTATTTATCATTCGAAGCGTAGAAATTAATACTATGGAAGTGGAGTAAATTACTATGGTATATTTGATCTGTTGATGGAAATATTAGGTTTAGTTAGAATTAGACTGTCATATGCCACTACCCAATATATTGTTATTAAAATTAGAAGTGAATTATCAACTAGGAAAATTTTGAAATAGTCTGCTCGCGGAAAAAGTAATTTCCTCTGTCAATGTTTGATTTGTTATTGGAAATATTCATTTCGGATAGTATATTGACTCCCCGAACAACTAATTAATTGTGTTTAATACAAGAATAGGATGGAATAGCGTAATTACTTTCCTGATGATGAGGAAAATGCTCTTCCAAAAAAAATTGATTTATGGTGTTTGACATGTGTGATTTATTTGAAGATAATGATTTCAGAAAGGCTACAAAAAATAATTGTATCAATTATAACAGAGAGAAGCTTTTTATTAATTTTTTAGCTAATCTTATAGATAACAAACCAGCTTAATCATTCAATAAGGAAAGAAGGAAATAAACTAGAGTAAAATGTCATTTTGATTATTAATATTTTATTTTAGTAAGTACTTATTCTACAAAAATTATTCCAGATCTTCTAGTTATAAGTAATTAGCTGTAATTAATTACTCCATATTTGGACCTTCTAATATATATTGGTTGAGGATCAGTTTTGGGCGTTATACCTGTAAAACCTACTCAAGTTTGTATCAAATTGATTGAATAAATTAATAAATGAATGTTCTTAACATGTAAGTTGATTCAAAAAGAGTAATTCAAAAAGGGTACTTTGATAATTATTCAAAATAAAAAAACAGTGATAAAAGTAGCCCTGAGATTAAGGAAACACTAATTAATAAATATTTACTGTTAATGTGGTATTCTTGAATTATATCTATGTAATGCTCGGTCTTCATACGTCTTTTAATACCGAATATATTTATGATTATATATGTTTTATCAATTTATCAGGTTATCAACACCTTCAGTTAAGTTATGACTTTTGGATTCTTAAGTTAGACTACTCTTGGATAGGAGACTAGTATCCAACCAAGTACTAGTACCTATTTTTTATAATGGAAATAAATTTGAATTTGAAACACATATTCACAAGGTGGAACCGACCATATGGAACCCGACAATAAAATAAGGGTCTCCCCACCAATAAAAGCCATAGGCTACGATATTTCCTCACCAATACCTGCAATATTGTAAAAATATGAAAATACCAATATCTGCAATATTGTAAAAATATGAAAGAAACTTCAATTAATTTTTTTTTCTTCAATTTCATTTTTCTTTCAGTTTTGCGAGTCTATGCACACCGTGTTGAAAGGCCTGGGAATTCTGATGGCTTCTTTCAGTGAGATCTACTACAGTGGTGGTGGGGTTTTCGAAAGGGCCACCAGCTCCCTGTGGAACAGTGAGTTCAAGTCATCAACCTCCACTAATTACCAAAAGATGCATGCGAACTGATATGCAAATAAATTCTAAAACACCTCATTCCGTCAGTTATTGTTTTAAATTATTAATTTGCTTCTGGATGTCAAGGATCTGTATTGAAATGGTATACATCTAACTGATGATTTCAAAATGATGTCAATACTTTTAAATGGACCGACTCTCCTACTCTATAGTTGTTCTACTCATAGTCTATTAATACTTTTTATTAGAATTGTCTTGATAAAATTGAATGAAAGTAAGTATCCATATTTTTGGGTTGGAAAACATTGGTGTTCTAACAATAGGAGTTGGTCATTCTCAGGTTCCTTGTTGTAATTTTCACGTAGAGTTTTTCAATATAATTTATGCATGTTGTATGTATTTAAGCCATTGTACAGTTACCATTTGTAAATTAGTAGAAAATAAATTCTCAATTATTCTAGTTACTGAGTTAGTTATACGATGAATAGGAATGTAAGTTTTCGAAATATGAAATAATACTTACTTTTGTCAAATTCTACCAACTGTTTTTGAAAGCAGTCTTGTTCTTTTCAAGTTAATTCAACTATTAGAGCTGCTTATACGATGTAATTCAATTAATACACATATGAATAATGCTTTATAATAGATATGCCTAAAGTGATAATAATTTCATGAATTATTGTACTGTTAGGTACTGATGTTACAGTTTTTTTTAAATATCGTCTTGAAATTCATTATGACCAATTCGAAACTTTTAGAGATCGAGAAATCGCTACTGTCAAGTAATTTGTACCTATTTCTCGGGTAGACGTTTTTTTTAATACAAGTCTAGTGAATATAAAAATATTTCCAGTACAAGTAGAGAATAAAATATAAATTTCATAGGTAGAAGAATCGAATTGGCTTCAACTATTTTTTATTGCAAAATATCCGGTTTCATGTTTACTCCCAAATGGCGTGAAATGTCATTCTAAAACCAGGAAATGAAACTTTTGACAAGCTTGAAATACATTTCTATGAAGTTATTATTCAAGTTGAGTAATACAAAACTTGCAAACAACTGTAAAGTTTCGGACTTGGCTATATATTGTCTGTCGATTTTAAATGAAATGTGACGTTTAAACATTGTCGGAATGCTTTTCAATTTCCTATTAACAACATTTAATTTTCAGGTAGTAAATATTTGGTCAACCCAGAGCTGCGAGCAAAGAGAATCGTGAATATTTCCCAGTATGCGTCAGTGAACTTCTGTAAACAATTCTGGTTCCTTGGAGAGAATGGTAAGCATTTTATCATTTTTGTAAAATTTAGTAAATCTTGAATGAATTTCAAATATTTTCCTCATATGATTCTGGTACATTTTACCTCCATTGATAGGACTTTGAGCTCTCGTTATTGTTATAGTTATAAGTAATATTAACTATTATAATTCCAATTATTGGCATTCCATTTCATTTGGAATAGTATTCCCTCATGTTGTCAAATTTATATTATTTTTATCTCGTATTTCTAAAATTTTTGTGATTTTTTTATTTCTGCCAATAAAACAATTTCAAATCACAACCACGACCTAAATTCTGAACTTTTGCAAAATTCAATTATGATTAGGTGATCTAGGATTCAAATAGAGGTGGGGAACATATCAATATTTGTAAGATTATCTCCTTGACTTTTAGGTCATGAATCTTCAGAGAAAACATCTTAACATTGAACTCTCATGAGAAAACATTTATTCATTTGATCACAATAATATGACTAGGAATAAAAATTATTTTATTCCAATTTATATTGAAATTTCCAAATTCAGGTAATGTCCCTTATCAATATCTACTCACATAATCTTTACTATGAAAAAAATGAATACTACTTTAGAAACCTCTCATAAGAAGTAGATTACAGGAAATAGGGAAAACAAATACCTATATCAAGTCATAAGATTTATGCAAAAATACTATAAAATGTTATATTATAGGGTGTTATTTGTTGTATAAGTGTATTCCATTCACAAGTCCTGTCCTATTGAATATTCAATTCATAAAAAGGAGGATCATCGGCTTTGAAAAACGTGTCGCTTGGAGCTTTCGAAATTATCCCAATATGAAGCCATACATGTTGCCAAACATATTATAGTCCGTCCAAGCAAATAAGACATTCTGGCAAGATGGGACAATGACTCCAGCTCGGTCAATATTGTTTCAAAAATCATAAATTTGGTCTCAAATTGTAGATCAGAATGTCTCCTACATATTGAGACCAAATATGATATCTTTTGAAGTAATATTGATCAAGCTGGAGTCATTTTCTCATCTTGCCAGAATGTCTTCTTTGTTTGGACAGACTATACACACATTTTGCGACCATGGCTCACTTTCTTTTTATCTATTCTTATCTCTATTCAGCAGATGACGGCTAATTAGCATTCATTGCATAAGCTCGGTTGCAAAAATAGCAGAGAAATTAAGTCACAAATTGAACTTGGTCGAGAATAATAATTGATTCGTTATTGAGTAACTTTTCTACTCGATCAAATCAAGTGACTTGAATGTAGTATCACTATACTACATGCTGCAGTATGTATAGTAGTACTATATATACTACTTGAATAGAGTATTACTGTACTATTTGAAAGTCATTGTAGATCAAACCAATTGAAATGATTACGAAACAATAATTGATTGATTGATTTTTGGCATCGATCTTCGTCTGTCTAAGAAATATTTGAAAAAGTCGATGAAAAACCTATCTGAACTTCATAAACATATTTAGGGTTTGTTGGTAGAAAAAACTATAATTTCTCAATTCTAAGTCCTTAATATATAAAATTATTGCTTGAATGTTAAAAATAACAAATTTTGTTTCAGCCTCTCATAGAATTTGTCCCACAGAGTTAGTGTTTTGTAATTAATTTGTTCAGTCATCTCATGTCTCCAGAATTCATATCATATAATTTATTTGATTTCTTAACGCTGCTTTCATAATAGTTGTACCAGATACATCATCTCCAATGGCTGCAGGTTAGTTTTTAAAAAGGAATGAAAACCATCTAGAAGAATTATTTTAGAATTTTTATCAACTTCAAATAAAGTTCAACTTGTTAGTAAATAAACACTTCGTTAGTGATTGAATAGTTGTAGCTAGTTCCTTGCCTTTTATAATGGATGCTCACTCGAATCAAATAGCTTGTATCTATTATAGTCTTCCAAATGATTTTGTTGGAGAATTTTCTATGAATCCATCTTTGAGATAAATAATATTCAATGCTATATGTCCCTCCCATTCAAACTATTCAACTACTCGTTTAACTTTCCAATTCTAGTGTTATTTTTTTTCATTTTCTCTAAGAATACTCTTGAAAAGGTTATATAGTAGGGTTCAGATAAAAATGTTGTGTTATAGAGCCCTAGTTATAAATCCGGTCTTGAAATAAATACTAAATTAATAGATATTTATTCATTTATTCATTGATATCATTACACAAATTATAATAATAATAATAATATATTATAACCAGGTAAGAAAAACTAGGCTGAGCCTGTTCTATTTCTTCCCTGAATTTTGATAAATATAATATATCCGGAACAAGGTTATGTACAGTATCGTAACACTTCACTCTAAAATTTTTCGTCCAAGAAAATGTTACAAAAAATTTAGAATTTGGAATAAAAGGATAAGAAACCAAATAAATTGATTCACTGAAAATATCACTTTGAAATTCATGAAAGTATAAAATAAATTTGAAAATTCATGCCACAATAGAACTGTTACTTGTCGCTATGACTACTCCTATTTTTTTAGGTCATTGTCATCTCCTTCAATTTCCTTTCCATTTACAGGGTTTTTCAATCCAAGACAATGGTCTCTGTTATGTAAGAATTCATCTTATCCTCCTCCTATTTCTGCTTAACCATTTGTGTACGCAAATTAGATTGTGAAGTATCTTAATTGTCCCATAATCCCTTTAATGTACTCCAAATTGAAATCAACTCTCAATCTCTTTGATCTGATTGATTTCGCACATATTCCTGTACCTCGAATATTTTCACTTTATAAAAGGCATATTTGCACATCCCATTTTGAAATCAGTTCAATTAAATATAGTTTCAACTTGGTTTGAAAGGGTGTATAGAAAATAGTAAATAGGTAGGCCTATTCTCATTCTCTAGCCTAGTACAAAACATATATTGATAAAATTGATGTCTTAAACTGTAGTTTGAACTTAGTTTCTCGACTCACCCTCAATTCATTAACCCTGGACCTGAGAGATAGCCATTTAAATTTAAAGTCTTGTTTCATTCAATCAATCTACTCTTGAATTCTATCATAAAGAGAGAATTGTGAATTTTTAAGCACCCTGTACACGGGGATTGTAGTGTCGGCCAGTTGAATATCTGTAGCCAATCACAGCCTACGTCTTGTTATTGAGTCAAACAACAGCGTCTACTCCCACTGTAGCCCAGGCAAATTAGACTTTTAATCCGTCGCAAACTCATAGTAAACTCATTTAGGATGCCCAAAGTCGATTACGACGATTTCCAGCCGTACCTTATTTTTTTGGAGGCACAGCCTTTTTTCGATCTAATTTGCCTGGGGTACTGACGATTGTTCGATTGTTGATAGTCCACTGACAATCAGCTGATAAATTTCAAATATCATTGATCGGAATTCAGGTTTACAGCTGTTTTTGACTCCCGGTTTCCCATCCACTTTCAGTTTTTGACTGACACAATCCGAACTGTCAGTGGATTATCCTATGATTTTTTTGTGGTTCTTTTCCTCTTCTCACCTTTTCCATCACTCACTTCTTACCAGATTACCAACTCTCTTTTGTTTTGTTATTGTAGAAATGATGAAAAGACTGCCAAACCTAGTGTCAGCATCAGTTGGAGTCAACCGAATAATATCGATTCCTCCCGAGCCACTGACCATCGATCGTGTGGACGGAACACCGCTGCAAGTGCCTATTCCTTCGGCGCATATTGGACCAACGCCCCTAGATGTCAGGCTCATGTCTGCATTGAAGTATGAAGGAATGGTGAGTAGACAATTCAGACTAATATAATGTAATAATAACCGGTCCGGGCACAGTTTTTTTAAACAGTTTCATTCAACAGATTTCGCTTGCTATTTGCTACATTGGTCAATGTTTGCAGTTTCCTAGGTCCTTTGTCTATTCATATAGCAATAAATTGATATTCTAATTGGTTAGTATTATGATTATCCAGCAGTGGGGTGCTGCAATATCTGATAATTCTTCCATCTTTAACATATCATGATTTACATTGATATTATGATTTACATTTCTTACCTATCTTATTTATTCACTTCTTACACATACAGTAGAACTTCGATAATTCGTAGTTCATGGGACCAAAGCTTCAGTAAGAATTAGGGAAGATGACGAATTATGGAAGCTGTGAATCATGGGAGATTATTTGAAGGGACTAAGCTTTTACTATGAATGTGAATTGCAAATGTCACATAGAGGTAAGAATTATATATCGATGTTCTACTGTGATGTATTGGGCACTAATAACCAGGGACCAGTCTTATGAAAATGAACATTTTCAGTAAAATTTAATAGTATAGTGAGAAGGAAAAAAATTTGTGAACATTTCAAATCGTTTCATTGTATAGTCTGTTCAAGCAAAGAAGACATTTTGGGCGAGATGGGAAAATGACTCCAGCACAATCAATATTGTTTTTAAAATAATAAAAACAAGTGCAGTCACAATTTTTACTTGTCGGTAATGTTACTCTAGTGAGTATTAACACATAGCAGCTCATCATGGATCAAGAAACCACCTTCTTCAATAAAAACAAACTGCAGGAAACATCCTGATCTAAAATTTGATAGCAAATTTATACTTTTTGAATCAATATTGACTGAGCTGCTGTCATTTTACCATCTTGCCAGAATTTCTTCATTACTCGACCTCGTTAGATCTCTTAACAGTATAAGAACTTGGAAGTTCATGCATATAATATCGATTAACTAGTTCTGAACCTGGAATATTATGATCAATATATTAAAATTTTTACAACTTGAATTTGTTTGTTTATCAATGGCTCAACAGCCCATGAATGGCCTAGGCCCTTCCAGCTGGTTGCCAGTTTCATATTTACTTATAATTCAAATATTAAAATTGAAATTGATTAGTTTGCTTCAGATAAAACTTGAATTCACCTTCAATAAGCTCACCAGATTTATGCTTAAAGAGGTGATGAACCTTATTTTTCAAATTCAAATTCTTTTTCCAAAAATGCACAATTACAAGAAATAAATATTACACTTGAAAATTGGTAACTGGAATACCCCTACAAGACTATACGTCTGTGTGTAGGGGTGAAAACCCTACACAAATTTTAATTAGTTATATTTTGTTTCGAAATATTTCTGTATATTAGTATTTTGTTAATCAATAAGATCTTGTATTTCTTATTTTAATTTGATTTGTTTATATAATATCAATTTATCTGTTTCAGATGGGCGAAGCCAACAGCAAAGGTTTGAAGCCGCCATCAAGGGGACTGTTCTTTCACAGCCATGGAGGTGGCTTTGTAGCGCAAAGTTCGCGATCTCACGAGACCTACCTGTGCCAGTGGGCCAAGTCCATTGGAGTGCCCATTCTGTCTATAGATTATAACTTGGCGCCTGAAGCTCCGTTCCCGCGGGCGCTTGAGGATATTTTCTATGCATACTGCTGGGCGCTGAAGAATGCTGCACTGTTGGGTACCACTGCTGAGCGTATCGTGGTTGGAGGTTAGTATACTAATCCATTGACTATGGATATAAGTTATCCATATATCCATAGTCAATGACTAATCGTATTACTTAACTACTATTGTATAGTCTGTTCAAGCAAAGAAGACATTCTGGCAAGATGGGAAAATGACTCCAGCTCGGTCAATACTGGTTCAAAAATGATAAATAGTCTGTTCTCAAATTGTAGGAAACATTCTGATCGACAATTTGAGACCAAATTTTTGTATTTTTGAACCAATATTGACCGAGCTGGAGTCATTTTCCCATCTTGCCAGAATTTCTTTTTTGCTTGGACAGACTATAGCTTGTGTTTTACAATTTGATAAACAAGCATACATTTGAATAATGATGAGTCGTATTGAACTTATAATGTATGAAAGTTTATTGAATTTTCTACCCTCTTAAGAATAAAATATCTGGTACTGAAGCTGCTTTCGCTCTGAAGCTGCGGCCGAACTGTTGAATTTCATAAATTTGTTATTGTAAAAAAATTTGAAATTTATCACCTTTCACAATTTTTTGGCATAGATTGTTATAGATTTGAATGTAACTCCATTTACTCCAGCTGGATAGTTTTGGTCAGCTAACGATAACAGCCATTATACGCAGTACTTGGTATTATGCCTGAATAAGGAATATTCAATTCTTTTATTAATCCTGCCAGAGAGTTTTCCCAGACATGAGACCTGGTGCAATCTTATTTTTCCATCACAGTTATATTACATTTCAAATTTCAAGAAAATCGTTAGAGCCGTTTTCTAGATCCGTGGTTCCACATACAAACATACATACATACATACGTACAAACATACATACAAACATACATACAAACATACATACATACATACAGAAATTACTCCCGTAATACGTTCAGAAATTAATTTCATCCCGTCTTTCGGAGGAGACGATAAGCCGTCGGTCCCGATTACCTAAAAGTAGTCGTCATCTATCATCCATCTCATCACCCACGCACAAGCCAATGAGCTCATGTGGGCTTCACCCTCATAACAAATTCCAAAAATTCCTACTCGCTTAATATAATAGGATATTGAACCGTGGACTCACTACTTAATGCTTTTACGGCGTGTCAAATTCAATTTCTTTTCAAGAGGATGATTCATTTGTATCAAAACAAAATATAAATAGAAGAATATTCGTCATTATTGACACTTTTTTTCATGATATCAGATTTTCCCACTTGATAAATTTAGATTAGAAATACCGATAACGATGATTCAAAGATAGCCTATACTATATTGTGTATCTTCTTTAAACTTAACCGTGTAGACTATACACTTCTTCAGCAATGCTCTCATATAATTATAATTTATAGTAATCTAATGAATATACTCTATAGAACAGCAGTATAGTCATAACGTGTTTGTAAAACAGCAATGCGTTATCATTATGAACACGAAATGAATATAATGGTTCTACTTTTACAGTTGTTCATTGTTTATTATCAAATTTCATTTGAATTTGTCAGATGGCTTAGCCTGTGGATCAAACTCATTGATCCGGATTTGTTATCCAAATACAAATTCACCCCGTCATTAACCCTTGCCCTCGCATTATCCATTACTCAGAGACAAGAAAAAATGCTTATGTATTTATCATCAGCAATAAAAATCTTTTTATGTAACCCATACATTATTTTCTCAATTTTTCAGGAGATTCAGCGGGCGGCAACTTGTCGCTGTGCCTGACTCTGAAATGCATTCAGATGGGGGTGCGGCCTCCCGATGGCATCTTCCTCGCCTACACGCCGGTTGTCATCAGTTTTGTGCCCTCCCCGGCACGTCTCCTCTGTCTCATGGATCCGCTGCTGCCTCTCGGATTCCTCACCGGATGTTTGAGAGGTAAGTACTATAGTAAAATCTTATCAGTTTATTTTCAATTTATAACAAGAATATAAGTAAAGTTTGTTATCAAATACAAATTACTCAATTAATGAATACACAATTCACTGGGATTTATTACCGACAATGCAGTCATGAGTTTTACAGTAAGGAAACTGTTCAAATTACCTTATGGAGACCTTTTGTGCTGCTCGAGCAAATAGTCAACACTATTGTTTAGCAGCACGAAAGGCCTCCACTCCAGTAAGGTAATTTGAACAGTTTCCCAACTGTAAAACTTATGACTGCATTGTCGGTAATAAATCCCAGTGGATATTTATACACATCAGCTCGTCATGGATCAAGGAACCACCTTCTTGAATACAATATTTTTCATCGATGACCATCTTCATTTCATAACTTGACATGTCACATACTAATAAGCGATGATTGATTATGTTTTGAAACTTAATAAAATAAATTCTATTCTATTCTTCTTTTTTGTGAACAACATTCGCGACAACTTGATTCATATGAGTAATATCGCATAATTTATGGTGACATTACACATTGTTTATGACTTACACGTGATTCAAATGACTCAACTATATTTTTTAACTTGTAGAGTAGTTGTGAAGTTGTCTCTTTTCTTTTCATTTGATATGCATTTCATAATAATTATGTTTAATTGTAAGTCACGTATGATTTTTTAAAAATATTTTTTCAATAATTTGTTAATCTTTTAACTTGTATTTCATAATTATGCACAATTGTCAGTTACACATGATTTTTTAATTATCTTTCAACAATTTGTTAATCTTGTAACTTTTATTTTATAATTATGTTCAATTGTAAGTTACAGATGATTTTTTTATTATTTGTTAACCTTGTAACTTGTGCCTCAGTGGCAGTATTATCAATCAATCAAATACAGAAGGTGAGTACAACATGCATAATGCTAAAAAATGTCCCTCAACCAATTTATACTAAATTTATATTAAAGATAATCAACTTTCCTGTTCTGTTCACAGCTTACGCCTGTACCCCTGAAGCGTACGCCGCTGCCGTTAAGGGCTTCGAAGAGAAACTGTGCCGCTCCTACTCCGTCCGTCCAGGTCTGGAAGAGTCCAAACGCTCTTATCTTGCTAAACTTAACACTGTCAATACAACAGAACCCGTGTCTGAAATCGATTACACAGCTGAAGAAATGAAAGAAAATGATCCTCCACAAATTGGTGTGTTTTGTAATGATTGTTAGCGAGGCTTGCACCAGCAATTTGCACTGATTGAACTGCTTCCAAGCATCTTTGAGGGGAAATCGAGGAAATTTGGTTGTGGAATAAGCTTTCATTCACACACATTGCTTTCCATGAATGAATTATTGAGCTCCGTAGGATTTTGATTGTGGAATAACCTTTCATCTTCTAAGCTTTCTATCCACAAGATTCCCATGAATAAATTATTGAGCTCAGTAGGATTTTGGTTGTGGAATAAGCTTCCATCTTCCCACAAGGTTTCCATGTATAGAAATCGAGGAAGTTTGGTTGTAGAATAAGCTTTAATACACAGGCTTTCCATGAATGAATTTTTGGGCTCAATAGAATTTTGGTTTTGGAGTAAGCATCAATCTATACACATTGCTTTAATAAATAAATTGAACTCAATAGTATTTTGGTTGTGGAAATGAGGCGCAATAGACTCCTGAGTTTCATGAGTAAATTCAACTCACTAGGATTTTGCTTTGATCCATTGATAGGATTCTCATTAATGATTGAAATTAATCTTGGCTGAATGATGAATGAATCAGTATCATGGTTGTGGGAATAAGCTTCGATCTAGGCACAAGATTTTCGTGGTTAAACTTAGCTCAATAGATTTTAAATGTCAGCTCCTTTACATACATTTTATGTACTCGTATTTCATGAATAAATTTAATTTATAATTCTGATTGTGGGAATAAGCTTCATTTCATCATCAAGATTTTTTTTTGGATAAATTAAACACACAAGGATTTTTGTTTTGGATTTAAGCTTCAATTTATGATAGGCCTACCCAAGATCTGTATTTCTGAATTAAGCTCATTAGAATTCTGGGTTCTTTTTTCCATACGCTTTGATTTCATTTTCAAAATGAAATCAGAAGGGGTTTGGTAATGGGGAGAAGCTTGAATCTATTCAATTATGATTCCCTTGTAAGAAATGAGCAAATTATACTCCTATATTTTTGTTGTGGAATATATCATACAATATCTATCATAATTGATGAAGTCAACTTACTTCACCTTATTGTTTTGGCTGTGGAAAATGAGCATGAATCAATTCAATAATCATACCTGTGTGAGAAAAATCACAATGTATTCTGTTTGTGAAATATACATGAATATTTCCAATGATTAATAATAATCTAATAAATAATCATACTAGAGTAGAATGCACGAAAATAGTCCAATGAGACTTGATCCACTGTTCCCAAATCAGTGATTAACGAGAAAATTCATAAGTACATAATATACCTGACGAATTGGCAGTGCCTGACGAATCATGGGAATGGGAGGTGCTGTTCCCGTGTCCATTGCACTGTTTCCATGCATTCTACTCTAGTGTGCCGAAAACCTCAATACTTGTCTGTTTGTTGAAATGTGTACAAATATCTCCAAGTAATTCACTTTGTACAAATATCTCCAGTAATTCACTGTGTAAAAATATCTTTATTAATTCACTGAATAAGTGAATGAAGAACATTGTTGTTATGTTGTAAATACTAAGTCCCGATTCATACATCACGATTTTTTAACGTCCGGCTTTTTTCCGTCCATATAAATTCCACTAGATTGAACAGAACTTAGCAAACATATGATGTGTATCTGCTCACATCATATATAATGTTTTACCACTTAGCTCCATTCAATATAGTTGAATTTTAGACCAAAAATCGTGATTGTAAACGGGACTAAGACGGCAAATCGCCTACTCTGCTAAATAAATTCAGCATTGTACTGTTTTGTTATGGATAATTTGCTTCAATCTTGCAACTACTTAAATCCTCGGATATATTTCCATTTTGTATTATTCAAGTTGTATTTTTTTCTCTCAAAAATCTTGATTTGTTCTCATTTCTAAGATTCAATCATTCAATTGTAATTTTTATTATTCAAGTTGTATTCATATTCTCTCAAAACATCTTGATTTGTTTTCATTCCGAAGATCCAATTTTAATTCTTATTTCTCTCTCCTTTCTTTCTACAGAAAACTATAACGGACTCGAGCATTCGACGAATGTAACAAACAAAGCGAACACGATCAAAAGAGGAGAATGTTGACGAAATATTCGATAAATACATGTAACTTGCACGAGGCCAGAATGGAATAGTGCCCGAAAACGGAATTGAAGAGAATGGGATGAATGGCGAGGAGAAAGAGAATATTGAGAATGGATCGATGAACGGTAATGGAATCGCTAATGGGAAATCACCTACTGATAAGACTGCTTCTGTGAAGTCGCCTGCAAAAGGAAAACCTTTATCTGAAAGGTAAATTATAATTTTCAATTATAAATTCTATTTTTTAGAATATACGATTAGATTTCAATAGTGGAAAGACCCAAGGGTTGTTCCACTTCACCATCATATTACCTAATTTTCCGTAGATTGGTACTTGGAGAACCATGTAGTTTTATGTTGATTTTCAATGTTCGTTTTGGTTTCATAAATTTTATCAATTCAGTTTGTTATTTGTTGAATTGATTTCAAAGAATCAATCTATTATTTGTGAATACTTCAAAGGCAAAAGCCAACTTCTTATTGAATAGTATCGTGATTGCATTCATCTTATTGAATGATTAACAATTAACATATATTTTATTCTACTCATAAGTGCCTTTATTATATTATATGCATTTTAAGATCAAGGGTACTAGGAGTATTAGGCTATGCTATGAATAGTTAATTTTCCATTACTAAAAAATTCACATGGGTAAATTTTCATAAGATTCAAACACGGAGTTGTATAGAGCAACACACACTTGAATAAAGATTGGAAAACATTTATGATGTGCGCAGAGACACATCACGTGTTTGCCAAGTTCTGCTCAATCTAAATGCAAAAAATTTATGAAGAAAAAACGGACGTTCAAAAAATCAGGGTGCCTGAAACGGGACTGTTTTGTAAAATTTTCGATGAGATTCAACAACATTTACATAAAAAATCGGATGTACTATTTGGTCGAAACCTTTATATTCATGTCCTTGTATTATAAGAAAAATCAATTTTCTCTTCAAATTATAATTCTCTCGTTTTCAGTGCATCAGTCGATGAGGATTTCGAAGAGGTGACACTACCCATTCCAGTGGAAATGCTGAAGTTTGCAGTTCCCAACGATCCTCTCCTTTCGCCATACTTAGCGTCTGATGAAGATCTCAAAAAATTTCCTCCATCGTGTTTTCTAGTGAGTATAAGATAATTCACATTTTTTCTAATGAATAGTTTCATTTTTCAATGAATTATTGAAACTTCATGAAATAATTATTAATATCTTAAGAATGATGACCATTATTTTTGAATGATGTTTTAAACCATAGCCTCTTTTAATAGAAGATCCAGGCCTTATAAAATGGCAGCTTAGCAGCAGCTAAAAAATCTAATTTTTATTATATATCATCATGAAACTCTTCCCATAGAATTCCTCTTGTGTTTTCTGTGCTAGATTGTAAAAGAAATTAGCATAAAAAGATTGAAAAAAGGCAATTATTTCTTGAGATAACAATAATTTGTAGAAAGTCAAATGAGAGAACGCACACAAGAAACGTTTCCTTTGAAACAGCAGATTAAAAATGATTTCAATGCTTACAAATGGATCGATTTTCCTACATAGTTGCCACTTCTAAGGCTAAGGAATTATTGTAGGTGGCCTCGGCCACGGCTTTATTCATAATTTTTGAACGATGTGATCAACGTCTAAAGATGATGTATTTTGTGTATAGCTGACGCCAAGAAGTTACGCGGTTTCGTCTGTCTCTTTTACGTGATTTAACCTACTAACACATAGATTACTTTAAAAAGCCATACGCTAATAATAATAATGAAACCTACTAACAACAGCTGATTTAAAGTATCTATTCCTATTGTCTCTTCCAATTTTAAAAACATCATCTAGGAATAGCTAAATGACAACTATAATTGACAACATCAGCTGTTGGAGCTTTCTTTTTGCGTCAACTATATGTTCAGTATGTCGCATATAACATTATGAGTTGAATCCTTGGTGCATTTTGTCAATTTCCGGTTTCTATTCCATGAAAAATTAATTAAATTTGAGATTTTTGTGAAAGATGTCTTCAAATATATGCGTTCTCATCCACAACCTATTTTTCTGGTTTTCTTTTTCATGACAGTTGAATTCAATTTGAAATATTGGTGAGAGATTTCTTCAGATGTATGAGTTCTCTCCACAACCTCTTTTTCTGCTTTTCTATTTCATGACAATTGAATTTAATTCGAGATTTTTATGATAGAGAGAGCTGTCTTTAAATGCTTGAGTTTTCATTTACAACCTCTTTTTTCCAGACCCTACACATGGATCCGTGCCTTGACGACTGTGTAGAAATGGCGAAAAAATTGAAAAGACTGGGCACTGATGTGCATTTGGATGTTCTTGAAGGTCTGCCACACGGCTTTCTCAATTTCTCACTGGTTCGTATATCTTTTGAACTAACATTCAGCTTTATAATTGACCAAAATTCTTCTTCTTTGATTTGCTTACTTTTCAACCAGTGTACTGTCTTGAATTCCTTACTAAATCAACTTCTTTTTTCTCTATTACAGTTGAGCAAAGAAGCCTACGAAGGGTCCAAATTGTGCATTGAAAGGATCAAAAGCCTCCTGAACCTTCCCACAGACGTTGAAGAAGCACCCGCCACATGAATCACACATGACCTATGTTGTTTCTGCAATATATAATCAAACCATTTCCATCTAAGTCAAATTATTTACAAGTGAAACATAATATTAGTGCAGCGATGAGATACATATTGAACTACGTTAGCTTAATCAAAGGTAATATATATTTTATATAATGCATTTTGGTGTATAGTAGTTATGTTATTTGAAATACGTATAATCATATTATGGGCCATGACATTTTATATAATAATAGCTTGTGCTAGAGATAAAAACTATCAAGTGTTGATGATTGTGGGTCGTTTTGGGCCATGACATTTTGAGTATAGTTAAAACTATAAATCAAGTGATAATCATTGTGGGTCTTATTGTAAAATCTTAAATATTAGTTGCAATGGAGTTATTCTCGCTAAAAAATTTAGTTTCGATTTTGTAACTAGATTGATCTTTGAGTGCGAGCTCTATATTTATATTTAGACGAATCGTTATTGTGAAAGTGCTGTGTACGTTTTAATCCAATTATAATTAAGGTCGTAGTTTAAACGTAGTGCTTTAATATTAGAATTTATTCAGTTGATAATTTCAACTAACAATATACGCATCACCATTATAGTAAAGATAATATTATGCTTATTTGTCAATTGTGTAAAAATATATTATAATAATTTTAGTTAGGTGTATATCATGATTGTATTTTTGATGCAGATTATATATTTCTGTTATATTTTTAGAGAACATATTATATTGAAGTGTATAATAGATTAAATTACTCTTGCTATAAGTTCTCATGTTAATAATGGGCCTGGTGAATAAAAACAAGTAAAGACTTTACTAAGGGTTTTTTGAGTATTTACTAGCTTTGGAGTGAATAAAAACCTGTCTAGTAGAGGCTCGACTCGAGCGTTTACTAAGGGGCCTAGTAAGCTCTAGTTGACCTTGAATTTTCCTAGTGTTTACTAGCTTTTGTGTGAATAAAAGCTAGTAAAGACTTTACTAGGCTAGTATTTACTAGCCTTTTTGCAAGGTAGGGTCAGAGCAGACTTGCAAGAGAATACTAAGGCAATTCCCCTCTAACATATTCAAGTTTATCAACGAAAATTAATTATTTAGCCTATTCTATCGAGCTATTTTACTATCTATTGAAATTATTTAATTATACAAATATTTAGGAGCTTACAAAAATTATTTTTCAATCGGCTAATTTCTGTCAGGCTGGTCTTAAACGGTAATATTTCTATTATGAAGGGAAATCATGTGAAAGAGAGAAAAAAAAATTATATTTAATATAAATCTCTTATTATTTTATAATACTATTGGGATATTACCATATAATATCGGACTGCGGACATTTCTTGCTTATTTTCAGGCCAAATTTATTTATTTAAATAATAACTATTTAATTATTCATTTATATAAATTATTGTCATCACTATAACTATACTATGATATGGTTCAGTATATCTTATATAAAGATAAAACTGATATAACAATTCAACTAGCTAGTATAGAAATATAATTTTTCATAGATATAGAACAAGATATAGTTATATACTGAGATTATGAGATTAGGCCTATAGATAGTCTTACGATGGTTTTGTGTCGGGTTATGGTGCAAAATAGATTGGAATGTTATATTTTGGTATTCGACCAGAACTTCCGAAGACTTTTTATCTACGGCCTAGACTACGATACCGTGATTCTGTAATTAGTAGGATGGCAGGTAGTGAATAGGTCATAGCAGATGTCATCTATATGAGCATTGAAGAAATACAAAGGCTATAGAAGAAACTGCGTGAGAATAATAATTATGTTTGTCCCTCTTCTAGGAATCAATGAAAGCAGTACCGTAATTGGGTTGATGGCAGGTAACAAATATCTTGTGCAGCTCTCCACTGTTCATTGATCAGTCTTCAGTTGACCAATATTATAATAAAAAGAAGTACACCTGTAGGCTTACACATTATGCCTACTACACCTAACTGTGATTAACAGTGTGACTAGAATCCATGGCTATTCTTAATTTTATTTTCTGAGAAATATCTAGAATAGGCCCACACCTGAAGAATACCAAAATGGTCGAACCGAGTACAAAAAAAAAAATTAGTTGGCCTACTCGTTTCATGTTATTTTATTTCAATTTCGCTTTCTTGTCCAGCCTATTCATTCAATGCGGTGGTTGGAATACATCATGAAAGGATTTGGAAATTCGAAAATGAAATTCTAATATCCAAAAGCAAGATAGTGCTAGTTTCAATTTCCTGTCTTTTTTATCAAGGAATATTATATGACTTAATTAGGAATAGAAGAAGTTTTGGGGGATTGATTATTTTCTTCTACCCATATTGTACATTTGTACTCAAATAAATAAGTATAAATTTCAAGAAAATCACTATTATTGAGACAGGTTATAAGTAGCCTAATCAATTTTATATGAAAATAGATTATTAGTACCTAACTATAGAAAATAGAAACTGGTAACTCTTAATCTGAAACTTAATCAATTTCAAACTGACAATTTTAAACTGTCTCACTTTAAAACAGAACAGCAGATATCCTGGAAAGTTTCCTCTTCAAAAATATTCTATGGGCTGTAGCCTGATTATTCAATAAATTATTTTATCTGTAAATCAAAATAATTTGATCCTTAAATTATTTTTCAAACTGACATTTCCACTTTAAGACAGTTTCTAGATATCCACAAACAAATATGCTCAAGAGATTCAAAGTTTATTCTATTTGAGAGAGATTTGAAATATTCTCATGTGTAGAGCTTGATTCAATCAATAATTTTATTCATTCAAATGTAGGACTAGAAATAAAAAGAATTCATTCAGGTAGACTTTTTGTATTCGGTTGCGAACACATCTATGAATAGCTGTTTAGTAAGAACTAGGGAGATTCTATGTGAATAAAAGCGCTGGAGAGTATACTCTCTAGTAAAGACTTGGGGTTTTCCTAGTAAACACTAGAAGAGAGCGTACTAGGGTTATTCACTTCGAAGCGAGTGATTACTAACCGGGCGAGCGTTTACTAGGTAGTAAAGACTTTACTAGACAGACCGTACTATGTAGTATTTACTCGTTTTTATTCACTTGGCCCAATATCTGAATTTTTAATTCTAGTTGAATATTCTATATAAATTTTAAATCAATGTGAGAGAAGGTTTTTATTTTATTTTTTCTATTAGTAATACTGTCCCAGCATTCAGTTATTTGTTGAAATTTTTCCTGTCGATAATTATATAATTTGATTTCCTGGTGAAAACTGGAAGGAGTATCTGTAAATATCTTTTATTTTACTCATTATCTATCAAGAAAATTTTGTAAGAAATTTTCAGTTTCTTTTCAAATAAAAATACAAATATGCAAAAGAGATTTAGGCAAATACAATACAATAAGGAATAAGATAAATTATATTGTACTGTTTGATATTCGTATCTGAATCTTATTAGATAGAGCTTTCAGGGCAATGTTCATGCTAAAAATATGCTCTTCATTATGCTGAGTATAATCAATAAACATAATCTTTTTTCATACATTGTGCTAGCTATTCATTTTGAATTCCTTTCAATATTTATTTTTTTTTTATTTCAATTTAGAACGATAGTCGTATTCCTTCAATTCATTTTTCAAATCAATCGCTATTTTACATTTTAATCTAGAATGAAAGTAGACATATACAGGTAAGTGATATATGATTAAATTTTCTCGAAATATTGTGAAACTAATCACTTGAGGGGTGCTTTTCGAAACTACGCCTCGCTCAGAAGACAGCGCACAAATAGTCACAGCTGCCGGTTGCCGCCTATATTACCTTAAAGCATAGTATTTGGCTATTTGTACGCTGACGCCTGTGCGCGGCGTAGTTTCGGAAAGCACCCCTCTATAGAAATCGTCAGAATTACAATATAGTTTTCCTAACAAGTGTGATTATTCTGAGTGAGTGATAGAGTAGAACATTGGGAGTAAACTGGTATGGGATAAAGTAGTAATTTACTGGTGTAATGGGAGTAAGCTGATAAGATTTGAAATTGGCAAGGTTTTTGTGCCACTCATTTTGTTAGTTTAGCGGAGTATTAAAATCGAGTTGGTGTTTTGTAGATGTTTGAGCGACATTTTAAATTCTACAGACATTTAAAATTTAATTTACGGACATTTTTAAATTCTTACGTCCAAATTTTTCGAGAAGTAGTTACTGTAACTTATATGTGTCTGAGATAATATTATTGGAGTATACTCTACAGTGCAATCACATTTGATCAGAAATTTATCTTTCTCAAATTATGAGCATTGTAGCTTGGGGATGCATTTGGTGATAGAACTAAATTGAGAACAATTGCCATCATTATGATTCCAAGTGGAGAGCAGGCCTGAACTGTGTTAGCGTATTGATATTTTTAAAAACCTTTATCACTAAAAACTTTTCGAACGATCTGTCTCAAAAAGTAATTAACTTTCTGTAAAACTTTTTGAAGTTCAGTGAACTTCAAACTACTATGTAAATTTTTTCTACAAAATTCTCTATCAATTGTACCAGCTTTGCTTGATAAATCTTTAAAACATGTTGTTTCACTCAATTTATTAATTGAACTTAAACTAATGGTGTTGAAGGTTGTGCTACAAAAAACTCTGATTATAATGTTAAGCTTTTATTAGAAATAAACCAATGGTATTTTTTCAATAAACACGGTAATTCCAACAAATAACAAAGCAGAAATGAATGAGTATAGGTCTACATTAGGAGATGATTTAGCAGTCAATTGAAAAATACAGCGTTACAAGACATTTTCAATGGAAACAGAATTAATATTTCAGAAAAACAATACAAGAAATATATTTATAAGGATAGACGTCTTCTAAATTGACTTATGTATTTATAGATTCGGAAAAGTATAATCAGAGAATTATCTAAATTTCCCTTCAGTTGAATATAACTTACGAGATGTTAGAAGTAGAATAATTTTAGGCCTTTTACAGTGGAAATTGACCATTTTAATTCAAGTTCAAATGAGAAATGAAAGAATTGTAAGCCTGCTCAAGATAAGATTCAAGAGAATCTTATTTTAAAAGTTCAAAGTTCAGTTTGTATATATGGTAATTCAATCTTTTCAATGTCTAGGAACTATCATCTTGTAAATTCCCTCAAACCTTACAATATCATCTAACAAGTCAACTATGTATGAAGTACAGTAAAGGACAGATACAGTCAAAAACTACAATATCACTAATACCTGAATACTAGGGGTGACATCAATAAAAAGCTATGAAAATAGAATTCAAGAATTTTAATCCATATTTTAAGGAGATAGAAGACAGGAATTTCTCAAGAATCATAGTAAGACTACAGAAGTGATCACAATAGTGTTTCAAGAAAAGCAATGCTATTGAACGGGATTTACAAAATTTCAACTACTACTAGAACTTAGATGGACTTTCACAATATTTGTGAAGCCATGCCGAAAATAACATCAAGAATAGCTTGAGATTGTCGACATTATGATTTTAAAATTAGCTAAGCTGTAATGTAGAGAAGTTGAGATTCCTATTTTAAATAAATTTCAACAATAAACAATTCACTCATTGTTGAAAATTCCTATTAATGATTAATTTCAATGATGAATTGAAAATTCACTCATCGTTGAAACTTCTTTTCATGATTAATTTCAACAATCAATTGAAAACTCACTTATTGTTGAAATTTCAACAATCAACTGAAAGTCCACTTATCGTTGAAACTCCGATTGATGATAAATTCCAACAATCAATTGAAAGTTCACTTATCATTGAAATTCCTATTGATGATTAATTTCAACAATCAATTGAAAGTCCACTTATTGTTGAGATTTATGAACCATTTTATTGATAATTTGAAGATGAAGAGATTTGAGTAACGTTTCTACTCATGAAAAACTAGTTTTAGAAACGCAATCAAAATCTGTTGAATAAGAACTGAGTTTAGAACATTACAACACAGGCTCCACATCCAGTTGAGGCTTGAAAAAATGTTTTTATATGATCGAAGAACAGTTTTTCAATTGTTTAATGTTCATTTGTCACTATGATGGTTACCGATGCCGTTAGTTAGAGGGGCGGAGGAAGGGGCAGGGGTGGAGCGTAACGTTTTCTGTAGAACGTAGGCGTCCGCCGGTTCGATACGTTTGTAGTAGTGCTTCCTCGTTTCGTGAATTTCAAAACCGAACTTTTTGTAGAATTCTATAGCGCCGATGTTGTTTACTTGGACGTGTCTGGAAAGAGAAAAGAAAGAAACCGGTTACAACAAAGAATAAAGATAATATTTGATTCCTTGTGAGAATTATAATTATAAATCAATAATTTCATTGATGGATACAACAGGTAGAAACAAAAAAGAAGAGATGTCTGGAAAGGAGAAAGAAAAGAAAAAACATTTCAAATTTCATGAAAATTCTTAGTAAAGTTTTCTAGATACAAAAATTGCTTGTCTAATATAATAGGATGATCATCTAGAATGCTTTGGATAAAGTTGGTGTATGTGCTGCACATTGAGTGAGTTGTTTTCAAAGAGAAAGTCATAAAAACAATATGGAGTAAGTTCTTCAAGTGAGAAGCATTATCATGCTGTTGATTGATAGATCCTTTGACAGCTCATGAGATTGTACTCAGCAAATTCCAATAAAGTATAAAATGATTATTATTCAAGAAAGACCAAATAGAGATAGAAGTGATGATAGCGATGTGATGAATTCAACGTTAGACAACTCATAAAATTGTCAATCAGCGAAATCAATGCAAGTAAAAATTGATGAAATATTATCCAAGAGAGGCCCAATAAAGATAGAAGTGATTCAGATGCTATGATGTGATGAATAAAGATAAATGTGACCCAATGAATATAGAAGTTTACCAGAGATTGATAATGATGTAACAACCGAAACCGGTATCTCAATTTTCTAATAAATCAGTGGTTTGACAACATCTTGTCTTTTCAATTATTTTGAATAAAGAAGTGATTCAGATACTACGATGTGATGAATTTAACCTTTGAGACCTCACGGAACTTAGCAAATTCAATGTAAGTATCAATTTTTTAATCAATGAATTATTTAAGAGAGACCAAATAAAGTAAGAGTTGATTCCTAAGATGCGATAAATCTTGTCTACCTCTATTCTCAAATTTAATTCAATTCAATGAACAGCTATACTCACAAGTAGATATTATCGTAGTTTCCATCTTTTTCTACATAACTGAGAACGTGTTGGACCATCATCGAACCAATGCCGAGCCTTCTGTATGGCGAGAGACAGCCCAGAGTCATTATGTACAATCTCCTCGCCGTTTCCGCATTGTCAATCCGACAACACACCGCTCCCACCACAATATCATTGTAATAAGCTGGAAAACAGTAAAAATTGTTGAAAAATCAGAGAAATTGGTAATATAATAGTTGAGGAATTATCCAGCAACTGAAGTTCAAGTGGAAGAGAAAACCTGCGAATTCTAACTTCGCCTAATTGTGATAAAATACAATAAACCAACTTTTATTAGTAAACTATCTAAAGAAGCCGACATCAAGATAGAAGTGTTGATATTCAGCAACTTCAAAAATTTTAAAATACCTAAGGGAGTCTGAATCAAGATAACAGTGTTATTTAGAATGTGATCGATGAATATCAGCATAGCTTTTTTTAATAGAAGGCCGTGGCCTAAAAATTGACAACTATGTAGAGTAGGAAATTGGGTCAATTTAAAAGCATTGAAATCATTTTCCAATCAGCTGTTCTAATGGATGCGTTTCTTGTGTGCGCTCTCACATTTGACTTGCTACAAATCATAAGCTATTTCAATAAATAACTGTCTATTCTTAATCTTTCTTGCTAATCTCTATCACAACCTACTACAGAAAACACAAAAGGAATTCTATACGAAGAGTTTCATGAACGTTTTTCATGGAAATTATGCTTAAAGAGAGAAAAACCAAGTCAACATGCATAATTTGTACCTTTACTTAATGCTTTCATATGACTGTGTCTACGGTGCGACGTTGCCATATTATTAGGGCATGGCCTTCTATTAAAGGAAGCTATGATATCAGTGTCAACTGTTCTTGAAAGCATTAAAGATAAACGCGCACTGGTACGACCATGAAACACCAAGATCCAATAGAAACACGGAATTGTGTATTTAGAGTAATGCCAATTAAAAATCAGCTGATCAGTGTGCGTTGCTCTATATAACTCCGTTATTGGTCTTGGCCGTACCAGTGCGCTTTTGCCGTTTACCCTTCAACAGAAGAAGAGTACAATAAAAAATAAGAAGAGACGCAGTAACTCAGGAGAAAAATTTGTTTTGAGGAAACAGCGTGTTTAAGAAATTGAGGAAGAATAGAATGAAATAGAATATCTTTATTAGCTTCACTAGTATATCAATTTGTAATCCTACAATTGGTATGCGATTAGTGAAGGCATCTCCCAGAGATATCCAACCGTTCGCGGTGTCTATCTCGACATACACCAATCACAGGAAGATGTTTGGACTTTCAGTGCCTATCCCCAAAGCCCTGTTTTGCAGCCTCAGGAGGACATCAGCAACCTTCACGTACATTATCACAGTATTCACAAAGTAGGCCAACATAATAACGAGATTTAAGGTGGGCCAACATAATAACCTCTTAATCATGAGCAGCAGGAAGCAAATGCGGAAAAGTTACCTACTGTGACCAGAATTGGACAAAGAAGCCCATCTTTGATCATGAACAGTAAATGTCATTGAAAAATAATGAATGTTCGGGTTTCACTGTTTCTAGGGTTGAAGTTTGTAGATTAGTCAAGTTATGATGACTATGTGTTTTTCATAATAATGTTTCTACAAGGTTTCTGTTTGAGATAATCAAATAAATTTGATAGAAACTTACCTAGTTTTGCTAATTCTCCGACTTCTAACACATCTTTGTAGAACCTTTCATTGTAAGAAACAGGAAAGACGACGGTATTCAGCTTTTTTAGTTGTTTTATATTATGTGGTGTGACATCACCCAGTTCAATTTTAGCCCTGAAAATGGAAATAGAGACATTACTGAGACATGAAAATGGCCTAAAAATACACTAATAAGAAAAAACTAATTCTCAACGTGAGAAATTTTGCTAAGCTCATGGTCTGCTCAGAAACCGCGGCAAATCAATAAATTCAAGAGAAAATTGAGGAAATTCATTCATAAATAGACCTTGAATATAAATGATAATAGAATCTGGTGAATATTGTTCATAATTTTCATTATTTCAAGTCAAATAATGATTTTTCAGCCACAAAGGTGACGAACCTTCAACATAACCTCAAATAATATTTATTGATGAATATTTTCAAGATGCAATTGAAGGTTAATTGGCAATTCTTACCTGGTCATCGCTTATAATCTATTGGTAGAATGGTTCCAGAGATTTCTATCTAAATTAAATAAATTATTATAAAATACAAGAAAAATTAGTTAGTTCACATGCCAAAATATTATACTTTGACTGTAGTGTAGGAAATGGAATACCAACAATTTCTATCTTCAATGTGATTGGGCAAATGCTTGTGAGGCATGCGCAGTAGAATAATTGGGCTCCCATTTGACTAAGTTTTGAAGAACATTTTGAAAATCAAATTAAGATTTTTTATGTATTATCATTCATCATTAGAAGTTTAAATATTGTAATATGAATTTTAAGATCATGTTATAATAAAAATTATGCTCAATTTTCTATTCTTGAGTTGCAGAATATGTCATACGAACTAAGTAGTCATGTCGACTGTGTCAGCTGACAGGTCTTGTGATATCAGCTGGGACTTTAGGGTGAGGTGCTGTTCTGTAGTCAGTAAGTATTTGCAAGTTTTTTGGTATATTTGGCTGTTTCTCTTGCATTTCTTCGATTTATTAACACAAAAAGGTATTTACTAATAGTTACTACAATAATTCTTTAGATTCTTCTCTAATTTTTGTATAATACCATCGCTTTACAGATAGCTTACCTGTACTCGTGTTAGGGAAGTCTGCTTGGCAAAATAGTAAAATCTTATGTATTTAGCTTGACATTTGGATTTATTTTGTCAATATTACTTGAAATAATTAGTGTAGTATTTATGCGTAATCAGTTTCAATAGTTATAGATGAGTAATCAACTAAAAAATTGTCAAGTTTTTAACGAGCGTTGCTGCCCTCATTCTTGAAAGACCCGCCTACTTGTATGATTTTGATAGTATTTTTGATAATCCTATTAGATTGGCTACTAATTTAATAATATTTAGATTACCCCGAGTACATCCCCTAAAAAATTGCTGAAATCATAAGCAATACTTTCAATTTGCTTGTTATCTGTCCGTTTAGATTTTGATAATAGTGGTAGACAGAGTAGGGTTATTGGTCATGTGAGAGATTCCCTACTTTCTTTTCATGTTGATAAAGCTTATAATTCTAGTGATTGATTGGTTCCTTTATATCCTACCTAATCAAGGTAGGTTGAAAATTGCTTTAAATATCAATTTTGTACAATTTTCTCAAGTTTTCTAATTAATATATGATTGGTAATAGGTGATTTTTGTAAAAGTATTTTTTGAATGTTAATGAATGCTCAATTCTTCTTCTAAATCGTGATCATATTAGCCTGAAACTCAACTCCAATCTCTCTAAAAAATAACAAATTTTGGTCGGAATCATGTGATTTACTGAAAAATATTAACCTTACCCAACGTTGACTTTAAATTATAACCTTATTGATTGTATTGCTATCCTCCCTTATCTCTCGAATAATATTCTCAATTGCATCGGATAGGTACTACTTTCAAATTTAACTTTCAGAATATTTAGAATATATCTCGTTAGACTTGGAATTGTGAAAAGTAAAATTTGTTACCGACATTATTCCTCTTCTCATGCTAATACCGATTGTTTACGGTTACAATCATGCTTATCATCCAATTTGGTAGGTTAGAAAACAATATATTACCAATAGCCTAGGTACCACAGTTGGCTACATCCTATTCGAGAGTTTAAATCCAATAGGCTACCTATATAATATGAGACAGTTCCTGTTCCAATTGCCTAATTTTTGGACGTGGGTAATTGAAATAATGAGCTTAATACATGTTCTAGCTAAAAATCTATTATAAGTTATATTTTATTCGAAACTAAACTTTCAAGAATAACGTAGGCTTAAGACTCGATTTTCCACAAAATTATAAAACTATACTGAGCCTACTGTCATATTCTGAGTATGGCTCGCAATTGAAACAATGAGGTAAATCATAGAATTATCACTGGAAAAGCCTTAAATTTCTATCATGTGACCAAACATGTAGATGGTGAAATCACGATTAAATTGAATTCCCTTTGGTTTATGAACATCTTCGATTGACTCCACTTTAGTAGCCTTATTTTACTTTCCCATATTACAGAATGTTCCATGGTACAAGTTATTTTTATATTCAACATCATAATAATTCTCTTATCAAATATGGAGAAATCAATCTAGTGGTATTGAACAATAGATCTACCCTGGTGCAGATGTTTGGATGCTTTATCTACAATATTGATAACTGACCCGATTATTCCCTAATATTGTTTAAAATTGTATATTTTTTAGCTGTTATGTTAGTTCTGGTATGACCTTCATTATGTTTGGGTGTGCCCAATTGCAATAGTTGTCTCATGATCTGGTTGTTCCTCTCAAGTAATGTATATTTCTTCTAAAATATTTTCCAACTTTCTACAACCTCTATTCACACTCTCTGTTCAACTCTGTATCACACTAAATGCTGATTATAACAATGTTGAGTCATCATAAAATTTGACCTGGAGACAAAAAATTGAAAGTTTTGTCTGAATGCTAGAACTGATAAATGATAAGCTCTCATGATTGAGGGTTAAGTGTAACAGAGATCCGGCGGCGCCCTAACTTCGTCCTCCTAGATAAAATGAAAGCATTATTCTATTCTATTACATGGGCTCTATGCTAGCAAATCTATTGTTCAAAACACATTTTTCTTCTATTTGTTCAGATGAACTCATTCATTAACTTGTGGCATCTTCCAAAACTTATAGGTCTATTCTAAATAGGTCTATATAGGTCTTCTAAAACTTATAGGTCGTTATAGGTCTATTATTATCATCATTCTATGTATCAGCCTACCATATAATTCTTAGGAATTATTGCCTTCTTTCAGACAATATTGATTGAATTGTCTGGAATATTGTAATGTAATGTATAGAGTAGAATGTTGCATCTTTTGATGCTTGAAGACCACAGCTAGGTCTCAAACAGAATTTTTGAGTAGGCTAGTTTAGCCCTTGTGCTTTCAATTGCAGCTCAAGGTAGTTGATTCGTACCATGTAAACTTCACGTTTTTCCTCTTGCCTGGTATTCCTATTCAATAATTGATCATTTTCTTTGAGGTTGATGTCAATAAGACTCTTAGAGAAGACTCAGTGCATGTGTAATTGGAAGGATAATAATAATGATGATGATGATGGTTCTCTTCAATTCTACAAACTTAATTCAACTCTAATTATTCACTCTAATTATTCAGATATGACAACTCTAAAATGTTGTCATTATCTTTTATATAATCCACTATTTTTCTATGTAATATCTATCTATTAAAACTTTAAATTGTTTAAATCAAAGTACCCTTTTTTTTAAATATTTCTATTTCAGACTACATGTTTCGGCGTTCTAGAACCATTCTCAAGTGTAAATAAAATGGCTCTAGTACGCCGAAACATGTTGTGTGAAATAAAAATATTTTTAAAAAGGGTACTTTGATTTTAATTATTCTAAAGTTTTAATTAATGCAGTAACCCTAAGAGAAAATAAGTATTGAATATCTATTAATCTAATTAATCTATTCTTTTTCTATGACATGTCACTAGCCAGAAGCCCAGAACGGAGTAAGGAGGCCTCCTTACTCATTTTTTAAATAATCATTTCAACCAAAATTATAAAAGGATTTGGCTTCTACTTGAATTTGTTTACTGTATACTTAATCCTGTATGGTAGAGCATTTTCTGTAACAATCTACATTCAATTAACCAATTCATAGCTGAACCTGGTGGTTTGGAGCCCACCTTAAGCAGTAAGTCCCTGCTATCTCTCATCATTATTGATTGATAAGTACTCAAATAAATAAATCATTATTCCCCCTGTTACCCATGACCAAGTTGAAGAGATAATGTAGGTACAGTCTGTCCAAGCAAAGAAGACCCTCTGGCAAGATGAGAAAATGTCTCCTGCTCAAATATTATTGAACTCGTATCAATTGTAGGAACCATTCTGATTCACAATTTGAAACCAAATCAATAATTATTGCACCAATATTGACCAAGCTGGAGTCATTTTCTCATCTTGCCAGAGGGTCTTCTTTGCTTGGACAGACTGTATCATAACAACAATAGAAAGATAAAATATTTTTCTGAAGTAATTCAATCGCTACACCTCTACCTCTACTCATTTATAAGTGATATTATAATAATATAATACTTCTTGTTCAATATTTCCCAAGTAACGAATGAATCACCAAGTAGGTTTATCCATTGCAATTGAAATTTATAAATCTCATGTTAACTAAATTTTTAAATCATGAATAAGAACTATTCGAAAGAAATACTGACATCTTATGTAATAAATTTTTAATCATTGATCCTCAACAATACGTTACATACAGTGTAGTAGATATAGTAGACATCAACGAAGATGGCGGTTGGCGAATGACTGTTATTAATGATTAGCTCTGTCAGGACAGTCTGTGAGCGTTCTGAGCATGTCGAGTCGTTGTGAGCAATCTCAGCTAAACCGTTTCCCTTCCGCATACAGCTTCCACACTGTCCTGACAGAGCTGAACATTTTAATCAGAAAATTTATTAACCGCCAGTTTCGTTGGCGTGTACTATACAACTTTGTATTAGTCATTTGATAATGCCAGCTATTAATTACTGATAGCATTATTTTAAGACAGTCAGAAGTAGAGAATTGAATTTTTGGGGTTAGTGCGCATGCTTGAGTGAGTGAGAAATGTATCTTGGAGTGAGAGTGAGAAAGAGGGAGAGAGAGAGAGAGAGAGAGAGAAACGATTGAGAGAGAGAATGATTTGTTTGTAGTGTGTAGAGAGATAAGAGCGTAGTTACTTGAAGAATATTATTGTGAACACATTACAATTCTATTCATTGAAGAAACGGTCAATTGGAAAAGAAGACTGCAGTCTGTTCAAGCAAAGAAGGCATTCTGTCAAGACGGGGAAATGACTTCAGCTTGTTCAATATTGGTTCAAAAATTATAAATTTGGTCTCAAATTGTAGTTCAGACTGTTTCCTACAATTTGAGACAGAATTTATAATTTTTGAACCAATATTAACCGAGCTGGAGTTATTTCCCCCATCTTGCAAGCATGTCTTCTTTGCGTGGACTGACTATACCACTCTTTCTATACTGTCAGATGTAATTTTGACTTATCAAGGCTTAATGCATCACTATTTGATGGTCCAGTTTGGTTGCGTGTTTAGTGTGAAACATTAGGGATGATTAATTTGGAGAAGGAAGAATAATTTGAATATATTTTTTGTGGACTATGTTCAAGATTGTGAGTTGTCTTTTGTGAATTTAGGTATAGTGGTGCCAGTTATTTGGATGTGTAATTTTCTGGGACTTATTTCATTGAGAATACTATTGAAATTTGTAGACTTTGGTGCAATTTGTAGACTTTGGTAGACTTTATTGTGAGTTGGCTCTTGGTGAATTAGGTATTGTTGTTCAAGTTTTTTGGTTGTGTAATGTGCTAAGAGTTGAAATTTAGGAAAATATTGGAATGATTCGGATTAATGGCGTTTTTAATGTAGATTCTAGTAATTTGTAACTGTCATATTTTAAAATTAATATTAGTCTATTTTGATTCTGATCAAATATCAATGAATATTATTGTATACATGATCTGTCCATTTCAAAGGTGAAATGAATGAGCACCAATCCATTATCAAATAGAAAGACTAAGTCCATTTTAATTGAATTTTATGAGTCCTGTACTTGTCAGTCTAGTGCGCAATAGCCTTCTCCTGTTTTACTGGGGTTCTTAAATTTACAAAACAAGCCCCATAAATTTTCACATCAAGATTCTGTATTTTGATGCGACAATTCTTGTCTATTTGATTTATCAATTGTACAAGATATACAAGATATCAACTGTGAAATTAAAATAATTCATTCATGTATTCATCATTCAAACATTGAAGCAAAATACTTTTGCTACAATACTAATCTACATCAGGTCTATAAGTAGTTTCCCCCTTTTTATATAAAAAATACTTGAAAAATGTGTATTTAAGTTGGCAACTATTTCTTATCACTCATTTCAACATTTCTGGATGTGTAACCAGTCAACCTTAACGGCTTCATACATCTATTATTTAGGCTAATTCATTTATTGACACAAAAATCATAACAATACAATACTATAACAGTTGTGGGCTCTGCATATTATTCATCTCTCAACTTTTTTAGTTGAATGAGATTGAAAACTAATTGAACGAGATTATTATTATTATTAGCGTATGCCATATTTGGTGGGGAGTCTTAAAAGGATGTTCCACCGGCAAAATAACCTCAATAATTATTCCCGATAGGAAATTGTGATAATATTATTGAAATGATCCACGGAGATTTAAATGTTTTCGAATGAGATATTAAGATTTGTCGATTATCTACTTCAATCATTTACATTATTTACACTAAAATGTTCTTGAAGATGGTTCATTTGCTTCCATCCCAACTAGAAAACGTTTTTTAGTGGATTATCTACTCCAATCAGTTACATTATCATCCCTGTTGACACTCAGTGTTTTAAAAGCTGGATTATTTTCTGCCATGCCAAGTGGAAAACTTGACTTTTTATAGTGATAATTATTGTCGAACAATATTGAATTTCAATAAATTATGTGATGTTTCACAGTTGACAGTTCGCTCGATCTATTCTGAGTGTGCACTCTCGACGAGAGTAGTCTGAAAGAAACGAGCTCGATACCACTTGTTGGGCGAGATTTCTAATTTGGACTACAAACACTGCTTTATTATGGTCCTCACCAGCTTTGTTCTGTTTTGGACGCGTCCCAAAACATAATGTATTGTCTGGCCAGGGCTCTTAAAACTGTTTTGTCTTTTTTTTTTAATTTTAAAATTTCTCCCACAACTATTCACCAGGTCACCACTCACTCTTACAACTGTTTTGTATTTTTATTTTTTTGAAATTCTCCCACATAACTATCCACCGCTCAGGATCTTACAAATATTTTATTTTATTTTTGAAAAAATTCTCTCACATAACTATCAGCGCTCGTCAGTGTTAAGTTGTTTGAAATTTGGTTGTGTTATGAATTAAGTTAATAGCCTTTTGCTTTCAAATAAAGCAATTTGTCTTGGCCGTCTGAGTAGTTTGCCAGAATTGCGTTAACTTACTTTTCTCTATTAGTTTTCTGATAGAGAGCAAAAGTAGGAGTGATTGATTGATTTGTATGGGCTTTTCAACTAGAATAAGATTAAATATTTTGGGGTTCGCTTGTAAAATATTTCTCACTATAGCTCAATTATTTGAAAACAAATAAATGTTTCTTAGAAAAAGAGTTTGAAACTAGTCCAATATTCTTTATTGACTTCAATTGATTAGATAATATATTTGTAGGCTTATTTAACAATAAAAATTTATAAGAAATTCCTAATAATTTTTCTAACGAATTTTAGTTCATTTTGAATACAAAAATACATTGCAAATTTTTTTTGATGAATTTAACTAGATCTTGATAAATAGAGTAGTTATTAAAAGTCGAAAACAATTATTAGTCTCACAAACCCTAAAACCGAATTTTTTAATCACTACATAAGTATTTGAATAGAGTATTTTCCATGTTCTATGTTTGCATGAATTGAATGCATCCAAATTAGTAAAAATATGAGTTAGATGAGACATACATTGATTTTTGTATGTATTAATTTAGAGAAAGAGTGACAGGTTTGGGCACTTCCATGTATAGATAAATAATGTGGGTACTTAGTTATTAAAGATGATGATAATTGAAAAAATATATCAATTTGGAACCTCGAGTATACACATAATAATTATTTGTTTCAAGGCTTGCTATTGGATTAGATGTGAATGATTTTCTATGTGTTTATGTAAAATATGTTTTAGTGTTGAAAGTGAATTTGTATTTAAGAATTGTATTTTCTTGATATATCATATTAATTAAAAATTTTAGATAATCATCATTATAAAAATACTCCCCACTATTAAAAGCCACTATAAAAGCTAATTAATGAATGAATAAAAATTCTAAATAATCATCATTATAAAAATAGTGAATAATTATCAATATGAATAAAATATAATTATATTTAATCATCCCACAGAACTGCATGCATCCAGTTCTCAGGGGATCCATTCTTAGGAATAGGATTTGTCATTGCATGTGGTAATAAATATGATTCAAGGAGTGTGTAATTATCTACGAGGACTCATCAAACTCAACAGAATTGCTTATTAGTGAGATTTTTCCTTGAATGAATAATTAATCTCTTACTTTCTCACAGAAATCATGTTTAATACTTTATTATTTAGTGAAACTTGCATAAAAACTTATCTATTCGTTCTAACATTTGCTAAATTCATTTCATATCAAAACATCGTAAACTCTTATCTCAAATCGTAATTTAGTGCAATATTCATAAAATAGTATTTATCATGACATTTTCAGTTTTGGAAATTAGTTAACGTATTCAATTTTTGTTTAATGTATGGGAGAAGATAAAATTCAATTTTTTGTAGAATTACTATATTCTTCAATTACATTATAAATGCTCCACACAGTATTCAATATTTAGCTCACAAAAAAAGATTGAAAGTAATGTGATTCAAAAAGTGGCTGTCCTTATAAAAATTGTTTCTACAAAGTTCTAAACATATTGAAAGTAGAATGTTGATTTTGGAAAAAGAAATTTAAATAAAAAATATAAAAGAAGTAGCTTCCCTTTCGAAAAGTGTATCTATATTCAATTTAGTTCAACTTGATTTGGATTTAAATGAATAAGATTCCCTAAATTCTAGTATGTAGTACACTAATACAAACTCCACGTAACTCAATGTTTCAAAATTGATCAATTTATCGAATGTTTGATATTCTCATTAATTTCCTGAAAGGAAAGTTTCAACCCCGCCCATTTTTGGCTACTGTAACTTATTGGTTGAACAAAGTTCAACTTTTCATAATTTTCAAATGAAAATTATTCATTTATTAATAACATATTTTTTCGTGCTGTTATCCTGTTGGACATTCAACATTCTTGACGCTATGGTTTTAGATACTTTTCCGTTCTAGTAGAAACTGTGTCTTGCTTTGAATTTCCAATGTTTGAACTCTATTATTATTTTTCCAGGTTGTTGAAACAGACAAAAACACTAGGCTAAGATGACATTGCCAAAAGTGAAAGATGTTGAGAAGGAGAGCCAGTATGGATACGTATTCGCCGTATCCGGTCCTGGTAAGTCCATTTATAATGCTTTGAAATAAATGAACATTTCTATTTTTTACCACTGATCTTAATGAACATTTGTGTTCTCTTAATTTCTATTCTTTTCATTCATATTATTGCTCTGAATTCACATTTTCAACTCTATACTATTCCTGATTTATTTGATGTGTTCCCGAATAGGGAAGTGTGATCTGATGATACAAATCTGTAACACTTTAGAAGCTATACATAAATAAACAATATATAACGTAAAGTTGAAAAATGTACTGCTTTGTTTGAAACTTGAGAATATTGATCTATTTGATATCAATCAATTGATCAGCTTGATGAAATGACTTGTTTGGCGACGAAACCATGATTGAAAATCGAGATACAGAGTTAACACTCGAGATATCGGTAAACAGAGCAGTTTATCAGATATTGATAATGGTGTAACAACCGAGACCAGTATCTCGACTTTTGATTAATTTTTGGTTTCACTATATCTTGTCTTCTAATTAAAAAAATGTTATATTATTCTTATCATATCTCATTCTTCAATAAATCATATTTAGACTGTTTACTAACCATATTTTCCTTTCCAATTTTAGTGGTCACAGCAGAAAAGATGTCAGGATCAGCTATGTACGAGTTGGTGAGAGTCGGCCATTATGAACTGGTCGGAGAAATTATTCGTCTTGAAGGCGACATGGCCACTATCCAGGTTGGTTTTCCTACACAATTAAATTTACATCTTTTCAAAACGAGATCATTTTTGTGCTGGAATGTTATTCACATTTCATGATACATAGATAGAAATAAATTTAATCAGGGCTTTTTCCAGCTGGAAAGCACCGAAACGTAGTTCCAGTACCTCTCTGCGAAGCATTTGCATATTCTATGTATTTCTAAATTCCAGGCGTCCTGGAATTTAATTTTCTATAAAAAAGTCATTTAACCCTTCTTTGGGAGATTGGCTGTCGTTAGTAAAGACAGTCAGTCGTTTCCCGTTTCTGGAGGAATAGTAATTATTGCATTACACTCTAACTAATTAACTGCATGTTATCCAGAGATGTTCTGCATCTTCACTTGGTTGTGAATACTGGCTTATGGTTGAGAGGATCGACGTGCTAACCACACGTTACCTCTATCCTGGTTGATGATTATTCGCCTGCTGTATTTTCTGTTCGGGCTGGGAGGGCATTCTGGCGGGGTGGGTGGCGGCTTCGGCTCGGTCGGTGTTGGCTCGGGGGCTGTGGGGTTCTTTTGAGAATCTATGGCTTTTGGGCCGGTATTGGCCGTGCCGTGCTGATGTCGTTTTCCTGTCTTGCTGGAGTGTCTTTTTTGCTTGGATGGACAGTATAGTTTGGTGGATATGAGACTAGCAACCAGCTGGTAGGCCTAGGCCCTTCATAGGGCTGTTGCGCCATTGACAAAACAAATAAAAAAGTAATTTTCTGAAATATAATTTGTAAATCAAGGCTTGTACACTGATAAAATCGAAATATGCTACTATTTTCTTATAATTCACTGTAAAAAATGACTCATATAATATTGTTTAGTAAATAACAATTTTATGTTCTGTTGATTCTATATAGTTACAAATTATCCTATAAATCGTTCTATATTATGTAAAATATGTTTCTTTTGGCAAATTTAAAAAAAAATCGAATTCAAAACTCAAAAATTCAAACTGAGGCTTCTTTTGAGATGATATTTATATTCAACACGATACTGTACTCAAGATGATGCATCTATAAAAATATGTAATCGAATTGGAAGATATATCATGAACTCTCACTTTAATATCTCCATTAGATGCAGGTATAATACTGTGTATTTTATTAAATAGTCTCATTGAAATTAGATTGAACTGTGTACAAATAGTAGAATCCTGTGTATTTTATTGAATTATTGTTATTTTTAAATTAAATTCAACCATGTAGGCTACAAACAGTAGGCCTATACTATACCCATATTCACCTCAATCTTCTAAGTTGTTATAAATACTGTACATGTGCTTAAATATCCTCAACACATTCCAGTTGCATCTAATTTTCAACAATAGTTCTATGTAATTTGTATTTAAAGACATCTTCAACCATCAATATTATTCACTCTTCACTAGTAGATTTCCAACCAATTACTTTAGTAAATTCTACTGTATTAATTCGTTTTATAAAGTTAGTTCCGCTAGTAGAGTGTCCACCACTTGGTATTTTACTGTATTCATCTATTTCATTAAATCTATTGAATTAATTACTTTTCAGGTATACGAAGAAACATCTGGCGTGACAGTCGGTGATCCAGTACTCAGAACTGGAAAGCCATTGTCTGTTGAACTTGGACCTGGTATTATGGGCAGCATTTTCGATGGTAAAAAGATGAGAAATTATTTAAAAAATTCCATTTCTGATAATTTTAAGCAGTTATTCAAAATAAATTGATTCCATACAGTTTCATCCTTAATTCACTGCTTAACTCTGTCTGAGCAGTGATTCAAAGTCAATTGACACCGTACAGGTACAACATTTGAAAATGAAATATTTTAAATTATTATGTTGAACGCTTTTTAAGGGAAAGTGTGTATTTCAATTCTCAGTCGAAAAGTGGTTGTAATATAAGTTTTAGTTCAATTCAGATGTAGGCCCAGGTTAGTTCTACCCTATGTTTCAGTTCAGTCTCTGTTCATTCTCCATTCGGTTTCAGTTATTTGATTTTTCTTCAAGAATTTTGGAATTAGCTTTAACCGGTTGTTTGTTGAAAAATTAAATAGATTATGATCTTTTTTATGCCTACCTTTAGGGTTTGGAGAGGTTCCGTGCGATTTACATTGTTATCTTTTAATCATAAGATTTAGTTTGTTGATCCAATGAATTGGACTAAAAGACTGATGATATTATTTTTTCAGGTATCCAGAGACCTCTGAAGGACATCAATGAGCTTTCCAACAGCATCTACATCCCTAAGGGTGTCAATGTGCCTGCTCTAAGCAGAACCACGGCTTGGGAATTCCATCCATTGAACATCAAAGTGAGTAAACAATCAAATAATATTAATACAACCATAATCACTTGAGCATATAGAAATAATTAGTCATGAATCATTTTCTGAGAATCTTAATAGTCAGTCACAAATCAGTCTGGTCGAGCAAAGAATACATTATGACAAGATGAGAAAATGACTCTGTCAATATTGGTTCAAAAATTATAAATTTGGTCTCAAATTGTAAGAAACAGTTTTCTCAACATTTAAAGGCTAAATTTTCCCATCATGCTAGAATTTATTCTTTACTGAAATTCTTCACTGAAAATATCAGCATAATAATTATTACTACCGACCTGATGTATAAAATCGGCTAATGCTGCTACATAATAGATCTCTGGCTGCATAATACAAATCCGTTGTATTGTAAATGGTTCACTCTTAATCAATGCTTCACTCTAATCAGTACAGTATTATTTTACGCGTTCTCGGCTAGAGTTCCCATTTCCCAACAAATAAATTAACTTAGCTGCTGGCGAAAAAACTCTTGTTCTGGGTATTTTTTACACTTTGCTACTTCTAAATAGTCTTCGCTTATCTTTAATTTATTCCTAAATTCTTTGTCAAACCATTTTATTTGTTAAATCTCTCATTTTATTGGTTTATTTTTTTTAATATCTCCTATCACTTCGACGCTTTAACTTTATTGTAGATAGCGATTTTCAGTTCATCAAACAATTAATCAATCGATAGATTTATCTTGAAACATTTATTGTTTGTGAGGCCGATTTAAAATAATCCAACTCATTTGATTTATTTGTCTTTAAACATTCAATTGTAATTTTTCAGGTTGGCAGCCATATTACTGGAGGAGACCAATACGCCATTGTACATGAGAATACTCTGGTGAAACACAAACTTATCCTGCCACCAAGATCTAAGGGAACCATCAAGTATCTTGCCCCTCCTGGCAACTACACTGTTGATGTGAGTACAAACCATTGCATTTTATTTTTTTAAATGTAATTGCGAAACCACATAACGTTGTTTCGCACTAAACAAATAGCTCCAAACTAGTCTAGTGTTCATTTCCCAGTTCATAATTATGCTATGATCTGTGTTATTATGTCAATAAGAAAATGAATGATTAAATTAAAATTGAAATTCACATTTTTCATTCAGGCGGCTTATTTCTGCAATATCCCAAGATTATTAGAAGATTTATTCAGATCATTTTAGTTTCATTTTCATAGGATAATAAGTGTTCATGAGTGCTGTAACTTTCATAAATCTGAAAAGCAATTTATAGTCTCACGTATCTATGTGAAAGACAAAAACTTTTTTCAGGTTTAATAGTTGATGATGCTATGAAATGAAAAATCTGTTCTAAATTTACTGTTTTGAAGTTTGAGAAAGTAAAATCTACATGGTTCTCCATAATGTTCCTATCTTGAGAAAATCAGGTTATTATTATGGTGAAACAACCCTTTGGTCTCCCTACTATTGGAAGTCATACCCCAAGTAATAATAGAATACAAAAATTAGTTCTAAGCTCACTCAGCTCCAGCTCCTTAAAGCTCTGATTTAAATTATTGATGAGTCAATTCTTATTTATGTCAATAGTTTTGAATAGTTACTGTTGTAATCCGGCCCAAAAACATCGTAATTTCAAGAACTAGCACAGTTGAAGAATTTCTCAAATCTTCAAAGGTGAAATATTCACAGAGCTCTGTGCCAATAATTAGGTTCTACTTATAATTGGATTTATTTGCCAAATTGAACATTTTTGATGAGGTTCCTACATTTTTCTCGATCTGGTGACCTGATCGAGTGAAATACTATTATTGAATGAATATATTGATTTGTGATTCACCTTGAATTTGGAATCGTGATGTCCAATTAGATTGAATTTGAAGTGTATGATGAGTGAATTTGTTGATTATCGACTTTTGTAAATGATTAATCAACTGAATGTTTTATTACATCAACATTTCCTCTAACCTACCTTCCTTTTCTTTCCTACCTTTTTGCATCTATTTTCCTTTTTTTAATAATTATATTTATTGACTTTCTGTAAGGAGCTTTGTTTTCTGTAGTACATGAATAGTTTTTTTATGACATCCATATATTATTATACAGTAGAGTCTTGACTATCCGGATAATCGAAAATGACTGATGAGGGAATATTACGAGAGGGAAAATTATTATGAGAGAAAATTACGGATGAGGGAATATTAAAAAAATAAAAGAAAAAGTTTCAAAATTGGAAACCTGGTATAGCTGACGCCAAAAAGTTGGGCGGTTTCGTTTGTCTCTTGTTCGTGATGTAACCCTATAAGGCCAGGCGTATGCTGGGACGCATTCGTACATACTAACGCAAGCCAGCCAATCACAGCTCTTGTTGAGGACAAGATAAGGACTGTGATTGGCTGGCTTGCGTGTGTGTGCCAGAATTCGCCCGGCCTAATAGTTAGTTAATCTTCTCTATTGTATAAAAATTCTATTGTCTATTTTGATTTCAAAAACATCATCTATGCAGCCATGCATAGCCTAATGACAAATCTAATTGACAATATGTTTGAGTGCAAAATGAACAGACAAAACATAAACAGACACAACACCTCCCAACATTTTGCTGTATATCATTGAACCTTGTATGTAAAGAAACATAAAAAAGAAGTTTGTATTGAATAAATTTAAGTCATTAAGCAATGAAACATAAGTAGGCTACACATTCTCTTTGGAAATCCAAATTTCCTATTCTCTCTGAAATTTTAAAAATTTTGTATGTGAGTTATAGTCTGTCCAAGCAAAGAAAACATTCTGGCAAGATGGGAAAATGACTCCTGCTCGGTCAATATTGGTTCAAAAATTATGAATTTGGTTTCAAATCGTAGATCAGAATGTTTCCTACAATTTGAGACAAAATTTATAATTTTTTAACAAATATTGACCGAGCTGGAGTCATTTCCCTATCTTGCCAAAATGTCTTCTTTGTTTGGACAGACTATAATATGAAATTCCGAACGTATTTAAGCGAGACTAATGAATATTATTCCTGTGAAAATTCTCGACAAGTATTTCTGTAAAGATTGTTATTTTGAAGTATCATTTTCTCTTGACATTTTATTTTCATTGTAATTTTATTTTATTTTTTATCATTTCCTACTCTATATTATTAATTCAATTGGAATCTTTTCGAACAGGACATAGTTCTTGAAACGGAATTCGACGGAGAGCGTTCAAAATTCACCATGTTGCAAGTGTGGCCGGTACGTCAGCCCAGACCCGTAACTGAGAAATTGCCGGCCAACTATCCTCTCTTGACTGGACAACGTGTGCTTGACTCATTGTTCCCGTAAGTGTTTGAGTAACTCGAAAAATTTCAATAGATTTATAGAAAAATTTCAACTTTTTACTATAGATTATGGTCATTTATTTTTAATATTAATGTACCAAATTTGAAAAAAAAAGTTTTGGATTTGGGTCAGTGTTACTAACCCATAACTGTAATAATAGTAATAATATTTGTGTAACCTGGCTGGCTTAGGTCTGGTGTCAGAGTTTTCAGATCGCTCCTGATCAATTTCAGGGCCTCTGACATGACTTAACGACTTTTTTAGGCAGCCGGGACCGATGGCTTAACGTGTCCATCCGAAACACGCGAAGTGGCCAGAGAAAAAATTCTGGTCTGACCTGGGATTGAACCCGGGACCTTTAGGTTGCAACCCACTCAGCTCACCTTTGCGTATGCGTAGTTGCACCAGAAAAATAAGACTGTCATGTATGTTTTCTTTAACATTAATAAATACTCTAAGTACTGGTTTTTGTCATATTTGTGTATTATACTAATGCTTTTCAAAATTCATATAATAATTGTATTGTAATTCCTCTTTTCTGATGAATAAATCATTATAATAAATAATGATGATAATATTATAATAAATCATAATTAATTTATTACTTTTTCTCGATTTGCAGTTGCGTGCAGGGAGGTACCACAGCTATCCCCGGTGCTTTCGGTTGCGGTAAAACTGTAATCTCACAAGCTCTGTCCAAGTACTCCAACTCTGACGTCATCGTGTACGTCGGTTGCGGAGAGAGAGGAAACGAAATGTCTGAGGTAATTAATCTATACCTCATTCGCAATAACTTGAAACAAAGTACGATACGACACAGTCCCGACAACGACAATCGCGGACATATACGCAAACGTACGCATTACCAATGCTTTGCTAAGTCGTGTATTGGTTATGGTTTGTCGTGGTTAAGGTGACCACCCCATATTTACACGCACACATACGCAAAACGTTCGTTTACTTTGTCTCAAGTTATCGTGAATAGGGTATAGAAACAATCTACAATTTAAAAATGGAAATTTGTAGCTATCATTGTAGCTATCTTGCTTTGTAATCTCCTGTTTCAATTATTTTTCCCTGAGATGATGCTCATATGAGATCTCTGGCTTGAAATATTTGAAGTTTGGTTGTTATAAATTGAAGTTTTTCAGTTTTTCTGTAGATAATTTGACACCTTGTGAGTTCGGATTCTCCTACAAATGGAACTACAGCTTAAAGTGGGCTCCAAACCACCAGGAAGCGATTTTTGATTCTCATGAATGAGTAAAATCCAGCGTTAGAAGCCTCAACTAAAAATAATGTGATTCAATCGATTCTATTTTGACCAGTGTTCATGGTATAACTTCCTTTCAGGAAGATACACAAGGTAATTATTTCAACGAAAAAATAGAACAAACTAATCTAAATCGATTGCATCATTATCAGTAGGCTATGTTTATAAATAAAAATCGAAATCACAGTACACTTTTTATTTAAACACAATATGTTTTGCTCTTCTAAGAGGATTAACAAGTGTGAATGAACAAATAAACAACGTAAAATAAATTCATATTAATTTATTAACTTGTGTTTAATGTTGTTTGTTCATTCACACTTTAGAATGCCTCTTAGGAGAGCCAAACATGTTATGTTTGAATAAAAAATACTAAACGGTTACTGCGATTTCAATAATTTTATTTACTAACTTATCGTTCTGGGTGCCACCGGCGGGTCGTGCCCACGAAACAGGTGAAGTGTTGTACAGTAAAAGATACGGGCACTTCACCTGTTTCGTGGGTACGAGCCGCCAGTGCTGGGTACCTTCTTGAAGGGAAATATAGCTTTGGACTTACAGCTTGAGACGTTCCTTGAAATGTGCAGCTTATTTTTGTATATCGATTTATTTCTCGATTCATATCTTCCGTATCAATTTGTAGGTATTGCGAGATTTCCCCGAACTAACAGTGGAAATTGACGGAGTGACAGAATCCATCATGAAGCGTACAGCTCTTGTAGCCAACACATCCAACATGCCTGTAGCTGCTCGTGAGGCATCTATCTACACTGGTAAATTAATTATACTCACTCGACTCTATACAATATATGTAGCCTAACTCATGTGAACAATATAACTAACTTAAGGGTTAGTGGTCGTGGACGGCCAACTGCCGAATGGCAAAATTATGTCCCATAAGAACAATGCAATTTTTATCAATCTCTTGGAGCAGATAGCGCCGTTATTTATGGACAAAATTTCATGTTCTTCATGTCATTGGGAAGAGAATTCAATTCTCGAGGGGCTGGACTTTTTGATTTCAAGTTTATATCAATACTTACATAGTTGATTTATTTATTGAGCGTATGGCTTTTAATAGTGGGGAGACCCAAGGGTTGTTCCACTTCGCCAGATAACCTCATTTTCCACAAACGGAGACATGATTTATAGTTCTTAATTAATTATAGAATAATAATTCAAATAAACTTGAAATTAAAAAAAGTAAAAAGTCTTGCCCCTGGAAAATTGAATTCTCTTTCCAATGACACAAAGAACGTGAAATTCTGTTCATGAATAACGTCGCTATCTGCTCCAAGAAATTGATAAAAATAACATTGTTCTTGTGGGAAATAATTTTGCCGTTCGGCAGTTGGCCGTCCACTACCACCCACCCTTAACTTAATTTGATTAGTATTGAAAATGTTAGAACTTGGTATTGGTAGTTATTATAGATAATAATGAATCTTTGCTCCCTACACCCTCAATTTTGGGGTAGGTTAGTTGTATTTTATGGGTTGCTTCAATGAGGTAGTTAGTCAATGAGACAAGTGTCTTCAGCAACTCCTCCATGCGTAATTTTTTTTTGTGAGAGTGATGCCCACATGGGCTCTTGGGCCTGTGCGTGGGTAATGGGAAGGATGATGATGATGAGAGATGAATGGACCTACTGCTTTAGGTGGGTTCCGAACCACCGGGAAGCGATTTTTGAGGCTCATAAATTGAATTCAGAGGAACCGGTCACCATTACAACGGTGGTGGTAGAGGCACATCGCTTATCTAATCTCACCGATTAGACGCTCTCTACCACTGGGACAAACCGCTTCCCATAAATGGTTTTTCCCTTGCATGAGAGTATTTATTGTCAATTGCAAACATGTTATTAGTGTATTAAACTACATTAGCATTATAAATAAGTGTTATTGATTTGTATAAAAAGTTGCATTGCTTATATTATTTGTTAACATTGTTTTTGGCAACAAAATAATTTATTATTTGATTCATGGCACTACTGGAGATCCCACATGATTGAGAGACTTTTTGCAATGAGGCAGGATTTCTAATGAAAAATTCTAATTTCTAGTAAAAAAATTTAAAAAAATATATTATTATGATAGAAGGTGTTATAAGATTATAGGACAACGATAAATGATAAAGAAAAGAGCATCCAATATCTATTCATCTATCGATCTATCTATCAGTCTATTTCAAGATTACTGTTCATGTTGGGTAGAATGTGATCAGTGGAGATATAAGAAGTATTGGGCGATTACCTATTAATTATTTACTATAAATAGCGTATTTAAACTCAAATGAACGAATGAATGAATAATTTCGTTTTTCGTGTTTTAGGTATTACGTTGTCTGAGTACTTCCGTGACATGGGTTACCACGTATCGATGATGGCCGATTCGACGTCTCGATGGGCCGAAGCTCTGAGAGAAATCTCCGGTCGTTTGGCTGAGATGCCTGCTGACAGGTTAGACTCGAATAATCAAAGTTCTTAATCTTGAAGATCTTCATTATTGAAAGTTCTTGAAGTTATTAATATCAGTAGTCAGCACTGAGTACACAACGAGTACTTATTTCCTCTTAGGGCTACTGTATTCGTTAAAACTTGAAATAATTGAAATCAAAGTACCATTTTTAAAAAAGGGAACTTTGATTTTAATTAAAAGGATTTAATAAAAGGGAACTTTGATTTTAATTATTTCAAGATTCAACTCAACGAGTACTATGTTATTTGTTATTTTCCACTTGAAAAATAATGTGTTCTGTGATTAATTTGTCTTCATTCCTAAGAAACAATTCGAAATAGACCTTTCATAAATCAATAAAATTCATGTAAAGAGGCCTTCACTAACAATTTATTTTGAAATAAACCAATTATAAATTGATAAAATAACTCCAAAGCAACAACTTGGCGATCTCTTCCCTTGTAGAACGTTTGAGCTGTTCCTATCGATCGAAGTTTCTTTATCAATTTGTAAATTGAGTTCGAAACAGGAATCTGTAATACTCTACAAGTGAATTGTAGTAGAATTATAATATTTATATTATTTTAAGGACAAAATATTTAGTGATAGTGCGAATCAATGAATGGAACATGTTAATAAACATTCTCATCAAAGTAGAATTATATTATTTTAATGACAAAATATCAAGTGATTGTGCAAATCAATGAATGGAGCATGTTAATAATTAACTATTTCGATTGGAACCAAGCAACTAGATAATTTTATTTTGTTTGCAGTGGTTACCCCGCCTACCTGGGTGCTCGTCTTGCCTCGTTCTACGAGCGTGCCGGCCGCGTGAAGTGCCTTGGCAACCCGGATCGTGAGGGCTCCGTCAGTATAGTGGGCGCCGTCTCGCCACCCGGAGGTGACTTCTCTGATCCGGTCACTTCGGCCACCCTGGGTATTGTGCAGGTGTTCTGGGGTTTGGACAAGAAACTGGCCCAGCGCAAACATTTCCCGTCCATCAACTGGCTTATTTCTTACAGGTTGGTGATTATAATGAACCTTAAGGTACGATTTCCAAGCCGGGACCTTGCAATCAAGTCGCAATTGTAACAATAAATAAATAAAATAAATATCATATACATCTTATACATCATATAATCGTACCTTAAGCGGCTTTCACATTGGTGTATTGTATCATGTATCGTGCCTTATGTTTTGAAATTTATCATAATAATCATGATTATAATCAAAATAATTATTATTTATTCAATAATTTACAATGGAGAGTATAAAAGGATTTCTCCCAAATTTATTCCCATCTTGCCAGAATGTCTTCTTTGCTTGGTCAAGTCATCTCAGTTAACTAAAGCATCCTCTGTGACACTGGAATGTTTATGGATTCAGCTTTTTCATAATATTCCTACCCAATTGAATAAGAAATAATACAGTATTTCTTTTATTTCCATTTCAATCCTTACTATGCTGCATTCTCCTCACCATGCATCTCATTTTAACCTGACAGTCAAGTCATCTTAGTTAACTATGAATATAGCAACCTCTGTGACAATGAAATGATAATGAATTTGGCGTTTTCAACTTGATTTCTACTTGATTGATTTAGAGGACACACTGCATTCCTCAAATTCCCAGTTCAATCCTTGCTAAGCCTAATCCTGCATTATCCTCACCATGCATCTCATGTCAACCTGACACGAAAGTCATCTTATTCAATCAAGAACATAGCATCCTCTGTGACAATGAAATGATCATGGGTTTAGCATTTTCAACAACATTTCTGCCTAATTAGATAAGAAAACATGCATGATTCTTCCTATTTCCAGTTCAATCCTTGCTATGCTGTACGTCGCGTTAACGCGTCAAAATTTTTGCAAACTACACGAGGCGTAGCAAACGCGTGAAGAGAAAATCAAAATGGCTGATGAACCTAGTGATACAAAACCCAGCTGATCAACGCGCGCTCAACAGAACACATTGTGTTGAATGGTCTTGTCTACACGAGCGAAATAATCACGCGTTCTCAACGCGTTGCTAACGCCCAGCTAACGCCGACCTCGACGTTGGCAACGCGTTGACGCCCGCTGACGCTGTGAAAACGAGTGATTATTTTGCTCGTGTAGACAAGCCCATTTAACACAATGTGTTCTGTCGAGCACGCGTTGCCGACGCGACGTTAACGCCGAGTTTCCTATGCCCGTGTAGAATGGGCCTTATCCTCACCAAGCATTTCATGTTGAATTGACTGTCAAGACATCTCAGTTAAGTATGAACGTAGCATCTTCTGTGACAATTAAATGATCATGGATTTGGCTTTCTGAACAAGATTTCTAATCAATTCAATAGAAAAACCTGCAGCATTTCTCTTATTCCCAGATTAATCCTTGCTATTCTTCATTATCCTCACCATTCATCTCATGTCAACCTGACCGTTGAGTCATTTCATTCAATTATCAACATAGCATCCTCTGTAACCATGAAGTAATAATGGATTTGGTATTCCAATTCTATTCCTTACCAATTGAAGTAGAAACATAAGACATTCCTCCTATTTCCAGGTCAAGTCATCTCATTCAATCATGAACATATCATTCTCTGTGACAATGAAATGATAATGGGTTTGGCATTTTCAACTTTATTTATATCCAATTGAACTAGAAAACACAAGAAATTCCTCATATTTCCAGTTCAATCCTTGCTATGCTGTATTATCTTCACCAAGCATTTCATGTTGAATGGACTGTCAAGACATCTCATTCAATTATGATCATATTCATTGTCACATTCTCTGTGACAATGAAATGATAATGGGTTTGGCATTTTCAACTTTATTTATATCCAATTGAACTAGAAAACACAAGAAATTCCTCCTATTTCGAGTTCAATCCTAACAGTCAAATTAACAGTCAAATAAATGAAAAGACAAGATGTTGTCAAACCACTGATTTATTAAAAAATCGAGACTAATGCAAACAATCGATTTTCTAATAAATCAGTGGTTTGACAACATCTTGTCTTTTCATTTATTATGGATAATTACCACAATATCAATTTCACAACTACTCAAAGAGTAACAGTCAAATCATCTCAGTCAACCATGGACTGTCACACATCCTCCGTGACAATAAAATGATCATGGATTTGGCATTTACAGCAATATTGTCATCCAATTGAGTTAGAAAACACACGATATTCCTTCTATTTCCAGTTCAATCCCTGCTATGCTGCATTATCCTCACCATGCATCTCATGTCAAACTGCCAGCCAAGTAATCTCAGATAACCATGAATGTAGCATACATTGTGACAATGGAATGTTCATGAATTTGTAATTTCTAACAATCTTTCTACCCAATTGAATAAGGTAACACACAACATTCCTTCTATTTCCATTTTAATATTGCTATGCTGCATCTTATTTCCCAAAAGATTCTTTGTTTGACAAGATTAAATGAAATACCATTTAAAATATGTTGAAATAAGTAATGTATGTTGAAATATGTTAAATAAGTAATGGAATGAATTGATGAAATAATTTGATTTGTTTCTTTTTTGCAGTAAATACATGAGAGCCCTCGATGACTTCTATGACAAGAACTACCCCGAGTTCGTTCCATTGAGAACAAAGGTGAAGGAAATTCTGCAGGAAGAAGAAGATTTGTCAGAAATTGTCCAGCTGGTCGGTAAGGCCTCTTTGGCTGAATCAGATAAGATCACCTTGGAAGTCGCCAAGGTCCTCAAGGATGATTTCCTACAACAGAACAGGTCAGTTGCATAGTCATTATTCAAATAAATATCAATTGGTGATTAATTTAATTTTGGCATTTGTGTCTAATCATACAGAACATATTAAAATGATTTTCAATTAATAATTGAATTGCGAATTTTGGTATGTAATTTGATTGAGAAGAGTGCAGCCAATAGCTTTTTAATTTATAACTCTGCCTTGACTTGAAGCTGGAATATTTCATAAAATTTACTGTATTTGAATAGATGTAACTTATATACCGGTGTAGGACATAGAGGATCAGTAATACAATGTACGGAAGTTGCATCTAGTCAAGTATAGAAGCTGATATTGATTTCCAAATCAATCGTTTATTTCATTCAATATTATGTAAGCTATTGACAAATGATCTTGCTTGCTTCAAATGATCTCCAAGCATCGGAATAGGAATAACATATTGATTTGTATTTCAGTCATAGAGAAATAGAATCAGCTTGTTTTCACCATGGTGGTAATTCATTGGCGTTTATTATAAACTGGTGAATCGAAAGTTTTTTAAGTGTCTTGTATTTCTTCGGAAAAACAAGCTGTAAATTTTCATCAAACACGGCCGCTCAGGTACCAAAAATTGAGGCGGTTTCGCCGGTCCCTTGTACGTTCCAACAGATGATTCTGTTTGTAAATAGTCTGAGTAACAACATCGGCTGATAGAATGTACAAGGGACAGACAATTCCATCTCAATTTCCATTGCCAAGTTTATGTGAAATCTATTGTGATTATTATTGTGCGAATTAATGAATGGAAAATGATAATTAATTAATTCGATTCAAATAAATCAAGTTGAATTTAAAGCAATGAAACGGCCTTAATTTGCAGCTACGTCTGTAAGTACCTTAGTTTGTACTCTACCTCATGTAAGGCCTATCCTTGTTTTATATTTTTTCTTGTATTGTCTCTTTGTAAACAACAGTTTTTAATGTGGCTCTGTTCTTTTGTGCAGCTACTCGGCCTACGACAGATTCTGTCCGTTCTACAAGACAGTGGGCATGCTGAAGAACATGATTGCGTTCTACGACATGGCCCGGCATGCGGTCGAGTCGACAGCGCAGAGCGAAAACAAGATCACGTGGAGCGTCATCAAGGACTCCATGGGCAACATTCTCTATCAGCTGTCCTCCATGAAATTCAAGGTGATTGATCTCTTTCTTATTAGATCTACGAGATCTATCTCGTACATGATATCTCTGTCAAGTTGGTGGTTCCCTTCACCGAAAAAGCCACACAAATATCTTTTTGCATTCCGGATATTTTATCGAGTGTTGATCGTCAACTTTGTTAACAGAATGAATTGATTATTCTAAAGTGGATTTGAATAGAAATTTATTGCAGAATTAACTTGATTATGAATTTAGGAAAAATGTTTTTCTTTTTATCATTATATTACACCTGCAGTTGAATTTTTATGAGCTATTAAGATGTAATGTGTGTATCCATATCTACATACAATAGAAGGCTCTGGTATTATAAATATATACATATAAGATTCTACCGTAGATCATCACAATCATACTCAAGGTTATTAATAACCTTGCAATCTACCCATATGACACATTGAGTAAAATCAGTCTCTCTATATTCACTGTTACAGTTACAAATCATGCATGATGACTTAGTTTTTTTCTCTTTTAAGCATCATCACCATGAAATATGATCATGAATCTTGGAATTTCTTTTGTCTTTTCTGTACTGGGATGTGATAGAAATTAACAGAAGAGATTGAAAATAAACAATTATGTCTAAAGATAGTTATGATTTGTAGCAAGTCAAATGTAAGAACGCACACAAGAAACGCATCCGTTGAAACAGCTGATTTGAAAATGATTCCAATACTTTCCAATGGACCGACTTCCCTCTTCGACATAGTTCTCACTTTCAATACCCTAGCCTTATTAAAGTAGCTACTTTAAGCTAGATAGCTAGCTTATCAAACTAGCCTTACTAAGTAATATGTTGTATCTCAAATTATTTGTCTAGAATTAATCACATTCATACAATCGCAATTCACATTCCAATTGACAGATTTGACTGATTCAGTCAAAAGCATTCAATTGATGTTCCTTCTACTGTATTGTATCAGAAATAACTCTTATTTAAAATTATAACAATTATTATTGAAATGATAATCAAATAATTAAATTTGTCTCGCAGGACCCACAAAAGGAGGGAGAAACTAAACTGAAGGCAGACTTCGAACAACTGCACGAGGACATCCAGCAGGCTTTCAGAAACCTCGAGGACTAAATGATACAAAACCTTGAACTAAGGTTGCTCCAACCTTTTCGGTTTCAAATTCACACTTTGAACAGTTCTCAAATTTTTTATCATTTTTTATCAGTGGTTGTTATCATGTAATGATTATTGTACTGCTCCCACCTCCTTTCAAAACATACACACCCCTTCAATTACATTCATGCATACTTATCATCCTTATTTTCATTGTATAGTAGAAAGAAAGATATATATTTCATTTCATTTTGTTGTAGCCATCATTATTATTGTTATAAGATTTTAGGAATTAAAGTATGAAACACATAAGTTTGTGTTGATTGGTCAGGTTGAATATTTGCGATCAATAAACCAGAATGTTACTACACGCATATGCCTTGTATGTTATCAGGTAGTGTATTTCATGGTGGTGGGATTCATTAGCTAACTGGAAAAATATTAGTTTACAAGCTAGTATTCTTGAATAGATATAATATATATTATAAAATATATTTAATAGTCCAAACTTATGTTTAATGTGGAGAACGATATCAGCTTACAGGTAAAGAAATTATTATTTATCTATTGTATTAGATACAACCCATTTTATCCACTAAATGGCACATCATCACAGATATTATTGAAATACTCATCTTTTAGACTGATAATTTGTTGTCAAAAGACAAGTAAAATTTTTAATTAGGCCGGGATCCTAGTAGGCTTCTATCTGTACCATTCCAACTAAAGGACGGCTTTGATTATGAATAAATCTAGGTTCTAATTAGTCCATAATTTTCGGTATCGGATTTGAAAATCCGTTGCTCTCATTCGTATGATATTATCTTCAAAGTGATTTCTTTAATAATTTTGAGATTATGAAATGAGCACAATAATAATTATACTTAATAGTGTGAATTAAGAGATGAAACTAGTTCTACTTATACCTATATTTCCCTTTTGATGATCTAGTGTTCCCCTCATCCCTCCTATATAAATTGTATAAACTTGACCCCAAATAATACATTGAATCCTCAAATTTAACATCATTTTAAATTGCTGCAATTATCCATCATATCAAATAATTAGCGTGTTATACATTGAATTCTGCTGAGATTAGTTGTACCCAGTATTATAGTTTATTCCTCCTATTTTCTAGATACTTACTGGCGTAAGTACTATAAATTTTCGATTGAAAGAGCTTGAATTAATGTGTTCTAGGTGTATAGTTGAAATTTTCTACAGACTCAATTTTCGGTGTGGCTATTGTGATAAATTGATAATAATTATGATATAATTATGTGAAGCGAGTCCAATACTGTAGTTCATTTTCATTGTTTTATTTTTGTATAATTTTTCTAATTTGTTCTCTCCAATCACATACTAACGTAATAATTATAATTAAACCACCCGCAAACATTCCTTGTAGATATGTTTTCTATGACTGAAAGGCTTGGTTCAACTTTGACTTTGAATTGGGCCTTTCTGTAAAGATATTTTAATTATGTTTGAGGACAATATTCCTACAAATTTTATATCAAAAATTAAATAAAATTGTGTATTATAAATAATTAATGATAATTGTTACCATAAGTTAGTAAATATTGAGGAGAAAGGTTCTCATAGTAAAGGCTTGCAATTAAATTTTCCGTTCAGCTTCTAAAATAATGGTAAACATTTTTGGATTTAACAATATTCAAGCAATTCTCTTGATATTTGAAAATGCTTCATAATAATTCAGTGTCTTTATCAATAGTTTGCTAGAGCAATTGAAACAATTTCATCGACATATGACCTTTGAAATGAATTTCTTATTGGTAATAAATTATTTCTGTCATCAAATTTACATTAAAAAAACTTCTGCACCTTCTTGAGTTTCTTTAGGGATTTAGGCAGCTAATTTTAAAAAATCTTGTTATTCAGTGTTAATCGCTTATCTATCTCAGTGTAATTAAACATTTTTGGCTTTTTACTCTTTATGGTGGATTGTTCAAGAGTATTACATATAATATATAAACTCCAGACCCTCAGATTAGGGTCTGTTGGGATTTTTAAAAATTTGAGGAAAGTTTGCTAAGTATTTGTGGTGTCATATGTGTTTTCACTGTATAAATTCAATAATATATTAACAATTCTTAGTGTTAGATAAATTGTTGCTAGATTTTAGAATTTTATTTTGGGTTCACATGAGTAATATATAATGAGCTATACATAAAATTATAAATTATATTTATATAAAGGTATATATGTGTTATAATGATATATATACACTCACTGTTCATGTGTACAGAAGAGATGCACATCTTAATCTTAACTGAAAAGTATCAACATTCCTTTCTTGAAAATTTTTGATTAGAATTTGTTAATTTTTGTGATTGAATTGTTGAAATGAATTGAACATAAACAGAGGTAAGTGATGTAAATTCGTAGTAAGAATAAAGTATGTAGAACAGCTGTTAGAGGGTTTGTCTCATTTATCCAACCTTGGTCCATATTAGATGTAATGGAGGCTTGTTTATCTGAGGGTCCCTTTCTCCAAAAATGGTTCAAATTTTAATCTCATTTAATCAGTGAATGGTCGCATATATTATTGTGTGTTTCAATTGAGTCAGCTGATAGTTCAAGCTGAATTTTCAGTTCAACTTTGTGGGAGAAAGCTACCCTTAAAATTTAAATGTGTTTTTGGTGGTATTTTTAGTAGAAGTTGCGGATATTATGTAGCCTATGGGATAGTAGATTTAGTATCAGTGGAGTTGTTGTATTGTAGTAGCACAATTGTGCTTGCTATTACTTGCTCCTATGCTATTGGAAAATTGGAAAATTTCAAGCAGAAGTTCCTTGTCATGTATGGGATAATAGTAGCCTATAGTCTGTCCAAGCATAGAAGACATTCTGGCTAAATGGGAAAATGACTCCAACTTGGTCTGTATTGGTTAAAAAGTGATAAAGTTGGTCTCAAATTGTAAAGTAGAATGGTGATACCAAATTTATAATTTTTGAACCAAAATATTGACCGAGCTGGAGCCATTTTCCCATCTTGCCAGAATCTCTTCTTTGCTTGGACAGACTAGTAGGCTATGCATCACTAGAATTGTTCTGTACTGGAAGTATAACTTTAACTTGTGCTAGCATGAGCAGAGAAGTGCTATCATGAATTTCCACCATGCTAGCATAATAATATTGTCAAGTGGTTCCAGGACAACGCAATTTCGTTATTGGATCGAATTCATAGTTTTAAATGTTTAATAGTTTGTATGCCTTGAAAGAGCGATTGCAGAGGTACCGTACTCATCTTTTTCAACTCAAATCTCAACATTGAAATCACTAATTTTTTAATTTTGCATAAAGTAGTTTTATGTTTCTTAATATCATAAAAGTCGTTCGTCCTAAGCGACTGCTCTAGTTGCAGGTCTCCAGCTGGCTTCTCAAGCCTCTACAGCTCAAGACTTTTAGCTATACTGTACGGCAGTATATCATAAAAATAATCATACTATTTATAATCTGTAGCGTTATAGACGTCCAGCTAGAACTGCGCAGCTCAAGTCGCTCTGGAATCCTACCTTTAGACCGACTTCATATTGAATTTATGAATATTATCATCACTGTTAAAAAAGCTTCAACTATTAATGTTCCAAGTAGGCCTACGGTATGTGATTTTAAGGTAATATGTAGGCCTAATGGTTCAGAAAACACCTGAAACAGTTCTATTAATTTTTTTTTGTAAAACTTTGACTTCACTCTCAGCTAGCCAATAAAATAATGATAGAATCTTATGGGAAAATATCATTAATGGGAAGATAGGCCCATTTGACTTTAAATGAGCCCATTTGTATTTTTGAAGAAATTGACTTAACCAATAAATGTTGGTACAGTAATAAAAATTGGTAGATCTAATTTTCAAGTTTATTTTAAGATATGATATGCCTACTATGCTAATTCCGAAAGTTATTTGGCTCTGAATATTCTCTTGAAATGAAACTGTAAGATAACTTGTACAGATTTGAATTGACCATAAATGAATAATTATAATATCACCCCTCACGATGAGGGTGAGTAATTGTTTTATTTGTAGGGGATTATTGGAGCTCTTGGGAAATAGAAATATACCGTACTGAGAACATGAGGAGATGCTCATAAAATGAATGAAGAATGAATTATTGCTTATAAACTCACCGTAGAGAAAAATATGAGTTCAAGAAAATTGATGATACAAGAAAATTTAACTGATAATGAAATACAGCAGCATCAATCGAGCCTCGAAACAATAAACTACCCATTGAAAAAATTATTGGTGATGAGTAAATGAATTATTTCTATACTATTAAAAATTATTATTATTATTACCTACAAAAATATAATTTCCAATAACTAGAAAGGTAAAAGCAACGTGAAACATTGATTTATTCAAGCTCTTTAAATACTTTTACTTGAGTGTTATTTCAAGTGGAAATAACGCTATTATGCTTATCCCTGACTCCTTTCATCTCTTCTAATTGGGAAGAGTAAGAAACAATAATAATAATAATAATTATATAGTTTGGTACTTTTTCAAACCAATATTACTTTCTTTTATTCTGATCATCATTATTTCCATTTGTAGAAATAATAAGAATTTATTGTAATTGTGTTCTAAATAAATGGTATATACGGTATTGTGTTGAGGAAAAGTTTCAAGGAAAATGATTGGATTATTTCTTATTCTATTATTTCTTCTTTTACGGTATATTCAATGATTATGTGACTGAAAAAGTAAACTAGTTCTTGAAAATTGAAAAAAATGGTGTACATTTCTCCAGTTGGCCTACCTACTTGTTTGGTGCTTTTGATATTCGCCACAAGTCCTTCTCGAACTTAAAATTCAACCCATTTTACTTTTAATAGCTTTGATCAAATACAATGCATTTCATAGCATGTACCTAGGTACTAAAAATTGACGATTAAAAATTATTGTGAATAATTATTATTATTTAAATCGGTAGGCTAATTAACGAATGTCATGCAAGGCTTTCCATTAGTACCTATAGTCTATCCAAGCAAAGAAGACTTTCTAGCAAGATGGGAGAATGACTCCAGGTCGGCCAATATTATAACATAAATTTAATTTCAATTCGTTGAGAAGAATGTTTTTTACAATTTAAGAGCAAATTCATGATTTTTAACCGATATTGACTGAGCTGGAGTCATTTTCCCATCTTGTCATAATATCTTCTTTGCTTGGAAGACTAAGTTATAAATTTATTATCGTATTTTCCTCACAGTTTTATTCTATAATGCTTATTGTTATTTGAAATGATTCCAATTTTTGTTAAAATGACCCATGGATATCATTTAGCAATAGCATAGAGTAAGCTTATTCTTATTTTTTATTGTTGTATCATGCTTTTTTTCTATTATCAAACACTTTTTCATTGTTTCATCACATATTCAAGATTCTTCAATTATCATTACTATTCTATTCATCCATTATAATTATTGATACAGACCTATATTAATAACATGATTTGGAAAAGAAAAACAGGCTTCATCACAATTTTTTCTATCACAAATTCCTATTAAAAATTTGAATCAAAACTCCAAATACCAATGATGCACACTGCACTCTACTGATCTTACAAAACAATAATAATACTGTATAACGTTATACAATAATAACGTTTTTGTAAAGTTTATTTTGCAGCTCAAGAAGTGAACTGTTTCAGACTTAATATGATAGAACACTCCCATCTCTACTAGAAATCATCCAATTCCGTTACGGTACTGATTGAATATGCAAATATTGTCTCCTATTTTCTAAGTGTCATCACATACCTGTCAGATTTGATCATAGCGAAGCCCTAGTTTGCGAAAGTAATACGTTTTAGCAAGTGTCCAACCCATATTAATGATACTGCATGTCATCAACTTAAAACGATCCAGGTCATTTTTCTGAGATCATTGGGTTCAAACAACTTTTGAATAACCATGATCCATGCTGGATGATAATATTGAAGTAATTGTGTTATTTTAAATAAGCCTCACCTTGTTATTGAACTCTATTGTTCTGTTGATGGTTCAAGCGATATGACAATACTCCGCTGTCAATTTTTTAACCTGGCCAACTGTCTGGAAAGATTAAGCGTTTGAAAAATTATTACTTGAACTGAGATAATCTCATAACAAGGATGTTATTAGTCTATCCGAGCAAAGAAGACATTCTGGTAAGATGGAATAATGACTCAAGTTGGGTCAATATTGGTTCAAAAATTACAAATTTGGTCTCAAATTGTAGGAATCATTCTGATCTACAATTTGGGACCAAATTCATGATTTTTAAACCAATATACTGACCGAGTTAGAGTCATTTCCCATCTAACCAGAATGTCTTCTTAGCTTGGACAGACTATACATTATTATATATTGTATTGTATTAATAACATATCCATATGGATGATTCATACAGGCCTTTTTCAGCTAATAAGTTTAAGAACAGAGAATGTATATAGTACAGTTGAACTGTATTAGCCTATCTGTGGTAAAGATCCAAATAACCAAGGATGTACCCGTATATAACTTACTATAATAACTCTACCGTATGGATCTGGAATGGAATACAGTTATTTTTAATCTTTTCTTTGGAAGTAGGCTATAACTTATATATCGTTGACAAATTTATACGAGGGACTTGAGCTCTTGTCCTAAGAATGATGTATTGTATTGGAAGAATATATTTAACCTTGTCAATTAAAATTTATTAAGTAATGATGAATGCCGAATAAAATATTAATGAGTTGATAAATTTGAATGGGCCTACCTGCATGAATCATCCATATGAATAGTCGCAATTGTAACAATAAATGAGAATAAAATATTACATGTAATGACCACATCTTCTAGTTCCCAAGTACCGTAGCCCATAGATTTTCAAAATTAATATTATTTTCCAAGCTCCATATTTTTCATTCACTTTTGGTTTCAATTATCATTGTGAGCTCAGGTTTGAGCTCAATTGAAAATTCTTATTGATAATCTTCTATCTATTCCAGATGTTGTACGTGAAGTAGGTGAAATAAATGTGACAACGATTTGAGTCAATATTGAAAATAATGAGAATAAGATTTGGCATGTTTATTATTCAAAATATACTAGCATTGGATGATTGACGGAGACATAGAAGGAAAGACTATCATGCTTGGGTGAACTCCATGATAAATCATGCTCAACTGGAACGAAAGAGTCATTGCTGTGACTAAATTCTATAAGATTATTTGGGTGAGTACACATAGGATAATTAAATTGAACAGCTATAGAAAAAATTCAGTCACAAGTAATTCTCAAGAATTATAATTATGTATGTGTTAGAGATATTCAATTTATACTGGTGATTGTATGCGTTTATAAGTTGTTAAAATACCTACAAAAAGTCCATGGATTCCGAAAATTTCAAGCATTAAAAGGTTAAAGACTTTATTCACTTTCGATGAAAGAAGAAATAACGAGAGTATAGGCCTACTCATTTATATTTATATTCTATAACAGTAGGTGAATAATACATGTAGACCTACTTATATTTTTCAAATTATTATCTCTGAGATAAGCTACATTAAAAATAAATTCCAGCCAGAGTATTGAGAACTAACATATTATCATGAAAGTGAATCTATTTTGAATATTGAACTAAAATATTATCATAATTTGGTTTGGATCATTTACAAATCAAATCTGCAAAGTTTTTTATCCTATCATAAATGGCATACTCTTGGTTTCGATATTAATAATTATTTCAGAATCCAGAGGAATGTCATTTATCATCCATGTATCAGAGCGTGATGATATTAGAAGAATACGCCAGGAAGTAATTAATCCCATATAGAGACCATTTCCGCTGAAATTCAGTTCTAATTTAGGCAAAAATCACATTAACTTTCACTGTATTGAAAGAGAAATTTAGCCATCCAAAGATTTGCTTGAAACTCTAATCTGTATGAGAATTGAGGATAATTCATTCATTCAGTGTACCGTAACCAATCCTAAACCTAATCTGGGTTAAATTAGGTACCTACATACTTTGCATAAAGTTAAACATGATATGCGGTTTTAAATTTGTATGGTGTTTTATGTATTGTTAGAATTAGGATTAGTAGAATTATGGAGACCTGCGTTAATACTCAAATTGTATGATGATTTAGTGTCATGAGGACTCCAAATTCGCAAAAAATAACATTTGTTTATTTGATGATATAACTTGTTGATATAATTTGTTTAAACAAATAACATGTTCTCAAATTCGCCTTAATACACAAATTGTATGATAAGTTCCATGAGGATTGAACTAATAAATAACTTGCAAAAAATACAATTTACTGTTCTCTGTATGATGAAAGTGTCATAAGGATTAAACTTCATAATTTGCAAAAAATAACATTTACCGCTTTCAAATTCGCGTTAATAAGTTACTGTGTTAATACTGAATTGTTTGATGATCGTATGAAAAGTTTCATGAGGATTGATCTGAATAACTAGCAAAGAATACCATTTACTGTTCTTAAATTCGCGAATAAGGTCTGCTCATAATCCGACCTTAATTTGCAAGCTAAAGAAATCTATGAGGCCGGTTTCTAGTACGGTACCCTAGATGTGCAGAATTCTGTCATTTATGATCTTATCTTATCAGACTGATTGTTTAATTAAGTCCAGGACAATAAGGAAGAGTGAGACGACTCTGAAAAAAGTATGATTAGACCTGTACTGGTGCGAAGAGCTGGAAAATAACTTTAAAGATCTTGTGATAAAATAATAATTGTAAATAAACATTTTTGTTTATTATTGTTTGAGTAGAGAAAGGCGTGTAATGTCATTCTTCATCTTGGCTCTTGGAATATTTATTAGTTATTTTTCAGGTGTGGATTTTTTGTGACTTAATTCTTCAGCTTATTCATGAATTACTTCTTACCTGCAATATTCTTATTTTGTGGAAAACGAGGTATTTTGAGACAAAGCTGTAGAGTGCGTCAACCGTAGACGCAGAGTTTAACGAGTAGGCCTAATCTGAATATTTTTGTTGAAATTTACACATACATCTTGAAAAACTGGTCATCTATTTCTTGATGAAAATTTGGTTTCATCCTCACACTGCACTCTAGGTTCCCACATCCACTATCAGTTCGGACTTTGACAGTCCAAAACTGTAAGTAAATGGGGAAACCGGCAGTCCAAAATAGCTGTAATCGGCAGGCTGATCAACTGTGAATGATTGAACTGTCAGTGGACCCTTAAGGTATGTTGATACTGGTGCGATGATTGCTGATCATGAACGATGATCATTCTTGCTATTCAAAAACAAGAGTTGTGATTGACCACAGCTGATCGACTACAACAATCATCGTTCATGATCAACGATTATCGCACCAGTAACAACATACCTTAACACATTGGAAAATGAAATCTGTTCAAAAAAAGGTTCCTAGGATAAACAGTAGTTATTATGAGACGTTAGAAAACTCAAGATTGGATTGGGGTAGTAATTCAGCTAATTGTCTCTTGTATTTGGAAAAGTATTGCAAATATCAAGTGCAGTGGATAGTAAAATAGGTACTTTCTTTATATCTCGCACTCTGTCTCTCTCATTATCTCTATCAATTTCTCTTTCATTCTCTCTATCTACCTCTAACTCTTATTCTCTCTAGCTTTCTCTCTCTCTCATTCTCACTATATCTCTCATTTTCTCTATCTCTATCTCTCATACTCTCTTCATCACTCACTCTCTCTCCATCTCCCAGACTCTTCCTTTCTCTCTGCAGTTTCTCTCTCGCTCCACTCCCCCGCTCAATGTCGGGCTCTAGGTCTAGGTCTAGTCGAAGATCGTCGGTGTTCCCCGCGCGCGCGGCCGAATATCCGCGGAAGATGAGAGTGGTGGGGGTGAGGATCTGCTCTCTGGCGGTTCAACCTTTTTATCATCAGCTGATGTCAGAGTCACCACACTCGTCCTCAAGTGTAGTGGATTGGCGCTGACATCCCATAAGGACCATTCTCGCGTGCGCTTCAATGTGGTTTGTACTTGTTATCGTATTGTCGTGTGGTTCAGTTTTACGCGAGTATAGACTTCATGAACTTGATAGTTGAGTGACTGATAGCTGGGAATATTCTGTATTTCAAAACTGGATTGGAAAATTTAGTCATCTATAATAGCAGAATTTTGAAGAATTGAGTGTTGTAGTTTTCAACTAGTGTTCGATGATAGTGGGTATATTGAGACATATGAGAGTTGAACAGTTTATTGGACATTTATAGGACAACTTTTGAATTTCATAATTGAAAAATGTTGAACAGTTGAAGCGTTTATGCATTTGACAATATTGAAAAGTGTTGAAAAATTGAAGCGTTGAAGAACAATTTATGAAATTCTCCACTATTCGTTACTCCTGACTAATGCATAAATCTACAACAGAATAGGTCTATAATTGAAAAACAGATTGGAGAGATAAACTGCAATATTTGTGGACAGGTGTATGAGACCTGTGTGTAGGCCTACTAACGAATCATTGAACAATTTTTATGAAAACTACTCAAAACAAACATCAAAAACTCTTTCGTGAAGAGATATACTGTCATTTTGTACGATTCTTGCAAAAGTGTCTTAAATCCCTAATTGTTTGATGAGTTTGTGGAACTTACCGTTTTCCACGTTGAAATTCAAGTGATCAAATAACAAAAAGTTGGAATAACGGTGAGAGTTTGGTGAAACTGGTCACTTATTTTTAATTGTGAGTTTCGGGACTTGAACAACGTGTGTTTGAAAAGTGAATATTGGATGAACTTTTATTCAATTGAGAGTTGTTACTAAGGTGAGATATAATAAATTAGGCCTATAGTCGTTCATAATTCTATGTGATTTTACTAAAATACACTAACTTACTGTACTAATAATTAATTATGAAAATACTATAGCATAGGCATTTCATAAACAACATTTCTGAAAATACTATTGGTCTTTCAACTTTTTTGAAAACATTTTCGTTAATTTGATTGACAAAACAATTCTTATGACACAGATTCTCAGATCAAGCATCATTAGACTAATTTGTGACTTATTTTGTGGCAATATACTCTCTTCTTGTACGATACTTATATACATTGATACATACAATACTTGTAAAAGTGACACCTTCCAATACAAGATAATTGGCATTCTTCCAAATTTATTATCAAGATACATGAATAATAACCTTTTATCACAGATGATAAAATTAAGTATTGTAGTAATTTTCTCGAAATAAGTTTTGAGACCTATATTTATATAATAATGTATTACTGCTCTGAGTCGCTCATTTTTTTAATCAGAATAGTGGCTTTTCTTATGATTTCATAAGCCTTTTCAATTGTAATTGATGGTACAATAATTTTAATTTATTACAGCTACGGTGCTGTTGAAATGAAAACAAAACACATATAATGTTGATAATATACGGCATGGAAAATGATTTTTTATCTTCCTTTGAAAGTTTTGATTTTGACACATCAAAAACTAATTGACCATGGAGGCTTTGAATACTTTTACCTTACGATCAGATGATATAATTATCAGAATAAAATTATTCTTCAATAATTAATATTATAACAGTTAACAATTGATAACAGACAACAGTTCCCTGTAGATTAAAAATATATTCACTTTTCATTCATTCACATCATAATTCTCACAACTACAACGAGTTACCGTATATACCAATTACACAATTGAGCATTTTCATGTTTTTTTACCATAATGTCATAATAGAAATTTCCAACACTTAATCGCATCGTACTCTTCACAACGAATTATCACCAGTATCATCAATAATCCTTTCCAGTTTTCCACTCAAAATATATCAAATATTTTCACCAGAACAATAACCATCATTATATTTCTTTCTTTTCACTCAGTATGAATCAAATATTTTCTTTTCTCACTTAAAACTGAGAAGTTGAATGACCGAAAACTGCGAATATCATTTCGTGAAATCCGCAGTTGTAACATAGCTAATAATAAATTGAAAGTGAATGTTTGCCAGTAATATTATTATCTTAGACGGGTGCCGTCAAAGAAACCGAAAAGCAATTTTGCCGAATCGAAAGTAAGTGTTATTGAATTAAATTTTGTCGTTTTTTCTGTCGCTGTTGTAGGTGAAGGGAAACCGTGAGGAAAGGATCTATCTGAAGAGACACGTGCTCCGATTCCAGAATTCTGGACGGCTCTACATTAAAGCGTGCAGTGTTTCTTTGTGCTGGGATTCATCTTCAATTCCTCTTCTTCTTCGTCGTCTTCCTCCAATTCGATTGGCCGTACGCCCATCTCAGCGGCAGGTCTTCTAGCAGTCAACTACAGCCGCGGATGAATTTGTACCAAATTCGCCTCGAATACGTGCGGAGGAAAGTGGGCAAATATATGTTGGAGATGCTATGTTTTATTGTTGTTGACAGTTTTTGACAAAACCGACGGTGAGCACAGTACGACATTGAATTGTTAGTGATTTGTGTAAAAGTATTGTTGTTGGCAAAGTGTTTTTGGTTGCGTTGAACTACTAGTAGTAATTTGACAAGTAATAGTATGGATTACTATTACTACTAAGTATAGTATATTTGTAATTTGACAAGTAATAGTGGATCGATTTTGTAAGCTAGATTCAATTTGATCCAGTTGGTAGGCAGTCATATTCAATGGAATCGTCAATAAGCTACACTGAATTTGATAAAATAGTAGTTGTAATTTGACAATTAACAAAAAAGTTCATTAAGATCTATAACTATTCAAATTCTAATCGTAATAATTGGTGAACAAGTTACTTGAAAAATTCATGATTATTCAAAATCTTACCCTAGTTCAGCTGATTCAACAAGAAATTTAATGAGAAGTTTTATGTATCCGAAATTTCATCTGAATCTAGTTCTTTGACTAAATGTGGGACTAGATAGGCTGAATCTCCATAAGATCTTTATTCAATTGTTGGATATCAGACGTATGAAAAAAATACTTGACTATTTGAATATTAATGTTACTTGCGTATCTATCAAATGGTGTAACGTCATCAAAATTAAATCCATCAAATTCAATATTCACGAAGTTATCAGTCATATTGTAATCAATTGTCAATACAACGTTTATTTTAATGACAGCCACGATTATTAATATTTGAATAATATCGCTCTCTAAATCTTCAATAATTAAATAAATCCAGTTTTTTCAAGTAGACATATAAACATTAGTAACGCTAATCAATCCATGTAGTGAAGGTACAAAATCATAAAAACCCAGATTAATTGAGATTTTAACGTGCAAAATCCCATGAGATCAAAATACGTTCTCCCGGATTTAGTCTGAAAATAACTCAATGAATGTATTACGATGGAAATTGTCCGAGAGACGATGGTTAGTCCAGGTCTGAATTCACTTTCAGCGAATGGCCTTTTTTGAACCAGGCAAGGAGAGTGTTTCAGATTTCGAATTTTATAACCAACAATTGGTTTTCAGTCATCCCGTTAATGGTTTTCTGCCACTTAAACTCAGTCTCGTCCGGAGACATGAACAGAGCTGCGTTTTACAGCGCTTTTATAGGCTATTTCACGGATAGGTAATAAACTAAGGCTCAGAGTTGCTAGTGGAAATAACGACTGGTTTATAGAAAATGTTTCAATTCTGAAATTATTTTTTCAAAGGAAAATCTCGAGATTTTCACAAATAATTGTACATTTTAGATGACGATTGACTCACTAATTATAAATTAGGAGGAAACATAGAACCATAGTCTCTGGATCGAGAGATTGTGAATTTTAGATTACTATTGACCCACTAATTATAAATTAGGAGTAAACATACAAGAATGATCAAAGTAATATAGATAGTTAAAGGATTAAGTACATTCAATCAATCAAAAAATCATTGAAATATCACAATCCCTAATAACCAACCATATCATTTACATTAGAGTTTGTACCAAATTTCGATACAATCCAATTAATTGAATCAATCATATCAAATTTATTGAACCTGAAAAATCCAAACTAATAAATTATTATAGCTATAGTGTCTTCATAATCAATTCTAAAAATAATATCTATTGGTTTTGTATAGTCCAAAAAGACCAAATTTATAGATATAGATTCAAAACAATTTAATCGTTCAATTCCTTGCTAATCTTTGAGAAATGAAATAATTCCATTCTTAATTAATAAAGGTATTCCCGTGTGAACAAATCTCTTCTTGTAAAAATTGGAATAAACATTTCAAATAAACAAAAACTTTTGAATAAAAATCAATAAAACTGGTCGTGTGTTCGATAGAATCAGCTTGATTTTACTGAACATTGTTAGCTAAAATAATTTTATTGATTGAAATCTTTATCCTATGCAACTAATAAGATAGAATTGGTTCAAAAATATCTGATTATGATACATGACGTATTATTTATAAGACGTATTTTTTAAGAACTATTTTAATATAGTAAAATAAGTTTTGAGAAGTATTTTTCAAGTAGTATTAGCTTGGACTAACAATTTAGTCTTAATGATTGAATGTTTTAAAGTTGTAGATAAAAAGTTCTAACCAAATTCATTATCAGATTACTATTGTTTAGCTACTGATAGTTGAAAGTGTGACAGTATTTAGAAATTCACAAACAGTAGTGACTGAAACTGTGTTAAATTTTACCGTTTTGCAGTGTTGAAAAACTTCCGGACAATACGTGTATTGTGTCGACGACAGTAGTGAAACTGACCTTGAAAAGTGTACCAAGATTTCATGTGAAGTTGTCTTATCGTGAACTACTCGAAGTGATTATTTCAAGAATTTTTTATGAAATCGGAAAACTGGGAAACTATTTTGATGACATTGGATGCGAGTCGAATTTCCTCCAAGCCGAGAGCGGAAAAGTGGTGAGTGGAAACTATTTTTCCTTTCATATTTCGGTGTTGGATTTTTTGAAAATGTGGTTCTAGCAATGTCTTTCAGAATTCTCCACAATACATCTACAATCTAAGAAGAATGTTGAGGGATCTTTATAATTATTATCCTTCAAATATCAATCTTCATTGTAATATTGACGACCAGAAAGTTTTGTGAAATTGCAAACTCATAAGAGAAAATAGTAGGCTACAGAAACTTTCGGATTGAACCAAAACATTAAAAATCACTAATAACGACCAGGCATTTTTCATAATGTATAGGTTTCAGCTCGAATAAAATATGATTTATATTCTGTACTATTAGACTAGAGTTTTATTACTGTATATTCATATCCGTTCTACCTATTGAACTAAATTATTCTAATTTGGCAAAGAATAACTAGTATTGTAAACGTTTAAAGATTGATTTAATAAATTTGTATAGTAGCCAACTGTAATGTTTCAATGGAAATTTAATTATTAGTGTTCTACTATATTATTCTATTCAATGTATTTGATCATTTTTCAGGGCTTTGTTACTTTGTTCTATTACATGCTGATTGTCGGTACGGTACTATCTCCCCGGCGTTTTTAAATAGACTTCCAACTATTTTACATGAAAAATCAAGACAGAACATCAAGCAGATCGGTATTTTTGAGGATATCGGTTTGAATAATTTCAAAGATTGATGCATCTATGAAATCCCTCCTATTTAAAACACCACCCGTTGGCTTTCCACAACGTAGTCTACCTTTCCACTTGTAGGAAAAAGTTGTTTTAATAGTTGAAGAATGTCTGTTGTGAATGTTCATCTCCATACCCAGTATATTGCAATAACATGATGGAAAGTACAATCAGCTTGGTATCATATATCAGTTGAAGAGGCCAAATATGCAATCGAAGAGAAACTGATCTCATCCATTCTACTTATTTCCATTCACGCTCGATTGATCATCTCACATTCTCCCTCTCTCTCTCTCACTCTTTATGTATCTATTTCTCTCTGTCTTTAACAATCTCTCACATCCACACTCTCAGTTTATGCAGAACATGAGAAAAGAAAAACACATCAACTGAACCATGTAACTTGCATATAGTCTCTCCAAGCAGACAATACATTCTTGCATGGTGAGAAAATGACTACAACTCGGTCAATATAGGTTCAAAAATTTTTAATCTGGTCTCAAATTGTGGGAAACATTCTAATCTACAATTTGAGACCACATTTACAAATCTTAAACAAATATCGACCGAGCTAGAGTAATTTTCCCATCTAGCTAGAATGTCTTCTTTGCTTGGAGACTTCATACATTCAGTAGCCGGGTATACTAGACAATAGCAAGTGAAAAGTAATTTAACCATAAAGTGGAACCGCTTGGAGAGTGTTCGATAGTCATCTATTGAGTGGTAACTGCTTTTTTATCGGTCTGTCATACAACATTGCTTGGCAGTCTGGAGTATTTTCGTAGTGAAAATTCTTGTTTGATAGGTTTACTAGCGATTTGAAAATTTGTGGTGTTCTGTTGCTGAGGCACTCAGACACATTATTCTAAAGAGAATGTTACTACTTGAACAGTAATCAGACCGTGTAGACAAGAAGGTTGATGCATAGATTCATAGACTGAACAAATTTTGAATATATTGTGCATTGACTATCCAAAGATATGAAAAACCTTATTGTACAGAACTTGACTCAGAAATTTGAACGAGAGAATAGAAGTTTCTACTCAGCTGGTTGGAAGAATAAAAACCAACACGGAGAAGGAACTGAATTCCAGTAAAATCAAACATAGTAGCCTATTTTTATCATATCTTTTAAGTAGATTTATTTTCACGATTGTTATATTTTTGTTGAAACTTCAATTGATATTGGTTACAGTATTTGGCACGGATATTGGAACCAATAACTATTAATAATGGTTCTCAGGAATTTGAAAATGATAGTTTAATCCACCATCTCGAGACATTGGGAACAAAGACGGGTAAGGTTGTTGATTCCTCTATAATCTAGAGAAAAAAAACTGGTTATGAGCCCTTAGTCAACTCAGAAGGGTTTTCGATATTTCAGAAGTCGATTTTCAGAAGCGTTTTAAAATTAATAAATCATACAATTACTTATCTCATGACATGTGGGAACACATTCTCACATTGTGGGAACTGAACTATCGTAGAGATGATTGAGAATTTCTTCCATTGTTGTATTTCCCGATGAGTATACCAAATACGAAAATAATTCAAGCGGATCTTTAAACAATACTCAATATTGTAGCGTCTATCAAATTTCAAGATCAAAAATGCTTCTTGTTTGAATACCTCTTGCCTCACAAGCTCTAGTCGCTCACAAACCATTAGAAGTTTCTCCTAAACTGATGTCAGTGACATCAATTTGAATAGCATTTGACTGAACAATGATGTTATACAATTTTATGTTCATGTAGCTTATAATAATACCATTTTCGATATTGTCCGAATCCTTAGAAGCATGAAGACTTCTTTTGAACATTACTTACTGAATCTAATAGAAAAAGTCTATAATGAATGATATACTAGCTTATCTGATTCTATTTGTCAGTTACCATTGTTTGCGTTACCATAATGCTTTCTGTCGACAGTCTAATAATATTAATCTGTAATCGAGTCATGCATTTTTAATACATGTATTGTTTGAGAGCTCTTTTTCCTGGAGAAAGTAAACTCTGGATCCTCAACTATAATGAACAAAATATGATATCAATGAACCAATTGAAATAATATCCTACTATTACTTCAAATCGGATTCACTCTGAATTTTTTAAAATTTCAACCCAGAATGGATTGTTTTTTCAATAGTTGTGAAGGTGATATTGTGGTAGTTATCCATATTGGCAATAGCTACGGTATTCTATTCTCATTTATGAGTTCTCTGTGATGTACGTAATTTAATTTTCATTCAAGAAACCTACTCACTCAAAATGCCGGCATTGCCGGCTAGCCACAGCTTCGTCTCACATCAATGAACTGCCTAATTAGGATTACGTAGCCTACTGTCCAGGAAATTCACATGGCCTTAATTGGGAAATCAACTAACTTTATAAACATTTTAACGGATTCGAAGCATAGCCTTGATTCTATTTTGAACAAACTTGAATGGAGAATCTCTTAAATCAAAGAGCGACAAGCTTGAACTGTGATAGGATTTTGTTAGCGTTGAAAGTGCGAATTACTTCTAAAAAATATGCGTGAACTTATAATGTTGGTACCAGGTTGAATACACTAGAAATGAACACGAACAAAACTGAGCAAAATGAGCTAAACGATCACGTACCGGAGGATTTCTTCTTACAAAAACTATTCTTGAGTATGAAAAATTATTTAGTGTAAGTATTTGAAGGAAATTTCTTTTATAAAATCAAAATATTCACGGTTCATTATACCTGTTAAATTTGATTCAGTACGATGTTCATTTGTAATCTTTTAAAACGATTTTAAAAACAACCTCTATTAATTAACAGCTCATTAGAAAACACATAAAATTACCTAACAAAGAACCAATTTCCAATCAATCAGTTTATGTTCATCTTTCATTAAACAACATAAAGTGGATTGTTTGATCTTCTAATGTATCCGTGAAATTATATCGCTCCAAGAAAGTGTTTGTTTGCTTAACTGATTCCCTCAGGAGCTGATTCCCGAAAAGAATTAGATTCTTTGTTACGGACGCCTCTCTGAAACCCGAATGTCAAGCGTTCTATTAACTAATACACTGCTAGCCAAAAATAACAATAATTCTTCTCTTATAGAAACTACACCTGTGTGGATGTTGTTATTATTATCTTGAACAAACATTTCTGGACCTATTGAATAGAGATTATGCATGCTAAAACCGAATCGCAAAAGGATTAGATGATCTTGTTATGGATTGAAAGGATGCTATTGATCGCGAATGTGGGTGATTTTGTTGAATAGAAATAGAACAATGTACCTTGTCTCTGCCTAAATGTCCACCCAATTATACGAGATTGATAGAGTTTATGATATAGTGTCATGAGAAGTTTAAATTTGAGCTAGAGGAAAATATTTGAGCATCAAACTCTTAATCTTAAAAAAACTCATTCAACTCATCTATGAAAAGCCGTGTCCTCACGTGGTTTTTTTGGCGCCCTGTGCGAGATTTTGGCAGGCGCCCCCCCCTCATTACCAGACGAATGCAATCCAACATACTTATAACTGTATTATAATATAGGCCTATTCAAAGCCGAACATGATTCAAGCTGTCTTGCATGTTCACATTTTTCTCATAAGCGATCCCAATGTTGCATGTGGTGTGGCAAATGGATCATAGGGACTTGCCCATTGTATCCCAATACAACGTATTTTTTCGTATTTTCATGTATTGGATTCTTGATAAGCAAAAGCCTAATTTATTTATTTATATTCAAATTTGCCTAAAGAAATTTATACAAAGTAACTAAATGCTATCTACATTGAGCGGAACTGTCACATTGTACCGTGCTTTATTATTAAAATATTAAAATTTTAATCTATTGATTAATTTATTTCATTAGTTTGCGTGAAAGCACATGTGGAAGGCAAATATAAATTTTCCACAGAAAAATATTGGGAATCATCTTGAATATTTCATTTCACTGGAAATAAAGATGTTTTAACAAAATATCGAAAACTCAATAACAAGCAAATTGAAGATTTCAGCCATTTTCACTGCTCTACATAACTTTCTTGGATAACATTCGAAACAGTTCCTGATTCAGCCAGCAGAAGACAGAAGCAATAGGATGACTTGCTTCTTATACTCATTAAGGTAAAAGCACCAGTAGTGGCCATGTTTATGGAATTTTTTATGGTGTATGCCGAATTGTGAGACCATATTATCAGCTATCTCATCCAAAACTCAAAAATAATTTAGCCCAGGTCTTTCCTGATTGACCTATTTCTTGAAATGGCGAATATTTCAATTCACAAATGAATGAATATGATTCAATAGTGGCCAGGCACTGATTCTATAGTGGTCACATGATGTTTTATGCTCATTGCGAAGTCAATTTCTCAAGCTTCTATCAAGCTTTCAATTATTCAAGTAAGCTAATTTTTCATTCCAGACATTGATTATAACGCCAGAAATAATAGTAGGTTATATTAAAATGAGTTGAATTGGTAATGCATTGTTGTTGGTACAAGCCACTAGAAAAGTGAGGTTAAACCAGTTATTTTTCCTCTGTAACCTATTTGAAACAGTCTAAGGAGAACATAGATTCAAATTACACCAACTTTTATAACAATATCTACAATTTCTACAACAATATCAAATAGGTGGCCACTACTAGATTATCCACAGTTTCTTGCTCTAGTAGTGGCCAGTCTGCTTTTACGCCAAAATATCAGTTGTATTTGGCTAGAAACCTTCTGAATATCATCTAGACATTCTAGAGAATGATTCTAACACCAGAAATAGCGAAATTTACAGACTTTCTAGTCATAATACAAGAATTTGTGTACATGCCTTCTTACTGAAACTGCTAAGAGGAAACTGAACTTACTGAAACCACGTTTTCGAGTAATATAGCGACAATGAATCTCTCTCAAAAATCTATAATGATGCACTGCAAGCTCCTACTTGAACTATTCAGCTGCTAAATAGTATAAGCTAAGTCTCTAGTAGGTTTAGAACTCATTTGAAGTCATCAAATTCGTGCTTTAAAGAAAAAACCATTCAAGTGGCCACTACTGAAACACATTGATCGTGGTTTTTCAATTGATTAATTCATTATGATGAATGAATTTATGCAGAGGAAATAATTTCTTGTGGATTCAAGTTGTTGGTAGAATAAGTTTTTTATGAAATTGAAATTGAAATTGAAAATTGAAATAGTGGAAAAATTATTCTAATATTTCTTTCTAATAGCCTAATTAAAATTTTAAAAGTCCCCGGTTTGCATCATCCGACGCGGCGTCCCCTTGGCGGTCGCACACTCCGCACACCCCACGCGGGGGCCCTGATTTTAGATCATGAATATCTTCTCTCAAAGGATATGTCGAAAAAAGTTTGTTGTACAGAGACTACTACACTACAATTGAACAAAGTTATTGAAGTCGATTAACTTTTAAAAAACGTTACTTCATGAATGTTTTCCCCTTCTGTTATTGCAATCTACTCTTAAACGAGACCAATGAGCAATTTATTCCCAACTAATAATTGAACTATTCTTGATGTTAAGAGTCCTCAACATAGGACTACTACTTTAACATATTAATTTATTTATTACAATATAGCATGCATGAAATAATAGTATTTGTTCACTGCATATTAATCTCACAATATTTTCACTGCTCTGCTTTTTCTTACTATTACCACTTATTGAATTCCGCTTAATGTAGGATATTAGGTACTGAAATAAACAAGAGTTATGAAATTTAATTGAAATAGACTGCATAGGCTTAGGTAAAATCAATGCCCTATTGGAATCGCGAAGGTTATGGAAAGTGGCATAATATGCAAGGGAAATACGTACAATCGAATAATTAAGTGTTGTCTCTGTGGCAGACCTCTTGTGCAGATCTCAGGTGTCAAATTGTTCTAAAACACCTACAAAGAGCACTCACAACATCTATTTTCACATTCATCTTATCATTCCGGAACTTCTTCAACACAATGCCTCCTTCTCCAGTGCCTTCTAAATCGCTCACCACTAGTTGCCAATTTGGCGCGGGAAATCGGTCAAGGCTTGTAGGCTAGCTAGTAACAATTCGCGAAAATTGTTTTGTTCAGAATAATTCTCTCACACTCTGTCTGCCTGAAATCGGGTCTTGTGTTTAATTATTGTGTATCTCTCGGACCAAAGTAAACCTCTTAGCAAGTGTTTTCATTATTATTTGTTGGAGAACATTCACCAGCCTTTCCTCTTTCTCTTCTTTCACTTTACTCTCTTTCTCTTTCTCTCTCTATCTTCTAGGGTTGTGTGGTAGAGAGGACCAAGATCTAACTTTGTTCCATCTTTCTAACTTTTTCTGTCACTCTCTAATTCTTTCTCTATCTATCTTACTTTATTCTATCTATTCTCTTTGTTCTATTTGTCTAACTCTTTCTGATTTTTTTTATCACTATTTCTCACTCCATTCATCTTTTCTCTCTACCTCAAACATAAAAATATTTAGAGATTGAATGAGAACAATATTGAATAACAAGTAGTTCTTGTAAAATTGATCTTGAATTATGTGAAATTAATTATTAAAATTTTGTAGAATAATCTTGAGCTGCTCATATTTATTGATCTCCTTTGAACTAAATTTTACCATAGATGTCAGCTTTGTATCAATTTCAATGGATCTCGCTTGCTATTCATTGCAGTACATTGGTCAATACTTGCAGTTGCAGAAGTCCTTTGTCTATTCATATAGCAGTATATGGAGATTCTAATTAATCATTATAATTGATATTATAAAAAAAAGGTTTTCATAATAAGAAAGAAATTCATCCCTTAAAACGATTCCTTTCGCCATTTCTATCCATGAATAAATTGAATCTTTATTCTATTTCTCAATGGTTTTTAATATTCTTTTCTCTTTCTTCTCAGACACTCTCAGACTTCTATCTTCTCTCACCCTTCATGTATTTAGAATCAATATTTTTGTTCCTTCAATCAATATTATTACACATTCTCCCACCGACTCTCCACTTCCTTTTCTATTCATAACTCTTTCTCTTTCTATCTCTGTAAATTTGTTGAATATTACTGTATACTTTCTCTTCAAATGTCTCTTTTCTCTATTGAAATTTCACATTTTCTTCCCGTGACATTCTCTCTTGGGTTAAGTGGAAGAGGGGGCTTGCATGCCTCAACTTCGCCCACAAAACTTCTGTAATATTTTTCACTATTGAGCACTATTATTTGCACTAAGTGCAAATAAAGTCATTTTATCTATCTATCTCTCTTTCACTATCTATTTTTTTCTGTTAAACCTATTTTCCAAAAATCTTTTTTCCTAATTGACATTTTCCATTTTCTTCTCGTGTCTCTTCTCTCTCTCTCTCTATTCCTCTAGGATCTTCTTTTCTCTATCCAAACCTATTTTCCAATAATTTTCCTCGTGTTTCCATCTTCGTCTATGATTTATCTTCTACTTCCTTCCTGCTTTCTACATGTGCTACACCTCCTGCCAGCCTAGAACAATGCGCTGCCTGGGATGGGATTTTAGATTAGCAGGCCTTCTGCTGGTGATAAGGTCGGCTGACTTATGCTAATTTCGACTCCATTTTCATTGTCGGCTGGCCTTGGCATTGGTCATCAGTCTCCATTGTTCCCCTTACCTTCAACTTGACATGGCGGACTTGGATGGTTTTCCTGATTAGAGGAAGTTCAAGCGTTTTACTCAATTAGATCAAGTTCAAGTGGAAATTTTACCGGTGGTTCTTTGGGATTGTAATGAGTTCTTTGAATTATATTCTATCTGACCAGTGTTCCAGAAAATATGAAAATTATACACAAATATATTATAGTTTAGTGAATATAAAAATAGCAACCAGCTGGTAGGCCTAGGCCCTTCATAGGGCTGTTGCGCCATTGACAAACAAACAAACACAAATATATAATTATCTATTTATTCACAATTGATATGAACATAGACACATATTTATTTAGCGTATGGTTTCATTAAAGGGGAGACCCAAAGGGTTGTTCCACTTCATTTTCCACGAATGAAAACATGAAAAACCTTGTGGGTTATAAAATTTTATCCACATTGATAATGGCCTAATGTGCCGAAACATGTCTTTGTTTTAATAATTTAAAAAGTTTTTTAAAAGGGTGTTTGATTCTCATTTATTTTTCAATTCCTTTTTTTTATTAAATGAACCCCATATATCCCAAATCCCGTAACCCATGAGCAATATTGGTGTGGCCGATACAGCTATTTTCTCTTTGAATAGAGGAAGAAGTTCTCTATAGAAGAATGCTCCGTGATAATTTAGTGTTGTGATAATGTATTTAATGAGGAATTTAGACTTTTATAAGAGTTCTGAGGCTATTTTATTTTGAATAGATGAAGAAGTTCTGTGAAGAAGAATATAGTTCTCCGTGATGATTTTGTATTGTGATAATGTATTTAACGAGGAATTAAGACTTCAATTAGAATTGTATCCGAGAATCCGAGCAATGTTTCAAAATATGATGGATTTCTTCGTTCCTTTATGAAAAATCTTCTGTAATTTCATTTGATTTGGCAAATAGCGAATGACTCTCACTGGCGGCTCATGTCCACGAAACAGGTGTTTCATCTGATTCATATGGGCACGAGTCGCCAGTGATGACTCTATATTGATACTTAGTTGTACGAGTTTGGAAAGTCTTAATGATCAAGCGGTTTGCAAGAGCTTGTCGGTAATGTGAGGTTTCTCAGCTATAAATGCTAGATCGATACACTCTCGCAGATGACTAGCAGATTGTCCTCGCAGAGCTGAGAATCAACATATTTATTCATTCGACAACCGTCAAATCGAATGAAATCCACTTTACAATTCTCATTCTGAATGAAATTGAATACCGAATCACCAATTTGGACAATAATGATATTATAATAATAGTCTTGTGAAAATAATACTATACACTAAATCCGGTATTGATTCATGGTATTCAAGTAGCATTAATGAATTTCTCTGAATGAAACTAATGCTCAAGGCCCAATTCATTCATTCGGAATAATAATTTCGAGTCAATCAACGAAAGAAAACTACGTACTGGCAATAATTAGATCTCATCTCAGAAAGACAAACGTGTCTGTGGTAGGTAGTGTGTTTGTAAACAATGGAGTTATTATCATTTGGCAACACTCTTGCTACAATATCTCGCCGACAAACTAGTACAACAATTAATACGACTGTCTTTAAAGAAAGTGAAGTGAAAGAATACAGAAGAGGAGAAAGAGAAAAAAGAGAAGAAGTGGTAAAGAAGAGAAGATGAAAAGAAAGAGAAGAGTATAGCAGAAAAGAAAGAGAAGGAGTTGAAGAGAAAGAGAAGAAAGAGTAGGGAGGGAGGAGAGGAAGAGGAAGGAGAAGAAAAAGAAGAAGAAGAACAAAAAAAGCAGAAAAAAGAAGAAGAAGAGGAGGAGGATACGTCTGTCTTTCAAGAAAGTGAAGTAAACTTTATTCTAAGAGAAAAAGGAAAAGAAATGGAAGTATATAAAGGCCTAAAAGAGAAGAAAAAGATAAATATAGAAAGGAGAAGGAGGGGAGGAGGATGAGGAGGAGGAGAAGGAGGAGGAGAAGGAGGATGAGAGAGAAAAAAGAACGGGAGAAGGAGGAGGGTACGTTTGTTTTTCAAGAGAGTGAAGTGGAAGAATACAGAAGAGAAGAAAGAGAATAAATAGGAGAAAAGGAAGAATATAGAAGATGAAAAGGAGAAGGAGATGAAAAAGAGACTAGAGTAGAAGGAGTGAAGAGGAGAAGAGGAAGAAGAGGAAGAAGATAAGAAAAAAAGAAGAAGAAAAAGAAAAGAGAAGTGGATGAGGTATGTACGTCTGTCTGTCAAGAGAGTGAATTGAAAGAATACAGAAGAGAAGAAATAATGGAAGAATATAGAAGTGAATAAAGAGAAAAAGATGAATAGAAGAAGAAGGGAGAAAAGAGAAGGAGCAGAGAAAGAAGAAGAAGAAGTGAAAAAAAGAAGAGCACGCCTCTGACTTTCAAGAGAGTGAAGTGGAAGAATACAGAAGAGAAGAAATGGAAGTATATAGAAGAGAAGATAGAGAAGAAGATGAAAAGATGAAGAAGGGATGGAAAATGAGAATTGGAAGGAGGAAGGGAAGAATAAGAAAGAATAAGAAGAGGAGAAGGAGAAGAAGGAGAAGGAGAAGTAAGAGAAGTGTCGACGACGAATTGTAATTATTGCCGCGAATAGGATATTGTCGTATAGCGGCTTAGTAATTACGGAAATGAATGTGAATCACTTTTGGCTGTAGTTGATGAATGTGGGTTGAACGAATTTTTCGTTTGAATTGAAAGTCAAAGGTAAGATAGAGAGACCGATGACATTGACATTCATGTAGGTCATAGACTACGCATCTCACTTTTGTTTTGGCTATCTCAGTATTGTTTTCGGGATAATTAGGTAGGATCTAGATGACAATTTTTTTATGGATTTACCAAATGACTTTGGATTGATGAAATAATTTTGAATATATCCCTTTCCATAGACAATAAATTGCTTATTAAATTTATCAATAATTAATTGTATTATCAAATTCTCAATGAAGTATCTATTATCCAAGAACACGACATTGTATTGAATTCGAATATTTTGTAGGCTGAAATCCCTGTGAGTTTTATTGAATTCAACCCCTACAATTCAATATCAATAAAGCTTTCTACTTGATGTATGGCGGAGGCTTCTCCGGGAAAGTTTCTCCATAACTGCCTTACATCAGGTAAAATAAAAACGGGTGGGAGAGACTAGAATGTGATGAAGTTCAAATCAGAAATTTAAGTACTATGCGCATGCACTAATATTTTCAGCAAAGAGTATCATATTATGTTGTTGATCTGAACTACATAATTTTCTGACTCCCCACCATTTTCTAGTTCCTTAGAATCGGAATAACCTTCATGTTCATGTAATAACCTTGTGAAGAAAGGGCTTATAAATTTCCAAGTTTTTTAGTTGATGCTTGTACTTTTGATATTAAATAAAGGGGTATCGTGTGAAGCGGTAGTTTACTCTGAAATTTCCTGTCAACAATAGAATAACTCTAATGATAATTTTTTGTGGTATTTTTTGTGGTATTGAGAAAAAGACCATTCTATGTCATGCTTATTGAAGGAGAGATCAATCCAATCCAACAAATAAACTTCCAAGTCGGCTGAATCCGAGAGAAACATTCTACTGAAAACAAATTACCGAATTTCTGCAACAAAGATACGTTGAATTACTCTTAGAATATGAATTTCTCTCATTAATCAGTTTCGCAATTATTAGCCGTCATAAAAAATCTGCATGAAATTGATCACTGGACTATCAAGTAACTTGCACTTTCTACGGAAATATAAATTGAATTTTCAAAATCCAAGCTCAATAAAAAATTTTGGAGGATGTAGAGAAAGTGAATACTGTATTGAAAAAAAGAAAATTAGATCACAGGTTACATTACCGGCTCGATCTCTGCAGGAAAAGTTGAGGAGATTGAGCTACTGTTCATTTTTTTAACGAAAGAGAGTTTGGAACTGTTTGAGTCATATTAATCAATTTCAAGTTCGTTAAGATGCAAGGTTACGCTGGCAATTTTTTACGACTTCCTGTGTGGAAAATGCTGGAAGCTGAGAATCGTCTTGTAACTCAACTTATTTTTGATGATCATTGAAGTTGACATTCGATGGAGCTGAGTTTAATGAGTTATGAACTGAGGTTTGGTGTACTGAGGTAAAAACATCTCAACTTCTTTTTTACAAAATTTCAATCTCTAAAACACTCTTCCCAGTTTTAACCAAAATTTCTCAAATCGATTCAACCTCCACCTTATTAATTTTAATTCTTTTCATACCATGGAATGATAATCACAAAAATTTAGTAGACATTATAGCGATTTTTTCATCTCTAGACCACGTTTTGCTAACAAATTCCAATTTATCACTGCTAGCAAATTTCAATTTCAAGCTTTATTTTATTCAGTTTCATGGATCGTTGTTTATATCTCAACCATATAATCTTTATTCTACCAATTTTGGTCTCTTCCTCTCATGTGCAACATAGACTATGTCTTACAAGTAGAATATTTTGAGATAGCGAGAGGCCAGTATTTTTATGGATCAGGAACAGAAGCTATTCTATCAAATCTTGAAATCTCTGATTTCATCATGTGAGAGGTGAACAAAACTCCCAAACAACAAACATACCTGCAGGTATGTATGCAGGATAGAAAACATAACCATCGAGACTTAATATAATACATAATCATCAAATAATTCGGTATAAGTAGAAGGAAAACAATGTTTGAACAATATTGATAGGAGATCTTCTGTTTCGAAAATATTGTTCTAATTCTATCGAGGGTACGGTATAAGAAACGTACTTCAAAAATTGATAATGACGATCAGGTTATCCAAGAAAAGCCGAATAGGAATCATGATTGTCTAATATTGTTGGACAGACTCCAAGCAAGGAAGACATTCTGGCAAGATGGGAAAATGACTCCAGCTCGGTCAATATTGTTTCAAAAATGATAAATTTGGTCTCAAATTGTAGATCAGAATGTTTCCTATAATTTGAGATCAAATTTATAATTTTTGAACTAATATTGATCGAGCTGCAGTAGTTTTTCCATCTTGCCACAATGTCTTCTTCGCTTTGACAGACTGTACTACTTGTTGAGAACTCTAGTGTTCATTTCCCGAACATGAAAACTCTATAAAAATCTCAATCTCAACACCAGTAATGATAATGAACATGGCATGTCTACTTGTCTACATAGTGTGCCAAACTACAGTGAATCAGTGCTTTACTTCAATGTGGCAGAGATGTGAGACTCGAGAGGATTGGGAGGCTGGAAAAATCATAATATTATGCCCTCTTTCGTACAGTGCACGCAAGATTAGAAGAGCCACCGACACAATACACCTTCCATTGTGCGGCATGTCTTCTCAGCCGGCGCGAACTTTAGTCATCTTGAACTTCTTGTCTCACAAAGCGTAAAATTATCCTGTGAGACAAACACACCGAAGGACAGAGAGGGAATAAACGAAGATGGGATAAACAAAGATGGAATGAATGAAGATGAAATAAACAGAGATGGAATGAACTAAGAGTGAGAATGATTAATCATAAGCGACACCGTGCAACACGTTACTAGAGAAAGGAAAGAAATGTAGGAAAGCCGCAATCCTGGCAGAAACAACACTGAAAGTGAAAGAATATTGAAGAAAGCAAAAGATTGGACGAGAATATCAACTCTGTAATGCGTAGAAATGAGACCGGCTATTTGCTAAGCAAATATTATTTTTCCTTGGCGTCTTTGTCTTGAAGACTATTTTGCAGAATTTTTCGAGGTCAATGGATGAGTTTTATTGAGACTTAATGAAGACGTTCTATGTTTCTAGTGGAGGTTTTATGCGTGGGTTATTTGTGAAAGAGATTTGTTCGCAAGAATATCTTCCAAATTGTATTTGTGATGAGGTTTGCTTGCGAAACAACATGAGAAGGATGTCGCTGTTGTCTCAATTTGAGAAGATCATAGCTCACAAAGTAATCGGTGATTGTTGATAAAGCTTTCTGTATAAAAATAATGCTGTAGAGAGAAAAAACAAATAAAAGACAGTCACAAACTTTTATAGGAGCAAAGACATTCAGTATAACCAATACTAAACCACAATCTACAAAAATGTGCAGTATACATTTTTGTCTCTGATGTGATTGAAATGTTTTTATCATGTTGAAAAATGTTGATTTTTCATATTAAAAATTACAGTACTAATATTTTATGCTTGAGTTGCATATTATTATCAATTTTTATATTGGCGAGCAAGAGCGTTCATTATCATCAAGTTGTTGTTTTAGCATCAAGTCCATGCTATGAATTAATTCGAATAAAGATAAAACTAGATATAAATATCAACAATTCACGTGTTTTCAGTATTTGGTATTCAGTGTTTTCAGAATTCGGTATTCAGTGTTTTCAAAATTCGGTATTCGGCTACCACCATTTTGAGCCAACCGCCATTTCATGTCGAACGGTATCGGCCATATTGTGTAGGCCTTACTGACATTTTCAGCCTATCAGGTGCCAGGAAGCATTTGGCCAATCAGAGAAAGGCCACTCCCACTAGACACTCCCCGAATTCTACGATCAATGATATCACGGAAAAGAATTACTAGAATGAATCGCAATTCTACGGAAGTTGTTAATTCGCATAAGTTCACTCTACAGTTCAATTTTCTAAAAAGATGATTAATGAAGAGAAAAGACGATTTATTGAGCAGCTTAAAGATCACAAAGATGAATAAGCACCTAAATCCTGGAAAAAGAGAAAATAAAATTAGTCTGAATAGAAAATTGAGGAATATTATGTTTGAACATTGAATTGCAAGATGGTTCAAAATACAAGAGAATGAATTATTGTGATTGATTACAAAACTCGGAGACGCAAGCTTAAAAGGTTCATTGAGTGTTGATAAATTTATTCTCTTTCAAATATGAAAGAAGCAATTTAGTATTTTGAGATACATGTAGGCTACCTTATGACGTAATATGTACGATCTTATTGTAATATTAGTTGAAGATTTTCCCAGTGTCTAATACAATATTAATTTTATACGGATCTTTGAAACTCACCAAAATATGATAATACAACCATGAAAATGATCTAGATCCTGAAACCCTTCTTATATCGTGGTAAACAAAAAATAGGCAAACCAAAAAAATAGTGGTAAACAACAAATGTACTTGGATAGGGAACATTGGTCTATTGCTCTCCTGCCCTACATTATTGATTTAAGATTGGTAAAATCGATAATCAATAACAATTTCTCTGTGGAGTTTGAAACCTGAAAACGAGATTGTCACCTTCAATGAAGAGTGCAAGTTTTCCAGATGTTGTATAGTCTGTCCAAGCAAAGAAGACATTCTGGCAAGATGGGAAAATGACTCCAGCTCGGTCAATATTTATTTCAAATTTGATCTCAAATCATAGGAAAACATTTGATCTACAATTTGAGATCAAATTTCTAAATTTTGAACCAATATTAACAGATTTGGAGTCATTCCCCCATCCTGCCAGAATGTCTTCTTTGCTTGGAAAGACTGTTCTAGACCGGTGGCGATTTTCCCGCCATAGTGAAAGCAATAATGGCGCGCGGATCTGCACGCGCCTAACTCTATTCGGTCATCGCGATTCGATTTTCCTACGATTTCCTCAATTTTTCAGCCATATTTTCCGGATAACGCTTGGTTTTTCACGCCTTTTTCATCACAAGACGATGATGGAACGCGCGGGAAAATAGCGCAAACCAATCACCGGATCGTGATAATAATTTGTAATAAATTCGATTTCATGTTCACACCCTCGTTTTCTATGATTCACTTTTGCTTGAGATTTGACAGATGGGTTTAGAGGGGAACTTCCACCATATTTTCACTATCATTCATCTTGTATTATGTTATGTCGTGTTTTCACTATCATTCATCTTGCTTTATAGCTTGGTGAGGTGACGAGTAGAGAAACAAGAAGACTTGTGAATTGGCTTGGCTAAATACAATATTGATAATTCAATACCTAATTTCAATTTTTAATTTATACATATCAGTCTACACTTTTTTAGATAAGTAGTGAAACTTCTCACCATATTAATACGATAATTATCATCGGAAGTACAATACTAATCAGTTTAAATCATTGATGGTGAAAAAGTTGAGTTATTCAAAATCTTTCTTGAATTGAAATAAAGGCTCTGAAACAATTATTAGCAAATAAGAGTACTTTAATTGATTAAATTTCAATCTAGAGTCGTTCTAATATCTATTTTGGTATATTTTGTATTATCCCTCAAATAACTTTCAGCTAGAGGAGTACTATCGCACCAAGGTTATTAGAAGGATTTAATAACCTTTCTATCGCACATATTTGTAAGCGAATAAGTAAATCAGAAAATAATAGCAATCATGTATCTGATGAATTTCATTTAACTTCACCAAAACTATTATCTTCAGGAATGATGGAAAAGATGGGTTTTAATAGCATAGACTAATGAAGAACTTATTTCAATTACTCTAGAATGTTTCTCCTTGTTGTTTCTGAGGGTGAAGCCCACATGAGCTCATATTATGCGTGTGTGTGATTGATAAGATGAATGATGATTATGAGAGATGACGACTACTTTTTGGGTAGTCGGGACCGACGGCTTATGATCGTCTCCTCCGGAAGACTGGGTGGGGTGGTCGTATGTATGTGATTGTGCTGTTGTCTAAGAATTGCTCCCCGGTTGAGATCGATCCATGATTTCTTCATGAACCATCCATGGTTTTGATGAAATGTATATAATTTTCAAATTGCTATAAACGCCCTTCAACTTTTCCTTCCGTAAACAATGATTTTGCCTCTTTCTTAAACCACCTATGGTCCTTTCAACTCTGAGAATCATATTTTAAATCATGATTCTATGGAACTGAAGCGTACCCGCTTGTAAAACTGACACAATAGAGCTGAAATTGATGACTTAAACCGCCATCTTCTGAACGAGATGAACTCCATTGTCTCATGACATGTTAATCTTAATTTTCGTTCCTAATATCCGTGAAGCAGCGAATATAACTGCGGGCGGAGAAAATGGTATGCATCAATGAATTATTTACTTCTTTGTTATTTTTGTGATTATCATTTTTGACATCAACATCATCATCACTATCAATGATCATTCTCATTCATGAAATAACTATCAATAAGTTAATAAGTCACTACATAATCTATGTTTTTTAACCAACAGTAACATTAACTTTATGATACTAAACTTGGAATTATTAAAACTGTTAGAAAATAGATAAATTTATGAATTACTCAATTAATGAAGTAACTGGTGCACAATAAGATTATCGCCTATCCTTACAACTTTTTGAGCTATAACATGTGTTAACGGTTCATTTGACTTGCAAAAAGATTCGGAACACAAGTTCATATCAAATCGAATCAGATCACCTCTGAATAGCTTCAAAGGAATTTCTTGAATAAACGTAAAATTTCAATGGATTAATATGATCAATAGATTTTGAAGATTAAAATAATAAAAGCCATTTAGGATTGGAGTAATATTTTTCTTCTATCATTCATTCATCTTCAATCATTTCTCATCCATTCATTTCATATGAACTGTATTTCCGTAATGTCCAGTTGGAAATCTTAGAATGATATTTATCCCTTATGGAGTTGTGGTGTTGTATTAAGTAAAACGGTATTATTCAAGCTATTCAGCAATACTTCAACAGCCAATCATGCATTGTCCATATTCTATCACAAAGTGATTTCAGATCTTTTCCAAATAGAGCAATCGAATGTAGCAATCATCATGATGATAGCTTAAAAAATAACGTGCCAGTCACACGTTAGTGAATTGAGTCAATCAAGTTAATCAAGACCACTGTGACTTCAATAACTGAACTTTTAGCTTCCTTTTTCGCGTGAGTAGCGATACCGTTCTTTACTTTTCAGTTATTTATCTAATGAGTTTTGGCTGGATGAATATTTTTTCAAATCAATCTTCAATGATCACCCGCACCCTGCACCTGTTTGAACTATATTAGACCACTCAAATATCCGATCGCATTTGATTTGCCTTTACAAAACAATGATTCATTTAACGAAAGATTTTTCAAATCTCTATATATAAAAGAGAAATGGCACTGATTCATTCATTCATCACCAGAACTAAAAATCCACTGAACCGAATGCGGTCAAATTTGACAGGCATGTTCAGTTGGACGTTAAGAAAGGATTTGAAACTTCATAAGGATACGCTAAATATTTGTTAGTATATATTTATATTTGTATAGTTTTCAGCGTTTTCTTATTTTTTTCGAGAACCAATCGATAGAAAATGTTTATATTTTGTGGGCAGGTTCAGATAAGGTCTAGAAATGCTGTGTTAAAATATTTTTAAAATCCGTTCAAGAGTACGCCAGTAATCATTTTTTTCAAAATTGTAAATGTATTGTGGGTTGCATATCTTCTGCCTCAATACGACCAACCCTTACTCTCAATTCAATGGTTCAACGAGATTAAAGATGAACTAATTCAGAAGATATTGAATCAAGTTTCAAACTCCGATATACTACCCAAGGTTACGCTCGATATTAGCGTTTTACTATTTTTCTGAATTTTCGGAGTTTTTCTTAGATGTTTCAAGAACAAATTGTCAGAAAATGTTGAAATTAGGTAAACAGTTCCAGATTAGGTCTATAAATGCTGTGTTCAATAAATTTCGAATTCCTTCTGAACGGAATTTAATGCAGGCGAGCGAAGCGAGCCTGTTTGTTTCAGCTTACACTGACAAGAGGTTTCGCAGGCGAGCGAAGCGAGCCTGTTTGACTCACTTACACTGCCGATACTGTCGGGGGTCCAGGGGGCGGAGCCCTTTGGCTAGGCGGAGAAGGCGAGCGAAGCGAGCCTGCCTCTAACATATTGCTCTGACTATGAACTACCGGGAATCCGCGATCCCAATAATTTAAAATTTTGTCCAGTTATAATGTTATGACAATTATAAATTTCAATCATCGATTAATTCTGTGCAATTGCAATTTAGCAATTTGCTGAACAGCTCTATAAAGTTGTGATTGGAAAAGGTAAAAAAACATAAAGATTTATACATTATAATTTATAATTTATTTTTGTAATTATAATTCCTTATCAATATCTTGTCATTCTTGGATATCATGTGTATCAAAATGTTAATTATGATAAAATAAGAATTATTGTAGGGGATGAATTATGTGCAATGAATAGAGATTTGAATAGCTCTGAGATCCTTATTGGAACAGGTCCTAGAAGAAAATGAGAGATTCATGTATAATCACTTCCTAATCTTGCCATTCTTAGGTGTGATGTGTATTGAAATAGAAATCATGAGGATTCTAGAATAATTATTGTAGCGGATTTATTCCACAAAGGCCCTTCCTTCTCAAACCTATCGAATTAGACCACATACTTTACAGCTCGGTAATTCAGTACACTTGGACTTAACAACTGCTACCAACTTCTCGAAATCTCGCGAGTCATTTCCGATGTGAAGCATATTTTCGCAACAACAGAACGATCGTTCAAAGTGCATCTCTTGTGTATAGTCTGTTTTAGAATAAACACTCTGGCTAGATGAGAAAATGACTCCAAATCGGTCAATATTTGTCCAAAAATTATAAAATTGGTCTCCAATTGTTAGAAACATTTTGATCTGCAATTTGAGAGTAAATTTATAATTTTGGAACCAATATTGACCGAGTTAAAGTAATTTTCCCATCTTGCCAGAATGTCTTCTTTGCTTGGACAGGACTATACTCTTAATGGGACAATCGTGAGAAAGCGAACTTCCAGTCTGTGAAAAGCGGGGTCGTGACTGGTAGCTCAGACTTTTATCAGAATGAAATCTCCATCTCTTGTTCAGAGTCTTTACAATATTGTTTTGTTGCATCCGATCTTTAAGTGTGGTCACTGGTATTGGTCGACTCATTCTTCTAATTTGGCTTTAAAACTCAATCAGAGCTTATCTATTGGAAAAATAGTACAATGAGACAAGTACCGTACCGTGTAAGTGCGACGTTAAAAAGTTAGGCGGTTTTGATGAAATTGGTAGAATTGATGGTGATATTGTGAAATCTCTCCATGATAAGAAAACTTAAATGTTGTCAATTAGTGAAATTTGACAACACCTAAGTTTTCTTATTAGACGGTTTTGTCTGTTCCTTGTACGCTCCAACAGCTGATGTTTTGGCAAGATAGTACGGTGAGACAAGTATAACTGACACCATAAGGTTTCGTCTGTTCCTTCTGCGGTCCAACAGCTGATGTTGTCAATAAGAGTTGTCATTTAGCTAAACCTAGATGATGTTTTTGGAATCAAAAGAGACAATAGATGCTTTACATCAGCTGTTAGAAGGTTACATCACGTACAAGAGACAGGCGAAATCGCCTAATTTTTTCCGTCAGCTTCAAATGAACCTGTTTTGAGATTTTTATTGAGTAGTGATAGACGTTCCACTGGCGGCTCACGGTGTCTTCGGCGGCTTCGTGCCCACTGGTGCCCACGAAAAGGTGAAGTGCTGTACAATACAAGATACGGGCACTTAACCTGTTTTGTGGGTACGAGCCGCCAGTACGACTGACATTAATTCAATAAGGATAAAAAATAGTAAGAATAAAAATGAAGAGGAATTGAAGTTCATCGATTATCACTCATAATTCCACGATCTGAAGTTTTGACAATGGTACCCTACTACTAAAAGGTTCTTAGTACAAAATTGAGGTTTTCAATTAAGAGTCTAGGTTCTCTATCAACTTCATATCAAGCTTCTCTATCAAGACTTGAGAGAAACACAAATAAAATTCTTGTTTTTGTAAATCTATTCATGAAAAATAAAAATTAATTCCAAGAAAATTGAGAAGTCCTATCCAGTCTATTGTTTCACAAGATTAGTTACTGAATAGGTGACATTTTCCTTATTATTCTCAATCCCCGCAATGAGATGTCCAATCACGACAGTAAGTCACAGTATAGTCTGTCCAAGCAAAGAAGACATTCTGCCCAAATGAGAAAACGACTCCAGCTCGTTCAATATTGGTTCAAAAATTATAACTTTCTTCTCAAATTGTAGGAAATATTCTAATCTACAATCTGAGACCAAAGTTATAACTTTTCAACTAATATTGACCGAGTTGGAGTTATTTTCCCATCTTGCCAGAATGTCTTCTTAGCTTGGACAGACTATAGGGATTTCCGCATTTGGTCGCATGATTTGCAGTTTAATGAATGGATGACAGGACCGCCGATAGTTGGGCTGGACGAATCACTTTGACAAATCGTAGAGGAGGCAGGTGTAGGCCTATGCTTGCTGCAAGGAGCAAAGAAAATGAAATGATCTTGCTTTCTCCCCGCTCGCTCGGTGCTGACGGATTACTGCTATGCCAACTGGGTTACACACTTGTCAATGACCATCAAATTAATCTCATCTTGTTCTTATTCTTCCTCTTCCTCTTCTCCCTACTCCTCCTCCTTTTTCTCCCTCCTTCCTCTTGCAACTCCTCTTATTTCTTCATCCAGCTTTAACACTTCAAGTATTGAGGCGATCCATTAGTATTTCATGTAAACATTGTAAATCGTGAATTTTATCAATTTATAGTATATTCACAAAGTATCGTGGCGATCCATTAGTGTTTTATGTAAAACATAGGAAATTCTATCAATTTCTTTTATTTCTTCAGAAAACAAGCTATAGATGTCTATGAGACAGTCCTTAGTAGTGAATGAATTCAATTCATTAATACACATAGAACAGTTTATTGAAAAAGGAACAAAGGACTCAACCTAAAATTTGTTGCCAAATTATTAAATCATATCGAGGTTTTTTGACACAATCAATAAATTCTCCAATGATTTCTGCTATGAACTAGAAATCTTCACGAAAGGCCTATCATTTGTAGTTCATGTTAGTTGTAGTTCATTTATAGTTGAGGGAAGATGGTATAAAGAACAAAATGTTTTTTCTGTAACGAATAATATAAGAAATGTACTTGCACAAGAATTATTATTTATCAACAATTTTTGAACTGCTTTGATTTTCGAATTGTTCTCAGCTTCTTTCTCATCTAATCAATAATTAGATTAACAAAGTAATTGGAAAAGAATAATAATAAAATTCTGAAAGTGAATGTGACATTTGCGTTTAGTTTGTAAAACCGTTTTAGATTTTCAAGTTATTCAATGTGAAATGGTTGAAGACAGGCAATGTGTCGTTCAAAATATTTTCATTATTGGGTAGGAATAATATTGGAAATAGGGATTCTCCTCTCTCAGCTTTCCATTGAGAAGTACTATTTTGTTCTCCATAGCAGTTTATCTCTGCTCACAGTGTAATCTAAACCGGTATAAAAAAATTGTTGAGTGCAGAGATTGATTCAGATTCTAAATAAAGAATAAATACGTATAGAATGTTGATTAATTCGTATTCGATGTAAAAATCAAATCGGTTGAATTTTTTATTCAATTCGCTAATCCAGGGGTGCCCAGAGGGGTTCAGCAGCGCAAATGCGCTTCTGTGATTTTTGGGGATTCTATTTTTTCTCATTTTCTATAAGTTGGGGGATTTTTCATAATTAGCCCTAGAATGTTTTTGTGTTATATTCAAACACTTGTAGAAGATTTTATTTCTCATATTCAATTCTAAAATTGTAAGGGGTTTGTATTTTAGCTTTTATTTTTTAAATTGGGGGGGATTCTTCAAGACTATCCCCAAAATGATTTTCCTTATATTCATTCAATATTGTTCTAAAATTTAGCAAATCTATTTTCGGATGAGTTCCATTTTCAGTTAAGGCCTCTATCTTATAAGTTTCGGGGAGTTTTTTTTTAAATTAAGCTCAAACTGTTTTTCTCAGGTTGACACTAGCTCACTTCCATCATCCTATATCCTTATTCTTCTTATTGCCTTAATTTTTGTTTTATGTTTGGCAATTGGCAATCCTCTTTCTATTCTATACATTGTATTCCTTCTGTGAGAAACTTAAACCCTGTTAAATTAAAGTCAGTAGTTATGCCTAAACTATATAATATATCCTACTCCTAATAGTAGCTTGTTTTTTGGTTATAGTACTAGCAAGAAGAGAGAGAAACGGTCTTTTTCTCCTTCTATTCTCATCTGATTCCTTCAAACATTATCATCCACACAGCAAAGTCTCCGTGTCGAGAAAAGATTCTTCTGCTATCTAGCGGAGAACTCTACAACCAGTTTCATAACAATGGGATCCAGAAGTTGGATGTTTCACCACTAGAATGCAGCTCTCTGCTTTCTCTTTCCAGTCTCGTTGAAACCAGTTGCAATCCAGAGACAACTTTGTCAAGATTATTATGAGGTATACTTCCATCAGAAATAGCCTTTATTCCATTGTATCAATTTTTGTTGTTATAAATTTTTTTGTTGGAATAATTTTTGTTTACAGAAGAAGGAAAGCTTTTTATTTTGGCTATAGAATTCATGTAGCCTAGTTTAGAATATTGATTAAGAAGAGCATTATGGAATAAATGATGAAAGAACACATGAAAATAGAAAGATACATTAAGAAAAATTGAATCAAAATTAATTTATGAGTTCCATGATACTTGGTAATTTTTAAAATTTCTGCAGAATATTTTATTCAGATTGCTCAGAGTTACCAATTTTATGTTTTTTCCGATGTTTAATTTTTCAGGAAATATTTTCAAATATTCATCCATTCCAATGAACACTCATCAATAATCAATAATTCCGTGTGTCTTCTTCAACTTATAACTTTAACTTCTTCTTGCTGGCGAAGTGGGAACAACCTTGGGTGGTTGGGTCTCCCCACTACTAAAAGCCATACGCTAAATAATAATATAAAATTTAATTTATCTCTATTCTTATTGAATAGTTCAAAGTAACTTACAAGGTGATATTACGTAATGACACATATGCAACAAAAAAGTTATGAAATGGATAAAAATGAATTTTTCAGAACTGGACCATTCAAGATTAGCGAAAATTTATTCAGAATTTACAAAATTTATTTTAAACAAGAATGGAATAATCAGGACTACACAACACAGGCACAATAATACCGAACATAACAAAATTGTGTCATTATTCACATTAGTCCACTGGTGGCTCGTGCCCACGATACAAGTGAAGTGCTGTACAGTGAAAGATACGGGCACTTCACCTGTTCCGTGGGTACGAGCTGCCAGTGCGATTAGTCATCGCTGTAATCTGATAAACAAATACTAATTTTGGACAGTTGTTCTTTCAAAGTCCTACAATCCTCTTCATCATTTGCCGATTCAGTTAAACTTACGCGAGATAGACTACTGGGGGTTGAAGATTTAATTATGCTCTTACACTTTTTCTCACTAATTTTTCTACTTTTCTCCTTATTTTTGTTCGTAACTTTGTTGTATTTCGAGGAGTGAACCGACCTTCTACTTCTGGAATAAATAGTTTTCCTAGCAAATAACTTCCATTTATATTCACTTTTCAATTTGATGGGAATGTAGTCCCTATGGAACTGCCTGTAAACTACGCCGTTGATTTTTATGTCTCTTGGAAATTCAAATTCGTCGTTCAATTCTTCTCGGGGTTCTAAGTTTGGCTGATTGTGAAAAGTTTTGTTCAAATAAATATTTTGGATTGAATCAGAACTACTCTGGAACTGTTTTACATCAAGTGAAACCTTATTTTGATAATTTTTGGAATTCAATGTTTTACTTTCATACTTCCCAAGGGTCATTTCAAGAATATCTTTTGGAGCACAATATCTCACAGAGTTATCCTGCCTTTTCGTGCTGTTTTCTAATATATTTATCACTTCTGTATCTTTATCCTCAATTTTTTTAGGACTTGGAGGATAATGATGACTTACCCACATCACTGTATGCGTTGTATCAGTCTCTATCGAATTACAGAATTTTCTAGGATAAAACAAATATTCAGTCCTGTCTACAGGAGTTGAACAGTTGTTTGAAGTTACTTCTCCTGAGCCGCTTTTCATACTAGATGCTGTATCACAGTGGGATCTTACAGGAATGTATTTCTTTTTGAATGAAGAATACCTATCAACTTCCTTACGATCAATTTCATTATGACTTTCAAAACTTTGATCTGATATAAGGAACTGCTCTTCGAGTATTGTTCCATCACTTTCACTGTTATCAGTAATTGTTTTAATTTCCTTCTGCTGATTTTTATCTAGTCTGATAGTAGATTCAGTATCATTAGTTGTACTAGTAGCACTAGAGGCAGTATTGGTTGTCGAAGATGATAACTCTGCAGTATAGTCTACTTTAGCTATAACCATCTCAGAATCAACACAAGACATTCCTCCAGTTTGTCTCATATTATCAATTTCTAACTCTTTATTGTAGTTAATTTCAGCTATAACCTTCTCCGAATTACTATTAGACATACTATTTTCAGATGTATTATCAAACTTCGACAATTTTTCTGACTCTTTACTACAAACCTGTAGATTGAATACGTGCTTTAAAGAATTTATATTTGAATCTTGTACGGATTTTCCCGTAATTATTTCAGTTGGTAAATCAATAACTTTATCATTACTAGGTTTATATAAGTTATCAACTTTGTCAACAATATTTTGAATCTCTCCTTTACCGATTTCAGAGCTAACAGCTGTATTTTGTAAATTTTTAGCGCTTGTAGAATGCTTTAATTCAGTACTAAAACTTTCCGTATCCTCAGAAATTGTCACAGAATTCTGCGATTTCTCCATGACATAAGTTTCAGGGGGGTGGTTCATCCTCTGATGAGTTTGTTTCTGATTCATCCTCATCTAATACGGTATCCTCACGAATTCTAGACTCATGTTGTAAATTATGTTTATAATTATTGGAGTTTTCTTGCGGATTTGCTAAGAGTATTTCATGTATTACCATAGGACTGCTACAAGTTGAGCAACAAATAACTTTTTTCGAGACTATGCTTCTTTTACTGTGTTGGAAGTTTGTAAGGTTCGTACTTCTAGCACCTTTGATGAATTTATCACAGTCATTCTCCCAAGTAGTTTCTGAAAAATTTTTTATTTCTGGTTTTTCACTTGTTTTGAGAATTTTCTGATTTTTCTCGCTCCTATTATTACTTTTTGATTTAGATTTTAAACTTTCTGTCTCTCCAAATTCATCAGGAATGTTTCTTTCTTCAATTTCCTTTTGTCGTCGTCTTCTGAAAAAGTTGAAGATCCTGAAGAAAGGTCTCTTCCTTTTTTCATGTAATCTTTTTTCGGGGACTCCTTTCTTCTTCAAGGTTGAATCTCTAGAACGTATTTCTGACTGATTACATGAATCAGATTCTACTACCGATTCATCCCGGCATGAATCAACTTTCAAAATTTCTGAATCATCGCTATCAGTTGAATCAGATTCATCCGTTGATTCGTTCCTACTCGCAATTTCTGATTCAACGGCATCACGTTTGATTTTTCTTGAGCCGACAGCGTCCTTATTAACTAGACAGTATGAGTTTAAAGGTGAAGCCTTATTCATTTTGATGATTAATCATGTTTGTCTTTAGACTCGTATCTGAAATTTAAAAAAAAAATATTAGGAAGTTCATAGTGTAATACTATAATTATGATTAGTGTAATAGTTATTGTAGGTGAACAGAGCATTGAAAAATTTGATTATTGGAAAATTCATGGCAGGCAGTGAAATGTGATTAAATGACAGTGCGATATTTTTCATTTGATAACGTATAATATTTTTCATTCAATAGGGATGTATTCATTACAGATTAGCTCTACCTTATATATGTGTTACTAAATTGAATTGTGAAAAAAATTTCTTGACAGATTTATGTGTTTCTAAATTGAATTGTGAAGAAATATTCTGATAAATTGAATTATGAAAAAGAGAGGTTACTAAAACAAACGGATCAAAACAAACTGGATAAAATGAATTTTACCAACCAAATGAAGAGTTATGGTCCAAGAAAAAAATTCACTTCATTATTGTTGAGAATTGTTATTGTAATTCAAAGTGGAAATTTAACACATATCTTAAGAAATATATTGCAGAAATTTATTGAACTCACACTCTCTTAGATTTTTATAAACTCATAACCTAGGCCACGTAACCAGCTGAAGAAGTGTCATATTTTCAAAAGTAATTTATATCAAATTATCAAGTAGCTACTATTCATATTTTCAAAAGTAATTTATATACAAGTAGCTACTCAATATCGATAAAATATAATACGACACAATTCCAAACTGCCATTGATAGTTTTACTTATATTAGAAGAAAAAAAATCAATAAAGCTGTTATTATTATTATTATTTATTCTTGAGCAATTTTTCTTTGCACTTGACTAATATTGCTTTAAATGTTGCAGTCATTTTTTGTCAGTTACAAAATCCCATTCGGCTTTCTTTTCATTTTTATATTTTGGTCCATTTCTTTATTAATTTGCCAGAACTGCATATAGAACAATAGAAGAGATTCAAATTGTAGTCTTATATGTTGAACATCCTTGACCACTTCTAGAATTAAAGCTGGGTAGCCTTATTTCTCAGTTTAAGCTGTCTAAGTTTAGGTAGCATTTTGATTTGAAGAAAGTATATGCATTATCTACTAAACACGCCACCTTTGAAAAAAATCATCCAAATATTGTGAATAAGTTTTCGACCCGAAGAGACAATATTTGAAATTGAAATAACTTTTATCGTGTTGTATATAATTATTGTGACTAATATTCCAAAAATAGCTTCAATATTCCATAAAAGCTTTCAGCAATATTTTGTGGATTTTAAGCGTTATAAGAATGTTTTCATTGAGTTTTCAAAATTTGCGTATACTCAGTAATTGTCACATTAATTGTCCGAAGTGAAAATTTATCTACAAAAATTTTCAATAAATTTTGCTGCGATTATTTAGTCTACAAACTTACATTATTAAAATTGTAGTAATACAATCGAATCAAGCAATCATTCATCAAATAGAATAGAAATGTTTCACACTTTCTCATACTTGACTGTCTTTAATAGCACTCGAAGATTTTAGTCTGACTACTCTGTTTTTAATCTCAGAAACTAAAGTTTATAATATTGACTTTTACGTTTTCGCAGCTCTAATGAGCGATTAACTTGGATTATTCAAGAAAAAACGTTTTAAATTACCCATCTTTTGTGAAAGTGATTGATGATAGTGGTGTGAAAAAATGGTCTTGTAACTTCATTCACGTAATTTTTCCATTACAATTACTGGTTTAGGCAGTAGGCCAACAACTTTCAATTTTAGAAAATCGCAATACTATGGCTGGTTACTATTAGATCGCGTGCAAGAGCAAGCTCACACACACATCGGATGTAAAGCTTCACAGTATTCATCTTTATCTAATAATTGAAAAGAGAATAATATAGAACTAATCTTAGAAATAGGCTGCAAATCATCAGAAAATCAAGATTTATCAAAGTAATTTATTCAAGATTTAGTCGGTACAATAATTTTTTTTTTCGCATGAATTCGTACATCAGCAATCTTCTAATTGAAAAATTGAAGGTTTAGCTCGCCTTTTTATGAACTTGTCCTCACGCTACAATTCACTATAGTGGGTGCCAAAAATTAAGGAGGTTGGCGATTGAATGTTTTAAACTCTGTTAGGACAGTATGAAGCTGTCTTTGAGAGCGAATTAGTAATAATGATGTAGATGATGAGAGGCGAGGGAGTAGATTAGATTAGATTACTTTATTCAAATAGATAACAAAATTCGGCTTAGATTCAATATTGTAATACAAGGTGGGGCAGGGAAGTATCCCCAGTTTTGAGATGACTTTGTGAGTAGTGGGGGCATACTGGAAGAGTGGAAATGGGCTCAAATGACGCAGAAAATTCAAATGTTTTATTTAGTAGCACTAAAACTTAAGGGCGAACCCAGAAATAAATTTCGGGGGGGGATATGAAGGGTCGAACCCAGGAAAACTCCTGTTCCCGGAAGGGGAGGGGGGGCTAGGAGGGGTTGTTTCTTGCATGGGATATCTATAGGATATATCTATATGGATAATATATATGCAATATATTTGATGATTATTATTATTATTTGATGATTGTACCTTAATTCCAAATGTTTATTGATAATTATTGTGTTGGAAATAAGAGGTTTTGGACCTGATTGTCTGAGTCTTCATTACATAAGTATATTGTATTTTATTGAATAAATGAAATGAAATAGTTGAAGTTATATAGATTAACATAGAAAATCTTATCACAAAAAATTAAATCTACAAGACGCAGAGATTTATTTTGAGAGACATTTTATTCAATTATATGAACAGGGTAAATGGGAAAATATCTGTGAATAAATAATGATTCTGATTCCGATCTATAACACTTCTCATGTAGGATTTCACTTTCTGAAGAGTTCAAAAGGAGCTTTTAAGTTAAGAAAACGTTGTTGTTGTAACAAAAATTGTTGCGCTAATATTCAACATTTTATGGGACATTTCATAAGGGAAATATTCTTGTTGCATTCATTCGAGTGAGAAATGGAATATTTGGGCTTGTGATGCTCACTTCCAGATTAATTACCTAATCCATTTCTTTCTCCAGATTTCCCCGCGAGGGGAAATTTTTTACAAAAAAGTACCCTGAAACTATATTTTTTAGAAGTTTTGAGCCTTATTAGTCAAACATTTGGCAACTCCAACGAAGTGCATTCTATCTAGTGTGATATGAGTCCCAATTTCGGGGGGGGGGATGTATCATCTCAATCCCCCCTGGGTTCGCCCCTGCTAAAAGTTGTGAATATGGCTTGGTCGGCTGAGCAGCGCGCATTTGCCGCAGAGGCGTATTTTTGCCAAAATTAGTATGCTATTGAACTGCAGCGTGCGATGCGAACTCGTTATCAAACCCCTAGTCACAAAGCTGTTCCTGACCGCAAATCCTCTTGGCTGCGAGTAAATAACTTCCGTAAATGTGTTAGTGTATTGTAAAAGAGAGTTTGGGTTCAAAGGACCGCCCGGACTCCTGAAAACATTAGCCTCCGTGTCTGAAGATCAACCTTGCAGTCTCCTCAGCATACAGCTTGTAAGCATGAATCCGCCTTGGTGTTGTCAAGTCGCACTGTGCGTCGTATTCTCCATGAGTAACTTCACTTCCATCCATATAAAAATGGTAGTTGTCCAAAATCTCACCCAACGGGACTGGCAGCAACAAATACAGGCATGGAAAACTTCAATCACTCATGACGCTCGGGTTTTCTTTAGTGAGGAGGCGCACTTTCACATTTCTGGAGCGGTAAATAAGAAGGATATGCGTTATTTACTCACAACAAAATGACTTTACGGTCAGGAACAGTTTGAGACAAGGAATCCGACCGATAGCGAGTTCACATCGCACGCTGCACTGCAACAACAGACTGATTTTGCGAAAAATATGCCTCGACGGCAAAAGCGCGTTGCTCAGTCAACCAATCCATGTCTACGACTTATAGGGGTACCAAATAAAACCTTGTAAACCACAGCTTCATTCAAGCCTAATCCCACTCTTCTAGCATGCCCCTACCAGCACTCACAGTGCCATCTTAAAACTAGGGATACTTCCCTGCCCCAACCTGTATAAATGAGTAGAACAAAATTATCCTATAAATTCCACAAAATAGAAACTTCTAATAAAAATACGAAAAAACGGTGATGTAATGAATGCAAAATTTATAAAAATTTCAATTCGAGGTTCTGAGAAATAAATAAGCAGTGTAAGTTATCCTAGTGAAAAGGCGAAGTTTAGAAATATATATATATGTCCATTCTTGGGAAACGATAATAAGGATATCCTTAAACACTTGGCCTTGAGTATAGAAATTTATAACGAGAGAGAGAGAAGGTGAGAGTGAGAGAGAGGTGAGTAGTCTGTCCAAGTAAAGATGGCCCTCTGGCAAGATGAGAAAATGACTCCAGCTCGATCAATATTGGTTCAAAAAATTGTTGATTTGGTCTCCAATTGTTGATCAGAATCTTTCCTACAGTAAAATTGAGACCAGATCAATAATATTTGAACTAGCATTAACCGAGCTGGAGTCATTTTCTCATCTTGCCAGAGGGTCTTCTCTGCTTGGACAGACTATAAGAGGAGGAGCATGAGGAGGATAATAAGAATAAGAATAAAAAAGAAGAGAGGAGGAGTAGAGGAGAAAGAATACGAAGAAGAAGAAGAAGGAGAAGGAGGAGGATGAGGAAGAAGAGGAGGAGGAGGAGGAGAAGGAAGAAAGAAGAAGAAGAAGAAGAAGAAGAAGAAGAAGAAGAAGAAGAAGAAGGAAGAAGAAGAAGAAGAAGAAGAAGAAGAAGAAGAAGAAGAGGAAGAAGAAGAAGAAGGAAGAGGAGGAAGAAGAGGAGGAGAGGAGGAGGAAGAGGAGGAGAGAAGGAGGAAGAGGAGGAGGAAGAAGGAGGAGAAGAGAAGAAGAGGAAGAGGAGAAGAAGGAAGAGGAGGAGGAGGAGAAGAGGAAGAGGAGGAGGAGGAGAGGAGGAGGAAGAGAGGAAGGAAGAGGAGGAGGAAGAGGAGGAGAGAGGAAGAGGAGGAGGAAGAGGAGGAGGAAGAGGAGGAGGAAGAGGAGGAGGAAGAGGAGGAGGAAAGGAGGATGAGAAGGAGGAGGAGAGTAAGAAAAAGGAGGATGAGAAGGAGGAGGAGAGTAAGAAAGAAAGAGATGAGAAATAGAAGTAGATAGAGGCATGAAAAAAGAAGAAGAGAGAAGAAAGAAGGAGATTAGACTAAGTAGAAGAAGTGTGTAGTGTGGTGTAGTGTTGTTGGCTAGATCAAGTGCATGGTCATTGGCCATTTAGAGGGCCTTGACCGCTCGAGTATGAAGAGAGGCTCGCTCTCAATAAGTAGGTCAAGCAGCTGATGGCTCCTGCTTGCTTGCTATGCTGCTCCAACTTACCAACTGACTCACTTGCTGATAAACCAATCACATGTCGATCGCTGCTGAAACTGCTACTTCATTCGAGTAACAGATACTAGATCACCAGCAGTAACACACAGAATAAAGAAACAATCACGGGTACTAGAATACATGATGGGTATCATAAGCCTGATGCACAGGATTATAAAGTTTCTGGAACCCGCAAAAATAGTTCTTAATCTGCTGACACCTTCTGTAATTCAATTTTTTACAACAATTTTGTGGGTCCCAATTAGCTGTTTTTTTTTATAAAACCTGCGCGTATCTCACTACTGTGAGTTCTAGTATCCGTGGAAACAATAATATATTATAAACAACTAATGTAGCCTAATAATTATAAACAACTAATATGTTGATCGCTGGAACAGCTACTATCCGAGTAACAGCCACTAGATCACAATTAACTCAGAGAATAAAGAGGAATTTGTATTGACTGCACCAGAGTTGAACATATGAAAGTAGTCCAATGGAGACTAGAACAGCCCCCTTCAACCTAAGAAGTTACACCAGACGATACATGCATCTGATGAAAAAATGGAATTGGATGATCCTATCTTACAATAGATTACAAGACGTTTTAGTAATGATTTCGGATTTCTCAATTAGGTTATTTCATTTTACTTGATAAATGCACCTTTACTTCTTGTGTATTTATTAATCTTGTTATCTTATTAAAATTGAAAAAAGTGGACAATCACCAAGGTGTATAGAATAGTAGAGGTGAGCCAGAGTGAAAAACAGCTGGCTGGGAAAGCTATGATATTGACGTCACGGTGTTCCTCTAGACAAAAATTTAGCATTGACTTCCCTATCCTTGACGAAAAATCGTACGCTTTTTTCAATTTACTAAACACAGAATTGTTTAATGGATAAATTTCTTATATAAGCTTGTAGAGAATTTCAAGATCTACAGTTTGAATGATTTAAATCTATATCCTACTCAAATTTAACATGAGAAAAAGTCCGTTAACGTGTCTCGGGCATACTCTGCCGCTGAGCTAATGCAATTATGAGTAGCAATGCTATCGAATGCAATGATATTATAATGTATCTTATGATACTATAATGCATGATGTATACTTATGCTACTATAATGTATCTAATGTATCATTGCTACTCATAATTGCATGAGCACATGTGCTGCAGAGCATTATTCCCGAGACACGTTAATATGAGATTTGACACATTCACATGATTTAACATAGAAAAAGTCCGTTAACGTGTTTAATTTGAGTAAAATATAGATTTAAATCACTCAAAATGTAGGTCTAGAAATTCTCTAAAACCTCATAGGCCTATAAGAAATTTATCTATAAAACAATTCTGTATTTCGTAAATTGGAAAAAAGCGTACGATTTTTTGTCAAGGATATGTAAATCAATTCTAAATTTTTGACTAGAGGAACTCAGTGACGTCAATATCATAGCTTTCCCAGCCAGCCGCTCACTCTGCCACACCTCTACTATTCTATACACGTTGGACAAACACTGCTCAATCTCGGATCTCCCAGCATCATATTTTAATATTGAGTGTTAAAATAGACAGGAAGGACTCGCCTCCACCTGTCCTATCACTACGCGATCGAGATTAGTTCTATTTACAGTGACTATATAAGATCTATCTTATAATATATAGTCACGTAGTTCCATCCAATTCCATTTTGATATTCATATTTATCAAACCCCCAATCCATCATTGGCACTTCTTATACCCAAAATCAACTCTTTCCATAAAATATCGAGAATAGTTCTATTTAATTTCCTTTTTCACATTCATATTAATTTATAAAAAAATTATATTATTAGCATTTTTTACACCAAAATCCACTCTTCCCATAAAAAATAAGTAGAATAAAGCTGACAAGAACCGAACAGTCTATTTTCCATCATCCGAAATTATGTCTCTACATCAGTCACAGTCGATCAATTCCATCGAAGCGCATAATCGGTGAACGTTAACCGACGATTTAATAATAATTTACGGCCGTTAAAAAGTAAAATATGTCAGTTTTATCGGTTTTTGTTGGGCACGCTGAGATCTCACATAAATTGCTGTAACATAAATAGAGTAATAAGCGTAATGAACATTGAACATCCCAGTTTCACGAATCTGTTTACCTCGTAATACTATTACGGCATGACCTGCTTCCCAGAGTAACGGGACTTTATCATAGAAAGGTTTATTTCACGTGGAGGAAGTACTGTTGTTCCAAGTCTACCAGCAAAAATCAAGCTCATCAATTTGTTATTGGTTGGAGAATTCGTTAGGTTTTGGGATTCCCGGTGAGGTAATATTGAAAGAATGCCGGAAACTTTCTAGAAAAATCTATAGGTTTTGCAGGGCCTAATTTGTGACGGTATGCCGTACCAGAAGAGGGAGGGAGAAGGAATGATTTTAATTTTTTATTGAAAATATGGAAAAATTATGGTGAACATACACAACTAACAGTTTTTTAATCCGCATGGAAACGAGTTTTGAGTAGTTAAAATTTCATACTCTCCATACCACCCTCCGTACCGGAACCTTCAATTTTTCAAATAGAGAACTGGGATTTAGTAATATTAATGCCTTGTTTTGAGGTCTCTTATGAAAGTGAAACTTATGAACACTATTGAATATTATTATTCTTGCAAAAATTCGTGTTCTCATTAACTATAAAAATATACGTTCGAAAGTATTCATCAAATTAAAACTGAACTTGTAATCGAGCAACCAGAATAATTATGTATGGATAGGTATATAAGTTATTTAATTACAGTAATAATAGATATGAGTAATATAACTGAAACTGAATAATCTCAGCAAAATTTCAGAACATCAATATGCTAAAACATTTGATATCCGCCATTTCGTTCACGAGCCAAGCGTGTCACTCATACTCCAGCCAATCGGGTGACAGAAACCATTCGACCAATCACGGAAAGGCTACTCCCACTGAACACTATTTCCGCCATTTCATGTGACATCGGATCCGCCATTTTACGCAGGAGCGTATGTCCCGTATTTCAACCAATCGGGTGACAGGAGCCATTCGGCCAATCAGCGAAAGGCTACTCCCACTAAACACTCCCCCAATTCCACGCACGACAATCCATACACTGATTTATATTCTGATACCGAATTAGATATATAGGATTCAGGATTTAGGATTCATCTCAATAAGAATAGGCCTATGAACAAATAAATCAATCAGAATATTCGTTCATATTCAAATACTGTATCCAGTAGTATGATTACTGGGTTTAATCTGTACAAGCAAAGATATTATTCCAAGATGTAAAAATTAGTTCAGCTCAGTTAATATTGGTTCGAAAATTAAAAATTTGGTCTCAAATTGTAGGAAACATCCTGACCTACAATTTGAGACCACATTTATTTCAGAACGAATATCGACCGAGCTGGAGTTATTTTCCCATCTTGGCCCATCTTACTCATAGACCCATCTTCACTTTCCATACCACTTTCACTTTTCAAACTTATGTCTAGTTCTAAGTTGACAGTCGATTAGTGATTATTTCTAATTGATTATCAGTTGGTTCAGGTATAAGGGAAAGCTCATTATTTCGATGACTATTGTATTGCAAGTGACATCACATTATTAAGGTATCATAAATGAAATTCTGACCAATTTTGAATGAATCCCTCAAAATGAGACTGTTAACAAGTTGTCAGACGATTTTGATTTCTAAATCTGGGAATTTGAAAACAAATTTGATAATAAAAATAATTTCTATAAAAATACCATTTGTGAATATGAGAAAACTAAACCATTTCTAAGAAAACTAAGCGTTCCATCAACCAAAATTTCAAGCAGAGATTTAAGCTTAATCTGTCCATTCATCAATGCCTTGCCTTTTAAATGACCCACCACATGAATATAAGGTTAGATGTTACCTGAATATAATGTCTTTTACAAGGCACCTTGCAAGAATAACGGTCACTCAACAATAACATAGGAATTGCGTAACGGGATTACGATTCATTACGCGCATTGAATTTAAATTATGAGTTCACACATCAACTGGAATAGATAATCTTGATCGCCTTTGGATAAGAGCTTAGTAAAGAACTGTTCTTAACAGTACATTCAAAAAGATTAAAGAAGAAAATTTGCTTGACCATAAATTCCGATTAGACGTGGTTTTTTAGCTTGATAGGTCCACAATAATTAATTGATTTTTTCATGATGATCAAAGATTAAATATTGGTTTGTATACGTGTGTTATATGCTTTTATTGTTGAGTTTTGTGGTATCTGTTCACGTTTTAATATGAATATTGGAATAGTTATATAATAAAATATCTTCTTCTGTTACCTTCAATTTGGAATGATAGGATTTATTTTGTAATAACTCCCATTGAGTTCATGTCCTGTCCCCTGAGTTGATGATTTTTAAAATTATCAAAATTCATTAAAATCTTCCAGTAATCCACTATTACCTATTGTTATTTACTTCGGTTCAATTAAATGACTCATTATTTCTCTGGCAATTTTTTAAATCTAGTTTTGATTGATGTTTATTATTGTGCAAACAAGTTTATTTTTCATGATGAGTTTCAACCAATTAACATGGTTGTATATTGTAGAAACCAGTTTCAGAAAAATGGAACAAGTCATAAATAAACTCAAAGCTCAGGTACTGATAAAATACAGTGATTACAGCGATGATACTAGTGCACCTTCTTTCTATAAATATGAAAGTTTGTCTTGAAAAAAACTGGAATAGTTTCAGGTGGAGTTTATTACATGAAATAGAGACTTCTAGGTCTCCGATAATCTATAATAACAAGTAATTATTCCACTTTCACACATACATTTTGATAGAAATGAGTTGAACTGTGGGTTGAAAACTTCATAAAGGTAATTGCAATTGATCAATAGCGGTTCAAACAAAGGTATTTTTTATATAATGAACGTCGACAAGTTATCAATATCGTATTGTGGAACTAATATCAAAGATAGGTTTCGGTTTAATTAGCTAATATAATGTTTTGAATTCAAAAAATTTGTTATTTTAAATGACTGAAAGAGCTCTAACCATAGTTTTCCATCTAGCGGGAATTAGATTATTTGCTGGCGAAGTGGAACAACCCTTGGGTCTCCCCACTACTGAAAGCGATACGCTAAATAAATAAATGAATAAATAATTATTATCTATAATTATTAATAATAATTATCTATTATAAATTATTATTTACTCATTTATTTATTTAGCGTAACGCTTTCAGTTGTGGGGAGACCCAAGGATTGTTCCACTTCGTCAGCAAATAACCTAATTTTCGCTAGATTATAGAGTAACTGCTTTATAAAGCTTCGTCTGTTTACGATTTTTTTATTATTTCTATTTCATTAGAAATACTGTAAATGCATCCATCCATCCACGTAATTACACTTCATTCATTCACTCTTTCTCGTTTATCAAACTGATTAAACGTTATATTATGAAATTTCATTCACAATTATGATATGAATAATAATTATTTGAAGTCATTTCACTACCGTACTCTTCAACAAAAATTGAGTGAGAGGTGACGGTGACAAGCAAGTGTTCTAAATTTTTATTAAATTAAACTTGCTCTTATCATTATTGTTTAGCTTGTTATTGTTTCAAATTGATCGATTTATCATCGTCCATTTGTATCATTAGCGTCCTCTTTGGGTCGGAGTCAATAAGTGGTGTAGAGGGTTTTGCCAGGTATATTATTTCTAATAGGTTTGCTAGGTACACATTATAATTTTTGCTAGGTTTTATATTATATCATACTATACTTGTTATAATCACATACTTGAATGTTTTCAAGTATAATTTCATATTTGTTATCCTTTAAAAAATCTGAGTTACGCTTCCTTTAGCTGAGCTGATCACTTCATTCAAACATTCCATGTCAGGAGCTAATAAAGTTATGTCAACTGTTATGTGGCGAATTGTAGGCCTAATCTGATGATCGCGATATAATTGATAAGGACACAAAGCTTTAGCTCTTCCGTTTTCTGTGACATAACAAGGGCTAATTCCAGGGTTTACGCAGGGGTCAACCAATTAGGAACCACGCGTGTCTATGTGTTTATGACAGTGCCGAATGAAACTTTCTCTGAAGTTGTAGTGCAATGGAAAATGCACGCATGAACGAGATTGAAACTAGATTTGTCCCATATCATCATTTGAGGTAGAAAGTTTTTTTACGAAATAGTGTTATGTACTCAATCTCAGAAAAGTGTTTCTTCCGCGTGGAAAACTGAGATATCAGATTATCAAAACTTTGAGCTCCTTGAGGTTTACATAGGAAAATATTGTTCAGGATACTTTTACTCTCAAGTTAGGCTACTCTTTATTTATGGTGACGTTCAGTTTTTGAAAGTCGCAAAATATTTTTCCAAGCAGACGTAATCTGTGTTAGACTTAAGCTTGAGTTGAGTACGAAAATAATTTTCAATTTTTGTTGAGTTGACTGTTGACTTCAATCTTGAATATTTTTCATGGATTAGTTTCTCTATTCATACTCCAATAATCTTCAATTTTTTCTCCTACATAACAACTTATTCATTAAAAATCACTCCAAAACTAGTCTTTAGATTCGTAAATCCCATTGTAAGACAAGACACCTTTGTCTTATTATCTTATTCACAACTTTGTAACCAAGTATAATAACATGACTTGCTCAAGCACTTTACTCACCTATCAATGAAAAATTTAACTATAATCAACCAGAAAACACTTAATTGATCAATTCTAATTTTATAGAGCATGTGGCTGCTGGCTGGAGCGCAAGGCTTCAAATTATTATTTGTGAGTAATTAGTATTTGTATGTTTCGTCTTTATTTTGGCATTTTGATGGATATGGATAGATAAAGCCTCTAGTTTTGTTCAAAAACATACAAAGCTATTAGTGTTTTAAACTATCTATTGAATAAAATCAATAAACAACTTTGAAATGGGAAAATCAAATTATTTCCAATAATCTTTTACGATTATTTTGTTTTGAAAATTGAGCCCGTCACCGAGCATAGGACTACTCCAGGTTGTGCCATCTCTACCAATCTCCTGCAGATCGGCAATACAGTAGATCTACTTATCTATTTGTATTGAGAAATGTAAATCGGTTAGGTTTCCTTCTTTAATATCAGTTTCCGAACTTTTGTTACAATTCTAGGAGAGACAGAAGACTGTTTTTAATCTGTTTTCAAAATATTTTTCATATTTTGAAAGAATTTTATCAGGTTTAACTTATAAAAGCGCACTTACCGCTACGGTACCTTTCAAATACAAAAAGATAACTTCCGCTACTGCATTCATATTGAACGCCTACACGTCCATAGCAACTTGATAAGCAGTAAGTCTGAATGAGTCGAAGCGAGCGCTGAGTATGAGTGCAGGTCGCTAACCTGAATCGGGGACATCCTCTTCTTGTGAGTGATGTGAACTGGCCTTCTCATCTAACTTTCCGACTAATGATGCGGACATCATAGGTACGTGTCAAACTACAGGTGAAAATGGAAATCTCCAGAAGTTTCTAAGGGTGCATTCATTGTGGATTGGAAGATGAAGATCATTAAATCATAAGCTCACTTCTATTTATTTCATTGAGTTTGATTACTATAGCTGAATCATGGATATCACCTTTAGTGACACCTTAATTTTTCCATCTTTTAACCCACAATGAATAGGGGTAAGATTGGAGGTAACTTTCTCCTGAATGATCAAAATTCTATGTTGCACAAGAAAAACAATAAAATTCCAGAAGCTTCTAATGAGTTTTAGAGCTTTTTAAGTTTTGGAAGCCGAAATATTCTGAATTTTTCTCTAGCCTAAATCTTCACTATTTCCATGAAAGTTGATTTTGATTTTGTTTTTTTCACTATTTCCAATTTTCCATGATTTTGCTCAAATTAATGATTTTCTACTGATTTGCCATTAATCAAATACCTACTACATCCCAGAAGTTTTTATGAGAAAATATTATAGTTTACTTCGTTTTCAATAATGAATTTAATCTATCATTCAATTCAATAATTTATTTCGAAATTATCTTCAACTTCATTATTTATCTACTTGAAGTACAGTACATGAATTTACATGATGTCATCTTTTTTATTAGTGTCAACTTCAAAACACAATTGTTTCAACTTTGTTTGTTTCGTACTTTCAGTTGCCTTCATGATTTCCACTTGATATACTCAAATAAATTCGATTGTTCAATTACTCTCGTTGTTATTGCCTACATGAACAAAACTGAGAACTGTCGTTTAAAATTTTCGATTGGTTATACGGAGGTAATCATTGCCAGAATCCTTTTATGCAGGGAAATCATGCCAGATTCTTTGTAGAAATACTTTCAGATATTTTTTAGATGTTCTCTTGTAAATACTTCACTAACAATTATAGTTTAGTATATTTCGAGAAGCTGTTCAAAACTGTGGTCAGATGATAGAACAGGAGATGCTTGCGGTTTGTTTTTATTCCTTAATTAATTAAAAAACTTGCACTTTCGGATTAAATTTTGGTTCAAAACATTGTTGATAATGAAAGTAGTTTTCAGTTTCATTCGTTTCTCTGTTGACAATAATTAGGTGAGGAGAGATTTCAATTCACTTGACATTCAACAAGTATTTATGACACAATGATTTATTACGCCTTGAAGAACGTCTTACTTTCATTCAATTATGATAAACTCGTAGAGTTTATCGCGTTGTTGGAGTGTATTCCTGTAGAATAGTATATTTAAGTGGCGAAGTTTGGACAGCAACGTCCACTCTAAAGCCTAACAAGTCGGAAGAACAATCAAATTGAATATTAGTAATAGCGGTAGCTATCACTCAACCAAATTGTAAAATAAGTCTCTTTTGTCGCTGCAAGAATATTCAACTTGATTTGACATCTCAGCTAAATTGTTTCAAACACAAGATAAATGAATTTTCGACAGCAAAAAAAAACTATTTTCCATTACGAATTTTGTTCATTCATTTAGCAAGTCATTCGTATGAGGGTACAAGGCATGCTTTATTAATTAGAAGACGTTCGAGGCATGTACTCTAATTGTATGAGGGCAGTATTTCTATATCCTTCATCTTTGTCCATTATCTATCCGGCGGGATTTACTCCACACCAGCCTGAGGGATCCAGACCCTGGAGTCTATACTAAATAAGCAAATAAATAGTATGACGAGTTATTATCTAACTTATTGTACGAAACTCAAATCGTTCTCGAAAACCCCGACAAAAAAGCAGGGTTTGTGGGCATTATTTATACATTTTTCAAATTCGTTTAATTGCAAATAGAGGTCAATCTGCATCCGTATTTGCTCAATTTGAATTTTTTATTCTGTAAATTTTCAGTTCTGCTGCTGAGTGGGTGAATCAGTGAATTATTTTCGAACTCTTAATAAAAAATCTACTGACAACCAACTAGGTACCTCTCTTCTGGCCTAATTGTTGGGAATTGAGTACCACATCCCAACATACCAAAGTCAGAAGTCTTAAGTATATACAGCTTATCATAACGATCCTCTTCCAATTATTATATCAGTGAAGAGTGAATTACTTTCGAAATCTCACAAATAAAGCTACTCACTAGGTTTTATTCAGAACAATTGTTGAAAATTAAGTTAAACCTAACACATCCTAACAAGTCGGAAGTCTTGGCTTACCATTATGTCACATGGTTGCATACTGCATATTATTTTGAGCTCGTTTGTTGTTTTTGGGTGCATGCTATGAATTCAGGTAATCTGGTGTGGTAGGGAGGTGAGGCAAAGGAGATACTTTTCTAAGCCCAACTATGCAGCTTTGCTCCCAGCAAAGAAAACATTCTGGCCAGATAGGAAAATGACTCCAGCTCGGTCAATATCGGTTCAAAAATGATAAATTTGGTCTCAAATTGTAGGAAACATTCTGATCTACAATTTTAGACCAAATGTATTATTCTTGAACCAATATTGATCGAGTGGGATTCATTTTCCCAACTTTCCAGAATGTCTTCTTTGCTGGGATAGAGTATAAGTGTGACGTCACTGACCCATCCTACTCTTCCTTAGCGCAGGAGACCGGCTTCGAGCCTCCGTCGGCTGAACGGTTTTCATCTTCAGTTAGTAGAACGTTGTCCGTGTACGCGAGTGCAACAACTGATTCAAGTGTGTCCCGTGGAAAGTTTATCTTTCTGCCACTGCTAGAGTTTACTGTGTCTTTTGGTGAGTTATGTTTGGAGTTTGTTATTGAGTTCAGTTAGTTGTAAGTTTTCATTGGAGTTTGTTATTAAGTTCATTGGTTGATTAAGAGAAATTTTTGACAAAGATGTTTGGGAACATACCAAAACGGTCTCGTGAACTCATGCTCGTTTTTTTCAAGCACACTCAAACTTGAGGGACCCTCAAGTTTACATTCAACATTTTAAATTTTCTATACTTAGCATAGTTAATGTCAGATGTTCTATTGAATTTGTGGGTCCCTCAAATTTGAGTGTGCTTGGAAAAACCCGGCATCAGTGACTCCTCTTTTCAAATAACGATAGTTGGTTTCTATTTTTTGGGGCTTGAATATTGAGTAAGAATTAGATAGTCAAGTGAATTGACTATTATTCAAGTCTAGTGAATTGAAGTCAACTCAATCAAGTTAGTTTATAATCCAGTAAATTTATTATAGAATTATTTGTTTGGAAATATGTGTGGAATCTCTTGAGACTAAGTGACCCAGAAATGGGTTTTGTCCTCTTATCAAATGATTGTTATTATATTGTTACGTTTAGATATTAAAGTCATTAGTCAAGCAACATCAATAAAATCACTGACAAAGTTTTTTTAAAAATTAAATCATTGAGGACTTGTGTGGGATCTCGCAGGAGAGAAACCCAGAGATAGGGTTTCTCTACCATCTCCTATCTTAATTGTTGGGTTGGAATATTCATCTTTCCACTATTGACTATTCACTATTAACTAATTGACTAAGCTGTTTGGAACATTTGACAGCACGTGTGATGTTTTTGAAGATTAAGTGAACCAGAGGATATTATATTGGAATTTATATACTGTATTTTCAATCGTCGGTTTCCAATTTGTTGCATATATAATGATATTATGCTGGAGTTACTTTTAGAATTACAAAAAAATTTCAAGGCTTTGGATTGAACCAATAGAGGACTAATAGAATTTCTCTTTTTATAAATTCGCTACCCATCATGATGGGTTGGATTATTCGTAGAACTAGTCTATTTAAATTAAATAAAAATATTAGGATATTCGTTACTAAAACTATTTAAAAAGAACTTGAAAGGTTTGGGGATGCATTTCATTACTTAGTGATCCAAAAATGACTATTCATATGTGAAATTTTTCAAAGGTATTTTATTTTATTTTTTATTTGCCATACAAAACCATATAGGCTACATTATATATATATTTGGAGAAAAATGAGATATATAATTTTATAATTAATAATACATTGGAATAATGAATTACCTTTTCTTCTAGGAGAAATGTAAAATAATTACTGTATATGGTAGTATAGAAATCAATTTATTGATACTATTCTCTTGTGCCATGTGAAGATTATTATCTACAGTTCAACAGTTGTATCATGAATGATACTGAATAGATAATACTGTATCAATTTCATCGATCGACATTACAATGCCATTCTGTGATCCTCTATCTAGCCTTTATTGGGAGATGACAATGATCTTGAGTATCGTCCGCAGACGATTGACACGGATTATCGAATCATCGTCGCGGTTTTATCATGCTTCAATAGTTGTCTAGTTGATAGTCCATTGAATCATTGTTGATTTCTTCACGCGGTATTAGAGTGAGAAATTGTTCAGCTGTAGCCCAAGCAGAGAAGACAATCTGGCAAGATGTGAAAATGTGGAAATGACTCCAGCTCAATTAATATATTGGTTTAATTTTTTCTCAAACTTCTGATCTACAATTTGAGAGCAAATTTTTTAAATTTTTGAACCAATATTGACCGAGTTGGAGTTATTTTAGTATATTGCCAGAATGTCTTCTCTGCTTGGACAGACTATACCATCGCTTTAATACGGATTGAACTAATTGATAATGGATTGATTATTGATACAAAGTGAATATAGAAAACAATGCACTTTTCATACCATTGCATGTGAGTATGGTTTGTCCAAGCGAAGAACACCCTCTGGCAAGATGTGAAAGCCCATCTCTAGTTCGGTCAATACTGATTCAAAAAATATTGATTTGGTCTCAAATTGTAGATCAGAATATTTTCTACGATTGAGACCAAATCAATAATTATTTTTGAACCAATATTGAACCAGCTGGAGTCATTCTCTCATTTTGCCAGAGGGTCTTCTTTGCTCGGACAGACTATATCAACAATACAAACACTCACTACACTTGGACATTAGTTTGATTACTGAAGGCGCCTTCATACATGCGCTATTTGGGAAATACCGAACATTTGGTGTTTGGCGAACAGTTTTGCTTGCTATTTCCCAACTTACGAACACACATCTCCACACATGCGTGGTTTTCCGAGCACGTATTCGTACTGGGAATAGCGAATCGTCAACCGAATAGGTGATAATTTCAAGGTCAATAATGTCAAAATACTGTCGAAAATTTCAACTTTCAAAAATCCAACACTACGGTACTAATTTCAACTTTAATCTTGGCAATGATTGAATATTAATGTTTGTAGGAATTTTTAAAACATTTAAAGAATCAAGATTTTAATTCAGTAATTTGAAATGGACTGGACATTCACTAGTTTTCAATATAATATTCGAATTGAATTTAATTCAATTTCATTCATTTCAAAATTCATTATATCACTTAAAAATCATCCACAGACTGTAATTTAATATTGATCTCGTCTAAAAAAATTATGTATTGAATTAGCACGTAAGAAACGTTTTCCTCAATTGACTTAACCTCAATCTACATGCAACAACAAACAACAAAATCAGCCGAACATGAAGGCGAATGTGTGGATGGGCAAAAAGTTCGCTATTTGCCGAACATTCGTCCACTTTGATGTGTCCAAAAGACCGACAATGGACGGAACACACAAACATTCGTGTTCGCAATTTCCCAAATAGCGAACACTCCGCTCCACACTAGTCGTGATTCGGCGACTAGGTGTTCGGTGTTTGCCGAATAGCGCATGTATGAAGCTGGCTTAACAAGTAACAACAATAACTGAATATTCGTTAATACTTAATTCATGAATTGACAACACTGCAATACACATGTTATAGCATGTTGTTAGTAATTCATGACTACACTAGAGCAATACATTTCTGGAGCTAAGCTACTTCATCTCTATATATAAAAGCGAAATGGCACTGATTCATTCATTCATCACCAGAACTAGAAATCCACTGAACCGATTGCGTTCAAATTTGGCAGGCATATTCAGTTGGACGTTTAGACGCGCGCTAAGAAAGGATTTTTGAAACTTCATAAGGATACGCCAAATATCTCAGTTTTTCTATAGTTTTTCGGCGTTTTCTTATATTTTTCGAGAACCAACCGGTGGAAAATGTTGATATTTGGTGGGCAGGTTCAGATGAGGTCTAGAAATGTCGTGTTGAAATATTTTTGAAATCCGTTCAAGATTACGCCAGTAATCACTTTTTAAAAATTGTAAATGTATTGCGGGTTGCATATCTTCCGCCTTGATATCCTTACTGTGAATTCAATGGTTCAACGAGATTACAGATGAACTAATTTAGAAGATATTGAATCAAGTTTCAAACTATGTCCGATTTACTTCCCAAGGTTACGCTCGATATTAGCGGTTTACTTTTTTCGGAGTTTTTCTTGGATTCTTCGAGAACAAATTGGCAAAAAAATGTTGAAATTTGGTATACAGGTCCAGATTAGGTCTAGAAATGCTGTATTCAATAAATTTCGAATCCCTCCTGAAAGGAATTTGCAGGCGAGCGAAGCGAGCCTGTTTGACTCACATCGCCGATACTGACGGGGGTCCAGGGGGCGAAGCCCCTTGGCTAGACGGAGAAGGCGAGCGAAGCGAGCCTGCCGGCTAGTTGGGCAATAAAATCAATCATCTGACTGATTTTACGCGTTTCATATTCTTATTCATGTTTCATTTTCTCCTGATTTTTCCTCCTTCACATTCATTCTCACCAAGTTCTCTTGTATCTTCTTCGTAACTTCCGTCAACCTTTTCTTGAGTTCTCTTCAATTCCCGGAATTTCATCCTCTCTGTCATCTTCGCATTCCCATATTTTCTCACCATTCTCATCTTCCGAAGTTATCTTCGATCCCATTCTCTCTAAATTTTATTATTTCCTCTCTCTCATCTTTCCATCCTCATCTCTCTATCTCCTTCTATCCTTTACATATCTCTCTGCGAAGTTATCTCCAATTCCATTCTCTCCTTATTTTCTTCTTCTTCCTCTCCCCTCCCTTCTTCTCATTCTTCTTCTTTCCTCCTCCTCCCTCCTCCTCCTCCTCCCTCCTCCCTCCTCCTCCTCCTCCTCCTTCTTCTTCTTGTTCTTCTTCTTCTTCTCTTCTTCTTTCCTTCTTCTTCTTCTTCTTCTTCTTCTTCTTCTTCTTCTTCTTCTTCTTCTTCTTCTTCTTCTTCTTCTTCTTCTTCTTCTTCTTCTTCTTCTTCTTCTTCTTCTTCTTCTTCTTCTTCTTCTTCTTCTTCTTCTTCTTCTTCTTCTTCTTCTACTACTTCTTCTTCTTCTTCTTCTTCCCTCATTCTCCTTCCTCCTCTTCCTCCTCTTCATCTCTTTCGTCTCCTTCTTCTTCCTCCTCTTCTCCTTCTTCTTCTTCTAATTCCTAGTCATCTTTGTCTTCTCGTCTTCCCATGCTCTTTTCAGAAACATGTAATAACGTTGTTGGCCTGTGAAATTACCTCTGCCTCAAGATCCTTCAGCGTGTGATCATGAACTGGCATTATGTGTTGCGCCAACTCACTGGGTCAAGTTCGATAATCAAGCTTCACTGCCATTGCCACTATACTCTACTTGATATAACTTCCCTCGCGTAATACATTGTACTCCCTATCTTCCATCTGTCAAGCCGAATCGGAAGTCACATCTAAGAACGTTGCCCGCCACTATACTTTTATTAATGTAACTACCCACTCACAATTCATTGTAGTCCCTATCTTATACGTGTCAAGCCAAGCCGGGAGTTACATGAAAAATATTGCCTGTAAGTTGATAGTCATATTTTCGCCGTTATAGCCATTCTACGCGCATATTTTAACCGTTATGCGGTGGCATTGTAAGTTCTGATACTGTATTAAGCCACAGTAAATCAGTAAATTCTGTTGGGAAGGTCATTATCATAGATACATTATGCTGAGAAATAATTACTTCTTGGGGAGGGCAGTGGTATAGTAGAGTTTTGTAATCTATAAACTTTAAACTAAAACTACATTCAATAAAACTTTAAGTAATTACAATCAAAGTACCCTTTTTTTAATATTTTTTTTTTTTAAATTTTTTGTGTAAAATAGAAATATTTTTTAAAAAAGGGTACTTCGATTGTAATTATTTAAAGTTTTAATGAATACAGTAGCCCTAAGAGGAAATAAGTATTCTATATTAAATACTTTGATATAATTTGAAAATCAATTCTATCATCTTGGAATGAAATTATAAATCAGGTTTATTGAATTCATATTAATATTTGGGAAGCAGATTTTCAGATATATTATGTAATGTGCTAGAAGGGAGAAGACATCATCTCATCAAATCATCTATATGATTTTATATAATGCTACTACATATAAAAGAGTTGAGTCTGTAGTGGTACAAAAAGCCTATACTATAAATAGAGTATACTGATTGGTTTACCTACAATAATAAGAATGTATTATGATACAAGATCTCAACAAACAAATCATTATATTGTACTGCTGTGTTTTTGACTTCTTTTATCACTTTTTGACAGTACTATCTTTAAATGAAAGTTTGACAGGAATGTTTGATTCCAAAAAAGAAAATGGATTTAATAGTGAGAGATATTTGAGTATTTGCTTGAAAGAAAAGTGCTTGAGGAAAGAAAGTAGCCTATTATCCAATATATGTGTGCCATTGCACTTTGATACTTAGGGCCAGTATGTGTCAATAGGAAGCATATTCATGTGTGAATCGTATAATTTATATAACATATCGCAGTACATTTATTCACAATATAATAGTTTAAATTTTTTATTGTTTAGCATAAAAACTTGAGATTTACTGAAAAAGATTCACTTGAATTGCTTAGTAAGAAAGCCGCAGCTTTGATACTTTTCACCAAACATCTAGCTAACTGGAATCTTGAAGAATAAAATTTCTTCATAGAGTAATGATACAGAAAAAATTGCTGAGAAAAAGTGAAGAGAAATTTAATTGAATGTACGTTCAAGGACAAGTTAGTGATATTATTCACATTGATAATAATGGATAGAAATAAATGGATGGTCGTTCTACAAGGCCGGTTGAGTATAGTCTGTCAAATGTACAAGCAAAGAAGACATTCTTGCAAGATGGAAAATGATCCCAACTCGGTCAATATTGATTCAAAAATTATAAACTTGGTTTGAAATTGTAGAGCAGTATTTTCCCTACAATATGAGACCAAATTCATAATTTTAAACCAATATTGACTGAATTGGAGTCATTTTTCCATTTTTCAGAATGTCTTCTTTGCTTGGACAGACTATTGAATAGAACTGCTCCTGTTTGTAGAAAGTTGAAATCCGCTCCGCCCGGCATTTGAAGTTCAATTCTCCAACAGCTCATTCTCCAGAGTTAATGTATTCTCCAATTCATTCATTGCATGTCCATAAATTGCCATCAGGTTTGGGAGGAGCAAGTCCCACTCATGTTGGGGTGATTCGAATTTTGATCAGGTAGGAGATTGATTGGTAAGATTAAACTGTTTTGCGAAACAAGCCCCACCTTCGCTAATTCTTGAATACTTTCTAACTTACATGTAATAAAGATCAATCTCGTTTTTTGGGTGAGAAAAATATTCTCAATTTTCGGGTGAGAAAAATATTTTACATAGCAAGTATGTAGATATATTCTTGATAAATATTTTTTATTGTTAAAAAATTTGCAATTGTGTAAGAATATTATCGATGAAAATTTGCAATAATGTCTTCTTCTTCTTATTGTCTTCTTCTTGCAATAATGTATAAATATTTTTGATGAATAGGCTATCTGTGTTGATTTTGTGTGGAACTCGATTTTTCAAAGTTCATATCCTTTCTACAAAGAAGGAATTCTATCCGAAGGCAGACTAATTTATTATTGTTAGGTGTGAGTTTTAAATGTGAACTCTGAATTTGAACCATCTCACAGTTATTCATTGATAAATCATTGGGCTTTGATGTTTGATTGCGGTAAGAAATGTTAACAACGATTATAACAGATGTAATGTACCATTTCTGTACAAATTTCTTCAAATTCAACGTATCATTCATTGTTTCCATCAAAAGAAATATCAGCATCAGATTTTTATAAAAAATCTCTATTAGTTATTATGATGTAGGCCTGTATAGTTTCTTCTTCAAAATTTGTAATACTTTCAATTGTATTATTCGTCTTTATTTTTTCCCAATTTCCAAGTTATATCCCTTAGAACTCATCAGAATAAATAATTTATCATAGCTTATAATATAAATAGCGTACAGAAGTGACTCAATGTAGAATACTCAATTAATTATCACTTTTTAATATCAACTGCCTGTTGGTTCGAATCCCAGTTGAAAATCAAGATTCAACAGAACTATTATATCCTCGTAAATATTTTCAATAACCGGTACATTTCATGCGGGTACCATTCATGGCATAAAGTCCGTTATGGGAATTGCATCTTTTTTTCTAATGGTGGCATACAGTAGGTCATGGAATTAGGTAATGATGTTATCGTTACATGTTTCACTCAACTCAAAATATGAGCGCAAATATTGAACTAGTAGGTGATATAAATTAGCCTAAATTTTCAGTACCTATCGTGACTTTATAATGGTAATTTGTACTCACTGTTTTTCATTAATTATTACTTTCACGTTTCTGCCACCTTTTTGCGGTTTTATTGTACTTTCAAGTCCAACATTGAACATAAATATTTTTTTAAAGATCCTTAAAAAATTCACAGAAATCAAGAGTCCAAATTCGTTTTCAATTCATCCTGAATTTTCCAATGCGAACTCGTTTAGTGACAAACCAGTCCAATAATGTTACATCAAACTGTATAACCCAAAGTTGAAATGACAACGCTTAAACAACTTTTCAATCCGAACAACAATCACACTCTTGAAAAATCTTGCAAACCGGTTGCCGAACTTGAATGTTTTGAATTCTAAGTCTTTTGCATAATTAAATTACTGGAATGTTGCACCGAGAATTGACACTTTCATGGAAAGATAGCTTTCTTTAGTTGATTTTCAATTTCAACCTACGATAATTTCGAGTAAAAGTAGTTTTTGATACATACTTTTTATCTACTATGTATTTGAAACCAATGAGTTCAACTAGAGGTGGGTTAACAAATCTCCTAATGAACTTTTCATAGAGTAAGTGATTGTATATCACATCATAATATGATCGATAATGATATGAATAAAAAATGGATTTATCAAATATATAGATTCTCAATGTGGTCAAGTGATTCTGATCGACGAATGAAGCCTTCAAAATTGGCAAATTTTTTAGGCCTACTATTACCTTCAGGTATTTTGTCATAAAATTGAAGATAAATCTCCATTGCCAATTTCGAAGAATAATAATAATACCATTATTGTTTCCACTTTTCACATCTTGATCATATTACATTCTGATATAAACTCTCTTCCCAGAAACTTGAATGTGGTGACTTCTCATCCAAGTTTTATAGAAAATACATATTATCATCTCTTATCAAACAAGAAGTACTCTTTGTAGCTATCGATCTCCAATTTCAAGTAACAAGTTCACAGTTCACTGTGAGTATTCAACTTCATCTCTTGTGAAGTCAAGTTTTTTATAAAAGTCAGACTTTGAGACTTTATACGATCAGGGTTTTTTTCAGATTTTTTCCAATCACAATCTCATCACATAGAATCGAAATCGTGACTAGTTGGAGTACTTTGTGAAAATTCAGAAATACATAATACATTTTTGAAAGTAGAAAACAAAGAAGTTCACATTTTTCTTGTCGCAAAAGTTCTCGAACACTTCTTGAAGTTCTCTCAAAGACAGTACTGCACTTCGTCTAGTTTTTATGAACTATACTTTTACTACAAGCGAGTGGTGTAATTACAGTAGTTTGATTTTCAATTCGCATAATATACGATTCAATTCAATATATTTTGTAATCTACGTAAATGAAGTGATTGAATCTGAATCTAAAAAGAGCGTGCGAGCTGGAATAGAAGCGTGCAAAAAACTGGAAGACCTGGATTGAAAATTATTTTAAAAACATCCCAGTTTCAAAAACATCTTCATCCAAGATACACTTCATGTTTCGTCTCCAAAACACTCAAATCCCCAACAAAACTACGAGAAAAACAACGTAACAAAACAAACGTTTTACGAAAACTATCACGCAATATTCCTGATATGAGGAGGAAGGTAGATAGGAAGATAGCTGATAGAAAGAAAGATAGAAGATAGGTAGGTCGGATGCGGTGACCGTGATTTTCTGATAAGCGAAACTAAACCAACAGAATTTGGCCATTAGGCGACAATTGACTGGAAGTTGATTGCTTCCAACCCACACTAAATTGACACTTGCCTCAAAAATTCCTCTGTTGTTTTTCTGTTTTGTGGTCCTTCTTTATGCTTTGTTCGACTCTTCTCTCATTTATGTTTTGTTCTTCTGTTCTGTTTTGTTATTTTTTGTGTCACATCCGCGTGTAATGGGCTTTAAATGCTTCCAGCAGCTGTAGACAGGTTAACGGTTGATGGCTTTTAGGTTGCATTGTGTAGGACAGGAGCTGGAAGATTGTCGCAGATTGCGCAGAGGGAAGAATGGAAGATAAAAATGTCAAACAATGAATTTGATGAAGAAGTGCGCTGCAGGCTGGAGAGATTGGTGGAGGTGGGTCGAAGTATGTTGATGAAATTCTTACAGGAAGAGTACCTATACAAATAGGGAGAGTGATGGAGGAGTGTCGAAATTATGTTGATGAAATTCTCACAGGAAGTGTGTAAAAATAGTTTTGTTTTATGAGGGTGAAGCCCAAATTCGATCACAGGCTAAACTGGCTTATAATAGGCTAAACTGGCTTAGAATAGGCTAATAGTTGTAAACTGGTGAATAATTGACAATAGGGGGAGCAATAAGGGGAGAGTGTTTTCTGGAAATTGGTGGAGAGCTCTGACGTGAAAAGCATTTGGAAAACATTAACTTTATTCAGAAAAAATCAAGGCTATGCTCAGTTCTTCCTCATGATCTAAGTAAAAGTATTATGTAGGCTACTTCCAAATCAGAGGAGTGTGGTGAAATGTTTGGGAATAGTAAGTGAAATAGAATGGATTTGAGGTGTTTCAAAATCATTTTTAAATAAAATTTGGAACTTTTTAGCAAAAAGGTGGAACAAGGATTAAACTTGAATGTTTTAAGTTGATTGATCAAGTTTAATGGATCATGTCAAATAAATCAAGTCAAGTTAATGGATCATTCAAGTTAAATATCGATATCGTACCTTCTGTAAGCTAACAATTCCATAGCTTGAGAAATTTTTTAAATTAACACATCTCATTGAAAGACGTCCTGATTCTATCTTGAAAGGTTATGAAAATATGACAGTATAACTTGTACCCTATCACGAAAATCCTCTAAATCTTATTTTTTTATAGTAATTGAACGCTTTAATTTCAGTATGTCGGTTAAAGAAAAAACATTAAGTTTTATTAGGCTAGTGCAGTAAGTCCAAGTCCATAGTGTACTTGTTCATAGTTCACTATTTATGAATCAATCATTCTCATTAGCGTATTCATCAGTGTTCTGTTGAAGATTGATGAGCACACGCATTTTTCAAATGTATCCAAGCTCTTGAACTTGAAATATAATAAATACAATATTTTAACTATGAAATCATACTCCCAATTTCTTTGCAATACCACCCTATTTGTGGCGTTCAGAATACGGACAAGTTCATGTCATTTTTCGCGGCTATCTTCAATCTATCTTTTGTCCGTGTCCAGGTCCACATAGACCTACATTTCGTCCACTCTAGTTCAGCCTATGATGTAGATAGAAGATACAGTATAACACGACATGGCCAGTAAAGGCAGTTACACGGTTGGCTGACTAGGTCAGTGATACAGTCTGTCCAAGCAAAGGAGACATTTTGGCAAGATGAAAAAATGACTCCAATTCGATCAAAATTGGTCCAACAATTGAAAATTTGGTCTAAATATTGTAGATCAGAATATGTTTCACAATTTGAGACTAGATTTATAATTTTTGAATCAATATTGACCGAGCTGGAGACATTTTCCCATCTTGCCAGAATGTCTTCTCTGCTTGGACAGACTACAACTGACGTTATGTGTCTTACCATTTCAGAATTATATCTCTTTCGTTCCCGCGGTTTTCTACTCTCTTCTCTCAAACTTTTCTCTCTCCCACTCCATTCTCTCTCTCTGTTCCTCATTGGTCTCTTCCTCTCTCCTCATCCCGCATGTCTCAGGTTTTCCTTCTCATAATGACAACATCTTCTTTTTCGGTCGCGAACAGAAACAACAGAAATATGTAATCACTGACCTATGAAATTGTTCCGAATTGCTGGAAATTGCATGTCGTAACCTTTCTGTCGTTTTGTTTGCTGTCAAGCAGGAAATAGGACGATGGTTTGAATTTCCGTGGATAATTTTCGATGTCAAGTTTGCTGTCTGTCGCTTATATTGATGGCCACTTTATTAGAGTGTTGGGAATGGGAAGTAGGCTAGTGATGTTGAAGATTCTCAACGATAAAATCACGAAATAAAGGGAGGTTCTATCCAAGAATTCATCTTCTTTAAAGAATAAAATATGGGCTATAGTAGGGAGAAATCCTCTTCACTTTGATGGAATTTAATATCGGTTAATAAGGAGGAATGTATTTGATGAAGTGAATACTCTATCGATTGATTCTTTTTCAGAACAATATGGTAGGTTGAATTGATGAAAATATTTGTTTTCCATGAGAGTCAATTGAAAATATAGAGAAGAGATTCAATAATATAACCTATTCTGGAGAAATAAGTGATTGTAATGCTAGTATCCTACACTGTTAATCGCGACATTGTGGAATCGTCTCTAACCAGGTAATTCAACCATTTGGTAGGAAAGTATGCAGGTTTTGTTGATAAAAATATTCAATCTCAATGTATCGCATGTGATACGTGGCACAATTGAAAGCAAATTGATACAATTTTTCTCAAAGAAATAGTGTTTGATGTGATAGTTTGATAAGTAAGTATTCGTGATATTGTTTTTGTTTGTTTATCTGAGGTTGAAGCCCACTTGACCCCATATTCTCGGTCTTGGGACCGACGGCTTGTTGCCTTCCCCGAAAGACGGGGTGGCCGTATTTATGTGATTGTGCTGTAGTCAAAGAATTTCACCCAGGTCGAGTCTCAAGCCCGGGTACACCTGGTTATCAGACCGGTGCGTTATCACTCCCTCCAACAAGCCATTCAAACTATTATAATTAAGATAAATGAATAAATAATTGTGAAACTATGATCTCACTATGAGTGGTCTAAGTCTGAAGTTCATCAAGTCCAAGTTCACTTATTGACTTGAAAAACTTGAATCGATATCGATATCGATTTGTTGATAGTCATTTGTCAACTCGAAAGTCTTGAATCGATATCGTAAGCGGTGACAAGTTATTGCAATTTTGCATAACGGTCGATAAGAGAGTGAGTCCTGTTACGTGCCGAGTGTGTTTCCAATAGTGGAGTCGTCAGCCAACAAAATAACATGACGTAGTATAGTCTGTCGAAGCAAAAAAGACCCTCTGGAAAGATGGGAGAGTGACTCCAGCTCAGTCAATATTGATTCAAATATTATTGATCTGGTCTCAATCGTAGGAAATATTCTGATCTACAATTTGAGACCAAATCAATAATTTTTGAACCAATATTGACCGAGCTGGAGTCATTTTCCCATCTTGCCAGAGGGTCTTCTTTGCTTGGACCAGACTGTATCATACCGTCATCAGGTGAGAAGGAAACGGGTTTATCATGAAACAGTCCGACGAGAAACGGTAAAAGAAACGGATTATGCTAATGAGCCTTGTCAAAAAGCTCAGCTATCAAGTAAAGTGATAACTAATAATAATTCTTGATAACAGATAAAAACACCATGTCTCTACTTGTCAAGTTCAAAGGGATTATTAGAGATTGGATAACACCTAGATTTGTTTATTCAAAAATGCATTCACATAATCAAATTGAAATTGAATTAAAATTATTTGGGACATAAAATGATGTACTTAAGCTCTTAGAAAGAGTATATAATTGACATTATCTCTGTCTTTGGTATCAATAGAGTACAAAGAATTGTCGTTAGAAACATATTTCACTGTATAAGATGTCGATTTAATTGCTCTAAACCCTAATATTAAGAAAGCCCAGTTGCCCACTTTCAAAGCCAACTTGAAAACCCAATTCAATTGTATTTGAGAAAATTTTGTCTCCTTTTCAGTGAACCTTCAATATACGTCTTCACACAAATGGAAATTTTCAACTGAAATCTTTAATCAGAATTTGATAATTTTATATACGTAACTAACAGTTCAAAAAGTATTAATAAACAACTTATCATCTTTATATTTAGTTCTCTTTCAAAATCGAAGAATATCGCTTAACAAAGTTACTACTTACTTCATTCAATCTGCACATAAATAGAATGGAGACTTCACCCAGCAATATTCTCCACCCAGTGATGTCTAGCGGGAGAGCCTGGTATTAATACCTCAAAAGTATCAACCAATCAGAAGAGAGAGTAGGCGGAGCTTGAAGATGTCTGTAGCCTGTAGGCGTGGCTTTAATTTTGAGCCTGCTCGTGATTGGTTCGTTGTTGTCATTCGTGCTCTGTTCAGCTATTATATCTTCCATCTTTTAATTCATAAGTTATCTGTTTTCTTACATATAACGTATTGTTGGGTACTTTCGTTTCTTTAGTGTTCCTTCATGTTTTAAATCCATCCTTCTTAGATGTAAGTCTTTGTTGTATAAACTATTTAACAGAGCTATTGAATTGTTTCTCGTAATTGGATTATGAAAGTAAATATTATCAAAATTATAAAATTCACTAATTAGATTATAAAAGTGAATATTATTGAACACAGAATCGTTTGGATACATTTTATCTTGAAATTGAATTGAACCGAAATAGCTGACGCTAAAAATATGGCGGATTCGTCTACTCTTTGCACGCTCCATGTAGTCAATAGTTCGAAGCGTGTGTCCATGTTTCAAGACGTTCACAATATTTGATCCATGATAAAATAGGTAAGCCTACGACTCAATTAGACGCAAGATGTTTTAGTAATAATAAAAGACCTTTCATTTCGATTGTTATAATTTAATCATGCATCATATTATCAGACACAATATGTATCAAGGAAATAGAATCAATTAAACAAATAATTTTTTAATGATAATATGAAATTATAATAATAGAAAATAAATCAAATTGATACCCCGACGCTGCAAGGCATACCAGGGCAGAGATTAAGAATGAGAAGAAGATTCAAATTGAATAATAATATTGATAATACAGTAGTCATCTGTTTTCTTTTCATAATTCAATCAATTTCCACATCAATTTTTACAATTATTTTAACAAAAAATTCCTGTATCTTTACTGGTTTATTTGGTTCGTAAAATGAATATTTCTTATTTAAGAAGATTTAATTTATGTTAAGTATACTTGTATTCATCTTTTTGACTCTTGATCTTGCTACAAGCTGCAAAAGCTCTCCATGTACCCACTGAGGCACTGACCACTGTCTTGTATGGAGAAGAAAAAGCTGGAGATATGAGAGAGAATACAACGAAAGAGTGGCAAAAAAGAGGAGCGTACGGAGAAAGGGAAAAATGTTCTTGAATAGAACCTGTTCCAACTTGGCGTACTTTCGCCTGTGGAAAAAGAGCTGCTGCTACAATCTGTCCAAGCAAAGAAGACTTTCTGGCAAGATTGGCAAATGATCCTAGCACGGTCAATATTGTTTCAAAAATTATAAATTTGTTCTCAAATTGTAGGAAACATTTTTATCTACAATTTGAGAACAAATTGATAATTTTTGAATCAATATTGATCGAGGTACAGTCATTTTTCCATCTTTCCAGAATGTCTTCTTTGCTTGGACAGACTACACCACCAAGTAAAGTTGACGCCAATGAAACTGGCGGATGACGAATATATGTTGTTAATGCTCAGCTCTGTCAGAATTGTCTGATAGCGGTCTATAAAAGCGAAACTGTTTAGCTGATGTCATTCTCTAACCTAGACGCTCTCACAGACCGCTTGTCGACTGTCCTGACAGAGCTAAGCATTGATAAATGTCATTTGTTGAACGCCAGTTCCGTTGGCGTCTGCTGTACCAACTGTCTGCATCTAGAACCTTCCTTCTGTCTACTCTTGAACTTGAAACTGGTTCATATAAACTTGTTTCAATTCATTTGTTTTGTAGATAAATTTGGAGATTTACAATAGCGGTTGTAATAAATAACAATTATTTAACAATTAATTTACAATATTCAAAAATAAATTAGATAATATTCAACCGACCACCTTAATCTAGAATCATCTTTCTGTCTACTTGTGAGCTCGATACTGTTTCAGGTCGAGTTGAATATGAAGAGTCAGTGATTCTCAATATTCTCATTATTGTAAAGCTATGTTAAGTCATTCAGAATTTTAGCTGAAATAATTAAATAATTGTTTACTGAAAGCCTACTTCTAGAAACTTCTGCCTTCTAGTGAATTTGATACGGGTTCGTAGTGAACTTAGATTAGTTTATCTCTTTTAATATGCCCACGAAATAGTGAAGTGCCTGTATCTTTTACTGTACAGCACTTCACCAGTTTCGTAGGCACGAGCCGCCAGTGCTTTCAATTTCTTTCATTATCTGTTTCAATGAATTTGGTCCTGATTCATGATAAATAAATTATTAAACTTAAATCAATTCATCAATTTCAATTTCTTCTATAGAGAACTATATTTGATTACTTGATTTGAAGATGATGAGCAGTTCAGTTTTCGTACTTATCGTAGTATGCTATGCAAAATAATATATATTTCAAAAGGAATACAAGTGAAAGTATTGTACTGTATTTGCTTTTATTACTGGATTGAATGATTTGCGAGATCATGCGAGATTGTAGTATTTGAATTCAGGCTGTTCTTCTCTTTTCTGCTAATATTTTCGTATATTATGTTTCATTGTTACTGTTGTGCTTTATTGCATTTTTCTCTTGTTTATGTAGTCAGTACTAATTATTCAGTTGTTTTACATGGAGCAAAAGAGAGAATTCGAAGGGAGTCGTGGAGGAATGAATTCTCAAACAATTATTGTTTTCCAAATTTCTCCCAAGGCTTGTTATGTGAATTCTTGCGTGATTAATATGCTTGCCATTTCACAAGAAATCGGTTATCCAATGATTTAATTCTCATAATTCGCAATTAAACTATGAACAGGAATAAATTAATCTTCAAATATAACAGCTCCCATCATTCCATTATTGAGTCATTATCATTGTAAAAATTATTAAAGCCGGTTAATTGAGATTCAGAGCTCTATCGTTAATTCATGTGTGAATTAATGCTATTATTTTTCCATAAATTAAGCCTTCAGTTGGCCTGGGAAAGCTGAATATGTTGATTAATGTCTCACAGTATAAGTATTGGTTATTACAAAAGTAGTTACAGAGGCTCTGATTATTCTATTGATGAAAGAAAGTTTATCTGAATTTGAATAAGAAATTCCATGTGAATATACATTCCTTTGCTTTATTAGTGGAACCAGCACTTGGAATTAGAATTCAAATTCAGATATGATTTACTTGAATCTTATTGTTGTCTTATTCAACTCTTAAAGTAACAAAAGTATACTTCTACAACTAAATTTCTTGTGAGCTACTCACTCCTTCACTCAATGGCAACTCATTATTCAATATTACTTGACCAAAAGTGAGCCTGCACTTGAAGATGGTATAACAAGATTCGGGTCAAAGTTTATTCTTTTGGATTTACCTCAAGATACGAGAATGGGAAATGGAATAAACTGTCAACTGAGTCGTTTTGATTTATTCCTCGAATTACAAGGAATAACGTCTCGTATAACGTCTAGAGAATCCAGGACAGTAGGCGTACTAGAATCAAATATCCCGGTATTAAAAAACTCATCAAAACTCACTATTTTAAACATTAAAAGCCTTTCCATGAATTTTACCGCTATCAAAACTGAACGAAATCTACAAAAAGTACAGAGAGCTCTGTCTCAAGAAGGAATTCATGAACATTGAAAGTTTCACCGTAGATATGGAAGACCTTAGTCAAGATTTGTATACCGTCCGTAATCTATAATATCATGTTCTGTAATTCCAATTCAATTCAATTATACTTTAGTAGGTATATTGTATTGCTGTCATTTTCATAAGAATACAAGAATAATTGATGTGTTGGTTCAGGAAGTAAACAAACAAAAATGTCCTTCAGATTAAGGAACGGTAGCAGAGGTTAACGAACCCTGAATATAGGTCAAGGTGACTTAGCTCCTGGTTCAAAGTTAGCATGTTCCGGCATGCCAGCTGCTTCATCTGATTGTTTATCATGTATATTCTGCCCAAGCAAAGAAGACATTCTGACAAATGACTCCAGCTCGATCAATATTTGTTCAAAAATTATAAATTTAGTCAGGGATTAAAGTTGTTACGTAGAGAACAATATGAGAATAAGAGAGGACAAATTATTATTGAAATCGATATTAAACTTTACAAAATCGATGTACTACTGCAGTTAGTAGACAGTAGTAGATTTAAGTATGAATTATTCAATTGAATAAGGATTCAATCCATACTCAATGGTAGTAGCCTGATAGTAGACAGTAGTAGCTTACTATAAAATAAAATATAGATTACCATAATAAAATACAGCATAGCAGTTTTTTTGTACACTATATTATGTAATTAATTATACAATTGATTACAATAATTCGGCATGAAGTACTTGTACCTAGTGTAGGCCTATTTGTACTTGTGTTCCCTTTATTGGGGCTACTTTTATCACTGTTTTTTATTTTAAATAATTATCAAAGTACCCTTTATCGATTATTTTTTCAATGCAAGTACAATTTGTACTTGTATGTAATTGTACATACAATTATTATTCTTCTAATTAAAAAAATCATGTACTAGGAAATCAGTAACTGTAAAGGTAAAAAAATAGTACAAACGCCTGAAAAAATATAACTTATAATTATTTATTATTTATTTAGCGTATGCTTTTAATAGAGGGGAGACCCAAAGGGTTGTTCCTCTTCGCAATATTATAATCTCATTTTCCAAAAAAGAAAACATGGAGAACAATGTGAGTTAGGCCTATAGTACTTTCAAAAAAGTCATTTTAAAACAGATTTTTTTTTAATATTTTAAAACATCATTAACAACTAAAACTAAAACACTTCACTAATTCACTGGACCACCATGTAAGAAAATATTAAATTTTGACTGGAGATATAGAGCACGAAAATTCAACACATCTTATAACTTATAATAATTATGTATTCTGATGTATTTGAGTGAGAGAAAGAGAGCTCTCCAAGAATCCATGAGTCACCGGATGAGGAAGTGAGAGCGCTGATGACAAAAAGAGCGAGAGGGAAGATAGATTCCTCCGCGTTCCTGACTCTATGAAAAGCGATTGCACCGCTAATGGCCGGTATTTAAATTTTCTACAAAGCAGCTGGAACCCGTTAGGAGACCCAAACGTGTGATGTAATGGTCCCGAAGAATTCCTAACGGGATGCGCCTCTATAGTATAATCTGTCCAAGCGAAGAAGACATTCTGGAAAGATGGTAAAATGACAACAGATCGCTCAAAATTCATTTCAAAATCATAAATTTCGTGTATAATATTAGATCAGAATGTTTTCTACGATTTAAGGCCAAATTTGTAAATTTTGAACCAATATTTACCGAGCTGGAGTCATTTTACCATCTTGCCATAGTGTCTTCTTTGCTTGGACAGACTATACAATGAGCCAACAACTTTTTAGTACCTGATCCATCGGCCTGGAATTGAATTAATATGCGGATGATAATTTATCTTACTCATGTGTGGTGTCTTGAAATGTGGTATCATATGTCGTGTTTGTATCAAATTTCTTAGGAATAAGGTTTGAGAAAGAGGGTAACTGTACTAACCAAACAAAACGAAATAAATGGAGGTGAGCATATGAATTCTAGCTTGTATAGTCTGTCCAAGCAAAGAAGACCCTCTGGCAAGATGGGAAAATTACTCCAGCTCAGTCAATATTGGTTCAAATCGTAGATCAGAATGTTTCCCACAATTTGAGATCAAATTAATGATTTTTGAATCAATATTGACCGAGGTGAAGTCATTTTCTCATCTTGCCAGAGGCTCTTCTTTGCTTGGGCAGCTCTTTGCTGGATGACCCATTACTCATTGGTTCGAAACAATTTGTGTTTATGATTGCATGTAATACGTTAATGGTATCTATATCATCCTTGTATCAAATTTCCATGGTAGCAGGTTCAGGCTGAATTCTTTAGTGGGTTAAAATATTTCGGTGGAGATAAAGATGAATATGTCATGAATCAGCCATAGTTAACAAGCTCAACTAAATAAATTAAGTGATTATTTTTAATTATTCATGATTCTATGAACTTCATCATAATATTTCAATTCACTATGAATGCACCCTTAATATTGAAGAATGCTTTAGTTTCTTCAATGGGTTAGGAGGAAGAGATCAACTTCGTTCACATCACATTATTTTGTAATATGTAAGAGCAAAAAAAAGTGGATAATCTCCCATCACCGATTCTATTATTTCTCATCTTACTACCTAGGTACAAGGCTAGAGTTCATGTGAGAATCACCCTCAGATTCTATATGCCAAGAATATTTATTACTGAATTGGTTAACTGTTCTCTGAAATCGTGGATGTCGATAAAATTGTTCATCAAATTTCAATAATATTTGCAAGATCTTCACCATATGAATTCAATCACTGTTTATACTTTTTAAGGTAGATCTTTCATTACTTTGTCTTAAAATAATGGTTCTATTTCATAATCATGTATCACTACTCAATTATGACATTAACGCAATCCCAACCCAATAATCAAGCTATATTGTAAGGATTGAACCGTTTCCTGAGTTGCACAATAGGAAAGTTGCCAGGTTTTCGAACATAACAACTGGTGACACAATCACACATTCATTGCAGAATTTAGTTCAAGTGAGTGAACCGAAATGTCATACTTTTCCGTCTGGAAATAGGCACTACTTTGAGGAAAGGGCGGAGCTTTTAGTCTAGTGCGGATGTAGAGAAGTTAGGCTATTACAACATTGATCCAAGTCAACTAGGTATAGTCTGTCCAAGCAAAGAAGACCCTCTGGCAAGATGGGAGAATGACTCAAGCTTGGTCGATATTAGTTCAAAAATAATCAATTTGATCTCAAATTGTATAAAACAATTTGATCTACTATTAAGACCACATTTTTTATTCTTGGACAAATATTGACCAATCTGGAGTCATTTTCCCATCTCGCCAGAGGCTCTTCTTTGCTTGGACAGATCATAGTGTAATGTTCATCTGAATGATGTAATGTAATGTACTTAGTTAACAATGCCAAGCCAGTGTTAACAACCTCATCAGTAATATTGTGATATATTCCTCAGTTATCCCTTGATATAGATAATCTTATTGTGGGTTTTGGTTCAATTTTCTTTTTTATGAGGATAATGTTCACATGTGCTCCTGAGCCTGTGCGTGAGTAATGAGAGAGATGAAGACAAATTTTTAAGCAGTTGGAACCGACGGCTTATCTTCTAACTTCTCTTAATGAGATTTACTAGATGATTAAATTAATCATTAAATGTAACAAGTGAAAAACTCAAATAACTTTCAATAATGATACAACCCCTTTCAATGCTATATTGTTCCACTTGATTACTGAGCAACGCCTTTCAATACAATTGATTCATTTGATACATGTATCATCTTGCTGTGGATCTTCTTGAAAGGAAATTGCTCTAACAATAATATCCATCGAACTATACTTCCCTAATAGCTGACGCCAAAAAGTTAGGCGGCCTCGTCTGCTCCTTGAGCGCTCCAACAGATGATGTTGTCAATATTGGAGTTGTCATTGAGCCTAGATGCCTAGATGTTTTCTTAATCAAAAGAGATTAAATAATTTACATCTATTAGAGATACTAATACTTTACATCAGGTAACAACATGTACAAGAAACAGATGAAACCGCCTAACCTTTTGGCTTCAGCCGTATTGGTTTTCATACGATATTAGCCTACAGTTTTAATTATTATTCAAACTATTGTGAATGTTCTCCACTTTTAAGGCTTGGAAGAAATCAGTTAAAGCAGTAATCAGCCTGACTGAGAAATTTTCTAATAATTTTGTTATTTGCGTTTGTTACAGGTTCCATAAAGGAGCATGAAGTACATTGAAGCTCTTTGCATTCTGGTCGCTCTCGGCTCAGCCCTCGCCCGGCCTCAATCAGGTAATTTCAACATTTTAAATCTTAATTTCTCATTTTATTTCGAAAATTGATACATCATTCCAGCTATCTTATAAGTAAGCTGCGGCCTAACATTAAATTTATAGATATTTATGGGATAAGTCAGAGGAGTAGCCAGAAATAGTTTACAGGAGGATCAGTACAATTTACTGAGTAGGAGAGTGTTAGGCTTTTCCGAGAGGAATGGGGGACTATTTCGGGTTAGGGTAGAGATTTGAGGTCCCGTTATGAAGGGGGTAGGTATAAATAAATAGGTGCGAAGGGGGTAAAAAAATTCAATTTGACCATTCAAAAACAGAAAATAACTTCTCAAGCCTCGTTTCCATCACTACAAAAATCGAATGGGCACACGATTCTGAGATTCAATAGAAACACGTTGTTGTATCAAGCATCGCGAAATAAAATTTAGCTGATTAGTGTGCGTTGCTCTATACTATTCCGTGTTTCTATTGCATCTTAGGAACATGTGCCCGTCCGACTTTTGTAGCAATGGAAAGGAGAGTAAGGAGTTTTTTTTTGTATGTTTTAATTTAGAATTTTCTGGTCCAATAAGCATTTGCGGTTTTTAGGCCTTTTCTTGTAGGATGCATTAAAAAAATTCATTTCATTTCATTAAAAGCCGGCCCGGTTGGCGCAGTAAGATGCGGCGTCACAACTTTCAGTCCGCTAGCACTGCCTGGTCAGGGTTCGAGACCCAGTAGGCATGGCTGTTTTTCACCTTATCAAACACCTTCGCACTCATTATCCATTACCCACGCACAAGCTAATGAATGCTTGTGTGGTCTTCATCCGCAATAAAAAAAAGAATTTGTGAGAAAATTTGTAAGAGTAGGAATAGGATTGAGAAGAATAGGAAGAGGATTGGTAAGAATTGGAATAGAATATAGAACAAAAAACGAAGGAAAACAGTCGATGAAAGCAGGAAATTAATGAAAGGAGGAGCAAAAGAAACACGAAAATAACCCCCACCTAAAATTGAAGAAACCAAATTCAAGAAAGAAATTGTTTTTTTTCGGAGCAACACTCTCACAGAGAGGAGTAGAAGAGACCCGAAAAGAACCTCCACCAAATTTGAACAGACCAAATTCAAAGTTTATTAATTTATTTCTGAGCAACACTCTCACTTGGGCTTGATTGAAATCGACCTTATAAGCCTTTGAGGCATTGGCGAAATAATTAGTCTGGGTGATAATGAAGACAAGTGATTATACATAGCATACATAGCTGCTACCGCGATAATGATCTACATGTTCAACACTGCATTAGGCACTGGCGGCTCGTAAACACGAAACAGGTGAAGTGCCCGTATCTTTTACTGTACAGCACTTCACCTGTTTCATGGGCACGAGCCGCCAGTGGCAGTAGTCTGCCTGAATGGACCTCCAAGCTGTAACAAATGAGATGATTCGCTTTCTAGTCACGATAGAATCGTTCTTATTTTAAAAAGGTAGCCTTCCCTCATTCTAAAGCTAACCCATATGCATTTCCTGTTGGCCACTTTCTTCCGTGATTCATTCAGACTCGATGAATTCCATTAGAATTCATTCAGATTCAATGTCAAGTGTCAAGATGAATTGATTTCAAGTTCGATGTTCGATGTACAGCTATCCTAGATTTACTTCTATTCTCGAGGAGAATAACATGGAAACTATACTCTATTCCACTTTAACTCTAATACTCGCTCTATTTACTCTATATAAGTGTACTACTATAGAGTATTTATACCTACTAAGAGTGTTTGGTATGAGTTCAATTCATTCAAGTTCTATCTTAATTTTCTTATTACATTTGTTTACAAGTTCATTCTCTTCCATTTTTTGTTCAATAAAATGGAGTGAGTTTTCAATTTTTTCAGGGTTCTTTTTTCCAACGGAAATAAATTAGTGATGAAAATTGCCTTGAAGCCCTCGTTTACTTCATGGCTCTCATGTACCATTGTAATGTACCTTGATGGCGCGAAACATGCATTTCAAGAGCAATTTTTCCAGGTTCATTAACCTCTAATAATCAAATTATCCGTTTTTTACAATCTATCATAATTCAATACTCCATGTAGACTTTTTTATCATGCATTATCCTGCAGAACCTAGACGCTTGGAATTCAGCTCATTTAAGAGCATCTCTTCAAGCAAATGTTCTCTCTTCATGTTCAATATACATTTCATTAGCTTACAGAATCTCACTACCAACAAGAACTAATCACGAGAAAATTGGTACCACAGAGGCCATTCTAGAATATTTCAACAATACATCAATGTATGAAATCCAATAATATATTCATGTTAAATTTCTATACAATCTTTCAGAGTGCATTAGGTTACGATAATATTATCATAGTCTGTTACAAACTATTTGAAGTGTTCAGACGAAGTAGGCCTACGAGGTACATTTGTCATTTGTACATTTTCATTTGTCTCATTCATTATGATGTATTATGATGTTATAGTATGTTACTAATGTTACAGTATCACGTACAGTACCTAGTTTATTATTTGGAAACTTGATCTAAAATCCACTCATACTAGATAATAATCTTCCCTAGAGTACTAACTCCATCAAGATTCGCAAACAAATTACTTCACAACATATACTTAACGAGTCACGTGACTGTTTTGTTTCACCTCACTAGAATATAACGGAGCTCCCGTTACACTCTAATTACAACACGCAATACTGAATCCAATTGGTCTGTCCAAGCAAAGAAGACATTCTGGAAAAAGGATAAAATAGCTCCAGCTCGGTTAATATTGGTTCAAGAAATATAAATTTTGTCTCAAATTGTAGAAAAAATTATTATCTACAATTTTAGACCAAATTTATAATTTTTGACCTGATATTTGCCGTGCTGGAGTCATTTTCCCATCTTGCTACAATGTCTCCTTTCCTTGGACACTATATACTATAGGATGGGATACGAATACCACTTGGACATAATTCTGAGAAAGAAGATAGTTCCAGAGTTATTACATATGCTAATAAACACATGAAATTACATGTCGGAAGATATATATAATTTCTTGTTCACATTTGTAGCCTTAAGGAGGAAACCACTGCACTGAACAGGAGGAAGTTCTTTCGAAAAAATTGTTGATTGAATTCAAACTAATTGGTTACGGAAATCACGGTAATACTCTCAGGATGAGTATTTCCTTTGAATAAAAATGTATTACGGTGTAGGTCAGTAAAATTGTATAGATTTCGCATTAATGATGGGTATATCAATCTATCATCAATCTGATTGATGGTAACTACCCTCTGATGAAGTAGCCCTATTCTAGTTAGTTGGAGAGGTAAAATTTCGCACAAGAAACTGTAAATAAAACCACATACTCGAGAATTAATCAAAGAGATTTCCATATAGTTTGATAGTTTTTAGTTTTAATAGTTTTTGATCAAACTAAATTTTTTTCTTTTCATCTAAGGAGCGGGAATCAGCAATTAAGCAATACTTGCACCGTCGAAAAATATTAAATATATATCATTCTAATTTTTCTTATTTCTTTGTTGTCTCCAGATACTTATCACCTTCTCAATTCTATTCTAATTTGTTAACGGTTACGTCAAATTTGCAATTGATGTACAGTACTTGCTTTTGAGAGTTTTTACTCAATCAATAATTAAACATTCTCCAAACAAATTACCATCTCATAAGAAGTGGTTAGCTCGAGGCTTTCTGTGGAACTCACCTGAATCCTGAGAATAAGAATGGTTGTAATCGATCTTCATCGATGTTTTTGGAGCCTTGAGAACCTATTACTATTTTTCTTCAAGTGAATTTCAAATCTCAAGTATTTAGTGAAAAAATCTGATTTCTAAATCGAATTTCTTATCCTGTTATCTATACCTGAAGATTATAATATCTGAAGAATCAATAAGCAACTACAGTAGCAGGGCCCACTCGCAGGGCCCTCACGTGGGTGTGCGGAGTGTGCGACTGCACAGGGCGCCGCGGCCAAGGGGGCACCGCGGCGACCGAAGCAAAACAGGAATTTAAAAAAATTTCAATTGGACTATTTGAATATTTTTTCTACCATTTGGAAGAAAATTTTTCCAGCGACAACTTGAAATCACAATTAATTAGTTTTTTGATCAGTTTCATTTAATGTATCTCGCCTGCTTTTTCGTTCATTGGTCAATATTTGCAGTTGCAGAAGTCCTTTGTCTATTTATATAGCAATAAATTGAGATTCTAATTAATTATTATTATTATTATTATAGCAATTATTTTCTTCGCATCATCTCTCTGTATTTACTTATTCATCATTATGAATTGAAAAAACGCGATCAATGTAAGCTGAGAAACGTACCTTGAGCCCCTCTCAAGGTACGATTCCCAATGCCTGGCTCTACACATACTTTCACACTTTTCAAGTCATTTCCAAATGAATTTCACTATTCATTGATTCAGTATAAATTAGTAGCCCTAATAACAGAGTAGACATCTATAATATATAGTTATGTGGATAGAGTTGTGATGGCTAGTGCAGCGCAGCTAGAGCTGGGCAGCTCTAGCAGCGAATTTAGAGCCGGGTAGCTGCGCGGCTCTAGTTGCCGCTTGGAAATCGTACCTTTAAATTTAATTCTATTGGTGACTGACAACTCCCTCCACTCTGTCGACCAATCACCATCCAGTACAAGTCCACGCCCACAACTCCCTCTCATTGGCTGCTGCTATTACGTCATCATGGCCTAGGCGGAGCTTGAGAACGTGTCTAATAGGAGTCAAAGCGAATCACCCTATTGCTATTGCCATCTGCTGGATGAACTCGGAACTAACTTATTTCAAATGTTTGCACAAGAAAGTTGGGAAGGGCAGTGAAAATGGTTACAATCTCTAATTTGCTTGTTTTCAAGTTTCCAATGTTTTGTTAGGATAAGTGTATTTTCATTAAAACTCAAGATTTATGATGACTCAATATTTTTTCTGTGAGGAATTTATAATCTCCCTTGTGTGCTTTCAAGCAATCAAATAGAAATAAATCAATTGAAATTGAATAATCAATGTCATTGAAAAATTTTCCGTTCAATAGTACAGCACCTAGTACAGTATTTTCATTTCCAACTTATCCTAACCAGAAATATCCAAGCATCAATTTTAAGTGCTCCCAATGATAAAGTACGGTTACAGTTTTGCTCAATGTAGGAAGCCTATTCTTATTTTTCATTCATTTCTGTTATGGTTTTGTCTATCACGTATGAATACATAAGAATACATAAAAATACATTAGAATAAGAAAGTCCCAATAGTCCTTTATTGCCACATAACAAGCAAAATTGCGATTACAAAAGAGTAAACTGTGAAAATGACAATCAACTTAAATCATGTTTGGCTTAGAATATAGACTACTGTATTATAATATGTTGGATTGCAGCGGTCTATTAATGGTGGGGGGGGGGGGACTGCCGATACACCACACGAGGGCCCTGGCGGCTCGTACACAGGTGAAGTGCCCGTATCTTTTACGGTATAGGCTATACGGTTACCTAATTCACCTATTTCGTGGGTACGAGCCGCCAGTGGCTTCTATTCTATTATTTTCATCAAGTGCGAATCGTGAGAAAAAAGAACAAATCCATGCAGCTTAAATGTACAGTAATTTCATATTTTTATCTCCATTCCTATATGGATATATATCTTTATCTTCCATATCTCCATAATAGATACAATAATCTCTGCCAATTACTGAAAGGTATCAGCTTTTTTGTTTAATTGAGAATCGAAAGAATTAGGTCAAATACATGTTGCACATATCCGACAATACATAAGCACCAAATAACAGTTTAGAACGTTCTAGAAGCTGAAAAGACTGTTTTGGAAGGTTGTTCATCTCAATAATCGAGCACCCACGGACGTATAATTGAAGGTTAGAACTTTTGAAAGTTGATGGTCGCTTCAAATTCCTCCGGAAGACGGTAATGAAGGTGTACTTTTCTGATTGAGATTGATCAAAATGTCGAACTCCTTGGGCGTAATCAAGATGTTCAACCAGTTACAGTTACTGGTTAACCAGTTATAGTTACTACTCGTTGAAAAAAAACGTGAACAAAGTCGCGCATGCGCATTAGAAGAAAGGCAAGGTTGAAAGAAAGTTGAATGAAATTGACTACTGCCCGAGTGAGGTTTGAATTTATTCAAGTGCATTTGGAAAATTAACTAATATTACCAGATTTACTTTCTTTGAGTTGAATGTCTCAAGTGAAAGTTATATAACTAGGTCAGAATGGTTGTTTATTATCTTTTTTCATCAAGTGGGTTTTTTCAGGGGGCAACTCAAGTTCATAGACCTTTGCAGACACTTGAAGAAAAACTAGATCCTAATAAAAATAAACACCTCTCAACAAACTAACCTTAAAGTTATTTTTTTAGTCATAAATAATAATATATTATTCTCTACTCTCATTTTGTAGTATTAAAAGAAGACTAGTTCACCTTTCCATCAAATTATTGAGTTTCATGTTCTAATTTCAAGTCATTTTTTCTCTATGTATAGAATAAGAAGGATATGGGAGAAAATTAAGAGATTTGTTCAATTTTAAAACAAGGTAATTAGCAAGCTATTTCAAAACTTAAGTGGTCGAACTTTTGGATAATTTTTTGGATTAATCTGACAAAATACGGAGAGACTCGGTCATCTGAGTCTAATGAATTAGTCAATCTAAATCAGTTTAATCAATCTAGTAAATTAGATTAGAGTGCATCTTCAATAGTAATCCTCTTCCATCACAGTGTTAATTAGAAATCATGATTGAAAATCATCAATTGAAGACAGGAGCGATCTCCAGTTACTCACAAATAAGTCTAAAATCATGATCTTATATTCACTGTGCGTAAATTCTCCTCCCAGGGTTTTTACCTACAATCAGCTTCATCAAACTGAGATTAATAATTAATCAATTATTGAATTTATTTGGATGTATAAAGGCAATTCAAAACTAATTTGGAGAACATAATCAAATGGTTCCAAAAGCTGTTATGTTTTGTTTAAAATTATCATTTCATCGACGATTGGTATTATCATTTCATCGACGAGTTCCACTGGGCATTAGTTATGTGGGTAAATCTGTTTCAGTATGTACACGATTCAAATCACTTTTAAGATGACACTTACAATAGATGTATAATCGAATATACTTCTATTGTAAGCTTATACAGGGTGTTTCAGGAGGAATGTGCAATACTTCTCAGGCTGATTCCTCACACCAAGTAGACAAAAAAGTTCCATGGGACCATCCCCCAAAAACGCTTTGTTACCAAGATAACAATGGCGGAAAATTGAGATTTTTCAAAATATATTAATTTTTCTAATTTTTTAGAGGCTTTAGTGAGGTTCTAAAATAATCAATTCCTATGTAAAATTAGCTGATAAATTTAATTCCTATCATCCTGTATGTTTTTCTGAATGTATCATCTTAGAAGAGAAGTGAAGAGTGTACAAAACTCTCTACAGTTTTATTCGAAGACTTTTTTTCAATGACAATAGGTAATGAATTAAACCCCAGTTATCTTGTTAAAAACATCCATAGTACCCATCAAATTCTGTACAATCATCCACCGAATCTATTAACTGAAGAGTCATCATATCCTCAGAAATAACTTTACAACCAATCGATTACGAGCATTCCTTCTTCTCTTATCCGTTTCATGCCAACGGACCATCATCAATATACGTTTCTTTGCTTTGCTTCTCTTCTTCTTCCTCTTCTTCTTTTGCTTTTTTCCTTCTTGTTCTTCTTCTTCTTCTTCTTCTTCTTCTTCTTCTTCTTCTTCTTCTTCTTCTTCTTCTTCTTCTTCTTCTTCTTCTTCTTCTTCTTCTTCTTCTTCTTCTTCTTCTTCTTCTTCTTCTTCTTCTTCTTCTTCTTCTTCTTCTTCTTCTTCTTCTTCTTCTTCTTCTTCTTATTTTCTTCTTGTTCTTTCTCTTCTTCTTTCTCCTCCTCTTCTTCTTCTTCTTCCTTCCTCTTCTTCTTCTTCCTCTTCTTCTTCTTCTTCTTCTTCTTCCTCTTCTTCTTCTTCTCTCTTCTTCTTCTTCTCCCTCCTCTTCTTCTTCTTCCTCCTCTTCTTCTTCTTCTTCTTCGTCTTTTTTTCCCCTCCACAGCAATATTCATTATTCATTCCCGGCGCATTTATCTTTGAACAACTGCAAAGTATTTTCTCAGACTTGTGTCTTGTTTTCGTGCTGTTCAAGACTACACGGCACTGGCAAATGACGGCGATTTTTTTCAGCAGACTCCAGCAAGAAGTGGGTCAGTCGGCCTACAACGTCCTAGACGCTTCTAGTGGAAAACACTGCTCAGTGATTATCCCAAAGAATGCGGAAATCGGGCGTTCGATCAGTTTTAAATTATTTTTCTCCGGAACATTGTATACAGAGTTCTTGGATGCATGTCAAAGCACTGAATATCTATGGGTTAATCGGCTTATCAATAAAAAAATCCATGATCAGGATCAGGAAAATAAGACTGACTAATAAGACTGATAAGACTAATAATGACCAGAAAAAATAAGTTTTGTTTTTGGTAAAACAAGTGTCAAATTGCTCGATTTGTTTCAAATTATTTTTCTTCTAAGCGTTGCATACAGAATTCTTGGATGAATGTTGAAGCATTGGATAATCATTTCAATAATCGATTCCATGATCACTTTGAAGGAAGAGTGATTGTTGTCGTTGGTGAAACACAAAATATACTATTGTACAATACATTTGTACATGTACAATAGTACAAATAGTGCAAATGTACTATTCGTACACAAAATCACTATTGCTCGATTTGATTAAATTGTTCTCATTCTAAGCGCTGTGTCCAGAATTCTAGGTGAGTTCATATTGGAGCTGTGAAGAACTATCCTAGCATCGCGTAGTTTTAATATTATAAAGCTCCGACATAGACAGGCTCATTAAAAAGCAAGTCAATATTTTCTGTTATCACAGATGGGAAGCGATCCGACATCAACAGCTCTTCGAGATGCTCTTTAAGATGCATTTCAAAGCACTTCTCAAATTGCATTATCAGATGAGAATCGATAAGACAACTATACTCCATCCACTAAATTCATGTTTTTTTCTGTTGATAAAACACCGTGTCAAATCACTAAAAAATATCTATTTAGAATAATCTCTTCCTCATGATACATTCAATATGGGAATTGGAATGAATGAAAGACACACATTTCAGTAGTCAAGTTCATTTCACAGATTTTTCCTTTGAGTGAGTTTATTGAATCAGCAGATTTCCAGAAGAGTAAGCTATATGCCTATATGCATCTCTGGGCGGCAACTTTAAGGGAACGTAATTTGCAGACGTTGAAAAAATTACAATAGTGCAATGTATTGTGTGGATATGTGATGGTAGTATGATATAATGTGTGGTATCGGGGATGAGTAAGGGATTAGGGATTATTTGTGGTGAGAGAGATAGAAAGAGAAAGAGAGAGTGAGAAAGAGAGAGAGATAGAGTTGATGGTAGGTGAAGGTAAGTGCTTTCCCTAATATAAAATGAAAATTGAAAAATGGAAGGTTGAAGATTGAAGATTTTATTGGTTGAGATGACGAAGTTGGTGTAGACATTCTATGGTATTGGGCGATGGGGAAGTGTGCAGGGGGGGGAGAGGCGTGTCTAGCATCAGCTGACTTCTGGCAGCCAATCGCAGCTCAGAAAAGTACAGCCAATCAGAGACCGCGGTTAGTTTGAGAGTCGGCTAATTGGAAATGGGAGGAGTCTACTCTATGAAATGGTGGTTCTCCATAGCTGATCATTTTGTTATAAATCTTTATGATCTTTAAAATCTTGATGTAACTTTCCAATTATTTATTAATTTCATTGATTGAAGATTTATTGTCTTTGAATTTGACAAACAATCACGATAAGTATACCCTCACACTAATCAAAGTCATACGAATATTTGAATACTTCTCAACAATTCGAATGTACAATAATTATACGTCTTACGCTAAAAATACCAATACATCACTCACTAATACTCGTGATTGACACAACAATACTTTTCATAACTAATTGAAAATGTGAGCGAGATAATTCAAAACATGATGCAAATTTCCATCTCATTTGCTCACAAAATACTCCTCGGAAGAATTTTACTTTTTGTGACACTTTTAATGTTTTTCTCATTGTACGATTTTCTCACTTGATTGAATGAAGTTTATCAACATCAGTAAGCTATAAGCCTTCTTTCAAACACTACGAGTTTTGGACGACCGGTTTCTTGATTTCTTTATGAATTTTACTAGATTAAATAATGCTTGGCAGGCATAGCTTATATTATAGCTTTATTCAATCTAGTAAAATTCATAAAGAAAACAAAAGACCAGATGTCCAAAAATCGTGGTATCTGAAACGGGACTGAGCTTATTTCAATAACTTATTTCATATTGTCTTGAATTACCAATTGTTGTTATTAAAAAATGTCTAATATTTTATTTTCAATTTTTGTTTCAGAAGGCAGAGCGAGTCGACTCGAAGATGACTGGCGTCCAATGTCAAACTTGCGTTATGTCAGGTACTCACATAATAATACTTATAATAACATGTACAATAAGATAATTCCTGCCATAAATCACAATACTCAAATCAGTCAATCCAATTCTACTGAGTCATCATTTGATCAATTAAGATCTGAATTCATTGATTCTACGTCTGACTTGAAACAAGTTTTTCTAGCATTTATGAATTTTATTTCAATGTACCTCAATGGAGAACATGATATTTTACGGATATCTGATTCACAAATCGGTCGATTAAATTCCAAACTTGAAAATCACAAGGAGTTTGATTGGATGAAACCCTTGATGAATTCTCAGTTTGACGAGGAGTTAGTTCTTAAAAAGTTGAGAAGTGTGTTTCCATCACTGATCAAAAGGTATTCAGTGAGAGCGAGTGATAAGTTGATAGATGAGAGTTTGTACAGAAATAGGGGAAACTCAGATTTCCTTAGGTTTCGTAAAAATTCACTGAAATCCCGTAGGAAGAGACAGGTAAGTTCTGAAGAAACATTAGATTATGATAGTGAAGAAGATACTGATGCTTCTTCAGATGATGATTCTTCAAAACCGAATGATTTGTACTCGGATGAATCGTATGAAGATGAAGCATCTGACAAAGAAGATGATCAGGAAGATAGTATTGCAGTTACCTCAAGTGAAGCTGAAAATTACAAGAAAGATATGTCAGACGATGACAATGTGATAGTGGAGAGCTTTGTATCAAATTCGTTGTCTGACTTGAAAAGTGCACACATTGAACTCAAAACTCCAGCACACAAACCGTCAGTTATTGTCAGTGGACAAACTGATGAATCATTAGATGATCTAATTTTGCATCACACGGGATCTTCTGGTGTGATACATCATCCTGTCAATAAAAATCATAGACCTTCTGTGATTCTAGTCCAAGATGCTCCAGAACATCTTCTTCCAAAACCTCCCTCAAATTACAAGCCCAGTAATACGCATCATACAACTGTGCGACCAAGTATTAATAATCAAAACAATAATAATCAACATAATACAATTCACAGACCTCAAAACAATAACAACCACCATAGTACTATTCACAGACCTCAGAACAATAACGATCACCATAGTACTATTCACAGACCTCAAAACAATAACGAACACCATAGTACTATTCACAGTCCTCAAAACAATAACAACCACCATAGTACTATTCACAGACCTCAAAACAATAACAACCACCATAGTACTATTCACAGACCTGAGAACAATATTCATTCGCAAGGACCTTCTTACAAGCCTGTCTATCACTATCCAAACTATGAACCATCTCCTGAGCCAGTGTATGTGCCTCTGCCAAATCCTCCAAAACCTTCACAAAGTCATAAACCTGTGTACAACAATAAGCCACTCTATCAATTTTCCACAACTGAGCCTTCAATCATTACTGTGGAGCACCTTTACAGGCCTCTTCAACTCACTACCACTGCAAAACCACCCACAAGTACTTTCAAACCCCAAGATGAATTCTATCACTACCCAAACCATCATGCTGAACCAAACTTTGAGCCAGTCCCCATTTATCATCCACATAGACCTCAGGATATTCATAGACCAATCTATAAACCAGTTCAACATTACCCAGTACCAGAGCCCACACCTGAACCTGGACCAGTTCCCATTTATCAGGGCTCCTACCCATCACCAGAACCTCAGCCAGAACCCGAGTTTGTCCATCATTATGACGATCATGAACCGGTGTACCTGATATCATCATCTACACAAGAACCAGTCCCATCTCCAAAACCAGCTTCACCCACACAATCATCCCCAATTGTGCAATCCAACACTCCTTTGGGACCTACCTTGATTTTCATCAACCAACAGATACCATCAACATCTTTACCTTCTCCATCACCCTCGCCTTTGAACCCTGTCACAATATCTAACGGGGAACCGCCTCCTTCAATTGTACTCTTGGCTCCTTTGAACGATGTACCACCAACAGCTCAAGACGCTCCCCCTCCAGCACCACACTGCTCACCTGTGTATATTTCACACTCACAGAACATCCATACTTCAGCTGATTTCAAGGACGATTGCGGTGAGGTCAATATCATCATCAACTCCCCTGTGGCAGCTGCTATTGGTGGTGGAGCCGGTGGAGGAGGCGGAGGTGGAGGGGAAGGGGAATTTGGTTCTGAGGAGGAGGAGGAGGAAGAGGAACAGATTGTTCAACAAGATGATGATGACCCAGGAGGAGGAGGAGGAGGAGGTGGGGGAGCGGGATTGATCGTTCCAGCTGCTATAGTAGCAGCTGGAGCCGGAGGAGCTGCAGCCGCTGCAGCTGGAGCGGCTGGAGCAGCTGGAGCAGCTGGAATTGTTGGTGGTGCAGTAGCAGGGGGAGCAGCAGGATCAGCTGGATCAGTGGGAACAGCTGTTACTCCACGTCCAAATCTTCCCCTACAAAACGCACCCTCAAGGCCCACCTCATCATCTATTGTTCAGCAGGCTCCCCCCACCCCTACAAAACGGCCGGAATCGTCAATGACCCTCTGGGACTATTTCACTTCAGCCTTCACCTCATTTGCCTATCCATTTTGGACAATAGTTTTCGCCCCATTCTCCCTACTACTGGCCAGTGGACTGGGTGTGGCCGCTCTTGTCTTTCCCTGGGCTTTTCCTAGATTCTGGTTTGGTAGGGAAATAAGGCGAAATAGGAGAAAACGCAGGAGGAAACGTTCCACTGAATCAGGACTTGAGTTTGCGCCCATGATTGATCAGTTAGACTTTTATGCCGAGCTGTTTGAGAAGCGTTTGAATTCCAATTTCAATTTCAGTAGGATTTTCAACCGTTAACTCCCAGTTATTAGTTTTCTCGTTAAGAGAGCTGTCATGGATAGAAGACATTCGAAAACCGCCAGTTCCGTTGGAATTTTCTCTATCAATCAAGTCGTGTGAATGGATAAGAAGATTGATCAAATAGTGTTATCCCATTGAAAGCACAAAAGTGGCGGTTGGAAAATGAATTTTAGGAATGCACAGCTCTGTCAGAACAGTTGGAGAGCGATCTGCAAAAGCATACCAAACCCATTAGCGACCTCAGGTCAACAGTTTTGGTTCTAATAAGAGCTGTCATGAATAGAAGTCATTTGCTAACCAACAGTTCTGTTGGAATACACCTACATCTAAACTACTCTATTGATTGAGTCGTGGTTTGGATAAGAATATGATTGAATTTGGACTTTTATTATAAATTGGTTCAGGAACAGTTTTGGGCATTATGCCTGTTGTACTAACCTTTGTATTTTTCTGATTGATTGAATAAATTAATTGAAAATTGATTTTAATGTAGTGTTATCTCTTTGAAAATGAACACTCATCTTTATGAAATTATTAACATGGATTAGAAAGTCGTTTGAGCAATTAATGTTTAATGGAGGAAGAAAATATCCTCAAAAGTATTTCAATCAATCTATGATTGAATTGTGAATGAACGAATGAATCAGTAAGAAAAGAGCAGACGGTTTCAAGGTACACAATGTTTAGTCAAAGTAGCCTAAAAATTGCCTTAAAAGAAAAGCCTAAGTAGCCTAAGAGAGAATTGAGTCATTTCTTGTTAATCTATGCATGAACAATAATAATTATATTACTTGATTGATTGCATGAATATGAAAAAACTTGGAAAACTATTTGCAAAGAAGAAGATACAGGAAAATTCTTGTGGAGCCCCATTGAAAAGAAAGTAGAAATATAGAAAGATACAAGTAGTAGTTTTTTCTATAGTCATCCTAAGTCGTCCTATAAATCGTCCTATATAATCCTCGTAGATAATATAGCCCTCTACAGCGGACAGTGAATTCATGATTCATGATTTGAATTGAGTTGAATTCATGATTCAACTCTCCAAGATTTACCCGAGGGAAAATCATCTAAAATGGTAATGGAAATAGAAGAAAATTCGAAAAATCTGTGTTACAGAGCTCAAGATCACATGACATAAGTTTACGAAAAACTAAGAAATCAATGCAAAGTCAATTTTGGAATGCTTAAATTTCACTTCGTTATTGACATTACGTAGTTTGGCGATCATAAAGAACTCTCCATTCTCCAAGTCATAAATTTTGCTATATGATTCTGCATAAACTTACTTATTTCATGGATCAAATATTTGAGACAATCTCCTCCTAAACGTTATATATAATAGAATGATTATTTCATTCTTTCTCGAAATACATCATTAACATTGCTTGTTAATTACTTACAAGTTGAATATATTATAGAGAAGAGACAATTCAAGAACATTGGGAGTGTGTTAATTCCCTAATACTTGATTATAGCACTTATCTTAGTAAACCAAGTAAACCGTATATTCTAAGAAACCACCTTGCCATATACACTAATATTACTAATTTAGTTAGATCCAATACTAATACGATACGTAAGTTATATTTTAATGAATATTGATAGGAACCTGATTCATGCCTACTTAATAATTTTGAGTTCAGAGGTCGTTTTCAAAACCTATTTGTAAATATTGAGTAAAGACCTTTAAAAGGATAAAATGTTGATAATCATTGTAGATTTTATGAGTATTGTGATTTATGGCGAATTATCTTTTGTCATGAATAATTTGTAAATTCCGTGAATATTATTAGACTAATGATTTTATGTACCATTTAACACTATTTTTAATTTTTTATGTTAAAGAGAGTTGAAATAAATTAGAACCTATTCTTGTATTTTTGTGAAATGATTGTTCATCTTATCCATTCCTTATTCCCAGTTCCGTAATTCTGTATTATTCCGCAGAGAGTGGTTTAACTTATTGAGTTAAATACTCAATAGTATTTATTAGTATAGCTAATACTCTTGCAAGCATGTTAATGTCAATACACTTTTAAAAAAATATTTATAAAAAGGGTTCTTTGATTGTAATTATTTAAAGTTTTAACAAATACAGTAGCCCTTTAAGAAAATAAGTATTATTAATGTTAATATATAGATGTTCTTGCCAGCAAAGGATATCTTAGACTTAGGCTACATGCCAATCTACCACATAAAAAATCAATCAAGTGCTTCATTTATAGGTAGAGTCGAAAAAATACTCCTAATCATTTCAATTATTCTTTAATAGGAAGAAATTATTGCGAAAATTAAAATAAACACTATATTCAGAAATAAATCACTGACAATGTTCATGGTTCGGTGAAAAATATTAAGAAATTCCTCTAAAATTCTCAACAAGATGCGAATATAATCAGCAATACAGAAATACATGAGTGAAAGAAAATCGATTTCATTGTAACAGAATCGTGAGTAATGATCGCAATGATCTAGTAATAATTAATCCTAATGATCGCATAAGGAACTGTTTTTTCTATCAAACTGAGTACTTGTGATAGATTGAGCTTCTTAGACTTTCAGTGTTTGTAGTTTTGGTGATGTAGAAGTAGATTTAGATGTAGAAACTACATTCTGTAGATGAATGTTTTCAAATTTCCAATCACTTATCATGGTATAATCTCACGTTATTCTAATCTCTTTTGACAAATTGAAAATAATTCAGGGATTAAAGATGGAAGAAACGAAGAATTATTAGATTTTGTAGTATTATTATGATTCAGGAAGTGTGGACTGTTTAGGGATTTATTTAAAGAAAAGTTTTCATTCTCTGGATTGCAAGTATATAGTATTTTTTCAATGTATGAGTAATCGCACGCAATGCTTAGTCTACCTACGTGTTTTAAGAGAATAAAGTCATACATTATTTCATTCATAGCTTGCTCCCTGTATACGGTACACATGGAACAATGGATCTACTTTTCAAACAGATTAGATTTACGGTGTCAAGTAATTTTTCTAATAATATTTAGTGAAGCAGAGTCCCAACTAAGCATGACACTCCTCCAAATACACTCTTCTAACTTTTTCCTATTCAACTTGGTGTGTTACTTCCATTCATATGCATATGACTCAAACAAACATTAAAAAAGAGTATAGTGAGTAATTGAAGGAAAGTCTACGTGCTATATTTCTAGGCCAAGGTGAACAGGTCAACAAACTCCCACAAAATATCCTCGACAAATAAATGTAGAAACTGTGAGAATCGAGAAAATCTAATAAGCTTTCACTGTCATTTTCATCTGAAGAAAGTGAATGAACAATCATAAATTTATACTATTTGATCGAGGATAGTAAGGAGGAAAATAATGCAAAATTGTTATCAGTAATTAGTAAGGATTGCCTTAACAGGCATTGGAGGAGAAGACTTCCAAAAAGTACTGGCGGCTCGTGCCCATGAAACAGGTGAAGTGCTGTACAGTAAAAGATACGAGCACTTCACCTGTTTCGTGAGCACAAGCCGCCAATGCCAAGTACCTTTTATTAGTAGGCTAATAATTGCAAGCTAAGTAGACATGCCTTTTCAATAAAATTTTTAATTCAATCTAAATTTTTAATCTATGATTGCCTACTTTACAGTTTGCGTGATATACTATACCCTATTCACGATCACTTGAGACGGAATGAACGAATTTTTTGCGTTTGTGTGCGGGTAAAGGGAGGTATTACTTCATACGACGGTCGGCCGCAGTCGAACAGCTGTAGTGAATCACAGTTCTTGGCTTTTCCTCAAGCTCAAACAAAAAAGCTACCTGTACATGCAAAAAGTTTCTTTATTTCGTCTCAAGTGATCGTGAATAGGGTTAAGGTTGTACATCGTATTATATAAATTATATAAAAAGAAGAGGAAGATTTTTCTGAAAGTAATGCCCTTTTTCTCTTATCTCTAAGGACTTTGAGCTCTATCTTGGAGAGTTCCCTGTAAGTTAAGATAATATTATATATTAATTCATTTATTTTCATATGATAAGAAAATACTTTCCATAAATACTATATTAATACATACAATTATTGTAAGTTTTGGTTGGAGCTCTTCAATAGTATAGTTTGTATATTTGATACAAAGTCTACGCTCTGTTTCCATTCATTCATTCTGCAATGGAGTTATAGAAAGACAGTAGCCTACAGTACAGGGAGAAATTGAGAGAAAAAGTAATGAAATCAGAAAAGAAAATGAATCACTTACATCAAACTCCACCAATAGAACAACCATGAATTGAACAGTTAACTTTTGAGATAAGGAACTCACACAACAGACAAATGAAACTATGAGATGAGATGTATGCCTAGTGTGTGAGGGTAAGAAAATGTCAAATAAGGTGAGGCTGCTGGTGATACATAGTATATACATAGTTCTACATCTATATCATAAATCATATCATATAATTTGTATATCATTGTATAGTATAAGCCCCAAGAATAAGCCTCACCTTAAGCCTCTCCTTTTTGACATATTCTTATCCTTACGATTCAACTGTTCAATATTTAATTGTATGGAGAATTGAAGCAAGGATAAACGCTGTGAAATGATTGAACTCATAATAAAAATACTTATTACTGGAGGTAAGTAACTTATGGAAACTTGGAGTATTTCTCAATCGTGAATATTATCTTCTCATTATATTAATTTCTATTTTCAATAGATATCTGATGAATTTTGAGTGCATATTGATCTGTTGCACCTACATGATTGTAATAGTGACTAGCAACGAAATTTACGGTGATGAATCATTGATGCAATTATTGAAGAGTTCTCTATCCAATGATTGTCAACTAAATTGAAAAGTTTTAAGGTTTCAGAAGTCTTATTGCGTAGAAAAAATTCAAAGCTATCTCATTCTATAGGAAAGCATATGATAGGAATTTTATCAAGTACTTGAAGCTTCATAATAATTTTTATATTGAAAAAAGAAATGAGTTCTTAAGAGCGTGAGAGTTCACTGTTCTTTAAGCTTAAAATGTATAGAGTGAAGATATACATTGTCTCGGATTCATAGATTTCTAATTATTTCCTGAAAATTATGATGAGTTTTTGAACCAAAGTAATTGTTTTAGAAGATCTCTCACTTTCTATTTCTTATCAAATCACGTACGATTAGAAGTAAAGACAGACATCGCAAAGAGTTTGATAATTTATTGATCAATGATACGTTGTATAGAAGCAACAAGTGATGGAGTTGAGAGGTACTCCATACATTTTTTTTTCCTATTATTACTGGTATTATCCATCTCATAAAGGCATTCCTTACTTATTTCTTGGTACTGAATAACTCTCCTAGGGTTGTCTCTCCAGAACTCTAGGGAGGGATTTATGGAAATTCTCATTTATGGAAATTTTCAACTTGAACGTGAAGTATGAGTTCATCTACAGTAATGCATAAATGTAGAATTGAAGTCTGCAACGATATTCCTGATTGAAAAATAAGTACCTGTACAGTATACTTCTAGCAAACTGATGATTTTCAAATACGTTCAATTTTTGCTTTGAATCAGAATTCATCACAGCTGAAAAGACCAACTAGTTTTTCTTGAATTTGTTGAACTAAATTATTTAATTTTTCTGTAATACTGATACGGAAAATGAGTTTTCTTGGTCTAAATTTAATTTACCCGTAATAAACAGCTAAGTTCTCCACCTGAACCGTTCCAACTTCAATTTCAATATTTATTTATCTCGATTGAATGATTTTGAGTTATTTATCTCCGATAATAATTATTATTGTAGAAAGAGGCTGTATCATTCACTCAAAATCTGTATTTGTTATTGTGTTAAGCTCTTAATCGAGATAAATAGTGACTGGGAATGGACTATGGAGAGCTAGTTAATTAGCTATTGATTAATAATTGATTAAGGGAAATTTAATCAATTAATTTAATATAATTAATTGATTAATTTCTATTAATTAATAGAAAGAAGTTTTTTATTACAAGTAACGTAACCTATTCAAAAGGAAATAACAGTCCCTGTACTAATAACCATCAATCACATAACTGATTAAGAATTTTTCAGGTTTTCATTCGGAGTGATTCCGATTACCTAATCAGTATCAAATTTATCTTGAGTAGCCTAACTGAATTCTCTTCTCAAACTGATTGAAGTGGTGTATATACAGTTCGATTTAGCCTACTTTCAAGATGAAGCATTATCAAAAGCAATAGTTGGATTGAAAAGTCCTGTATCAGTAATTTTAAAAACCTTTCAATACAATTATTTATTTGGTTCATGTATCAACTTGTGTATTCTCTCCAATGTACTACTATTTTGGAAGTTCAGTAAATTTAATTGTTCTCACACTGCTTAGGAAAACTATCTCTTTTGAGTGATTCCAAGTTTCTTTTCTTTTGTATCACTAATGTTACACAATTGGATTTCACATTCAAATGGGCTCTCCAACTGCATTCACAATATCAGAATCATTGTATTGGAAATAACAATTAAGAATACACTTGGAGTATATTTGTTTCAGTATGACTTGTCTCGGTACCATTAGACCCATTCTAATGAATATTTTCACTTATGAATGGTTCTAATGACCCCGAAAAATGTCCTACTGAATTAAATACTCTATGGGTACTGTGATTTATAAATGTCATTTCAAATACAGTTATTAGTAGCCCTAATGAACATACGAGAAACATATCAGAATCATATGTATTGAGTGATCTTATCATTGTATTTTATCTGTTCCAGACCAGTCTACAGGCCTGATCCCCCGTTATCAAGAGAGAGCAAGAACCAGCACATCCAAAATGATACCGGTAGCAGTAATGGAGCAACACCGACTGGTTCCAGTGCTGAGTCAGCTAGGCATGCTCCAACCACTGCCACACCAATCGGCGAGTCGCTCAAAATGGTCACCAAACAACTCCTGCAGTCACCAACCGCCACTGACATGGTGGTGACCGACGTCAGAACTCCTCCAAAAATCAAGACTCAACAGCTGAAACTTGAAGCAGAGCATGTTTCCGGTAAAGGTGAAGCAGTTCCGGTACCTCTGGATGAGATCCATGCTTATGAAATCATCACAAGTACTCCAAAATCTACCGATTCGCCAAAAAGCTCATCAATGACTCCTCCCACAACACAAGCCGGTATTTCAACCTGGGTACTGCTCAGTGGATCGGCCAGTACAACTCCAACCACTGTAAGGAAAGCTTCTCCCCCAAAACCCACTGCTTCCATACAAGCTGTCTCAAACCCGTTGGGCAAAAAGAAAACAAAACCAACTACTGAAAATAGTGCAACTACAGCTGCCAGTGAAGTAGCAAAATCATCAAGTGAAAGTAAATTGAAAACTACAACTGATCATGTTAAGCAAACTGTAAATTCAACAAAGAAATTCCAGTCGAATTCCAGTAAAGAGGATACTGTGAAAACTCCAATCACAATAAACCTTCAAGATAGTAGATTCAGGAATAAAACTCCTGTTACCATGGGACGTGTTCCAACTACATCCATAACAAAGAACAAAACAGAGTATGTGTCAACCAACTCAAGTAAGAAGAAAGTGAATGCAACCACTTCATCAACAACTTCAACACCAGAAGTGAAAAATGGGTCAAGTAATGGAACCGTATCACAAAACCGTAAGAAACCTGTTGCAAGCTTACCAGCTTCCCTTGATACTCCCACCACCATCACCATCATCCCAACTGCAATCAATTCAATGAAGCGAGTGCCAGTGTATCATCATGACATCCCTGTTGTCCCCACCACATCAGTAATCATTGAAACAGCATCAGCCGACTATGATCCTGATGAGATCACCACTGAAGACTTGATTACAACAACAAAGAGACCCAGGAGACCAGCAAACAAGAAGAAGAGGAAACCAGGCAACAAAACCAAGAAACGACCTGCTGTTCAAAATGCAGAGAGTGAACCATTGAAAGAAGATGTTTTGGAGAGTAAGGTAACAACTGAAGGAAATGCTACAAAAACAGCTGTAGCAACCCAAGGATCATTACCCACTGCTTCAAGGCCTTTGTCAACAAGAATCTACAACTATCTAGCAAGAGAGGTGATGCCAACTATGGGAGTTGGAATAGTTGGTTTAGTATTAACAGCTGGTTTGGCTGGACTCTTCCTCTACCCATTTGGAGGTGGTGTTGTGGCAAGGAGAAATGCCTATGAACCAGCAGCCAAAAATCCACTGTCATCACCCGACAGTCACATGTACTACTACAATGAGTACTCACCCAAACATGAACCAGACAATGGCCAAGCTGAGGAAACCGTTTTTGGACAGGTTCTTTCAGGAATGTCTCAGTCTGAATCTCAGTACAGTGATTCAATCTCAAAGAACTCAGCAACTGCCTACAATAACCACAATGTGAACTCAAACAGCAATGTGAATAGTGGTAACAAGTATAGATATGACCCTGGTCCCAGTGGAGTAGCATCAGCAGCAGCAGCCATTGTTTACCCTACAAAAGATTCAAAGTACACATCTTCAAGTAATAGTGATCTCAGCTCCATTGACAGGAATAGAGACAGTTCTGGTGCTTATTCAACTTTGACAGACATTGATTCAGGGCATAATGATAGGAATTATCCTTCACTAACAACAGACAATCCTGATCATTCACAATTCTCAGGCAGCCAATACTCAAATCTGGTGGGAAGTTCCAGTGCAACCCAATTCACAAGCTCAGGAAGTTCTGGCAGTTCTGGAATGTATGTGGGAAGCATAATCAACCCAGATTCAAACTTCACCTACTCTGAGATGGTTGGAAGCTCATCTATGAAGGCGTCAGACACAAATCAACACTATCCAAGCATTGTAAGCAATCCTACTGTGTTGACTGCTTCTGATGGCTCCAATACAAATCCACAGTACTCCAGTTTGATTGCATCACCTACCACTTCAAATGCAGATAATGATCCAACATCTGCTGGTGCACAGTATTTGAGCAGATTTGTGAGTTCATCTTCTAGTTCCAATGCAAGACCACAGTATTCAAGTTTGATCAGCAGTTCAGCCAGCCCTCAGTATTCAAGTGTTGTGGACTCCTCAAGTGGTGGTCATTATTCACCAAGCATGAAGGATTCTTCAAGTAGCAGTCATTACTCTCCAAGCATGAAGGATTCCTCAAGCAGCAGTCACTACTCTCCAAGCATGAAGGATTCCTCAAGCAGCAGTCACTACTCTCCAAGCATGAAGGATTCCTCAAGCAGCAGCCACTACTCTCCAAGCATGAAGGATTCTTCTAGCTCACACTTCTCACCTCATATCCCTGATTCATCAAATTCCAAATATTCTCAGTTAACTGGTATCTCAATTGAAACATCCAATGGCAAGTACTCAGGTATCTCACCAACTCACAGCTCAAAATACCAGGCAAGTACCTATACAGCTTACAGCAATCCTTCAGACATTGGAACTCAGGGAGGAATGTACAGTGTAGGTAGCAGCAGTCCTTCAAGCTCAGAAAGAGAAAACCATCGGCCGGCTGTACAAAGTACCAGATACTCAGAATGGGAGAGTTCTTCTGAGCAGAAAGACACTCCAAAAGAAGAAGACAAGTCAGATAAGAGTCAACCACAGTTCACAGCAGTACATGCATCACAATTCACTGCACCATCCAGAACCGAAACAGCTTATCCCAGTGGTATTGATATGATTTCAATAACTGGACCGAATTACAGTGTTGGATCAGGAAGTGAGAGTAGGCGCTCAAGTATTTCCAATATAGGCGTTGAACATGGTCCAAGAAATATGAAAATTAGAAGGCGAAGACAGATTCCTTCTCACAATGAAATTGATGGAGATTTGCCAAAAGATGAACCAGAGTTCACATCTACCACAACAAAATACCTTGAAAACAATCAAGAATCAACAACTCAATCGGAAACCATCACAAATAGTCCAACAACAATTGAATCAGAAACAACAACGTTTATGGGAGATAAAAATGATACCCTGAACGAAACTGTTGTGGAGTCTGAGAAGAATGTTCAAAATTTTGACGAAGATGACACTGAACTGACAACATCCAAACCTCAGGAAGATGGATCGTTTCTAAGTGTGATCAGAAGGATAGCGCAGTTCAAATTCAAACTGGGTCTCAACCTGTTGAGAAGCACTTCAATGGCTGTTTCCAGATACTTCCAGTCCGTACAACGTCGCATGGAGAAAGTTATCAGGCGTTTGGAAAAACGAGCAAAAGAGGCTGAACAGCTGAGGAAATCCAAGAACGAAAAGTCTGCTGAAAGAAGGACAAAGCGGGAAACGAAAAGTTATAAGAAAACGAAGAAAACCTACAAGAAGAAGAATGTCACAACATAAAATAATTTCATGAAGATAAAAGAAGAAATATAATAGTAATTGGTGACAATGTTAGTTTGTCAACCACCCTTCAACGTTAAGTCGACCCACAGTTATTCTCATTACTTTTGTACAGAATAATGAGATCAACCGTACTCGATATAATGTTCAAATTGAGATTGATATAGCTGCATGGAAACCAAAGGAGAATGACGCATGTCCAAGATTTTAAGCTCGATGGCATCGAAAAACTTTGAATTTTGAATAGGCTACTTAAGCTGAAAACCTGTTGATTTGAATCACTCTGATTGATTCTATCAAACATTATTGTCTATAGTCCATTCACGATGGCTTGAGACGAGATAAACAAAAGCTCTGCATGTGTGTGTGTTCGACTGGAGTGGCTTCATTTTAGCCACGACATAAACAAGTCACAGCAATGCCGAAATCCCGAATTTTGTTGTCAGGACTGTAACCAAAGCATTGACACAAAAACGTTTACTATAATTGTTTGTTCATTTTAGGTTCATGCAGTCGAGAGACAACCGAAACAAGCAATTTCCCAATGTGTACCTATAAAAAAGATTACTTGGAGATACTTATTCTGATTTGCCTATAACAAAATTCGGGATTTCGGCATTGCTGTGACTTGTTTATGTCGTGGCTAAAACGAAGCCACTCCAGTCGAACACACACACCTGCAGAGCTTTTGTTTATCTCGTCTCAAGCCATCGTGAATGGACTATAGAGCTTTTTGAAATTCAGGTACCGTACAGCATTTAATACTGATCTATAGAGACTCTGTTAACAGCAAATTCGTTGATATTAATAAGATAACTACTTATAAAAGTTTAATAGACTTTATAGGTAGGCTACTATAGTATTTTTGGTGGATTAACTTGACTTGAAGTGTTGAATGAAAATAAAGTTGTTTTTAGTTCAGTTTTAAAGTTGATAAAGCCTGATTTTTCGGCAAGGAAGGTCAAAGACAAGAAGAAAGAACAATAATTTAATCCTTTTTCCATTTAGGATTGACTACGGTACTTAGTAAATTAAGTCAATTAATAATTGTGGAAAGCTGAACAAGTGAATATTATTCATTTGTACGGCAATTTATTTTTCCTTTGAAGTGAAATAGCCTACTTACCGTAAGTTACGCCACAGCCACATGTTATTTTGTACAGAAATGCACATCAATTATATAGCCTAGAATTATTATTCAGTTTTGAATAAGCACTGTTTTTCATTATTGATATTTGAAAACGAAATTGGAACGGTGCAAAAAGAATGATTATCACTCTCATTCACACATTTTTCTCCATCTTTTCTCGTATCCTGTAATTTTTTATTAATAGGACTATTACTTAGCCTACTTCATTTATGAGTAGTTTTTCTCACCAAAAAATAAGCATCTTATGAAAAGTTTCAACAATTTGGAAATAAGTATAGCATCCTACCGGTTTACTTCTACTTGTTTTTTTTTTTAATGAAAAGAATCATCATTAAATATTAATCAAGTATTGTAAAATAGCTCATAGTTTTTATTTCTCTTTTTTATCAAAATCCTTAAATATTTAATGCCAACCACTTATAAAGAAGTAAATAAACGTCAATAAGCATTTATACTTTCAGTGTGAATGACTGAGATAATTGAATTGAGACTGAAATGATTTTATCTGGATGGTCGTGTACATAGACTTATTAGCTTAAGGTAATTATTTTATTATTTATTCACTATGAGTCATACTATTTGAATAAGTATGATTTTTTGTAGTATTTGCAATTATTGTCAAGTAGTTTAATCCTAGTATTCGTCTATGATTAATTTTAATAGGTCATCACTTTTCTGGAGGCTGACATTATTAATCGCAATAAACTATTCTGATAATTTTTATTTCCCACCATCGAGGAATCTATCGGTATTCATTTTCGTTTGTGAGATATATTATTCTGTTCAAATTGAATTCAAGAGCAATCTCATACAAATTACGTTTTTCCAATCCATAATAATATTAGGCTACATTATTGACAAGACTACATCACTGATTGCAAAAACTTTTATTATTAAAGTACCTGTCAATAACAATATTGATTATTGAAAATCATTTTACCTCGTCTGGTCATCTTGAAAAACTCATTCCATAGAATTCAAATTTAAATTGAGTCCCACCAGTAAAAATCAATCAGAATTAAATAATATTTTTATTTGAAAAAATGAATTTTTTATTCGTTCCTCATGGTAGATAGGATTCTCACAATGTAAATGACGATTATAGTCACTATAGGCATTATAAGATTAGATATTAAGATGAAAACTCTACAACTTTGAATATTAGCTTTATTACTTGTTATAAACTGCATAAAGTTTATTTTTTGTACGATTGATCACAGATTAATTAGTGTAAATAGTTTATATTTATTTATTGAATGATGTGTGTTAAAGTTATGTTTATTTCTACTTTGATAGATAATAAAAGTATAAAAACCTGAATATTTTTCAAATTTATTCAGTCTCCTCAAATTTCTTCTGTATTTTTTTTCATTTTTAAAGAATGAGAATATTATCTTTCTCAATAGATTATTCATATTGAGTATAATCAGTCTCTGATTATACAATATGTAGTCTCTATAAAGTCATTTATATTCTAATTACAGTTTATTATTATATTAATAATATATAATAGCGGAATATAATGCATCTACATAGTCTTATGTGTATAGAATAAAAAAGAAATTTCATTATTTTATAATTGTTACAAGGCTCTCGCTTATGGTAACATTTAGTCCACAAAAGATTGAAGAATACAAGAATTCAATATTGTTGTACAAAATGTTTGTGATTTTATTTTATTAAAATAATAAATTGAAGATCAACTATGCCGAAATCAAAGAATATAAAGAATTATTTTTTTTAGTATTCTATCTAGACTGTATCGCGTATCATACTAAACGAAACAACAGTAAAACAAAATAGATTATGAAGTTATTATTATCATAGACATTATTTAGATACCGTAATATACAAGTGGAACAAGTATCCAACTTCATAACACACGACAAAACCAGTGTATAAGAGGTAAAAATAAGCAATTTATGAGAAATAATTCTATAAAAATCTACGTGAGAACAATCTAAGGAATAGAATAAAAGATGAATTAAAAATATAGTCTCTGTAGTCTTATTGAAAGCAAAAATACAATATTTTTCTCATACTCCATATGAAATGAGATGAATTATAGAGACTGTATAATCTATAAGATAAACTAAATCATCTGATAAACAGATATAGAAAACCAACACAATTACGCATGGATACTAGAATACAGTATCTATGCTATTACGTAATAATTAATGTAAACATGTCACTAGAAGCAACACTTATGAGAATAATCTATGAAGTCATAGGTACCGAATTATATTATCAGAGGCGAACGTTATAAGAGTTGATTATTTCATGAACTATGATAATGAGGGGTCACAACAGAACTCGTTTCGTTGCAACTAATTATTAACAGCTCAGTATTGTGACTATCAATCCCAGAATACCACATCAAGTTCTGTTGATAATATTCAGCCAGTTCATGTCTGCCCCCTAAAATGCGTGCAAGAAATTTGTTACAAGTTACCAACAGATGGTTTAAATCTAAACATTTGTGCAGACACTATGCTTCACAGTATTATCCTATTGACGATGAATTGTTTGGATTAACGACAGAACAAAAGCAGGTGAGTTTCATAACATTTTGCAATTGAATCAATTTGATTATTTAATTTAATACCTTCACTCCAAGTGTAGGTACCCATATATACCACGTATTTCTATAATACAATATTGTTTGGTTAGATTCATCATGATTTATCATTGAATAATTTCCAACGTTGTATTCCTACGTCCTTCAATAATTAAGTTCCAATTCATTCAAATTAATTTATTCAAGATTCAACAATTGCTCAATGAATATATATATTATTTTTAACAATATTTTAGGAAAGATGAGGTGAGATAATGTTTCATAATTCCTGACAAAATTGAACATAAGTTACTGTATAATCATCATTTAAAAAATTATTGTATGGTACCTGTTTTTAAAAATTTTGTCAACTAGGTACCTATGTTAAAAATTTTTGTGAACTTTGTCAAATTTTGTGTGTAGTAGCTGCATCTTGTAGTTTATTCAACTTATTTATCATATAGTTGAATAAAATTAAAAATTGGAATTCATTGTCTCATTACCATTTTTTACTTCGCACCTCCAATGCAATCTAACTCAATAACTTATATTTTTCCAATATCGAACACAAACTTTGGTCTGATAATAATTATTGATTGCCTGTTTTTCTAACAAACAATAATTGTGATCAATTCAATGACCGATGACAATTGTCAAGTTTTGTACTAATATTATGAATTAGAGAAAGAGAAGGGAAGGGGTTTAAAGAGTAATTTTCAATTAATTGGAGAGAACTTCAATTTAACAAATCTAATGTTGTCACATGAATATTATAGAGACTGAATGTTTCTCTTGGCAGATTCTAATTTACACAAAACGTGTTATGACGTTCAAGAATATTATTCTTCCAAGATTGCTTTTGGTGAATATTATTATATTGACTGTGTGAATTCTGGGGGAGAAATAGGCTAGGCCTATTTATCATGAAAGATGATAATTGAATCATTGATAAATAGGGTACAGCACCAACAGATACTTAAATTTATATCTCAATCAAATCTAATGCATTAATTTTTCAAGAATTAAGATGCACTAAAATTTAAAGCCATAATTATGATGATAGAAAAATGGATTCAAGTTCTAGCATTGAGGGTGTAGACCCTTGGGTATAATGGTATAATTAAATATCAAGATCAGCCTTCATCACTTTTATTATTAAGTTATCATTATAACTAATATTCCGATCCAATTTCATTCCCATGTTTTATTGTCTCTTACAGCTTCGGGAATCTATTTTCAATCTAGCACAAAAAGAATTAGCCCCAAAAGCGAAAGAGATTGACAAAGAAAACAACTTCAAAGATTTAAGGGTGAGTAAAAGTTTTTTATTTCAACAATAGCCTTAGGAAACTCTATATTTGTAGATCCTTGATCTCTATAGGCTATTGTCCTATTATTTGATGAAGTAAGGTGATTTTTTAAACTAAATGAATTATTTCTATTTTTAGCTTAAATAATAGCTAATAATAATGCAGAAGTGAACTTAATCATATTATCGCACTTTGGGAGTAAAAACTGTGATAGCTCAAATTGTAAATTTTGAGTTAGATGCTACTTTTCAGTACTTTTTAAGAAGTCTTTTTCATGGTGAGGACTATTACAAGTCAAAAATCGTTGCTATAGCTTTATTTCACACAACATAGTTTAGTCTTCTACTATTATTTGACATAATTGCATACTTCTGGAAAAAGACTGTGCCATATTCTTTTACTGCATCAAAGAAAAAACAATCTACTAAATTATGGTTTTTTATGATCTGAGTGAGGAAAAATATTTTTTCATGATTCCTTTAACATAAAAGCATGAGTCTGATGTCAATAGTCAATCTTTCATATATTACTATCTCAATCGAACAAACGCTGAAGAATTTATATATTTATTGAAATTTTAATTTGCTGGTTTCTCCTTCACATGCAATAAAGTTGCATGAAGAAATATAAAAAATTTCATCTGAAACATTCTTCCCAATAATTTTAACAATCTATTCAAATTGTTAGTATAATGCATCTTGGAGATAATGTTCTTTGATGAATATTGTCTTGAACTATTCTTCATGAATAATATTTTATTTGAAAACCATGATACAATTCAGAAAACTATCAAATTACTATTCATTATTATAACAAAAATTGAATTGCAGGCATTTTTTATTAATATTGCATAATATTAGAGCTGTTAAAGATGGAGAAGATTTTGTTTGAAGACAATTTTCTTTGATGAATATTGTAGAGCTGTTATTCATGGAGAAGATTTTGTTTGAAGAACCATGAGATATCTTAGAAAATTATTAAATTACTACTGAAAACGAAAATTAAAAATTGAATTGCAGGCATTTTGGAGGAAATTAGGTGACCTTGGTGCTCTTGGTATAACAGTGCCATCCGATTATGGGGGCTCGGACGGTTCTTACTTTGATCACGTGCTGCTTATGGAGGAATTGTCACGCGCCTGCTCAGCGGTCGCTCTCAGCTACGGGGCTCACTCGAATCTGTGTGTCAACCAGATTAAGAGAAATGGAACCGAGCAGCAGAAACACAAGTATTTGCCCAAGGTTAGTTGAGAAATTCCATTTCTATTTCTATGAATAATATATTCCTATTGAGCTAGAATAATTAAATGTAGAGTAAAGCTTGTTTTACTTGTTGGAAAGGAGGGTTTCCTTATTAATTCCTCTTTCTACATACATCAATGACCAGTAATAAACTATGGATAAATTTCCCTCATGCCAGACTGACAATAGGTCACATATAGTAGTCTGTCCAAGTAAAGAAGACATTCTGGCAAGATGAGAATGACTCCAGCTCGGTCAATATTGATTCCAAAATTGTAAATTTGGTCTAAAATTTCAGGAAACATTTTGATCTACAATTTGAGACCAAATTTATAATTTTTGAACAAATATTGAACGAGCTGGAGTTAGTTTATCATTTTGCCAGGATGTCTTCTTTGCTTGGAAAGAATCAATAATCGATTCATATCATGCAAGTATTTATTGTAGAGAAAAGCTTGTGATAAGAACTTATTAAGTAATTCCTCTTCCTATATCGATGGCCAGTTTACTATGGATAGATGAAACTTAGAATAAATCAAACTCCTATATATTGTCAAAAGGTGTGCATCAAAATATTAATTCATGGTATAGAATTATGAATGGATTATTCCTCAGTCCTGTCAAAATTTTTCTTTTTTTGTCGCATTTTTTTTTTAAATATTAAAGTGAACTAAAATGATATAATGTTGAAACGTCAACCCTAGTCTACCAGGTTGAAGATAGGGAATATGAGTCCTTTTCAATTGAGTATAATAATGAGGCTGAATAATTCAATTTAAATTTTGTTATTATTTGTTTTTTTTCTCCAGCTGTGTTCTGGAGAACACATTGGAGCGTTGGCTATGTCTGAGCCTGGCTCCGGGTCCGACGTTGTTTCAATGCGGCTGAAGGCTGAGAAAGTGAAGGACTACTACGTCCTGAACGGAAATAAATTCTGGATAACTAACGGACCCGATGCTGATACATTGGTGGTAAGTTGAGTAATAATTTAAACTAAATTATTCCAAGCATCAATGTAATTAACTTACCTTAGACCTGAATGCATTATTTATTCATTTAGTTATTCTTTCAGCATTTGATTATTACAATAATATTGTCAGGAATGAAAAACAGGCGTTAGACCAAAACTTCTATTCCAATTTAGATCCTCAAAATGTAGGAATTCAGGTTATGTTCCTTATCAATACAAACTCACACAATTTAATATAAAAACAACACTTTGAAAAAATTATGAATTTGAAAACCAGAAAGGTTGTTATAAAAGACGAATCAACACTTTGATCCAAATCTTGTCTTGTATTAGGTACTAATAAATTAGTGAAATGAAAATAATTTTACTTTGTTCTCATAAATAATGTGTACATTTTTCAACATAATTGTTGTGTTTTATTCTTATTTATGATCAATTAAGACATTTTATTATATCTATCAATTTAAATTTATTAGTTTTTGACAAAAAATCTGTAATGTCTCGAATTTAATTTAGACTTGAGAATATCAACTTATTTTCAGGTATATGCAAGAACGAATCCTAATGCGGAAAAGGAGCAGCACGGTATATCAGCTTTCATAATAGAGCGTGGTATGGAGGGTTTCTCAGCCAGTCCAAAACTGGATAAATTTGGAATGAGAGGATCGAATACTAGTGAATTAGTTTTTGAAGACTGCAAAGTACCAGGTATTGAATTTATTTAATTCGTTTTATTATCTAAATTAACAGTACTTACATACAGTCATCATACACAATTTCGAATAAATGTTTATGAAACATTTATATCCTAATGTAATATAACTTTTTCTTGGTAAAAATATTGTAATACCGGTACGCGCTTACAACCATAAATTTAAAAAAACTCTTCATTTGAATCGTTCTACCAGGTTTTAAATTAACTCTTTGAACAGTCATTCTTTCAATTCTTGTTCTATTCTAAAACAGATTTGTACTCTTACTATTATTGTCATTAAGCTATGTGGTAGATTGTTTCATGCTTTCCTGCTCGAATAATGAATTTTATTTTAAAAAATCAAGTTTTATGAGCATCTAGTCTATGCTATGAGGATGCCTTCACGGTACCTCATATATATTGTAGCTCTAAATATGAATGATTGATTAAACCTTCTATTGACAAAATGGAATAAAAGAAGCCTTGCGCTCCAGTAGCGCTCCAGTCTTCCCATCTAATAATCTATAGCTTCAGATCATCTTATAATTTCTAGTTATTTACAATCCCATCACATATTACTACTAATATTTTTTCCTTTACAATTTTACTGATGTTCTTTCACTTTAATTCTTTTTTTCAATTTTCTTCCCTTCTTCTATGGTATTTGTCTAATCTATCTCCTAGATAGATATTTGTCTAATGTTTGTATTTTTTCCTTTACAATTTTACTGATGTTCTTTCACTTTAATTCTTTTTTTCAATTTTCTTCCCTTCTTCTATGATATTTGTCTAATCTATCTCAACGTTTGTATTTTTTCAGCTACAAACTTACTAGGAGCTGAAAACAAAGGAATCTACGTGCTATTTAGTGGACTAGATCTGGAAAGACTAGTACTCTCTGCTGGACCGATTGGGTGAGTCCCAAATTCGCAAATTATGAGAATTTATAAATTTTTCATATAAAATGTACTTATAAAAAATTGTTTCCTTAATCTCAGGGCTACTTTTATAGCTGTTTTTATTTTAAATAATTATCAAGTACCCTTTTTGAATTATTTTTCAATGCACTACATGTTTCAAAAATTTTCAATTAGTTCATTTGCACTTGAAAATGACTATAATTAGTTGAAACATGTTGTGCATTGAAAAATACTTAAGAAAGGGTACTTGATAATTATTTAAAATAAAAACAGTATAAAAAATTATACAGATTTAGGAGAGAATTTTGAATTGCTTGACCTTATACCAAAGAGGAGGCCGCAAGCATGCTTAACAATTTTAAACTTTTAACTTCTATGGTAAAGACTTAATATGGTGACAATTTATTGAAATTGGTATTCTACCCATGTTTATATGAAAGTTGTGCCCGTAGAATATCTCCTTTGGCATTGAAATGAAAAAGTTGTGAAAATTGAAATAACAATATATTATATAGAGTTACCCCTGCTTATCTCTTAAGAATTGATAAGATTGTGAGAAGATGCAATTTGTAAGATTGTGAAACATGCCTGGAAATATAAATTTGAAAGAACCATCATTAGAACCATTATTAATTCATTAGACTGTCTTGAACATTGTGGAAGTTAATTTTGTTTGAATGGAATAGGTACTTGCTATTAGAAAGTCACTTAGAATATGAATTAAAAAATAATAATGGGTTTTTATGTTTTCTGTTTCAGAATAATGCAAGCTTGTTGTGATATCACGTTTGACTATGTTCATGAAAGAAAACAATTCAACCAGAAGATCGGAGAGTTTCAACTGATTCAGGTGAGTTATTTAAGAAACTTCTTCAACATCCCCTACCGTACTAAAATTGGCATTCCTAAGCGATGGATCGAGCTGCTCAGCTCTAGCTGCACGTTCATAGCTTAGCAGATTGCATAGTATAATCATTATTTTGTTTAAATGATACATAACTTATACCTAGTATTTATTATTCATATGATGTATAGTTAATAAGTCAAGGGCTTTAATTGACGACTCGAAACGCGCAGCTAGAGTGTCAGACTCACGCAGCTATATAGACACGCACAGCTAGAGCCGTGCAGATAGAGCTGCGCAGCTCGAGCCGTCGCTTAAGAATGCTCTCTTAACACACAAGATTTCCTTTCAAGGTGAGAAGGTTATTTTCCTTTATATTATTATTTTTTGTTGGTAGTAGGGCAAAAAGATAATTCACTTATACCTCATATCTGTAGCTATACAGATATATAGCCTATGCCTACTAATGATCTTGTACGTTATATTCTTATTATATATATTCCTTATTTATATACTTCTTGTATGATGTAATGAAGCAGCCTACTGTAGGTACTTTTTAAATCACATAGGCAACTTGGAACAAAATGCTGTTTATATAGCCTATACTGCTTACACTATTCCGTACATACTCCTTGCATTATTGGAACATATTGGAACTAACACTATTATAAGGCCAGGCGTATGCTGGGACGCACGTGTGCACACGCACGCAAGCCAGCCAATCACAGCTCTTGTCTTGTCCTCAACAAGAGCTGTGATTGGCTGGATTGCGTGCGTGAGCATGAATGCGTCCCAGCATACGCCTGGCCTTATACTCAGACCTAATTCACATCTTGTGAGACTTTTAGTACTGAAAACTACTGTTTGAACTCATATCACCTTTCAATTATTTTCAATAATAATACTCTAATAATACTAATAATACAACAATAATAATAACTAGCCGGCAGGCTCGCTTCGCTCGCCTTCTCTGCCTAGCCAGGACCCGCGACAGTATCAGCAGTGTCAGTGAGTCAAACAGGCTCGCTTCGCTCGCCTGCATGACCTCTGTCAGTGTAAGCTGAGACAAACAGGCTCGCTTCGCTCGCCTGCATATTCCGTTCAGAAGGGATTCAAAACTTATTGAACACAGCATTTCTAGACCTAATCTGGACCTGTTCACCAAATTTCGACATTTTATACCAATTTATTCTCGAAAACTCCAAGAAAAACTGAAAATTCAAAAAAATAGTAAAACGCTGATATTGACCGTAACCTTGGGAGCTATATTAGATATAGTTTGAAACTTGATTCAATATCTTCCAAATTAGTTTATCTATAATCTCGCTGAACCATTGAATTTACAGTAAGGATTGGTCGTATCAAGGCGAAAGATATGCAACCCGCAAAACATCTACAATTTTGAAAAACCTGATTACTGGCGTAATCTTGAACGGAATTCAAAAATATCTCAACACAACATTTCTAGACCTTATCTGAACCTACCTACCAAATATGAACATTTTCTACCGATTGGTTCTCGAAAAAATTGAGAAAACGCCGAAAAACTATAGAAAAACTTAAATATTTGGCGTATCCTTGAAAAGTTCCTAAAATCCGTTCTTAGCGCGCGTCTAAACGTCCAACTGAACATGCCTGCCAAATTTGAAAACATTAGGTTCGGTGGATTTTTAGTTCTGGTGATGAATCAGTCAGTCAGTCAGTCAGTGCCATTTCGCTTTTATAGATATAGATATATCATACAAGAGTCTTAGCATCTACAATTCAAATGCTTTTTTCAAATTTTCAACTCATTATTCGATTATATTTTTTCCATTTATTTATTGTATTAACATTCTAAATTCAAAATTTTCTAGTGATTATTTCAGCATAGAAAATAGACTATCAGTGCTCGAAAGTGCTCAAGAAACCTTGATTAATATTTATGATATTTGTTTCTTAAGAAAATAATCATGAAACAATAAGAAAATAATTATGAAACAATAATTATATTTGTTCCTTTGTTGTGGTCAAAAAACCTGAATTTTTATGATATTAAATTTGTTTCTTATAATACAATATATTGATTTCTTAGTTGTTAGTGTTCATCTATCTGATTTCACTGATGAATTAATTGAGAGAACATAGAAACTTTGTAGTGAATAACTCTACAGTGAGTGTTTATAGTGAGTAATTTCAATGCAGTGTTATTATGTTCTCTTAATGAATTTTTTCCTGTTATAGTTATTTATTTGTGTTCTATAATAACGTTTCAGGGCAGACTTGCCGACATGTATACGTTACTGAGCGCCAGTCGCAGCTATGTGTACAGTGTGGCCAGGGCTTGTGATAGAGGTCACGTGAATGGAAAAGACTGTGCCGGAGTTATACTGTTTTCTGCTGAAAATGCTACTCAGGTTGCACTCTCTGCTATGCAATGTTTAGGTGAGAGATTTTTAATTAGGCTACAATCCAATGTATTGGCAGTTCCAATCTATCCAAGAAAATAAGACATTCTAGCAAGATAAGAAAATGAATCCAGCTCAATCAATATTTGGTTCGGATGCAATTATAAATTTGGAGAATTATTAGATATTGTAGTACCGTACATCAACTGCTGGATGATTATAATAATAATTAATTAGAATATTCATATATTGCTATACGAATAGACAAAGCACTTCTGCAACTGTTTGCTATGTAGTACATTGGTCAATATTTGTAGTTGCAGAAGTCCTTTGTCTATTTACATAGCAATATACGGAGATTCTAATATAAATTATTAGTATATTATAAATTTGGTCTCAAATTGTAGATTAGAATTTTTTTATAATTGTAAAAAACATTCTGATCCACAATTTGAGAGAAAATTTATAATTCTTGACCAATATTGTCCGAGCTGGAGTCACTTCTCCACCTTGCCAGAATGTCTTCTTTGCTTGGACAGACTATATCCAATTTATAATACTTGAACAGGCCTTGTATTGTTCAGATTTTATTTTTTTGAAACTATGCACTCTCTGGAATGCAGTGTTTGAGTGAGAGGTTTTTTATTCACATTTTAATGCATTGGCAGACATCCAATTTATAATACTTCATCGATAGGTTTTTTGTATTGTTCAGTTATATTATAGAAGTTATTTAGAATTATTGATAGCATGTAGAGGTGTGCATCTCAGTCAAATCTAAACATGAACTCTAATTAAAATTATTAATAAATATAAATATAAAATTATTAATATAATTATAATAATAAATATATAATATTAATAAAATTATAAATATTATATAATTTTTACATAATAAAAATTATATATAAAGTTTAAAGCTCTGTCCCAGCTTATGACGGTTGAGTACCAAAGAGATCGAAAAGTTTGATTTTCTCCATTATTGTTTCTTGTTAAATTCAAAAATAGCTATTGTTTAATGTCGACATTAATGTCGAGATCCTACTCGACTCTTGAAATGTTTAGAACAGTCAATTCTTGCATACCAAATTCAATATTGCTTGATAAAAAGTATTTCAATATGATATTTTTTTGCAATCACTGGAATTATTATATTACGTGCATGTTTATTGACTAATCAATGTGTATTTACTAATTATAAACAAGTCAATCAATATTGTTTAGTTTAGAAGATGATATCATTGGTTGAAAAAATTTCATATAGAAGTTTAAGTAGACACATCTCTATAAGAATGAATAATTGTAGACAATTAACTTTAAAGCTTCGGTCTATTTGCTGAATGGTTACATAGTGATTAATGGAATATATATTTAGAAGATCCAGCATACATAGAAACATAGAAATTGAACATAATAATTATTATAATTCTTCCATTATGTATTCACTAGTATGTAGCCTGCAGCACTAATAATATCCAGCAGTAAGGCTATGAAGCCTAACATAAACTTGATGAATATTACTGAATTAATTACTGAACATGTACTTACTGTATATTTTACCCTGATTTGATATAAGTTAAATCTGATAAGCCTATTATCTGATATTGTCAACCTAATATTTAATGAGAATATATATGTTTTCTCAGGTGGAAATGGCTATATCAATGACTACCCCACTGGAAGATTGGTTCGTGATGCGAAACTTTACGAAATTGGTGCAGGTACCAGCGAAATACGAAGGCTTGTCATTGGGAGAGCAATCAATTCTGCCTACAGATAAAGGACTGTACAATGGAAGATAATGCTGTTACGATTTTTTGTTATATAAGATAATATTCGAAAGAAGGTTATTTTTAAAGTAACTGTTGTACAGTCAATATTACTGTAATCATCAAAAAAATTTAATGTTTTGAATGTAGTTTTGTAGATCTAAGCCTAGTAGCTCTTTAGTTATTGTCAAACCGCCAAACTTTCATGTTTTTCTCATTAAAACACCAATTACTCAAAAACTGCGTGAGTCACATGCTTGAAACTATTTTTGTTCGATTCCTCGGTTCATTTCCTGGATCCCAGTGCATTTCGACAGTGAATATAAAGTATACATAGGTTTATCCGATAAAAAATTAAAAAACCCTAAAAAATCTTGTAAATAAGTGGTTTTACCATAATATCGAAAAAGTACTCGAGATAGCATTTTGAAACAAGTCTCAGACGATTCCTCAGGCAATTTTACATTATAGAAAAATAATTTGAAACCTTCATCTTTCTCCATCACTCCAGGAAAAATAAAAATAACATTGGAAATCGACATCTTTGAAGGGCTGCAGTTTGATAGGGGTTGATTTCCGGATATATTATTCTGTTAGATCTACAAAGACTTTCTTGAAATTCAGGTCTACAGTCCACTGCACTTTCATTCATTTATTTCCAGAGTCTCGATAGTGTAGAATTAAAAATTTGATCATAGCAAAGAGTTTTATTGATCTAGAGAATGCTATCTCTACTACTCATAATTTTCTAAATTATTTTCGTGAATTATTATTGTTAGCCTTCAAGTTAAAATGCAATGAAGAATCAACATGAAATGTTATAAGGGTGATAGAGGAATGAAATAACTGGTTGTAGGCAAAAAATTGAAGTTTATTATCCGTAAGTTCCCAAACAAATAATAATCGAATACAAGAAATTTGATAACATGTAACCTACATAACAAAAGATGAAACGAATTCGCTTGAATTTTGAGGACCACTGTACACGTTGAATTAATTATTAAAAATTCGAAAAACATCAACTTTATTGAATAGCACAAAAATTAAACAGCTTTTTAACTATAATATAGGGTACATACAAATAAAATACACATTAGTTCGTTTCCAAAATTCTTATAAAGGAATATGGGGTATAACTCTTGTACTATTAGGTACAGAAGAACCAATTTATTTCGACTTTGGAAAGATTAAGCTTATACCGGTATTCATAGTCGAGCTATAATAGTCATCATAGTAGAATTATTCACCCAAGAATCTTGAAAGAAAATCACATAATTATTGTAGGTATATTTATGAATTTTCTTCAAAATATTCTAGCCTAATTGTGCTCTTGATTTATTAATTTGATTAGCAGTCATTTAAGAAAACGATTTAAACACATGAAAGGAAGTAAATAATAATGAATAGAATCCTAGGACATCAAGTAAGTTTACGTGTAAGTAGCCTACACGAGTTCTAAATTGATCCAAAATCTTACCTTAGGATGAAATTGAAAGACTATCATTAACAATAATTATAAGATAGCATTATAATCTTTGAATAACAATTATTACAATCTAGGGATTGAATATAAATATATTGATGAGATTAGGCATAGACTAAAGGTAATTTCAAATTAGTCGCCTACAATCATCATTTCTTTAGAAAATTCAGTAGAAATAGAAATATATCAACGTAAATCATTTGCCTTGAGAGTCGTTATGGATTCCAAACTACAGATTTAGCTTGCCAAGAGGAATGAAGTACACTTCCACTGGGAAGACTAATATTTCAACGAAAATCATAGCTCATGAAATATTGAATAGTAACAATCAACTTTATTGAATATGCTATAATCACATATTATTTTAACAAGATAAACTTCAAACGAACAAGTAACACGATATATAAATTCAATTCAACTACATAATAAGAATAATTATAACAATGTGTGTCTTTAGAAACAACATTTATGAATAGAGATAAAAAACTTAAATATTATATAGCATTAGGAGTGGTAAGTTATCACTAGCTATTCACTTTTGAAAATAGTTTGTGTATGTATAAAATAATTTTCTATTAGAGGAGACCAAGAATATAAAAATAAGAAATCCTGGTTTGTGATAAATCAACACATGATCTATTAATAATGAATAATGAGTCCACATCCACAAAAATTGGTGTTTAACTGTAGTTAATTGGCTTTTATCCATAGGCTAGATAGTTAGATCATTATCCCCCACTTATATGATTCTAGTTACATATAAGCAGAATTCCCAACAAAATTAATCAATGTTGAGTCAATTTGTTACAAATAATCAAATACTTAGAAAGTAGTATCTAATTAAAAATTTCCACATAAGTAAGAGAAACAACTCTAGTCGATTTGATACTCAAACTAATTTTATATGGAATTGATATGGAAACTAATTACATTGGAATTATCAATTCAATTACTAGGCCACTCTTAGAAGAAGTGTTACTATAAGGACTCGTATTTCTAAGATTACTAAACCTATTGGTTAGAAAATAAGGCATCATTCGTCCCTGAAGGCCTTTGGCGAAAATTTTATCACATTTTACAGTCTTTGAAAAATTACAACGGTTAGATCCGCGATAAATACAATTTCAAGTATTATAACAAGATAAAAAAGCGAAGCATTAGTTGAAACTTATTGTTGAGTAAGAAAATCTCTCACTGTATCGATTAAAAAAATAGTCCAAATACATATATTATACCAAATACTGTTCTACTACTCAACGATATCTTACACCTTATTATAGAAAATAGTCCAAATCTATGTTATACAAAATTACGTTCTACTATTCAACGATATCCTCCAGTTTTTAGCAAATATTTTTTGAAGAGAATGGTGTTATCACGCAAGTCATAGCATGTGAACGATATTCCGTTTCTAAAACTTCCAAAATTCAATAGGTTTACTTTTCACACGCAACGAATTGCATGGCGAACTGAGTCTAACCGAAAAATCGTTCCTCGAAGTTAAAAGATATGTTTTTTTTAATAGAATGTGATACATTGAACTAGTTATATTTCTTTAATTCAAGCTCTGAACCGGACAGTGTTGTGAAAATCCCGGACACAGAAATTTTAAGGAAGCTCAATCAATTGATCGTCTATCACAGTTCTGATACAATTAATAGATAATATTCTAAAATCACTAAATAATATTGCTACAATAATAATAATTAAGGCTGAAAGGAGGAGAGGACTTTCTAGTTTTAACTCCACTTGAAAAAAATATAAATTTTCATTTTTCATTCCATCATCAGCATGGCACAAAGTTTGAGAATTATTGTCAAAACAATGCTGTCAATTTATCACTGGTTTGAGTATAGTCTGTACAAGCAAAGAAGACATTCTGGCAAGATGGGGAAATGACTCCAGCTTGGCCAATATTGGTACAAAAATGATAAATTTAGTCTCAAATTGTAGAAAACATTCTGCTCTACAATTTGAGACCAAATTTATAATTTTTGAACCAATATCGACCAAGCTGGAGTCATTTTCCCATCTTGCCAGAATGCCTTCTTTGCTTAGACAGACTATATCGTATATGTCATAATTTGTTTAAAAACAAGGGGTAACTCTTGTATAGCATACACCAACGAAACTGGAGGTTGAAAAAAGTCCATTATTAATTCTCAGCTGCGTCAGAACAATCAGAAAGCGGTCTGAGAGAGCTGAGATCGCTTACAACTCGATATGATCTGGCAGACCGCTTTCTAACTGTCCTTACAGAGCTGAAAATTAATAACAGTCAATCGCCATCCGTCACTTTTTGTGGTGTTTGTTATATATAGCAATTTCCAAGTTCTTTTCAAATCTAAAATAATATGTTATTTTGTTTTTTTCTGATGGATTAAAAGATTAATTATTCATACTTAACAACCAACAAATATAATTTGATTATAGTCAAAAACATTGAGAATCAACAATCTGAAATGAATGCTAGTTTTGACTATAGAGACTATAGGCTATAATCATAGTGTGGTCATTGGTGTGGAAAGTTACATAACAAAAGGTTGAAGTAATTTTTCCCACCAGCCGTCATTATTATGCCAAAGTTTTGAATTTCTATGTGGCCTATTACAGGAAATTTTCAACTAATTTTTTCAACTTTTTTTTATAATAACATAATTAATACTTAGCTTTTTATTTATTTAAACTTTTTAAAGAAAAAACATTTTTTGATTTAAATAAAACCTTCACTCTTCATTTCTATTTTTAAGCCTTAAAATGACAAATAGTAAAACTGGCATAAACAACTTTGTAGGTAAAAGTGAATATCTCAACGTAACATTCCAACATATGATTGAGACTCTGGCGGTTCGTGCCTTGGGAAAAGGTGAAATGTTGTACACAAGGAGGTTCAAGGAACCTTGGTTGTACACTTTAAGATAGGGTCACTTGACGAGCCGCCATTGAATTAAGTATCATTTCAATATTAATCTTACGAGAATTGGCAAAAGTATGGTGGATTCGAGCGATCCCAAGTCAAAAGATTTGATATGGTGGATTTGATAACCAATCACAAGTGAGATATTCAATGTCCAAACTACGATTATACAGTTTCTATAGTCAAAACTAGCGTTCATTTCAGATTGTTCATGTAAAATACGTCTAAGGATTGAAGCATTTCAATGTTTCTTTGCACAGAGCGACAAACTTGCTCAGACTATTTCCCTGCAGTGATTTGGTAAGATTGAAGTTGAGCTGTAGAGGATCCATCAGACATAAACCGTTGGTCAGTTTGAAGAAACGAACCGATTTGGTACTAATCAAATGGCAGTAACGGCCATAAGCCGGTGGCAATTTCTTTTGACGAACTCTCTGTTGGTCGAATGCTTCGGCAGTGAGCGGTGCCAGAACTTTCCTTTCAAAGTTGCGAGGCTCGGAATAGAATTCAAAAAATATTTTCACAAGTTCGTAGGGTTCCGGTAACTCTCTCATTTTAGGATTGAACTCACTAGAGAAGCGGCAATCCCATCCTGTACAACAAAAGGTTCAAAAATAATTATTCTATTCCAGAAAAATAACAATAATGTAAATAATTGAATAATAAATTTGAATGAAGAGAAAAGATGTTGTCAAACCACTGATGTTTCCACTAAAATCAGTGGTTTGACAACATCTTGTCTTTTCATTTACAGTAATATGGATAACTACTACAATATCACCTTCACAACCTCTTGAAAAAAATAAATTATTCTCTTCCAAATTAAATACTTATTCTACTCGATAAAGGTAGATTTATGCCGGATTTATTGACAAAAATTATCAGGAAACTGCTTCTTGTGCGCTCTAAGAGCTGATGTTATCAATCAGAGTTTTCATTCAGCCATGCCTATTCACTATGAGCATCTACCGTGCTGCGCTCTGGTGGATTATTGTGTGTACTTTACTACGTGTTTTAGCATACAAAGCATAGTGCTAAATGGGAAAAACGCATTTATAATTAGAATGGTATTATTTGCTGCTTCATGCATTTCTCAGTAATTAGAACATGATATTTAGGATATGAATGTTAGTTATTGATAGTATTATAGCTCATTATATTGGAAAAATCCTAGTTTTCAAGTATTTGAGAGCAGAAAACCGCAAACAGATGTATTTGAGAGTCGACAAAAAGTTTGAGATAACAGCTGATAAGTTATCTTACATGAAAATGAAAAATTGGCGCAAGCTCACATTTATTTGAAAAATTGAATGATATGAATATTCCTTATTAAAACATAATTAATAGAGTTTTTGCGTTGATAGTAACAGCTTATTAGATTAACTAACATAAAAACTATTCATGTACATTACCTCATGTACAGGTTAGAATGGAGCACTCCATGGTCCTACTTGATCGATAAATTCTTTTGCATGTAAACAAAACAATTAGGTTAGCTTCACCTATCAATATTTATTCAATGCAGTGAACCATTCTTTTTATTGATGAAACTTATGTATGGCAACTGGAAAAGTGTAGAACTTGAAATTTCAATTGTGTGTTTTATTTTTACAATCCAGAACACAACAAATTCCCCAGGACATTATTTTAGGTTTAGCCCTATCTCCTCCAATGTTAATTCACTCAATTTTTCGCCGAAATGATCCGCCAATAGCGCCTTGATCGCCAAAAATATCCTTTCCACCCACTTGCACATAGCGAATACTCTGTCCACAGAGTGTTCGGACCTAAGCTCCTCCCCCATTTTGACGTCACAGGCGGCTTTAGCCAATGGCAAGTAAGGTCATCATGCTGCAGCTGTTACTTTTTAGGTCACAGTCATGCTGTGAAAATCTGGGAAACGCAAGCCTTTCACTTTTCAGAGAATCGATCAAAATTTATGTGTTAGCACTGTTTCAGCTGATTTACATAATTCAAACCTCTCATGGAATATTTTTTGGCGGATATGTTTTGTTTTTTGTTTCACCTTCAACAAAACAACATAGTTCTTTTAAAAAATATTGGTTTTATCGAATTCAAAGTACATACAGTAATGAGATTAATTTATTGCGAATGTAAACTTTAGATTAGGTTCTTAAGACCTACTTGAATTTGCAGTAGTGTGTAGTTGAATGAGTTTGAAATTCCCGGCTTGAACTGAGCAGTCAAAATAATAATAACAAAAATATTATTATGTTCAATCAACTATAATTCTATCAAGTGATTTTCATAAAGATCGTTCTCATGATAGAAGGATATAAATTTTGCCGAACAACTATAAAACATCAATATTTGTAAGGCCACTCAAAAATTCGATATTGAAGTTCCAATATCGATTAGAAATTTCTACGTTCCGGGCAATTACTACCGCTTGTGAGCTGGTCAGATCATGACGTCAGAACCACGAAGGAGGAGCTTAGGTCCGAACACTCTGTGGTCGGAGTATTCGCTGTGTGCAAGTGGGTGGAAAGGATATTTTTGGCGACCAAGGCGCTATTGGCGGATCATTTCGGCGAAAAATTGAGAGAATTAACATTGGAGGAGATAGGGCTAAACCTAAAATAATGTCCTGGAGAATTTGTTGTGTTCCGGATTGTAAAAATAAAACATGCAATGGAAATTTCAAGTTCTACACTTTTCCAGTTGCCATACATAAGTTTCATCAATAATAAGAATGGTTCACTGCATTGAATAAATATTGATAGGTGAAGCTAACCTTATTGTTTTGTTTACGTGCAAAAGAATTTGTCGATCAAGTAGGACCATGGAGTGCTCCATTCTAACCTGTACATCAGGTAATGTACATGAATAGTTTTTATGTTAGTTAATCTAATAAGCTGTTTTTATCAACGCAAAAACTCTATTAAATATGTTTTAATAAGGAATATTCATATCATTCAATTTTTCAAATAAATGTGAGCTTGCGCCAATTCTTCATTTTCATGTAAGATAACTAATCAGCTGTTATCTCAAAGTTTTTGTCGACTCTCAAATACATCTGTTTGCGATTGTCTGCTCTCAAATACTTGAAAACTAGGATTTTTCTAACATAATGGAGCTATAATACTATCAATAACTAACATTCCTACCCTAAATATCATGTTCTAATTACTGAGAAATGCATGAAGCAGCAAATAATTCCATTCTAATTATAAATGCGTTTTTCCCATTTAGCACTATGCTTTGTATGCTAAAACGCGTATAAAAGTACACATGATAATCCACCAGAGCCGCAGCACGGTAGATACTCATAGCGAATAGATGATTATTTAAAATCAAAAGATTCAATGAATACTTAACATCAGCTGTGAATTTTAGAAGACAATTTTCTCGCCAATTTGCATCGTATAAACCCGGCATTATTAACTAAAGAAATGTCTGTTTTCAACAATGACTGTTTCAAAGTGTAAAAGAACTATAACCCGAATGGTTCTCCGTGTTCACATCTGGAGAAAATTAGGTTATATGGCGAAGTGTAACAAACCTTGAGTCTCCACCAAATAAGGCATAAGGCCAAAGGTCACATAACTTCGTACATACATTCTAAAATATTTAAGAAAATTGAAAAACTGTTTTCAAGTTTCCACTTTTCAGAAAAAAGCTTCCAAGTTAAATATAACATTTTTTAAATATGGAAGCTTGAGAATGAACAAGCTAGAGAGTAATTATTGATAATGGATTTAATTAGCAATGTTTCCTGGTACAAAATTAAGAACTTTATCATTCATTTATTCAAAATTTGAAATGTAAGTAAATAGAAAATACAATTACTATTTTTACCTGAAATCATCTTTCTGCCACTGTCATTTTGATTTCTTGATACAATAACAGGATCAAGGTAGGATTTGGTCATTAGAGGAAATAACGCCATCCACAGAATCGAATAAGTTGACAAGACGTTGCGCAGATTATTCACCTTGAACCATTTGAGGAGAGCAAGCATCATTGGTCGTATTTGAGGATCACATTCCACATACAAGCTGGAAATATTGAAATTATTTCATTTATTCACGAATCATTACAACTAAAGAATCAAGAATGCAGATGTTATACAAAGAAGAAAACATTTACGTAGCCTTGTTGGGAAAACGTTTTTGAGACTTTATTAATGATTATGCCATAGAATAATCTTTATTATTCTAGAGAGAGTAATATTATTCTATGATTATGCTAAAAAGATTAAGAGAACTCTCGACGACAAAAGTCAACCTAAGAGTTTTTACATTCTTCACAGAATTTAATGCAGTCGCACCTTTGTCCGACTCAGGCTTAAGCCCTCTTTAACAGCGGATTTTTGATACGCATCAGTGATACAAAAGTTCAAAATTGATACACAATCGTACAGGAAGGAAGCTCATTATCGACACAAACTATTAGCAACGTGGGGTGCAAAGTGAGATTAGCTCATTTAAAAATTCCAAAAATCGGGTGGAAATAGCTATTGGTTCTTTGAAACTCAAGGTTTTATTATTTTTTCATGCAACTCAAAAATAGAATTGCATAATATGTCTTGTATCAACGAGATTCCTTCCTGTAACAAATTTTGGAATCTATATCATTACTGCTTATCATTAAATAAAAAAACCACCGTGAAAAGAGGGCTTGATAAAATTCTCGTATGAATTTCTGCTAAAGTATAATAACCTCGATTCGGAATTTTTAGTCATAAAAATTTGGCAAAAAACGTTTTGGTCATTAAGTCTGTGTTCTAACCAATAATTCTAAATAATAATCTATTTATGTCTAATCACACTAATAATTCTTGATATGAATTATTAGATGATTACAGTTGGACGATATTAAGTAATGTTACAGTCCAAATACACCAATTCATATGTGTATATTTTCTTCATTACACAAATAAAGTAGGATATTGAAAATAGGAGATCTTACCGGCTCAAATTGGCCTTCTCAACAATCAGTCCATCCCTGCAGAAAATTTGACATTTTTGGCCTGTGCCAATGTGTTTCAGCCTGAGTGTTTGTACATTATCACCCACTATTTCCACATCTTTGAAATAGCCAGACTGTTTCAGCCCATTGAAAAGTTTGATTGTCCGTGGACTCAGTTCTACGGCAGTAAGTTCCGTCTTTTTGCCAAAATAGTTATCATCTGAAAAAAATGAAGCACATAAGAACTTGTAATAACTTAACGAGGTGGCAAAGTAATAGAAACACTTTTGATAAAATTTACACTTTAGTTAGATATGTTGTGGAACTTATCCTTAATTCAGGTGAGTGAAAACAAATGTCGGATCCACAAAGTTGATGACAGTGTGTCCAAGCATAGAAAAAATTCTGGCAAGATGGGGAAATGACTCAGTCAATATTGGTTCAAAAATTATAAAATTTGGTCTCAAATTGTAAGAAACATTCAAATCTACAACTTGAGGGATTAAATTTATAATTTTTGAACCAATATTGACCGAGCTAGAATCATTTTCCCATCTTGCCAGAACGCCTTCTTTGCTTGGATAGACTGACATCAACTTTGTGGATTCTACAGCATTTGTTTTCACTCACCTGAATTAAGGATAAGTTCCACAACATATCTAACTAAAGTGTAAATTTTATCAAAATTGTTTCTATTACTTTCGAATATCACCACACCGTCTTTATTCTTTCACTTAAGGTCGGTTTCTCCAAACCGTTGAAATGAAACTCAGTTTGAACCATCAGTTGGCTTAATTGAAACACAAGGTAAAAAATGTGACCATACACTGATAACTGATAGGTCAAACTAAAATTTCATGTGAAATCGTTTTCACGTTTATGGAGAAACCGACCCTTAGGGGTACATTACAAAAGTGCTTTGGGCAAAGTTGAGGTACAAGAGCGCCCTCTTCCACTCAACTCATATGTGTGAAAATTCCGATGTGTTATTCATATGTGTAAAGGTAGTTAAAAATTCTGACCAGAAACAACTGCTTTGGTTTCATGCTCTGTTCACAATCATTGTCTAACACATTTTCAAAATTTTGAGTTCACTTTTCCTTTTGGACTAGAATAAAAAATATATGCATATGGCTTTCTTGGACAGGAGCTATTGATTGATATCATGAAACACATGGTGGGACTACTATTCTAAGTGGGTTCCAAACCACAAAAATCAAAGCAAAAATGAACACTTATCACATTAGGTTAAACATCAAATAGTTGCGTTTCATGATATTCATCACTTCAATTGTACAAGAGAAGAACTCTCTTCATTATAAAACAGTGTTTCAATAATTTTTTTAAAGGAAATTTCGACTTTTTTCAAGATTAAAAATGATTAGGCCTACGTTAGGTAACTTACCAATCTCCACAAAAAGATCCAAAGTGTAATCTCCATCAAATGCAAGATTCAATGCTTTTGAGCCAACTATTAAGACTGGACATAATAAGACTAGTTTCACACAATTTGAGGTTTCATTCATTGAAGAATTCAATCCAAAGTCTGCCGCACTCTTCAACTCATACAGCAATTCCTTGAAAGACTGTTCATTCTGAAGACTCGATGAAATCGCTCGCGGAAGTTGAACGTCCACAGTCGGCAAGGAAGATTGGCCAACATTAGCAGCAGAGCCTGAAAATAGAGCACAGGTTCCGTGAGCTGATGAGGTATAGTCTTTCCAAGCAAAGAATACATGTATTATTTTGGTCTACATTCCAGTATCTGGGGAGCACTTTTTTCTCGACTCATCTAAAGGTATAATCTGTCCACAGGCGGCTCTGTATAGTCTGTCCAAGCGAAGAATTCATTCTGGCAAGATGGGAAAATGACTCCAGATCGGCCAATATTCGTTCAAAAATTATAAACATGGTCTTGAATTGTGAAATCTAAAAACTTTCTGCTGTACAATCTGAGATAAAATTAATCATTTTTGAACCAATATTGATCGAGCTGGAGTCATATTCTCATCTTGCCAGAATGTCTTCTTTACTTTACCAGACTATACAGTGTACATACTATACATTTAGATGAGTCGAGAGAAAATTGCTCCCCAGATACAGGAATGTAGACCAAAATAACCTTTTTTTATATAAATTCAGTCAATTATTGTGTTCTATTCAAATTATCTTGACTTTTAAATTCAGAAAACAAGATAAAGAATAATGTAAATTTGAACTCGAGTTATGTGTAAGAGCAAAATAATTATAACTGCTACTATCATTATTTTTCAATACAGTAGTCAGAATATAATTTTGCTTACCAGAAGTTGATTTCAGAATAGGATCGGTAATCTTGACCACTGATCCCTTGACACTGACTGTGAGACCCAAGTAGAGAATGCTTTGGAATTCTTCCCTGTGAAGAAATAGGGAGATAATAAAAATGAAAAATATTGTAAAGGTGAACTCAAACTAGCACAAAGATAATTTTCAAGATAAATAAAAAACCACCATTATTATCATTATTCTTAAAACTATTGACAGTTGTGAATAGAATAATAATAATTATGTCAAGTATTATCAGAGGTAAACAGTAAAAATTAAGAACTTGGATTAAGAATTGACAAGAAATTGAGACATGATTCCATCACTTTATAAAATATGTAAATAACTCATATATAATAAAGTTCAATTTTACCTCAATTCGATGAACACATTTGCAAATGAAGACTGTACTCTTTCAATTCTATCAATATTTCCGAAATGTTGTATCGCTCTTTTTAAATCGTCATCTGATGCATTATCAGGTACATCTATAACATAAAAATAATTACTTTAAAACCAATAATTAAACATAAAGTGCAGCCTAATATACCGGAGCATTTAAAAATCATGCATCACATCTTTCATCAAATCAAAAAAATATCACATCTTTCTTCAGATAGGTTTTGGAACCTCTCCGAAATGAGGTTACATCACGTTTAGTGGGTCCAAGCAACGAATACTTTCTGGCAAGACGGGAAAATTACTCCATCTCGATCAAAATTGGTTCAAAAATTATCAATTTGGTCTCAATTGTATTTCATTATTTCATCCACATTGATAATGGCCTAATGTGCCGAAACATGTCTGTGTTTTAATAATTTTAAAGTTTTTTAAAAGGGTGTTTGATTTTCATTTATTTTTCAATTGTTTTCTACAATTTGAGATCAAATTTATAATTTTTTAAACTATATTGACCGTGATTAAGTCATTTTTCAAACTTTCCTGAATGTCTTCTTTGCTTGGACAGACTATAGACTACTACAGACTACTTCATTTGTAAGAATAAAAAAATCACCCGTTTTTAGTGCATTTCATTTGAAAAATGCACTATTGGTCTTGACCGGATAATCGCAAATATATGATGCGATATACTTTTTACACGTTTCCGAGCCCCCAGAACACGAATCTGATGTCCGTTCAAATTCATATATCTATATATATATATATATATATATATATATATATATTTATATTTATATATGTACAGATTCTTGTTACTCTGTACGGGCTCCGGAAGGGCTTGTCGGAGAGCGACCAAATTTTGCGCAAAAATCATTAGTGTTAATATCTCGGTCAAGTTCGTTAACCAGCCAAATTGGTCCAAGGGAAGGGGGTGAAATTAGGGGATGAAAATTTTGAAAAATCACTACAAATCGACCAATGACTTGATCGTTTTGAAAATTGGTGTGTATAATAGCCTTATTATGCCCTACAATTTGAGCCATCAAAGGAAAAAATCCAATAAAAAATGGCGGAGAAAATTGCGAATAATATGCCGAAAATTGTGTTTTTTATGGGTTTTTTTCGAAAACGGCACCTTTGAATTCATACCCTGACTAGCTCATTATGAGTCATATGATTCGAGCCATCATAGAATTTGAAATGCACTCTTTCCGACCGCCAGCTGCCGGAGCGAATTTTTATATAGTTCAATATTAGATGCTACTCAACATCTATTCTATCTCTTTGTATGTTGTATGTTCTATAAATATTCCATACACTCCTTATGTTACCATTAATGCGGCTACAGCTCAGCCAATCAGATTATTAGACTGTTTGGACTGATATTTAGTTCTTCGGTTAATATTTGAAGTATGAGCCCTTAAACTCTATTCACGATCACTTAGGCTGAGGCCGCACTGCCTGTGGGTAGAGCGTGGAGGGTGGAGGGTAGATGGTAAATCTATAGAACATACACACCATCCATAGTAATACATCGTATGAATGGTATGTGTTCAGCCGCCATCTTGAAATTCTTAACTATGGACAACATAACCTCAAAAAACAGTATGACGTCATACCATTCATACGATGTATTACTGTGGATGGTGTGCATGTTCTATAGATTTGCCATCTACCCTCCACCCGCTACGCTCTACCCACCGGCAGTGCGGCCTCAGCCTTAGAGAGGAGTTGAAAAACCTTTTGCTTGTGTAAGTATGGAGTGGCTACCTCAGCCACGAAAAACGATAACCAATAAACGACTTAGTATAGTTACGTCATTGGCATTGGCAATGCGTATGTGTCGTTGATGGTTTTCAAAGGGACTGTGTGGTATGGTTTGTCATTGTAACATTAAGAGCCCTGTTTGTTTACGTTGTGGGTTTGTTGAATTTGTCTCGAGTCATTGTGAATAGGGTAATTATAGTTATGATTATACAGCTTTTAGTAGAATGATATTCTAAATTAATCATCAAGTATTCGATTGAATCAGTTAAAATTAAGATTGACGAGAAATTGCTCAATCACAACTCACCTGATAGTCCAATCGGAGTTGCATTACTATTCTGTGCAGAATTTCCATTTTCTTCCGTTCTTCTCGCGGGCTTTTTCGCAGTTGATTTAGGTGGAACACCCTTTTTTCCAACACCTGTTTCATTATTACCATTGACAATTTTAGGTTTCGCTCCTGTATTGCTAATTTTCGATTTCGATTTGATTTCTTCCTCAATGCCGCTATTGTTATCATCGTTGGAAGAAGCATTGTCATCGTCCGAGAGCTGCGATTTCAATCCATTGAAAAAATCTAAAAGCTGTTGATGAATCTTCTGCATATGATATTGTCTGATATAGTTGGGGCATATCATTTCAGTCGAACAGTCACACGGATAGTAGGAGACGTTATTGAACAATTTCATACGAGTCTCATGCCCGACACTGAAGCAATGCACTTGCCACTTTTTGAACGATGTTGTACGAAGCTGACATATGCAGCAAATGTACACTTTACCGCAGTTTACTTCATCTCTAAGTACCTCAACGATGAACTTATCGATTGTGTCTTTATACCAACTTACCATTTCCTCTCGATTTTCGTTAGTTGACTGAAACGATAAATTATCCCCAAGTTCCATATTATTATTCACCATCTGTTGTAGGTTATTGAAGTTCAATATGGGTGCTGGAATACTTGAATCAGTGTCGATGAATATATTCTTGTTCTTTGTTTTTGCAGCATTGTTCTTCGATCGACCCACAATAACATTGACAGCGTCTTTGAAATGTTCTTGATGCAGACTCTGCTTGAAATGTGTTTTCAGATGTGCGTCGTTTTTTTGTATAAGAACGCAGCATAACTTGCAGAACAGCATGTCGTTGGGACCATCGAAGTCGATGAATCGCCCATATTTCAACATTAGACATTTGTCATCATCAATATTCAAATCTTCTTGTACTTCTCCTTCGGTGGGAGTGGGGTTTCGAATGATATCTTTCCAGTAAGACAGCATGTCGCTATGCATTTTCTCAGAGAAAGAACGTACATGTTGACTGCTCTCAAGATGGTTCTTCAAATCCACTCGGCACACTTGCAACCATTCATCGCATGTGTTGCACTTCAACCGATTGTTTAAGCCATAATGTTGGATGCACTTTTCAAACAAATACCTCAACATACCAAAACCCTCCCATAATTCATCCATTGCATTTGAGCCGATCCTACTCCTAAACAATCGTGCCTGTAGAACTTGAAACGAAGTCACTAGAACATGGATTTTCGTCTGGATTTCATCACTCAGTTCTGACGGTGGGTAGGATTTCAGATAAGTTATGGTGGTTTCCAATTCTTCCAGATCTTTCAGAATTTTCTGATTATCAATATTGGTTTTACAAATGTTCTCGGACTCCGCTAGTCCGTTGTAGGATGCCATTTTGTTGGGGCTTCAGCTCAGACACCTATAAAATAGATTAAGTTACATTAAATAAATATATTATCAATGCTTGATATGAGTGGAAGCAGATTAGCCGACATATTTGTTTTCACATGATATATATAATTGAATATTGTCTGAAGTTATAAGAATATTATCTAAGTATTGATAACAAATATAAACATGATATATCGTTGGATATTGTTTTCTGAGGTTGATTCCCACATGATCTCTTAGACTTGTGCGTGGTTCATGAGAGGAAAGATGATGAAAAATGGCGACTACCTTTTAGGTACGGTAGTAGGGACCGACGGCTTATCGTCAACTCCAAAAAAACGATAAGTCAGTCTTTGTAAAGTCTTGACTTTAAAAATCGAACTCAGGTCCTTTTGATCATCTGTGACCGGCGTGTTATCACTTACTCTAACTAACCACACATTTGTTCTCCCTATATTTTAGTTTTTTCTATTCAAAACAATCATACAGGCATAGACTAAAATAGAATAAAATAGTTTTTATGGATCAACAATAATATAACAATATACATGGATCTCGTCAAGTTATACATATAACCGTCTAAGAAAGAGTTACATAAAAGCAAGTAAGTAGATTAAGTATATGTCTACTTCAAATATATATACCGGTACGATACAGGTTTTTCTGGGGCATTAAAAAAAGAATGCAGTTACGGTATGGATTAAAAAGATCAATTTTAATCCTGATTAAGCTTAGTCCAGTTCCTTTCCACTGAAATATATTACCGATAGGTGATATCATAGGTATTAGGCCTAATCGTAGGCCTATCTAAAAATATATTGAAAATTGAACTCAGTATAGTCATACTTATGGTTAAGTGTCTAGGAAAGGAAATTACATATTGAAATTATCAATCCACAAATGCAATCCTATGCTGAGTTATAGGCCTACGTATTTTGAGTAGCTTATGATAATCTAAAATAAGCATAAGTTAATAATTTAAGTTTAACTTCTCAATCACAATTATATAGGTTTACATTAATTATATACAAACTTACATCAGTAGAATGTCTCTGTCTTATATACTAACTATGAAGATTAAACAAGATAAGAATAAGATGTCCGAGTGGCCGAGTGGTCTGGGGCGATACAACCTTCAGTCCGCTAGCGCTACCCGGTCGTGGGTTCGAATCCCACCTGAGGCATGGTCGTTTATGCACCTCACAAATCACTCTGCACACTCCATTACCCATGCACAAGTAAATTTGAATACTTATATGGGCATCATCCTCAGCAAAAAAATATATAACTTACTAGACAGTAAATAAACTTACAAGACAGTAGAGAAGACTATCATGTCTAGTTTACCAAGAGCAGCTAGCACACAGAAAGATATTTTTAAAAACCATAATTAGGCTAGAAATCAACATTGGTCTTCAAGAGGTAGTAACTTTTTCATTAAAGTTTAGTCCAAATGTTTCAAAAAGACTCAAAAAGGTCAAGTTATTTGTGTTATAAAATTTTTTTATGATAAAATAAAAGAGTTATGCAGAGCTAAATATAAATAAGATGTTACGATAATCATTACAAGGAATTAATGGTGAATGAACAAGACAATAGGCATAAAGCCGTGAACAGCTCGCGCAAAAGGAATAATGGTTGTAACTTTCGTCTTATTAGTAAGTCGAATTCAATAACTTTGTTTAGCTTGGAATAATTCCTAAACTAGCCTGAGGCCGGCATTAGGCCCTACACGATAATATTTTCTATTAACTTACATTTCAATTCACAAAACTTAAGTAGGCCTAACCCTAACGTAAAATGAAATCATGAAAATAAAAAGAAACAAAAATATAAATACGTATTTTAATTTCTCTTGATTATGATTACGTAAGCAATAGTTAAAATTATCGTGTGATACCAGTCTTGGTTAATTAAAATAAATTTTATATTGTTAAGTTAACAACCAAGATACGGTAGAACTTTCAAGACAAGGAAAGTTTCTGTCGGTTAACCTAAAAAAACTTTCCTATCAGACTGGCCAAACAATAGCTGTGATAGCTTTCATTCTATGTAATTTAATCTTATTTAAATCTAAAATATAAACTCACCTTAATTTATTAAAACATTGAGATTGATTCACGTTCACGGTAGCGCTTAATCCTTTTTGAGAAAAACTACAAAATCAAGTTACTTAATTAATCAAATAATTTGTCCAGAGAATAATTCACATCGTTACTGCAATCTACAGTATCGTTTTGGTTCAATATTTAGAAATACTCAATTACTGTAGTCCTACTGAAATCAATTATTTTTAAAGTAGTTCAATCACTTCAATAATGCACTACGCAATAAACTTTAGACACTTCAGGACTTCACTTTTGATTTTGAGGTTAGAGAAGAGAAGAGAGGCAGCAGCACAACAGCCCAGCAGGCAGCAGCAGTATCGGAAGTTTGAAACAACACGGCGAACTACAAACTGGTCTAAAGCAAAGTGGTCTAGAAAAAGGTGGTGTCATAAAACAACACAGTATGTCACCAAACAACACAGAGAACTGAGAGAAGAAGAAAATTCTTCTCTGTGGAAACAAACACTTCAATTTTCCACTTTCTCCCCACCCACATGAGAACCTCCCTTCTTTTTCAAGTTCAAGAAACAATTACGCATCAAGCAGATTTTGAATTTAATAATAATAAATAATGAACAATAAAAATGCTACCGGTGCTGACACAAGCATTTCATTTTTTGAAAGTTTCATTATTTTAATCAATAAAACTTCAGCCTGCATAGTGCAAAATAATAAGCACTTTTAACAGGATAATGCTATTGTTTTAGGCCATTATATGCCATTGCAATGTGTACGGTACCGGTATAGCTTAACACTCAACAGGTAGCCAACCGCCAACCTAATAACTTCGCTGTCGACTTACTCTAAATTCCTGAGATTGATAAAAAATGATTTTGTAATTCACTTTACAGTACCTAGACTACTCACTTGTGCTGCTCAAGCTAAGATAAGTATCCCACACGTTTCGAGGCGTTCAGCCTCATCTTCAACGTAAAATGAGAAACTAGATATTCTATATTATAACTTGGACGTTGAGTAACTACTTTAAACTTTTCTTATAGCCTAATACTCACGGGTCATAATCTCAATATTCTTACTTCATTGTTTTATAGGCATAACAGTACACTAGTATTTATACCTTTTTTTAAATAACTTACCTCCTTTTACACCTTAATATAGATGAGGTTGATATGATAGGCCATCATACATGGATACTGTAGGCCTATTGTAAATAAATGAAAACAACTCTGAATTGTACGGAGTTATGCAGAAAGGAACCAACCCACAATCAGCTACTTTTGAGATATCGCGTACCAAAGATCAAACTGCAATAATACCTCCCATTTTATTATTCAATAAGATTTTCTGATTTTGGGAACGTATATGTGCTCTAAAAAAAAGCATTAATTTCCCATTTTATGGCATTTATGTGGCTTGGTTCCTTTTTGTAAAAAACATATCCTACTTTTTGTGTTATGCAGAAAGGAACCAACCCACATAATTGCGATAGGAAGCAAACTAAAATTTGTTTTTTTTCAGAGAAAAAGAATCATATGAGGCTAATTTTTTTTACTCGTGGATTAATATTATAAAGAAAAGTATTCGGTCAAAATTTTCCGCGAATTTTCATTATTTTTTCAAATAAAGGTTTATCAGTAGCACATTTGCTGCTGGAATGTCCAGCACTATTGCAAATGAGGAGGAGACTTCTTGGAAAGGCAACCCTCCTACCGGAGGAGGCAAGAGAACTGGACTTCAAGGCCCTGAGTAAATTCTGCTCTGGCCTTGGATTATGGAACATGGCATAAGCCAGAGAGGGGATGCCACAAAAGATCGAATAGCGTTCGCGGTGGCTAAGGGTTACAAAGCCCAACCCATTTTTAAAAAATATAAATAAATAAAAATTAAAGGTTTATAGAATTGTTCTGGTATTTTTTTCATAAAACTTGTACAGCATGTCAAGAATAATTTTTAAAATATAAAAATTTTTCATTCTAACAAAAGATATGTTATTTTGATATACGTCTATTATTTGTGAAGTAGGTATATTAAAATTATCTACATGTTTCATATTAGACATTTCCTAGTTTACTTTTATTATGGAAAGAATGAAATTTTTAGGCAGAAGTCTGTACCTATGTGTGCTTCCATCATACTTCCATGCAAATAACTCCTGAACCACATGAGCTAATGTGAAATGGTGATGACATAAAAAAGTAAATTTAATTTTCTAAATAATGAGGAGAATTTTTATATCTTATCTTTAATGGTTGCTGAGATACATTCAATGAAAGAAATCTTTGCAAATGGAAACTTTAAGGGTGTGTTGAGAGGGAAGCAAGACGGGTAGGGGTGTGGAATTTTGGCAGAACACTTTTTTGAATGATATAGTAAGCAATGGTTAAAAAATCAGCCACATATGATATTTTTCTCTGAAAAAACAAACATTTAAGTCTGGTTCCTAATAATTAAATTTCCCATTCCATGGCAATTATGTGGGTTGGTTACTTTCTGCATAACACATAAAGTAGGATATTTGTTTTGCAAAAAGGGACCAACCCACATAATTGCCATAAGGGTTGATTCCAGTGATTTTTTTCCATCCAAAACAGTTACCTAGGGGTTTATCAACCCAAATATTGAAAATATTTTTTCATTTTTGTGGATTGGTTCCTTTCTGCATAACTACGTCCAATTGTCTTTACTTTATAATGAAGATAACTTGGATTCCGCACCTATGACTCACTCCAATTACAAGGGTAAGTCAAAAATTATCCGCAATATAGGTATATTTTTGTTTATGTTGGCAGTACTGTCTTTCTGCGTTGATGAAATATGCTTAGTTAATTTGTTGTTATGTCTATGCACGTTTCAAGCCGCTAGGTTGGTTTTGTTATTGCTGCCGTGCTGTTAATAAAGGCCGCTTCACTTTCTATTTGCACCAAAGAAGAGCAACGTTCAGTTATCCGTTTTTTGTGGTTTAAAGGTGTATCAGGGGCCGAAATTCATCAAAGACTTTTGGTACAGTACGGGAACAATTGTTTGCCACAACAGAGTGTCTATGAATGGATTTAATCATTGTCACATGAATGAGAGAATCATTTCATGTGAACACTCAGTGTTTTTCTCGTTTGTGGCGCTGACTGGTCATCCAGCTTCTTCATTTTGCGTTCAACACTTTGTGCGACCATTTTTCAATACATTCATAGACACTTCGTGGTGGCAAACAATTGTTCCTGTTCTGTAACAAACGTCTTCGATGAATTTTGGCCCCTGATACACCTTTCAACCACAAAAAACGGATAACTGAACGTTGCACTTCTTTGGTGCAAATACAAAGTGAAGCGGCCATTATTAACAGCACGGCAGCAATAACAAGTCCAACCTAGGGGCTTGAAACGTGCATAGACATACCAACAAATAAACTAAGCATATTTCATCAACACAGAAGGACAGTACTGCCAACATAAACAAGAATATATCTAATTGCGGATAATTTTTGACTTACCCTCGTATCTTTACAACTATGGCCGATTCCATTACAGTAGTCTACGGTAGGCCTATATCAGAGACTATCCTACTCTAAAGAAGTTCAATTAAAACAAATGTGGACTAAGCTTAGTTCTTGAAAATACTAAAGACCAACTGATCAAATTGAAAACTACGATATGATCATCTCTGGGCAATTTCTGATTCAATGTGGCTCCACCTTCTCATGTTTCTATTCATTGTTATCACTGTATCAATATAATAATTTATTTCAAATTGATTTGTTTGAAGTTAATATTTGACAAGAAACTAATCATAAATATAATAATTATTCAACTTATATCTAGTTTTAGGTTTGTTTATTCAAACATTGTACTATTAATTACATAAATTATATTAAAATAGAGATTTGATAGAGGGAACACAATTGAATTTCAAAGTGGAGATAAGAATTATTATCAATTGCAAATATTTTATGTATTATCGAAATGATGAAATTATCAATGCATTAACAAAATATACATTACGTCGTGTTCAAGATGTTTAAATTAAATAATTCTGTCAGGATTCCTTTTGGAGGTTCTTGTAACCTCCCTGTGATTCCATCATATCAAATTATAAGTAGAGTCTGTTCGATTTCTTTTAGATAAGATTGTAATAGGAACCAGCAGATTTACATAGAGACCTGACACGAAGACTAATTTCAACACATATAGAACTGGCGATTTGGGAACTACTCAAAACGAAGGTTCAAATAAATATGCAATACAATATGATGTTGTCGTACTCATCATTTATTTACATAATCGAAGAAAATAGTACCAATGTTTGTTCATACAACTGACATCAATCGATACAATAATCAATTAACGAAGACTATTTACAAGTAGAAATTAAGGTTGAAGCATACTGAAAATATACGGTACACGTTTTTAAAAGTCTATCATTAAATAATATACATGAGGATACATTGATTATAGTACCTCATAATTATAGAACATTGATTACAAGATACATTTTCATAAAAAGTAATAAGTAATCGCTCAAATGTAAATCAAAAAATAAATTGAAATAGTACAAAAATTGTCATTCAATGGGGTGAAAGAATTGAACAATGATCTTTTTTATAAAACAGCAAACACAAATTACATACGTTATTCTTCTTATCTGTTTATTTCGATATAAAATTCAGGACACAACTTGTAGCACATCAATTTTAATATTGAACCTATCGACACACCAGTTGAAGATTTCCAAAGAGCCTTCTTGATCCACATTGTCTTTCAAAGTGAAATTCAAAAGATTTTGAGAGGTGATTGAATTGAATGGATTCAATCCTTGAGTAAACACGACACATTTGACACAACAATCAATCATTTTTTTAGAATAAACACTTTTTATACATTGAAAAATCAGGGCACCTAGTTTTTTTAGACAATTATCATTTCCTTATAGTTGTTAAGGTGCCTCGAATTTATAACGTTAGAGGCTTTTCTGAGTAAAAAATTTGTAATACGTTAAGCCACGTTTACACCGGAGTAAATAACCAACTTGTTAATAACTTTTATATAATAAGTCTATAATACGTTAATCACAAAAGTTATTAACAATTTTGTTATCAACTCCGGTGTAAACGTGGCTTTAGAATAGTCTGTTCAAGCAAAGAAGACAACCTGTTAAGATGGAAATATGACTCCAACTCGGTCAATATTGTTTCAAAATATAATTACTGTCTCAAATTTCAGGAAACATTCTGATTTACAGTTTGGAACAAATTTATCATTTTTGAACCAATATCGACCGAGCTGGAGTCATTTCACCATCTTTCCAGAATGTCTTCTTTGCTTGGACAGACTATAATACGAAAATTACAGTTTCGGTCTCTGATTCCGAAGAGAATTTTGGGCAAAGCCCGACGTTTCTCTGCCGAATAATATATAATGATGATTCAAATATTTATTAATGACATTAAATATGTGAACAGAATACTTGATACATCGATATTCCAAGTAACGAACCTTAATGTATAGAATTAACGCACGCAAAAGCGATCAACATCTTGCATACCACCGGGACAAGCTAATAACTTATTGGAAATGTATCTTTAGTCATAAAAAGTTCAATTTGATCCAGTTCAATATAAAACAAATCAAAATCATTTATAAAAGCTTTATGTACAATTTATCAAATTCTTCTCACAAATGTAATTTTGCCAAACATTTACTGACACCGTGATGTGGAAATTTACTGATGGGCGCAAAAGTAATGAAATATTTTATAGTAAGAGTCAGTTCATTTTTACAATACCTCAACTTCTACTATCGATTACGAGTGTGTAAAAAAACAGAAATAAACTCACAAACAAAAGTGTTTTACTAGAGCTAGACCAAAACACCAACTCTTAATTTTGTAATCTATAAAACTGAAGTCCACGGTTTAGAGTGTTTTACTAGAGCTAGATCAAAACACCAACTCTTAATTTTGTAATCTATAAAACTGAGGTCCACGGTTCAATTGTTTTGCAATTTGATTCATTCAAAAAGATGAACTGTACAATTCGAGACATCATACAACTTGAAAAATTAGATTGAAAAGTCTTATATCATAGTCTTGCAAAAGACTACCGAATTCTTTCAAAGTCTCACATCGTATTGAATCGTGAAAAAGAGGAATATCAATTTATTACAATTTTTCAGTATTCAATTTAGTTTTGTTTTTATTTCTCTATCGTAAATTTTTATCGTATTTTTTATTCTGTGAATATTTTTTGTATCTTCTTGAATGCATGAAATCTGAAGATAACAGACCCCTGGACACACAAAAACGATATTTCATCAATGTAAACTCAACTATAGTCTGTCCAAGCAGAGAAGACATTCTGACAAGTTTGGAAAAATAACTCCAGCTTTGTCAATAATGGTTCAAAAAATATCAATTTGGTCTCAATTTGTAGATCAGAATGTTTCCTACAATTTGGAACAAAATTTGAAACAATATTGGCTGAGCTGGAGTCATTTCCTCATCTCGCCAGAATGTCTTCTTTGCTTGGACAGACTATACCTTTACAACCTCTCTACATCACAGGTTCAATAGATGAGTTGACTTTTTGAATGTTTAAAAAAATGTTCAAAAACCATACCATGCAATGTTCAGCACACATTCGTTCCACTAGAATTCTGACGACAGACGCCAACTAAACATACTTTGGTAATACTTGCAGCCACGAATACTAAAATACATTCACAACACAATGTATTCTTTACTCAGTTCACTGAGAGATTGGAGCAAATTCAATATTTTGGGTGCTATTATTCATTGTACCTGGCTTCGATTTCGTTTTTCAACATTTGATGGCGCGACCACATGAGGTATATGAGGTAGTCCGTCAAAGCAAAGAAGACATTCTGACAAGATGGCAAAATTGCTTCAGCTTAGTCAATATTGGTTCAAAAATTATAAATTTTGTCTCAAATTGTAGGAACCATTCAGATCTAAGATTTCAGACCAAATTTATAGTTTCTGAACCAATATTGACCGAGCTGGAGTCATTTTTCCATCTTGCGAGAATGTCTTCTTTGCTTCTTTTCTTCATTCCATGTAGAAATTTTATCCATATTTAGTCTTCCCTGTATAAAAAAGCAAACTAAGCAGTGCACAAAGATAGAATCTAAAATATAGAATCTCCTCCAATCACTCGTTAAACAGAGTGTAGTTTAACAGTAATGGTCGAATAAAGAAGACATTCTGGCAAGATGGGAAAATGATACCAGCTCGGTCAATATTGGTTCAGAAATTATGAATTTGGTCTGAAATCTTAGATCTAAATGGTTCCTACAATTTGAGACCGAACTAATAAATTTGGAACCAATATTGAACGAGCTGGAGTCATTTTTTCATTTTGCCAGAATATTTTTTGCTCCAACAGTCTATACCCGTGCTTGCAGCAACAAGAAATTAATTTACAACTTCAGACACAATGAGATAACGTGATATTCAGTCATTTTCAACATCACTATACCGTTTTATTATAATTGATTTACACATCAGACGAGTAGTTTAGTTTATTCATCGATTTGTTTCTCTATCACTAGTTCAATTGTTTCTATCACTTTTGTTGTCGGGAATCGAGCCCGTCCTCACAATGCTGATCGATTGGTTGATTTTGATATCGTCATTTCGCGGATTCAACCTGGGTATTCGGTACGATTTCAGTTCACAAACATTAGGCACCATTTCATCCAAAAGATCTTTGTCCATCTCCCCACCCATCATCACTCTTTCCAAATCCTCCTCCAGATCCTGCTCCTCGTCCTCTTCTAGCTCCTCCTCTTCCTCCTCCTCCTCATCCTCGAGTTCATCACCATCACACTCCATCTCCTCATCGACATGCATCCGGTGTTGTTCTCCTTCTTCATCTTCTTCTTCCTCCTCCTCCTCCACTTCCTCACGATACCTACAATTTAAAAAATAAAATTTAAGTTATCAAGATACAAGAAATATCTGTGTCAAAGTGAATAAGTTTAACGCAGATCTGGTATAGTCTAATCAAGCAAAGAAGGCCCTATGGCAAGATGGGAAAACGGTCTTAATTGTAGATCAAGTTGCTTCCTACAATTTGAGGTCATATTGATAATATTTGAAACAAAATTGACCGAGCTTGAGTAATTTTCCCTACTTGCCACAGGGTTTTCTTTGCTTGGACAAACTATACCTTAGCCAAAACAGACCATAACCAATACTTCTTTTCTTCTAGGGCTACTGTATTTTTTTTTAAACTTTAAAAATGATTAAAATCAGAGTACCCTTTAAAAATATTTTTTTATTTCACACAAAAAATAAATTATTAATTTATTAATAAATTAATTATTATTTTATAAATTATATAAAAATTTCACAATATGTGTGACATAAAAAAATATTTTTAAAGGTTACTCTGATTTTAATCATTTTTAAAGACCATAACCAATATAATAATGTCATCGCTCTAGTATTCCAAAGTGAGAGCTTTTTAATGTGAGTGAAGAGTGATCGCTTACTGAGTTTATTATTATTATTTATTGTTAAAATTGCGACTTGATAGCAAGTATTTTTAGCAAAGGTTCAAGCATATTTGTTAGTATATCTGACGCAAAAACTTTTAGCCGGTTTCGTCTGCTCCAGCAGTTGTCAATTATTAGAGATGCTATTTAGCTATGCCGAGATGATGTTTTTGGAATCAAGAGAGACAATAGATGATTTACATGAGCTGTTAGTAGGTTACATCATGTACAAGAGATGGACGAAACCACACAGCTATTTGTGTGGACAAAACTGAGCAATCAATGGAAAGAAGCAATCAGAGAAAAAATAGAAAGTATGAACAATTAGATCGATTGGGAAACGAAATTTTGGTTCTTGAGTTCAGTCCGAGTTTTTTGAACAGTTTCATTCAATTGATCTTGCTTGCTATTTAGTTATTGGTCAATATTTGCAGTTGCAGAAGTCCTTTATCTATTTATATAGCAATATATAGAGATCCTAATTAATTATTATTATGATATGTAATTATTGTACTCAATTCAATCATATGTGTAGATTCATCTTGAATATTCCTCATATAGCTCACAGCAAGATGGATAATATTGCACTATGTATTGTTCAAATAAATGCAATTGAAGTAAAGGGTGGGCGAAAAGTCCCAACTCAGTGCTGCAAGTTTATTTCAGCGCATCACAAGATATATGTGAGGAAGTATGAATTGGTGGCTTGCGGGTGGGTTCATGAACGTCCAAAAAGCGGAAAAACTATGGATGAACTTATGAATGACTTTTTAGTGCGTTTTGAGAAACCGGCACCAAATCGAAAACTGTACCTATTAAAATGGTGTAAGAAAGCTTTTTCAACGGGAAGTGTTCTTAATGCGCTACGTAGCGGGAGGCCAAGCACTCGTGTTGAGACTTGTGCTGCTATGAAGGAGTCAATTCAGCGATCTGTGGTATTATTATTAAACGAGGTGCGGAAACATCGATACACCACAAATGATCAGCTGAAGGAAGCAAATAGTGCTTCCTTTACAACAATCACACCAGATTTGCTGGAGAGGATGAATCAACGAACATGGCGCCGAATAAAACTATGCGTTGAGCATGATGGGATGCACACAGACGTTTTAGATGCCTAATATTGTAATTTCAAATAATAATAATAATAACCCTGTATATTGTCAAGATAATTACCCGTTATACCTAGCGTCCTCGCACATGGCCCGATACGCCTCCCCGTACTCCTGGTACTCCTCCTCTTCCTCTTCACCCTCCTCCTCCTCATCCTCCTCCTCAGCCATCAGCTCATCTTCGGAGTCGGGGTAGTCGACAAGGCCATGATGGAACGGCGCCAAATTCAAATCGGGCAAATTGAACGTGCTGAAGTCGATGCCCTGTTCGCCCATCAACTTGTGCAACAGTTGCTGGATGTCGTACCGTTTGCGACTGACAATGTCCACGTCGAACCACTCCTGCAGCGTTTTTATCGGAATGTGGTAGTCGGTGATTGGCGCCTAAAGAAGTGAAAACACAATATGTATCATTATAAGAATAAAATGTGAATATTTCCTCCTTTGGGAGATTGGCTGTCGTTAGTAAAGATAGTCAATCGTTTCCCGTCTATGAAGGAATAGTACTCGTAATTGTTGCATTACACTCTAACTGATCAACTGAATGTTATTGATACTGATTAACTGAGGTGTTCTGCGCCGTCACTTGGTTGAGGAAACTGGCTTATGGTTGAGATGATCAACGAGCTAACCACGTTACCACACGTTGCCGGGGTGTCTTCTTTGCTTGGACGGATTATATAGTGGAGTGAATATGAAAATGGCAACCAGCTGATAGAGCTGTTGAGCCATTGACAATCAAACAAGCAAACAATGTGAATATTTTTTTTAAATATATTTTCACATGGACTGAAGGCCTACGTGATTGTTGATATAGTCAAAGCGAAGATGACATTCTGGCAAGATGGGAAAATAATTCCAGATAAGTCAATATTGTTTCGAAAATTATCAATTTGGTCTAAAATTGTAGTTCAGAATGTTTCCTACAATTCGAAACAAAATTGATAATTTTTGAACCAATATTGACCGAGCAAGAGTAATTTATGACAATATCTTGTATTTTCATTCAATATGGATAACTACAAGTGAAATAATAAAACAGTATTCTGTATATTCAGTGATTCTGATAAATGTTTGTCTGTTTTACTATTAATAGTAGAATCGTAGAATAGCACATTTCAATAGAATAACATATTAACATTCATAATCATAATATTTTAACACACAAATGCAATTGAAAATAGCTGCTGTAAAATGACGCATTTGAAGGGATAAAACTATAAATTTTGAATGAAGGGACCCTCAAATTTTGATGAACAGCTGACATTTTTTATTATAAGTATAGGAAATGTAGTAAAGTGTAGTAAACTTGAGGGCCCCTTAAATTTGAGTGTGCTTGAAAAAACCGGGCATAAATGTTACATAGAACTATGGAGAGTAAATGATGGAAAATTATGAGAATAGAGTTTAAATTTTTTGAAAATGAATTTACCTCAAAAAACGCCTCGACATACTGCAGAACATAGAGACCGCAATCGGTGTAGTTGGTTTGCTGGGGTACTTTGGGGCTGGCACCTTAAATAAAAAAATTAAAATTTAATTGTCTTTTAAAAAGTAACAAACAATTTCAAACAAAAGTAACACAGTTGAAGTGATTTTTTATTAAGTCAATGTTTACAACAGACAAAGTAAAAATCATGTAGTAAGCTATAATTATCTATCAATTCCTTTTTTTATCAACCCAAGAATATCATGCCCATCAACCCAAGAACGATAGATCATGGGCATTAACATTTCTGCAGTGATAGCAACATCTTGAATGATCACATTCTTCAACTAGTCCAAATTTCGTAGCTTGGAGAATGAAATTGATCAATGAATTGCTTCTATTACATCATAAATGTTAGTCCTCCATGTGATGGAGGATTTAGAGTCCTGAATTCGAAATGATGGACATCACTTTGACGACATTATTTTTTACACATTACTAAAATTGCAGGTACTTGATGTTGAAGAAATCGTTGACTAGATAATAAAGAATTTTCAACTACGGTCTACGGGTGCATTCACAGAACATTTTTGATCGACTGGAAAATCATTCACGAAAATTGTCTATCTATTCGTTTGAATCCAAGCAGTTTGTTAAATTCTGTTTCATTCAGAGCGAATGCACCCTAAAAAGGAATACAATTTTTTACTAAAAACGAGATAAGGAGTTTTTATGAACCAAACATTTTGTTAAATTCTGTTCCATCCAGAGCGAATGCACCCTATCGAAGGATATAATTTTTGACTGAAAAGGTGATGAGGAGCTCATGTCTAGGATCAAGGTTAACTGGTGGATAAATAAACGCCTACAACAAAACATAACTGTCCTTTATTGAACATTTAATTTGTAATGAATGGCTACTAATAATAATATTTCAATAAATGGAGAGTTTATTATATTTAATGATAAGAGAATATTTCAATAAATAAATAGTTTATTACATTTGATAATAAAAGAATATTCCAATAAAACGTTGTGCTTCAAATTATAAATTCAAATTATTAAAGTACTCACCTTTCATGTATTCTTTAGTGAACTGTCGTTCAACGCCATGCTTCACTTTGTATTCGACTTTCAGGTAGTCCCGCAATGTAGCCACCACCTTCGCTCTACTCGCTGTGGCCAAAGAGTCGAAAATCAAGATGCACGGTCTGCAAAACAGATAGAAATGAAATTAGTATTATGCTATTGAAATTATACATTTTAAACACGGAAACAACCTTTTGAAGATCATGCAATACACGAAAAATACGGAAACACACTATTCATGATAATGTTGAGACAAAATCTTTTGCGTAGCTATGGGGTGGCCACCTGAATCTCGACAAACGATAACCAATAGACGTCATGTCATAGCATTGGGAATGCGTATATATTAAAATTTGTCTGCATTTTTTTTTGCCGGACTGTGTCGTATCGTACCTTGTCCCAAGTTGTAGTGAATGTGGAAAAAATATCAATATTACGGCATGATCAACTTATGCAGGGTTTTTATTAAATCTTACATGGAAGAGTCTCTATGTTCAAATGTGAACATGAATAGGAAAGGATAACAATGTTTATAAGCATCCATAATTTTATTACACAGTGGAACAATATAGAGGTATAACTTCTTCACGGACCTTCATTGTAAGAAAACAACCAACTTAGCAACTGTTCTTCAAGGAAATTCTAGATGGTTCAATGAATGTATGACGCTAGTGTATGCACGGATCAACTTCTTTTCAATACTATGATAATTCGTTAAGATACACAATAGGATTCAATAAGGATACAATCGAAAGGTATTATATAAGAGTTTTTAATGTAACATGATACAATCAAAAAGTCTTGTATCATAGCTTTTGATAAGCATTTTTAAAATTAAAATTTTTCGAATCAAGTTTTAAATTTGATGGAATAATGCCAAGAAATTTCGTTGAAAAGGAGTCAAACCTATTCTGTCACCCAAACTCTTATTGGAATACGTGCATTCTTATACCAGTAGCATGATTTCTCATTCTTCTCAGTATAAATTAATTAAAAAATTTGTACAATGATGAAATGATCTCATCATACGTTCTCTACCGCATGAATCGATTGATTTCAAACTCTCAACACGTTCATTTTAAAAAGTTTTATTAAAAAAATTCTATAAATAATCTTAAAATAGTTATTTAAAAAATGATTAAGTAATTTTTTAACTCATACTCACTTTTTTATTTACTCACAAATTTATTATTTCATACTCACTGTTTAATCGGCTTTCTTGGTTCCTTTCTCCTGGAACGTCCAAGTTTTTCTTCAACCTTGACAGCTTCAGGCGATTCTTGCACTGGCTCCTCAGCACTCTCTTCCGGCTCCTTATTATCATCCATTTCGTTTTTCGTTGCTGAACTATCTGTGTCTTGCTGTGAATCAAACAAAGCGTTAAATTACTACATAGTATGGTCAACTAAGACAACTAAATGATTTTTTCAACATCATACTCATGGAAAAATCAATTTCACCAATATCAATAACTGTCTATCAACGGAAAAACTGATAATGTTTCAATTTCAACTGTTTATCATTTTTAAACAGGCCTAACAATGATTTCCTAGCTTTTGGTTGTTCACTCTGTTTCCTCTCCTTCATGATATAATATATTTTATTATATTGATATAATATATCTTATAGATATAATATCTATATTGACATGACATAATAAATTCTTGAAACGAGTACTGTACTACGATTGAAATTCATTTCGAAATTATCAAACCTAATGCAATTAAGGAATCGTCGTGATCATCCTTGCGAGAAATGTATTTAAAATAGAAATGGTCCAATCAATAAGCAATGATGGTCCTTAGTTCTACTTGAATTGGTCTAGTTCAACTCTTATGTATTGCAGAGTATAAAAATGAATTTGATAAGCGAATATGTATAGTCTGTCCAAGCAGAAAAGACCCTCTGGAAAGATGTGAAAATGACTCAAGCTCGGTCAATATTGGTTCAAAAATCATCAATTCGATCTCAAATTATAGAAAACAATTTGATGTACCATTAAGACCACATTTATAGTTCTTGAACAAATATTAACCAAGCTGAAGTCATTTTCCCATCTTGCCAGAGGGTCTTCTTTGCTTGGACAGACTATAATTAGAGGTGGATTTAGTTTATAAATTACTATAACCCATTAAGAGGACTACAATTAGCTATTCTCAATTAACATATTACACAACTCATACTCATACAATAATTGATAAGTAAAAGTTATTTAAAATAATTGAAAGAAAATTTACACCTGCACTAAAGTTATACTCAGCTAACTACACAACTCATTACTCATACAATAATTGATAAGTAAAAGTTATTTAAAATAATTGAAAGAAAAGTTATACCTGCAAAGGTGAAGCCTGTGCGCAAGAATGAGTCGCATGAAAAACAGAAGGGAAAATTTGTATTAATTATTTTTATTAATTTAGCGTATGGCTTTCAATAGTGGGGAGACCCAAGGGTTGTTCCACTTCGCCAGATAAACTCATTTTCCACAAACGGGGACATGAGTAATAGTTCTTTTATAATCAATTAATAATAATCATTATTCTACAAGTAATTCTCTGAAATAATTTAAAACCTTCTTCAATAATGTTTCCTTAGGTTAACATTATTCGAATTTATTTGACCAAGTTACAACCAAGTTTTAATTCTCCCCCCCCCCCCCAAACAAATGACAAAATCCATTCGATAACAGTAGATGTGTCATATGTCAGTTCATAGTTATCAATAGCTTCCTCAAAATAAAGAGCATTACATGGAATTCTGTAATATGAGTCTGAGCACAAGATTATCAAACAATAAATTAATAAACTTAGCTGTTCCAGTTTCCATTGGACTATTTCCATGCATTTTACTGTAATATAGATAAGAAATATTGTCGCAGCCAAACTTTGATTAGCGCGACCAACTTTATCATAACAAAATTTATAATTATCACGAAAAACTAATTGGTGAGATCAACTCCGTCCCAACCAAACTTATTCTCAGACTAACTCTGTCGCACTAACCTCCTCCTCGCTGGACGCTTGATCAAAGTCCTCATCATCTCCATCAGCCTCATCACGGTCCTCCTCTTCCGATTGCACCACTGTGACCGTATCGGCCCCGCCCAACGCCGTAATTGTCGTCGAACCAATCACCAGACTCGTTTTACCTCCCATCATGTCATCACCACCTGCTCCACTCGTGTCCGACTTCTTCTTTGCCGTCGTTGTCCCCACTTTGGCACCGTCGGCCACTTTGGCGCCGTTCGCACCATTGACATCGATCGGCTGCATTGTGTCAAAGTCGACAGGGCCAGTCAGGCCCGGAAAACAGATGACGGCCAGGTACCAGTGCGAACTGAAAAACAAAACGGGTGGAAATATTTGAAATGATCAACTAAAATACTGATCAGTGATCGCGATTTATCAAGAATATCTGGTACCGAGCTACGCTCTGAAGCTGCGGCCGAACTGTTGAATTGCATAAATATTTTATTGTAAAAAATAAATTCAACAAAATTGATATGATGCTCTCTCCCAATTTTTTGACATGAAGATGTGTTATAGACTTGAATGTAACTCCTTACTCCAGCTGGATAGCGTTGATCAGCCAACGATAACAGCCATTATACGCAGTACTTGAGATATTCCTGAAGGAATATTTAATTCTTTTATTAATCATGCCAGAGAGTTTTCACGGACATGAGACCTGGTGGAATCTTATTTTTCCATCATAGTTGATAAAGATGAATAATGAGAAAAACGAACAATTTCACAGCTTCATCTATTTCTAAGTTGATAAACTTTGGAAAATGAGGTGGTTAAGAAATTGGTCAAAATTCTTATTATAGCCTACCATTTGTAAAACCAACAGAATTATAAACTATCCACTTTTTAGTCTACATTTGTAAGAAACGGACTTGGCATGATCCTGAATTGATCATGAAACATAGAAAACAAATTGTTTATTAACGTTTTTGTTGATATTTTATATATTTTTTTCTAGCACAAAACATGAAATAAGATGAAATCACATTACAACAAAATTGTTTGAAGAGCTCAGTGTTCGTTGATGGGAATGACATGTTGACATGACATTTTTCTGAAATTGTTGACAGCACAAAACAAAAAATTAAATTGAATAGCATTGAAACAAACTCATTGGAAGCACTCACTGTTCATTGATGGGAATGATGATGAAATCTTTTTTGAAAATGTCGACATGCTTTGTCCAGCTTTTGACGCGCGAGTGCCGCTTCTCGGCTGCGGTCGCTTTCGGGTCGTTTTCGACCGGATTATGCAGCGAGCGTCGCGACGTCGTTGGCTTGGTTGTCAGCCGCTTGTAGAAGAACGTACTGAGAATGTGCGTGCGCGACTGGTCTTTCTCGCTGAGGTAGTGCTGGAGCAAGTACCTGAACACAATAGCAATGAGTAGATGATTAAAGAAATCAAAATAATTATTACACATAGGAACTCATAGATGGAGTTGATCTGAGTAGGCTACCTTAAAGCTGAAACAGGGTATAGCTCACACCGAAAAGAGGCAATAAAGGAGAATATACTCTAGGACAGTCCTAGGCTAAAGATCAAAAGATCGAAGAGGAATTTGATAATTTCTCAAGATTCTCTAAGTAGTCTGATAACGATTGGGAACAAAATTTAGTTTAAAAGTAAATTGAGAGACTGGCTGCTTGAAAATGCTTTTATACCGTGATAGAACTTTTCGAAACAAAAAATTAAATTTTATGTGTACTGTGTTGAATTCTAGTAATCAAAAATTTATTAATTGTGATAATGTGTTATATTGCAATTTTATGGCTGTGAACCAGACTTTGAATCTGTATGACAACTGTTAAACATACCTTGTTGTGTACATACAAAGGATAAATAAATTGAAATTGAAATTCTAATGTCAAGTCTGAGAAGATTTTCACAATTAATCTAATATCATTTCAATAATTTATTCAATAGGATTACTATGATGGATTGAAAAATTGTAATTAAAACGATAAAATAATTAATGCAAGGGGATTTTTATACTGAGTTCAAGATGAAATTGAAATTTAAAAGTACTCACTTTAAATAAAAATCTATTATAACATCGTTTAGGAACTGATCTTCACCAAGACAAGCGTAGTCTTCGGTGTTAATTGGTATTCCTCCTTTTGCCGGGGGAGGGGGGTACACCATGATTCTGAAAAATATAAAACATGAGATGAAATAATGAGGGGTACAACATAATTCTGAATAATTACAAAATATATTTGAAGATAAGAGAGAGGAGTATTGAGACTGGTACTCTAATTAAATCACACTAGGGCACACAATATTGGAAATTTTCAAAATACCTTCAGATGCCTTCACATGAAATGGAAAATAGAACAAAACGCTTGCTTCAACCTAGTGGGAAAGTTTTATTATTGTAGTAATAAGACCAATTATCACACATCTATTATCTATAATATTAAATCTATTACAATATTACAATATCTGTAATATTACATCTATAGACAATTATTATAAGGCACATCAGATGAGACGACATGACTTGATACATTTTGTGTTGTAACATTCGAAACAAAATATTTGATTTGACTCGTTTCATCGTTTTAAATTATTAGGGTTCACATCCACTAACATTTCGGACTATGACAGTCAGAAACAGTGAGTGGATGGGCAAACCAGCAGTCCAAAATAGCTGTAAGCTGGAGGCCGATCGTTAAAAGATCAGCTTTGAACAATCGAACAGTGGATTTGGACCCTTGAGCCTCCTGTACACGGGGTTAGAAGTGGCGGCCAGTCAAATAGCTGTAGCCAATCACAGCTCTTGTTGTTCAATTCAATGACAAGACAGAGGCTGTGATTGGCTGCCACTACTAACCCCGTGTACAGAAGGCTTTTATTAGTGGTGTGTATACACCCTGAAAGGGTATACTTAGTAATGTATAATTGTATACAAATTGTATACTTAGTAATGTTTCATCTATAAACATTGTAACATATAAATTTGATAATGGGGAAGTATTGTAGAAAATTATAATCAATTCAAACACAATATAAAAATAAAAATATGACAATTATTGAATACATCTATACTTACGTTTGGATTTCGTTGGGTAGTCTAGGCGTTGTATTCACTACACCTTTTTGTACCTGGTTTTGAACCTGAAATACAAGAATCATTAATGAAAAACTATGAAATTACATTCTACTATAGAAAGAGTAACCCAATTCTTGAAATTTTATTTAGAACAGTCAGTAAGTTATGATTGAAAAATAAATGAAAATCAAATACCCTTTTAAAAACTTTAAAATTATTAAAACACAGACATGTTTCGGGACATTAGCCCATTATCAATGTGGATAAAATAAATTTCAATGTGAATAAAATAAGTTCAGTAAGTTATTAGTATAATTCCGATGTAAGATATCACGCAACCTGCCATATTGTGTATATGGGATGATCCATATATCACTCAACCTATATTCGTGATAAGTCCTATATTCACTGTGAAATTAAGCAGCTCCTCCCTAACTGCACTTGATTGCTTGATGTTATGAGGTCCGAATCGATTAAACAGTTCGGATCTTCAATCCAACTTTTTTCGCAGAAAACTTTGGGCACGCGAGTTTAAAACTTTGCGCAGAATTTTCTTTCTGTGGATAAAGCTGTATAAAACGTTTCAGATTCACAATATGAGAATAACTTTTAAAGCATAACAGTTATGTTTTTATTTGATGTTACAGCATTTGATACATTGATAAAATGCTCCCCAGATATTGAGATACCCAGAAAAGTCAATTGAAATAAATATTACATTGTTCCAGTAAGATAATTGAGTAACTAACAATACTCACCTCTTTGGGAGACGCCCTAACCAGGATGTCATTAGCTTCAGTTTGACTAAGTTCTTCGTATTCAGTTCTTTCAAGATTTGAAAACAGATTCTTGAGTAAGCTGCTACATTCAACTGATATATTTTCAGGTAGAAGCGTAATCCTCCTTTGCGATTCATCTACAAATTGAAATAAATAATAGATTCATCCAAAATTAATCAATAATACATATTTTAATAATAGTTAATGAAACACAATAACTTCAAATTCATAGAATTCTCATTGAAACTAATTGAATTTGATACCAAGATCAAGAGATGTATACAAAGAAGTGGATCAAAGTTCGTGAAAATAATTATTAATGCTGATTGGAGAATTAAACTCAACAATAATTTGAGCAATTGGGACTTGAACTAATTCGAGAATACAAAAAAGATTAATTATATAGTAATCATTTAGAGCTGATTGGAGATTAAACTCAACAATAATTTGTGCAATTGGGACAAGTATTGCAATTCTAATTCAAGTATACAAAGAAAGACTAAATTTGAGTAGTCATATAATAATAATTGTAATATACAATCATCTTCAATTCTAAATCAACATATAGAACTAGAGCCTTGATTATACGGTAAAGCAGCATCGCAGCCTGGATCAACTAATTACAGTTGAACATTAAAAATTATTATCGAGTGAAGATTATCTCTATTTTAAATATTTATCCTAATTTGGAAAAATATGTTTTGGACTAAATTGTCTGTGTTTATTACAAGAGGAAACATTGAACTGTATTATGGAGAAGGAGGTTGCGAAAAAGGAATGCCGACCTCATTTAAATGGGATAAATGCAAAGTCAAAAAAGAAAATTACTTTTCAGATATCGAATATAATTTATCAGGCGCTATAATATAATATGTAAATCAGGCGTTCCAAGAACAATGATAAATTATTATCAGGAATAATTATTCCGAACTATTACTTTTTCAGAGATCTAATATTCCGGATTTTTGTCGCTATGAATTGACATATCTTCACTAAAGTTATTCAGTTGTTATTCAATTAAGCTGTAAATTCAATGAGCTTCCTTCGTGTAAAATTTTCATACCAATTGATGGAGTTGTGTATATTGTTTTGCTTTTTTATGAATCATCTCTTTTCAGAATTCTGAAATTTGTTTTTCTGAGCACAAAAAGCTCAACATGAAGTCAAATATTGTAACAAATATAGCCTGTCCAAGCAAAGAAGACATTCTGGAAGGATGGGAAAACTACTTCAGCTCGGTCGATATTGGTTCGAAAATTATGAATTTGGCCACAAATTTTAGATTAAAATGTGTTCTACAATTAAAAACAAAATTGATGATTTAAAAAAAATATATTGACCGAGCTGGAGTCATTTTCCCCATCTTGCCAAAATATCTTCTAAATCTTTGCTTGGACAGACTAAAGTTATAGAAATAAAGATTATAAGACGTATACTCACTTGCACTGGCAGGGTCATAGTAAGGGATGTTGTTTTTATCCGTCATTCTCAGCATTTTTCTAATTTTAGCTCCCATCGGAGACGAGGTGTAGATGAATATTACAGGCATGCCTTTGCCAAAGTGAGCTAGTATTTTAACAATACTCTCCCATGGTATTGATAATTTCACATTCTCACAAACTGTAAAAAATGAATGATTAAACTCATCAAAAGCATAATACAGTCATTATTATAATGATTATTTAGGCATGAAGCTTAACCTTATATTTCATGCAACAGCGTGACAGTTTAACTACCAACAAAAGGTTAATTTTCAAACATTGAATTAGAAGTTAGCCAGTATAGTAGTGAAAAAGACAATTTCACAAACATTGGTCGTACAAAATTCGACTATTTAGGCATAATAGAAAACTAGGCTTATTTCCAAAAGCAACTCAAATTATTAACCAATAAAATTTTTATAGAACGATACTATACTACTAATAGGAACTCCACACAAGGAAGTATTAAGCATTATAATTTGAAATCAAGAGCTTGAATCGAAGTATATTTCTTGGAATTTTCTTTTTCAATGATGAATGAGGTCTTGCCGAGAAGAGCTTGCTGTTTTTTTATCGAAGTTTTACATGAAAACAAGCTATGAGCAAAATTTGGTACAACATTTTCACAATGTAACTTGGAGCTGGTTCAAGGCGGGTTTTACAAATGAAGGCGGTTTCATCTGTTCCTTTTGCGTTCCAACAGCTGATGCCTACAAATAGTCTGCTCAATATTGGTCGTCCAGCTGACAAGAGAATAGTGTTTAGAATGTACTCTAGACACTCTCTTCCATTACCCACGCACATGCCTAGGAGCCCATGTGGGCATCATCCTCACAACTGATGTTCATAAATCTATTGAGCTGGTCCAATTACTGGCTAGTTATAGTCAGTCCAAGCAAAGAAGACATTCTGGCAAGATGGAAAAATGACTACAGTTCGGTCAAAATTGTTCAAAAAATTTTAATTTGGTCTCTAATTGTATATTAGTATGTTCTCTACAATTTGAGACCAAATTAATAATAATTTCTAAACCAAAGTTGACCGAGTTGGAGTCATTTTCACATTTTGGAGGAATGAATGTCTTCTTTGCTAAGACAGACTATACAAGCTGGTAATTGGAACTTACAAGGAACAGACAATTAGACTCAAATAAACCGCCTTAATTTTCGGCAACACTCATACAATGTTGAATATAGAGCAGGATTGGCTAGTCTTATTGAAAACAAAATAAGGAAACTCACCAAATGAAGGTATAGTGATATAGATTCCACGGAGCGTGATGTACACTCTGTCGTTGGGAACTACTTTGTAGGATCCTATTCTAACCGTTCGACAGTCCAAAGCAACGGGCCACTCCGAGTCTGTTTCACTGCTGTTCAAGTCACATTCGCCTGCAAAATATTGAAATTATTCAATTTAAAAGTCGAAATATTAATAATTTAAATTGGAATAGTAAAATATTGAATATTATGGCTGCAAACAGAGGCTCAGTTGATATTTCAATTGAAATAACGTTATACCACTAGTAACAGTAAGTATACTCTACATTTTTTTATTGATAGTTGGCAGTTCTTAGTATCCAGCAGTATCATCGTGCTCACTAAATCTATCGTGCAGTAAATTAGCTTCCAGTAAAAAAAACTTAGCCAAACCTGACGCTCAAAATTGTGTAACGTTTTACCAATTTACGTTATTACGTAATTTTAACTTGAAAATTTTGTTGATCTTTTGGCGCGTTTGAGGCACTGATGAACCATATCTTCAGCGTACCTGGATTTTCAAGTTTTCTAACTGTTATCCTGGGTTATGGGATAGGCCGATAGGAGAGAAGAAGGAATTTTACATTTATTATAACTATTCTATATCATTTACTTGTGGAATGATTTTTTTCAATTCCCTATTCAGTCAATGTTAAATAATCAGTTTTAAATACTGTATATTTTTGTCATTAGGCCCATTCTAGACGGGCGTAGGAAACGCGGCGTTAACGTCGCGTCAACGCGTCAAAATTTTTTGGAAACAATGCGTTCCGTCGAGCACGCGTTCCCGACGGGACGTTAACGCCGCGTTTTCTACTCCCGTCTAGAATGGGCCTTAGAGGTTCAATTTTGTGAGTATGGGGGGGGGGGAGAGGTAAGTTGGTTGCAAGGAGAGCTAGCCCAAAGTAAGTTTTGAGACTACGCCTCTGGTCTGGACATTGTACTTTCCGCCATTAATTGCTAGGTCTCCTTGCCGACACTACTTACCCCGTCTTCAGAAGGCTTTACTTTTTTACCTAAATATGAGAAGTTTATAAAACTAGTTGAATAAGGGTTGAACGTTATCTACTCTGACGAGAAAGTCACATGCGTACCTGACATAGCATCAATCTCGCCGTCCTCCAGGGCATCCTGGTAGTCGCCATCTTTGACCGCCCCCTCCTCCGCTCCCTCCTCGTCGGTGATGACCGGCTCCTTGAGCATGACCGACTGAGTGATGGCCGGATCCTGGTTGATGGCCGCACTGGGATCATCGGCCGCCCCAGCCCCCGCCCCCGACGTACCCGCCACTTTGAAGTTGTTGCACTTGGAATCGTTAGCGTCCTCGTCATCCGACGATATTGTCAGACACACTGATATAAATAATTTAGTTAATAGTAAATAGATGTTATATGTAATTAACACAGGTAATTGATAGTCACAGTAGTACAATTAATATAGAACACAGCCAAAAATTACAAACATCATCCGTCCGACACATTGCCATAAATAAATTTGTTAATAGTAGATGAATAGATTTCATTGTAGTAACAACCCAGGCAATTGATAGTCACAGTAGTACAGATATAGAAAATAGAACGCCGTCACAAAGTATGAGGGGTATCTCAAAAATAAGATTTACTATTTTCTCAAAACCTTGCACATGGTTAGGAAAAGGCTGAAATTATGGCCGCAATAGCATTCATGATAAGGAACAAAGGAATCGTTTTTGAGTCATTACTGATGCTCACTTCGTTCTCATCAAGAATGTTGTTGCGGTCATTTTTAAAAGTCATTTTTCAACACATTTTTGAAGATATTTTCGCACCAATCCATCACTCAGAATGTCTTTACCATTCACTTCACTGATTTGTCAAAGAATCTCAACAAACCGATTTGAAGCCTTGATCGCAGTGAAACAGTAGTATAGTACGTTTATGCAGTTGGCGGGCCATTTATTTGGAGGAGGCATCCTCAAAAATCCTTTAAAATCACGCCAAAAGATGTAGAATCGATCGAATAGTCCCGAAATGGCGTGTGTGACTTCCCAACAGATGTAGCCACACAAAGCGCATGCGCTTAATAGCAACTGCAGCACCACGACGGCGTGGTTTTAAAACTGTACTTAATAAAAAAACGCGCTTCGTAATAACAAGAATGAATACGATAATAATGTGTTCAATAATTTACCTGGTTCCTCAACCTTCTTTTTCTTGCAGGCTCTCTGCCTTTTCTTTGGACTATCAGCAAGTGCAACTGCCACCTCATTGGTCCTCTTCACTAGAACATTCTAGAACGATGAACAACTTAATTAATGATGATGGAAATTACTTTTTGTAGTATGAAAGCAAGAAATAATACATCTAATCGATGTGTTTAATTTAATGAATTATTTGTGTTTTTCTCTTCACAACAACTGCTTTGTTGTGTTATTGTGTGCTATTAAATTTATGTGTTATATTTAATTGAGTGTATGTGTTTTTCCTTCACAAGTACTGCTTTGATTGTATTATTATTTCAGTTGCAGGGTAATTTGAGTTCAAACTCTGTTCTGCAACTCTAATGAGTGAATCAATAATTTCAAGAATAAGTTTCTTCTAAGGGTAAGAATATATCATAAAGGAGAGGCTTGAGGTGAGGCTTAGTCTTGGGGTTTTTACTATACTATGATTTGATATACAAATCATATGATATGATGTATAATATAGATGTAGAACTATGTATATACTATGTAGCACCCCCAGACTCACCTTAAAGGCCCGTATCGACAGTGCGAGGCATGTGCCGCGAATGCCTCGCGGTACAGTTTGTTGAAGCAAAAAAGACCTTCTGGCAAGATGGAAAAATGACTCTAGCTCGGTCAATATTGTCAATTATGAATGTGGTCTCAAATTGTAGAACAGATTGTTTAGACTTTTTAACAAATATTGACCGAGCTAGAGTCATTTTCCGATCTTGCTAGAGGGTGTTTTTTGCTTCAACAGACTATACCGCGAGGCATTCGCGGCACATGCCTCGCACTGCCGATAGATAGATAGATTAAAAATCATCCTCTGCACTCCTAATCAGGGGGATCTGGAACTTGTCAAGAAATTCTAACCGGTTAAAAAAGAAAAGACTACACAAAAGACAAAGATACACGACATAAGACCGGATAGCATTTTGATCATTCATGTGTAATAGGACAATAATAACTAATGTTTTCTCCCTGCGATAGAAAGCATTCTCAGTAAAAATAACTTTGAGTTCAGATCTAAGCTTGCAGTCATCCATTTCTTTTATGGAGTCAGGTAGTACATTATAAAGTTTAACACCTGAGCTCCTGACGCCAAGGTTATAAAAAGTGGAGCGATGCCTTTCATCTCTAAGTAAGTGTTTATTTCTTGTATTATGATAATGTATTTCATTTCCACGTGTAAAAAGGTATTGATTTTTTTACAAAACAAAGGACCTCCAAAATGTACACACAAGGTAAGGGAAGGATTTCAAGTTTCTTGAAGTGTGGTCAGCAGCTGTTTCTTATCGACTCCCCCACCATTACTCTAATTGCCCATTTTTGAATCCTAAAAACCTCCAAAGATTCAGATGACCCGCCCCAGAAAACTATACCATATGATAATAAGGTATGAAAAAGGCCAAATTTCTATACGCAGCTTAAGCCTCACCTTATTTGACATTCTTAGCCTAATACAGTACTTTGATATTCCATATCCACTAAAATTCTTTGAGGTACCTAATTGATTAATTCAATCAAGAACTAATAATAGAATAGTTGATAACGATTTGGTCATTTTCTAGGTTGTAAATAGAATTCACAAACCTTGGGTAATTTCCACTGCAACTATAAATTTATAGGTAAAGCTGGTACCAACAATTAAGACGGTTGGCAAATAACTGTTATTAATGAACAGCTCTATCAGGAAAGTCTGAATCTGTCTTCGAGAGCGAATCAGTATAGCAGGGGTCGCTCTCATTACGATGTACTCTCGAAGACAGCTCACCGACTGTCCTGACAGAGCTGAGAATTAATAAAAGTCATTCGCCAACCGCCTTAATTAAAGCCGCCAACATCACCTATACATAATAATAGATACTAAAAATACTAATAACAAAAGGAATAGGTATATAAGCTAAATATAACCTACTGAACAGTCAATGAATAGTAAGTTACAACTTTCTTCCTTTACCATTTGTCAATTCTAATAGCCTAAAATCTTAAGAGTGGGCAGTAGTAGTCGGACAGCCGACTACTTATGGGACATGTTCTGCCGAACAGCAGAATCATGTCCCATAAGAACAATGTAATCTTTATCAACATCTTGAAGCAGGTAGCGCCGTTATTTATGGGTAGAATTTCACTTCTTTATGTCATTCGAAAGTGAATTCAATTCTCAAGGGCTGGACTTTTTTTCGATTTCAAGTTTATTTCAACAGTTATTGTATTATTAATAAGCTATAAAAGTATTGAACTGTAATTATTGGAATAAACCTTAAAACAAAAGAGTAAAAAGACCAGCCCCTGTGGAGATTTGAATTCTCTTTTCAATGACATGAAGAACCTGAATTTCTGTCCATAAATTAATAATGGCGATATCTGCTCCAAGAAATTGATAAAAATCACATTGTTCTTATGGGACATGATTCTGCTGTTCGGCAATTGGCCGTCTACTACCATCCACCTTTAATTTAAAACAGCATCAGTTGTAGTAGCTCAACATTACAAATTTAATCTTTACTAAATCACAACCTAAGGCTAGTGTATGACTACAAAATACTGTTCTCAACTCAATTCTACATAGAAAGCGACAAGAACATCGAAAATTGACAAAAATATCGAAAAACAAGTGACGTCAAAACACGTACCGATTGCAATTCAGTCTTCGGCTTCAAACAGATCGACTTGACGTCGGGTGGCAATTTAGTTTTGCACCTTGCGCAGTAATCGTGGGTTGGTGAACAATAGCCACAGTGGTGACATAATGCCATTTTGTCCTCATAATTTTCACAATCAGACTTGAAAAACAAAACACACTCATGACTATTTTCATTTAATTATGGGGATGTATCTTTAAATAAATGGAATGACAGTTTCATCATGATTAGAAGCAGAGAGAATGTTCAAATTTTCACAATTTTTTTCATGAACTTGTTGAGTGGGGTATACGACGGCGCGTTTCCTAATTGAATATTGGTTACTTTGGATTCATTGACATGATACATTTTATAAGAGTCACATACATAACCTTCTTTTTGTTTTGTATGCGTAAATTCAAGAAGTACAATTATAAGCTTTAAAGCCTGTTGTACTCTTTGATGTAGAATTACTGAATAAAGATAAAGATACATTACCGCTTACATGAGTTTGAGTATGTAGTGTAGAGATAATATACGCTACTATATATAAGAAAAACAATAATTCATTTATTAATCTGATCATTCTAACTTGGTGCACCAATTTATCTCGTCAACCTTCGAAATTTGAAAATTCTAGTATTAATCCTGGATCAAAAATATTTAGCACGTATTAAAGCAGTGCTGGGATTAACAAAACCTCATTTCGGACAACATTGACTTTTAATCAAAATTTATTTGGAGAGAAGTAGTGCCCTTTATTTATTTCGCAGTTATTAAAATATTCTGAATTAATTCATTAGTCAAGTTTGCTCAATCAAGTTTACTTGCTAAACTGCTCAATTTGATTAAGCAATGTATATTTCACTTCCTACACTTTCTATATCGTGCAATTTTCAACTGTTTTCTGTAAAAAATACTTCTAGCAAAATACTTCTTCCCATTCTTTCAGTTTACATTTCTTTCATCCATCTCCTAATACCATTATCATTCAAGAATACAAGGGTCGAACATCATAGTTCTAGAATTGAAATGAATGGGCGAAGCTCTAATGGATCAGGAAAGTCACTCTCTGTAATGCTACTCCTCCGGAACCGCTCGATGGATTTCATTCAACCTTGCCATGGTGATAGTAGACATAGACGACCAGGTTAAAGGCAATAAATCTATAGGTATAGTCCTTTAAAGTCCTTGAGGAATAATCACACTTGGAGCTTCCAAGAGAAAAGCATTGTAATGACTCATTTGTCATGTAATATTCGAAAATAAGCGTGCGAAGGTGATGATGGACATTTAGGTCGATGTCCGGAGGGCTTAATAGGACAAATATTGTACAGGTTTATAAAATTTGTCCGGAGGAGTAGAATTACAGAGAGTGACTTTCCTGGTCCATTAGAGCTTCGCTCCGATCCGCTCAAAAATGTATCTTTACTTCTATATATTAAGAGTGGATGGTAGTGGACGGCAAACTGCCGAACGGCAAAATCAAGCCCCATAAGAACAATGTAATTTTTATCAATCTCTTGGAACAGATAGAGCCTATATTTATGGACAGAATTTCACGTTCTTTATGCCATTGGAAAGAGAATTCAATTCTCCAGGGGCGTAACTTTTTATTTTTTCGATTCTAAGTTTAGTTCAATAATTAGAGTTCAATACTTTTTTAGTTAATTAATTATACAATAATTACTAAAATAAACTTTAAATCAGAAAAGTAAAAATTTACGCCCCTGGAGAATCGAGTTCTCTTTCCAATGACATAATGAACGTGAAATTCTGTCCATAAATAGAGGCTCTATCTGTTCTAAGACATTGATAAAAATTACATTGTTCTTATGAGGCTTAATTTTGCCGTTCGGCAGTTTGCCATCTACTACTGCCCACTCTTAATTCATCTCCAAGTTATATTTGAAAGGTTGAAATCAAGTGAGAGATATGGATATTGCCAATAATATAAATAAATAATAAGTAAATATCTGGTACCGAGCTTCGCTCTGAAGCTGCGGCCGAACTGTTGAATTACATAAATATGTTATTGTAAAAAATCAAGGAACCTCCTTGTAAAAAATAGATTAAAAATTGATATGATCACCTCTCACAATTTTTTGACAGTCATGAACATGTGTTATAGACTTGAATGTAACTCCATTCACTCCAGCTGGATAGCGTTGGTCAGCTAACGATAACAGTAGTACTTGGGATTATGCCTGAATAAGGAATATTTTATTCTTTTATTAATCCTGCCAGAGAGTTTTCCCGGACATGAGACCTGGTGCAATCTTATTTTTCCATCACGGTTATATTACATTTCAAATTTCAAGAAAATCGTTAGAGCCGTTTTCTAGATCCGTGGTTCCACATACAAACATACATACATACATACATACATACACACGTACATACAGAAATTACTCGCTTAATATAATAGGATAAGACAAATTATTGACTTACTTTTGATGGTGATGGAGCGCTTTCCTGAGAGGAGGCCTCGCCACTCTCCTCTTCTTTCTCTGTCAATTGTAGTGGCTGCCCTGCTGCCAGACTAACATTGCCGTCCATATCTTCTACACTTTGTGTATTGGCACACCTGCAAGTTACATACAAAATTATACCTTCCACTTATAATTTATCACAGTAGAACTTCGATGATACGTATAGTCTATCCAAGCAAAGAAGACATTCTGGCAAGATGGGAAAATGACTCCAGCTCGGACGATATTTTTTCAATGATTGGTCTCAAATTGTAGGTAACATTCTAATGTACGATTTAAATTCAAATTTATAATTTTTGAAACAATATTGACCGAGCTGGTGTCATTTTCTAATCTTGCCAGAATGTCTTCTTTGCTTGGACAGTCTATACCTCTATAATTCGTAGTAAAAGCATAGTCAAAGAAATAATATTCCATTATTATCACCTTCGATGATTCGTAATCTTCCCTAATTCGTAATAGAGCTTTGGTCCCATGAACTACGAATTATCGAAGTTATTTAGCGTATGGCTTTTCATAGTGGGGAGACCCAAGGGTTGTTCCACTTCGCCATATTCCCACAAATGGGAGCATGGAAAACCATGTGGGTTAGCCTATAGTAAAACAGTAATTTTAAAACAAAATTTTTGACTTCAAAACATTATTTGCTACTAAAACTAAAATACTTCACAAAATCACTACACCATGGCCGAAAATATTAGATTTTGACTAGAAATTATCGAAGTTCTACAGTAATAAGTAGAAGTTTTAGATTAGACAGTTTCGTTCATGACTGCATTAGAATGCAAGAAAGTAGCTCAAAATGCAGAAAAAAGGCTCCAGCTCGGTCAATATTGGTTCTAAAATTAGGAGTTTGGTCTCAAATTGTAGATCAGAATATTTCCTACAATTTCAGACCAAATTTATAATTTTTGAACCGATATTGATCGAGCTGGAGTCATTTATCCATCTTGTCAGAATGTCTTCTTTGCTTGGACAGAATGTACCAAAGATGTGAAAATGTTCAACGAATAATTGACAAAACTCAAGTTCATCCAAAATTCCATTCCCTGACTAAGAATAAGTATTTTTCAGGAGAACTTTTGGTCTATAGTGATCAACTTACTGTCTGAGTATGGATTCTGTGATGGCTCTCCCAAACTGCTCACTAACTCCAGCGTTTGGTTGTGCTAACTGTATTGAGAAACAAAAGAAATTTAATAAAAATTAAATCTGTATGTTGAACAAATCTAATGTCAAAGAAATTTAGCATTCAAAATCATTTTTCAAGTTTATTAGCGTTTGGCTTCATTTGGTAGAGAGACCAAAAGGTGTTCCACCTCGCCGACAAAACCATGTTTCGCAGATAGAAAGATCTTGAATATTTCCTTTTTCTTAGGGCTACTTTATCAATGTTTTCTATTTAAAATATGAAAACAGTAGCCTACCCTTTCAAATGCATTTGAAAATGACTTGAGCTGAAACATGTAATGCTAAAAAAATTTTTTAAAGGGTAGGCTACTGTGATTCATATTTTAAATAGAAAGTTCTTTATTATGTTCACTGTAATTCAGATTCGGAAAAGTTATTTCCAATTAAGAAAGTCTGTGAACACTAGAACACAGGTCAAAAACACTAATCCAAGACTGGAAAAATTTGAATTCAAGAAAAATTGAGAGCACGAAAGTTTAACATGTTAAACAAAACGAAAGTTGGAATCTGCTACAACAATTGAGTAAGACTTTAACATTTTAGACGAGTTGAAAATTAATATTCAGGAATAGTAAATAAATGTGAATAAGAGCACTTACTTTCTGAAGAGCCTCAGCAATCTGACTGCCTGATTGATCAATCACAAAATCATATTTATTGTCGTTGGTCATTATAATGATTCTATACGTTTGATTTGTCTCAGGCAAGGTTTGAAACGGTATGTTGATTGGTTTTCTGAAATAAAAAAATAATTTTCACTTAGAAATTGATCACTAAAATTGTCTGAATTTAACAATGATCAAATCAACTAAATGCGTATTGCTTTACAATTCAAGCACGATAATATCATTACATTTAAAAATCAAATTAAAAAAGCACTTGTGCATCGAAACACCAACAAAAATTCTTATGAAATGTATAAATGATACTTCTAATAAGCAATACTACAATACTACTTATTCATGTAGGCCTATTTATCTATTTAAAATTGACATAAACACATAATATAGGAAAAACAGGCTTGAGACCTTACTATTCCCTCCCCAATTAGGTAGGATTAAGGGTCAGAAACAATAGGTTAAGTTCACTTGCTCTGGAGCACATATAATTTTGATTCCAAATTAAAATTACAGATTTAGAATTTAGAATGCTAACATGCGAATCAATCCACTATAATAATAATTGGGTTTAAACTTGAAAATTATTCATTGAACTTTAACATTTTTAGCCATAATAAAACACAAGCTATTACCGATAAACATTAAGTTATTACCGATAACTTATTAGTATTCATGCATTCAAAGTTGCAATTATTGAATTCGATCACGAACCTAGCATGCTTTTAGTTTAGTTAGCTTCTGTATTTGTGAACTTAAAATTCATTTCAAGAATAACTATTGTTTCCATAAATTTCTGCAAGATCTAATACTTTAAGCAAGCTCCAAAGTAGTTGAGATTTGATGTGAATACTAGAATTGATGTGAAATATAAAAGATTCGGATACTTTTCCAAAATTATTGAATTCTTTCATCATCGAAAATAATAATCGAGTCATCAAAAATGCCAAGTAACCAAATTTCTTGAATGGAAAACTTATTCAATCACACAACAAAATTTTAGCTAATCCAATAGTACACAATCACAGGCGCAAACTGAGAAGAAATCCATTAATACGAATAGAAAAATGAACGAAATATAAAATTGAATGAAAACCATCATACTACACGAAATAAATTGAGGAAACGAAATTGGCACAAGTTCCTTCTTATTCATTAAATGGGAATTTGCATCAACAAGTATATTGTCCATAGAAACAGAATCGAAATATTCATTTAACTGATAAAACCATTGTAGAGTATCCGGATGTGCATGATAAGAAATTTAAGCCAATTCATAAATCGTCGTGATGTTGGATGAAACAAATATGTTGAATGAACGAATAAAACGAACAAAATTAATCAACTAGAAAACAAATCAAGTAAAACGTAAACAAAAAGTGTTTGGTGCATTGAGGAAGAAGACCACCTCTAATCAAATCAAACAAAACTGACTAATACTTGAAATTCGTCTCTCACATCCGGAAACACAATCGGCATGCAGAAAACTAACAAAACTTGTATTCCTCAAAGTAATCTGTTCGGTGATTCTTGGTGCATGAAAACTACATTGAAGGTTTTTTGTTTGGCATGATAACAAATGGCTAGAGTCTTTCTAAAATCGAATCAGTAAGCAACACACAAAACTAATAGCTACAACTAGAAAATCTTATAAATACAAATAGCTCACAAAACTGAATAAAATCAGTAGACAAGTACATTAATCGAAATGTAAAGTAGACAAGAAGACATAATCGAAATGAAAAGTTGGGAATCATAAATACAGGATACAATCATGATTAGATGGTAATTGAACAACTAACTAGAACAAAAATAGTATAAACCAACAAAAGAAAATTGATAACAAACGTAGCAAACCAAAATTGAGCAACTGAAAAGTAAGCTTCAACTCTACCACTGGAATCTACAACAACGAGACTTTACAAAAAGCGGAGAATACAGGGTTGAAAAAACTAACAAAATAATGCTACAGTGACAATACATTGGCAACTCCATCAGCAAATCATAATTCAAAAGTGTAAGGCAGTGTGTGGACGGTTGAATTTACTCTCAAGATGATACACAAATTGACTGAAACTGTATAGAAATAATGTACATAACGATCTTATATTTTTTTTAACTATGGCAAACCTAGGATGGCAGACTAAATTTGAAAAGTCACTGTTATACATGATTTCTATACAGAATTTCAAGACAAAATGGAAAGCGAAAGCCGCACAACGATAAGTTGAACCGTTCTAGAGCTATCAACTGATTTGTTGTGAATATATCTGATTGAAATAACTTCTAAACGGGAAGACATATCGATAAGCGGTTTGCGGCATTTCTCTCAAAAATCTGAATCGAAATTATTTATAAGACCACCTTCTCATTGAAAAAAGTTGGATTCAATATAAAAAATGTAAATTTGGGCTCAAATTGTAGAAAACGTTCTGCAATACAATTTGAGACAATTTTCAATTTTTTAATCAAACTTGACCGAGCTAGAGTCATCTTGCCAAAATGTCTTCTTTGCTTGGACAATCTATAGGAGAGTAAGTTTATTTTCTTTATGATGTAATACAACGTCTAGACAGACTATCAGCAACGTCTAGACAGCAATGATATTAGCTACTTTTACAAATGATTAATTATCCCTCTAATGTCCTTCAACGAGTTATGACAGGGATGAGACATACTGCACCTTTTTTCTTTCTAATTTTGTGGAAATCGTCTGTGCCGTTTTCTAGATCCTCAATTATAAATACAGTTATTACACACAGAAATAACTCGATCAACCGAATAGGTTACAGTTGCTACACTTGTCAACTCGATAGACTGGTTCCCTACACTTTGTGTATCATGTATCATCTTGAAAGCAAATTTAACCTTGTACTTATCAAGAAGATAATTTCAGGACAACTTACTCTCCAGAAGTGGTTTGCGGCGAGTCACTGCAATTAGACGCCGAAACCGTTGCTATCTTATTCTGATTAGTTATCAGGGTAATTGCTTGACTTAGACCAGATGGTAGTACTGTGGCTGAGACGGGGGGAAGGGGATTGGCACCAGCTTGTTTCAGCTGGAAAACTTGTTTTGTCTGCTGATTGGGCTGTTGATTCAGCTGATTCGATTGATTCATCTGTTGATTAGACTGCTGAATCAGCTGTGTCGACTGCTGACTCAGCTGTTTAGCCTGCTGTACAACCTGAGCGGCCACTTGCGAGGGCAGCTTGAACTTGTCTATATCAGCATCAGTCAGCACTTTTGTCTTTTTCTTTGTGCTCTGATATGACTTGCGACATCGCTCAGCTAGCGGCATAAGTGGTGTCATGTCTTGCAACAGTGAAGTCCTGTTTGAAATCAATGGACGGAATACATTGTATTTGATTGGTTACAGGACAAGAAAAGTTTCAAGAGATTTTCAAATACTACAATAATTTAGTACAATCTACCTAAATTTGACCTAAAATTAAATTTTGACCAAAAACAGCCGCTCCCGTCTTTCAGAGGAGATGCAAAGCCATCGGTCCCAACTGCCTAAAAAGCAGTTGTCATCTCTCGTCATCATCAACCCTCTCATTACACACGCATATTATGCTCGATGCACATGTGGTCATCAACCTCCAAAAATATTATTGATGATTCTTCTAATTAGCTGGTATTATCCATGCATAATTTGAGAGCTTGAGAACAATATCACTGAAGAGTTAACAATATAGAGTTTTGTCAATTCTAAAACATTCACAAGAAATCTACTATTCTATGTAAATATATAAGATTATCAAATAAATTATTTAGACTTCAGCAGTATACCAACTTGGGAATAGATTAGTAATTCAAGCTACCCATAACCATAGATACAAAATGAGCATTATTTAATGAACCAATTTCAATCAGTTATGAATTTCAAGGTAGATAAATATTCATATCGGAGGAAATTTGTGATACATAATAAATAGTAGCAAACATAACCTAGCTATTATTTATAACTTATCTATCAAAATTTTAAAGAGAAGACCTCACTATTTTGGCCTCACTGTCTTTTTTCACTCGATAAGTTGATTGTTCTTTAATAAATGAATACAAATTTATTATTCAATACATTGGGAACATGAATTCAAGGGCTCAATCAAGTCTTGAATTTTCGGTAATATCATATTTTTCTTTGAAGGTACGGTTATTGGAATAGGTTCAATAATAAATGCTCACTTGAATTTTTAAGCATAAGACAACTTAGTTGTTAGGAAGAATGTTGACCTCATTCAAACCACAAGTCAGAAAAATAGAAGAAAAGTCCCATTGAATTCCAAGGTTATTAATTTATTACATGCTAATGAATTATCAACTATCAAATACTCCGAAGACTCCTACAATAAGGAATATTGACAACAGAATGCTGAGGAAAATAGTTAAACACTACTACACAATACTATTAGGTTCGAACAAGAATCGAGTCTAGCATTATGAACCAGAGACTAAAATTATGAACCCAAAAATCAAAGCACCCTCTAATTCATGAAATAAAAAGGAATTCTGGGCGTTTTTTTATTCAATTGAGTACAAATATTGTTTAAATTGCCGAATCCAAAATAATTTAATCATTACAGAGGATGCTATGTTCATATTTAGATGAGATGACTTTGCTGTCAAGTTGACATGAGATGCAAAGCAAAGATAATGCAGCATGGCAAGGATTGAACTCGATATAGGTTGAATGTTGTGTGTTATCTTATCCAATTGGTTAGAAATATTGTTAAAAATGTCATATCTATGATCATTTCATTATTACAGATGCTATGTTCATGCTTAGATGATATGACTTTACTGTCAGGTTGACATGAGATGCATAGCATAGCAAGGATTGTTTTTTATAAAATTTGAACCCAGAAATCAAACCAAGCACCCTCTGATTCACTTGTGACTTGTTTAGACCTAGTTAAAAGTTTTGTTTGGTAAAATAAATATTCCATAGAAGTATAAGTCTTCAGCGTATTTGAAAGCAGAACATTAATGTGATACAAATATAATTAAATAAGAATCCAAATGTTATGCAATAATAAATACATAAAATAGCAACTTTTATTCTTATTTTAATATAATTGCAACAGTTGTATAGTCTGGTCACACATATTTGACATTCCTTCAAAATGGCAGCTTTTTATCGCTGTTAGCATAAATGGGAAGGGTCCGACTCACACAAACTGTTTCTCATCACCAGCGGTAGGATGTAACCCTGGGGTTACATTCGGGACAATGCTACCTGTGACTTCGGCATAAAAGGGTGCTATCCAAAACTAGACTGGTGCCCAGCGTACAATAAAACCTACGAGTTCTTCCGTAGGATTGATGCATGGTAGTGCTGCTATCTAGTGGCACGTTTCCAGACCCCATATGTTCCAATATGGAAGTATAGTAACCCAATTCATTGTACGCTGCGTGCCTGTGTGCGGCGTAGTTTCGAAAAGCATACCTTTATAACAGAACTACACCTACTTATCAATTATTGTAGTGAGAATTGCTTGGCACAAACGACTATCATAACGACCTTCTCGAATGCAATGACAAGGCCCTTCAGGTGGCCAAATTTAGGGAAACATATAAAATAATCGCATAAAGCCTGCAGTAGACGGGGTACGTAGTAGCGGCTGCCAAATAGCTTTAGCCAATCACAGCCTTTGTCTTGTCAGTTAAACACCAAGCAGGCTTTATGGTGATCTTGGACACGGAAGGTAAGTGAGTACCATCAGAAGGTTGGCTGAAGTAATTTTACACTAAAATTTTCAGATCTGCACACACGCAGTTACATTTGCTTCAAATGGATTAATATTTATTTATTTATTCATTTATTTTACTGAAACTATTAAACTTATTGGTTAAAAACACAGACTTATGTCCAAAACGAGGGAATGTCCACTGTGTGCGACCATACTATAGCCTTGAATAAGAAAGTGGATATCAATAAGAGTAAGAACTGTTTTGAGTAAGTTAGTTGTGAAGGTGATATTGTGGTACGTTAGTTATTAAATGAAAAAGACAAGATGTAGTCAAACTACTGATTTATTATAAAATCGAGATACCGGTTTCGGTTGCTACACCAACACCATTATCAATCAGTGGTTTGACAACACCTTGTTTCTTCATTTGATACTGATAAAATTATTCAAATTATAGTAATATTCGCCTACCTTTTAGCCGGCGAGCCTGAATTAGCCGGCGACGAGTTGGCCCGTTTTGAGGTGATGTTGAAAGTAGAGGCTGCAGTCTGCACGTTATTCCTAGCTGCCTGTTGGCTGACTGACACAGCTGGCAAACTCGGCTGTTGGCTAACGTTCACAGCTGGCGAATTGGCCACCGTCAGCTGAACCGATTTCGGCAGCTGAGGAGACGTCGGCGGCTGGTAGGTCTTCAGCTGGGAATTTACCTGAATGAACGATTGTTTAGCAGCTTGTGACGACTGTACACGGAACTGGTTGAGTTGTTTGGCTTGCTGTACACTCACTTGCTTCACAGGTGATGAGGACGGTTTGTTTTGTACCGGTTGTGGTGGTTTGTTTTGTACCGGTTGAGGTGGTTTGTTTTGTATCACCTTCCCTTGCTGCGCAATCTGCTGGGGTAATTGTTGTTTCAACTGAATTTGATTCGATTTCAAATTGACCGTCACTAGTTTCTTTCCCTGTATGGGCGTCACTTGCGGTTTGGGCAACTGCGGAACAGTTTTCACCACTTGAATAGGAGTCACATTGGGTCTGGGAGATGAGATCGACTTAGCCTGTTGAACAAGTTGCGCTTTCCCTTGAACTGGAGATTTCACTTGTTGCTGTTGAATAATGATGGGCTTTCCCTGATGAAGAATGTTCACTTGTGGTTGTGTGGGCGATGGTTTCACTTGTTGGGGCTGGATTGACTTTTGGTTGAGAGATTGCGGTGATTTGGCCTGAACAGGAGATCGCACCAATTTTGGTCGCTGATTTGTCTGAACAGGTGGCTTAGGGAGAACAGGTTTATTCACAGGGGTCACCGTCAACGCCTGTAACACAAAAACAACAGTAATTAATCAATCGAAATAATAACTTGTTTCAATCTATATAAATCTAGAACGAATCAAACAATTAAAATGTAACTTTTTTCAATCTCAAAATGCACTTGATAAAGAGACAAAATTCCTGAGAAACACTAAAAGCTATTAAAGCCAAAGAAATAGTCTAGCTATATAAGTACAGACCTAAGGCCGGTATTACAAAGTAATCTTTTCTCTAAAAAATTAAATCATATGAAAATAGATTCATATTTTCTCGAAAATACAAGATCATATTTTCACCTCAAGATTTTATTTATGTAATAGGCCTACCGTGTAATTTACCGGCCTAAGACATGTTCCATGTCTGTATCAAATGATCAAGTATTCAGTGATAATCACTTTAATTTGATAAATCGCAAGTTTGCTGCAAAGAAAAAATAAATGAATAAATAGTATGGAATTAATCTATGGAATGGAAAAAACTAGTAATAGTAAATGCAATCCAAAATACGAAATGTAGCAATCAACTTTGCCAATTTCAATAGACATTGTTTTCCAAATCATGTTAGCAATGTTTCATCACAAGTTTCCAATTGTTCATCAAGTAACAGAATAGAACCAATTATAGTACTGAATAACAATTACTATTTATATCAATGGAGAATCAAGTATTGGATCTTGGATGTTTCCAAGTAGACATCAACTTCAGAACAACTTGTGGCCATGAATTTTCTGAAAAGAGCAAAAACTCATAGTTTTAGAAATAACCCGACTTGAAAAAATTAAAAAGCTTACCTTCTTTTGTTCGAGTCTTGCTTGGAGAGAAGACTCTTCAGTGATGTCCGTATGGTTCTTACCACCTGGAATACGGAAAATGAACTCATGAAACAAAATATCAAGAAGATTTCAAACAGTTTATAGAAATTCTACTTTAAAAACCCCGAAATGGAAGATTTCTCAAGAACTAAGATGTTTTTCAGAGGTATGGGAAGAGCTGCTCACGTGTGTAACTTGAAAGAGCTCTCTTGTAAGCTACACAAAATATAATTGAAGTAGAAAGCATAAATGGTTTGAAAAAAAATGTAATAATCAAAAGAAAATACAGACCAGAACTTCTAGTACCGTGTGCATGCGCTATTATTTTCAAAAAATATCATATCATGTTGCTGATCTGAGCCACATCATTTTCAGACTCTTCCACCAATTTTCTAGTTCCCTCGAATCGGCCTCAAATAACCTATTTTCAATAACCTTGAATTTTTGTAGATCATTCTACTTTACATTGTAATAATCCAATTGTACCTGTGGCAGAGTTAGGAGACGAAATCAGCTGATTATTCTGGGCGTGACTGACTGCTTGTCTATTGGTGTAGGTGACTTGAGGGGTGGCCACAGGTTTGCTATCGACAACCATCTGTTGAGCAACCTTCTGATGGGATGTCTGATCCTCTACGCTACTGTTACTCCTGAAAAATAAGAAATATTGTATAATTAGATACAACAAAATGAAATAATTCAATTGAATTGATAGATGACGTTTTTCAATAGGCTATCTTCATTACAAGTGTTGTGAGACGAGCAAGGAAGCACTTGACCCTCAGGACTGAGTGCTAAGGATGCATATTCATTCAAAATATAAAATGAACTTAAATAAAATAAAAACACAAACAAAAAACAGAATGAATGGGAGCAGTTTGGTTTAGGGAAAATGCCTGTTCACTTAATTAATTTAGTTTACTCAATTACAATTATATAATTAATTCGAATATAGCTGATGTCTGTCTCTTGTACGTGATTTGACAAACTAGGCTAACAGCTGATGTGAAACATTTATTGTATCTTTTTTAGTGATGTGGATCGGGAATATTCCCAGTGGGAAGGAACTTATGATTTGGGAATATTTCCCTGGCCAAGAAATTTTGGGAATTTATAAAATTGCTTTAAAATGATCGAAATTGATCAATCTCGGTCACTTTTCATGTCATTAAGTGCTTCAGAATTATTGGAATTTATCAATCTCAGTCACTTTTCACATTACAAGCTATAAATCATCTTTGTAATGTCAATTTTGCTCACTTTGCTGTATTGTCATCACTTTCTTGACATTTTTTAATGAATGTGTTAGTGTTGTGCTCTTGTCTTTTTCCTTTTCCAATCCAGCTATACAGAGTGTTTCAGGAGGAATGTGCAATACTTCTCAGGCTGATTCCTTACACCAAGTTGACAAAAAGTTTCATAGGACAAACCCCCAAAAACGCTTTGTTACCGAGATAACAATGGCGGAAAATTGAGATTTAAAAAAATATTTTTTTTCCAATTTTTTAGAGGCTTCACTAAGGTTCTAAAATTAACAATTCGAATGTAAAATAAGCTGACAAATTCAATGAAACCAGTTTGAAGTTTGTAACTTCAACGCTTATTGAGATAATGGGAAAAATATTCTAAAAAACGCCATTTACAACAATCAAGGGTTTAACTAGATGAGGAATCATAAATTTGTATTTTTATTAATGAAAGTTGAAGAGAGTCGGATTCTAAAAAAAATGTTGAATGGCGACGATTGTGTAAATCTTACCTAAATCTCAGAAATAGCGATCAAAAATCACAAAATAGACAAAACGTAGCACAAGTGAAAAATTTATGTTTAGTAGAGTTTCCTTATTCAGTTATAACCCTTGATTGTTGAAAAATTGAGTTTTTTAGAATATTTCGCATAAAATCAATAACCGTTGAAGTTACAAACTTTAAACTGGTTTCATTGAATTTCTCAGCTAATTTTAAATAGGAATTGATAATTTTAAAACCTGAGAACCTGAGTAAAACCTCTAAAAAATTGATATTTTTTGAAAAATCTCAATTTTTTGCCTTTGTTAACTCGGTAACAAAGCGTTTTTGGGGTTTGTCAGATGAAACTTTTTTGTCTACGGCTCACATATGAATATAATTTAGATACAAATAATAATAGAATTAGGACTTTGCAAATGACATTGAGAGAAATTCAATATTCAATAAATCTTGGGATTAGGTTTCAACAATCATGAGAAAGTTAGCTTCTTGAATGGCTATTTTTTCCTGTATCATCTGATGCGAAATGAAAAACTTCTGTGGCCAAAGACTCTTTATTTCAAGTCAAGTAAGCCTTAATGATTCTTGAAAATTTCTAATTTCTGGTTTTCTATTCTATTCTTTGTTTAGGGGCCTAATTATTTTTTGCAAAGAAATAGAATAAACTTACTTCTCAATTCTCATGCAATGGAGGTCGAAGTACACCTAACAATTTTTTGACGTATGTTTATAGTTTACCTGACTTACAGTTACAGGCATTTATCAGTGAAGAAAAAAAAGATTCAACTTGTAAGACTAGATGACAGTAGTAAAGTATTAAATTGATAGTAAGATAATAGTAGTTAACAATTGAATTACTAAAACACTTCAATTGAGTGCTCATTCCTCCTTACACGTTCCATGAAAATGATCAGTAGCCTATATGAACTTGAATTACTGTTTTATTTCAACTTATTGCAGTTTTATTTAAACTTATTACAGTTTTCAAGTTATTCATTCTCATATATTTCACTCAAATATATTGTATAACAGGTGTTTGAGACTTTGTCTAGCAAAAAACGTATTTTTTAGTCATTTTAGATGGAAAAAATCATAAATTCCCAAAAATTCCCGGGAATATTTCCCTTAATTCCTGGGAATATTTCCCCGATCTTAAATTCCCGGGAATTTTACATCACTAATCTTTTATAAAAAAATCATCCAGGCAAATGACAATTCTGAATGCATCTGCTGTTGGGGCGCAAAGGAGTGGACGAAACCATCCAAAAATTTTGGCGTTTGCTAAAAGAATATATTCTACAAATGGATGAGCTAGAGCTATTACTCATAAATTCAAGTGATTTCGACATCTCTGAGTTTTGTAAGTGACAAATCTTATTTGATACTGCTCAATATTGAGAAGTGCTATAACTAGTTAAGAAAATCCTACTTATTAGAAGTTGTTAGGTCAGCAACAAATGCATGTTTGTTGAAAAGTTCATTGTCACGTCGGCTAGTTAATATGCTACTGTACTAGTGAGGGTCTCGTTTCGTGCAAAGTGGCCACTGAGTTCATCGGCGGACAATACTTAGCCACTTTACCCAACCTAGGAAGGGTAAAGTGACCATTTTGCAAATTTTCAGTTCCATCAATGAAATCAATTAGGTTGGATCTTAAAAACTCTGAGATAAAACATAATAATTTGATACCTAAATAGTAGTAGCACATTTTCATACATGTTTCATTATTATCAACAATCAAAAAAGCATTGAAAATTGAAATAATAAAAGTGGTCACTTGCCCACCCTTCCCTTATGTTCCAACAGCTGATGTCTGCAAATATCCAGCAAAACTGCACCGGACTAGTTGATCAGAAAATAGAGTTTCAAATATACTCTAGTCAGCTGGTCAAATCAAGTCTGCGAGATATTACTATTGTCCAATCTAGAGAGGAAGGCCCGATGCTCTAACCTTACTATCTCCCACTACCCGTGGTAGTACCTGCCAGTATAGTATCTATCAGTATAGCCTAGTATAGTCTGTCCAAGCAAAGAAGAGCCTCTGGCAAGATGATAAAAGGACTCCAGCTCGGTCAATATTAGTTAAAAAATTATTGATTTGGTCTTAATCTTAGGAAACATTTTGATGTACAATTTGAGACCAAATCAATAGTTTTTGACCAAATATTGACCGAGCTGGAGTTTTTTTTTCATCTTGCCAAAGGGTCTTCTTTGCTTGGACAGACTATAGCCTAAAGCTGTAATGAATGAATAAAGTAATGGATAAATGGATATTATTGAATATTAACAAATGAGCAGACTCACGTTGTTGTAGCTGATTTGTTTGGCAGAATAGGAACAAACTCAGGCTGCAAACCTCCCGGCGAGCGTTGCTTATAGAACACAGACACGTTGCCGGACGAAGCGAGTTCGCTGGCCTTCATAATCTGATAGTTGAGTGTGCTGCACTGTCTGTCCAGAGTGAGCTCAGAGTCATGGTTGGCCTCCTGCGCGGAGGAGGAGGAATGAGAGGGGGAGGAGGAGGAGTGCACTGAGGAGTTTTTGTTGACGACAACAGCTGTAGCCGACTGACAGAACTGCTGATCCATGCCAACAGCTGGCCAAAGCCTTCACAACCTGCACCGGCTGTCAGCTGCACCATTAGCTGGTCTCACCAGCACATCCATCAACCTGAAACAACAATATTATAAAACTATAAGTTGGACCATAGCTTCCTTTAATAGAAGACCCAGACCTAGTTAAATGGCAACGTCGCACCGTAGGTGTGTGGGTAGTCTACCCACATGAAAGCATTGAGTACAGTTACAAATCATGCGTGTTTGTTTATTTATTTAACAATCTCTCTTTGAAGGCAACATATCTCACAACTACCTCTTCAAAATAGTTGATCGGAACACAAGCATATTAAGATGTTGTCGTTTACTTCAATGTTGACTTAGTTTTGATCTTTTTTGAGCACAATTTTCATGACATTTTCTGTATTAGAATTCTTTTTTTCTGTACTGGGTTGTGATAAGATTCGCAGAAAAGATTTAAAATAGACAATTAATTATGTCTTAAGATAGCTGTCGAATGTGAGAACACACACAAGAAACAGCTGATTGAAAAATTATTTCAATGCTTTTAAATGGCACCACAAATATTTACTTCATATAATAAATACTAATTAATTTAGTCAACTTATATTTCTACTTGTCAGTCTATTTCTAGTTATCTTGTCTACTTGACTGATATTCTTTAAGCCGCGTATCGACAGTCCGAGGCATGTGCCACGAATGCCTCGTGGTACAGTTTGTTGACGCAAAAAAGACCCTCTGGCAAGATGGGAAAATGACTCAAGCTCAGTCAATATTTGTTAAAAAGTCTAAACAATCTTTTCTACAATTTGAGACCACATTTATAATTCTTGATTATTTTTCCCATATTGCCAGAGGGTCTTCTTCGCTTCTACAGACTACCGCGAGGCATGCGTGGCACATGCCTCGGACTGTCGATACGCGGCTTTTATGAACTTCTCTAATCATCTGGTCTAGTATAGTTTTCAGGTAACATGCAGAATTTGGATGGCTCGATGGAGTGATAAAGCGCCGGTCTGATAACCAGGTGGACTCTGTTTCGAGTCTCGACCGGGGCAAAATTCTTTGAACACTACAATCACATAAATATAACCTAGAAATTTAACCTACTCTAGAACATGGTACGCCATAGTGGAGTAGGTCAATTTCCACACAGAAAACACTAAAACACGTAAAGACACATTATAAGATGTTTCTGTAGCTAACTATTGTATATACTGTAATTGTAGAGTTTCTGATATTCTGTAATTGATGTAGTAGTTTTAGTTTTTTTGGGAAATAAACTTTTATTTATTATTTTATTTAAATACGGCTCCGTAGTGACCCCGTCTTTCGTAGGAGACGCTAAGCCATCGGTCCCGACTACCTGAAAAGTAATCGTTATCTAACATCCGTCTCATCACCCACGCACAAGCTTATGAGCTCATGTGGGTCCCCTTCACCATCACAAAAAACTATCCACAGAGGCCTAAGGTTTTTATTCAGATAGGATCGTACAAAGTTGCCAAGATTTTTTTAGGAACTCTATGTTTATTCGTACTTTGCTTAAATTGGATTTACAAAACTAGGTTACTGCTCCTTAAATTTGTTGGGAGATAGTATCACTGTTGGTAGAACAAATTTCAAAATTCTTTTGATAAGTTACATGAAAACATTAGAATACCGGTACTCTTAAATGTACCACCTTGAAAATTACTTAGAGATAGCTGTGTGTTGGATCTCCTTTTATAGACAGGGAACGACTGTTTTTCGAAGAAGTTGTCTACTAGAGAGCCAGAAAATGGTCGAGACCAACCACCAATGGTCATGATCAACTAAAAGGTGTTCCTGAATACTGTTCAGTCATCTGAATAAGTTTCTAAATGTTGGAAACAGTTATGATTGTGTTTCTTATTTCAATTTGGAAGTCAATTGGTAAAGGCTAAGCCTGTTTTTACAAGCTCAAACAATATCATTTTAATAACTTGTCGAAGTTAACCTATGAATTCATGAATCGAGCAATGACTCATGAACATGTAAGAAATAACCAATTCAAAGACTACAGTATTTCTAGCCTTCTGTCTAGAACTGATTTCAGATAAGAAAATGAATGACTTAGAATGACTTTGCTTACTCCAATCAATTTCATGCTGATTAAGCAAAATTGAAAACGTTTAATAAAGTAACGTTCATCTAGATAAATAATACGAGTTGATCAAATATATTTGGAGGCTCAATTTGAGAAAATTTAGAAAAAACAGGTTAGGTTTCTGAGTTTTACGGTCCTCTAGCCAACCTAGATCATTGATCAAAAACCATGCTCATTCGCCCATTAGGAACAGCTTCAAGACAATTAAAATATAATCTGAGGGATATTTTATGAACTTGACAAATATTACCTAGTATTGGGTTCAAGGTGTACTATAAAATATGAATTTAACAAGTATTTCTCTAGGATACATTGAAACGAAAATCGATTCAATACGCCATGAGTAAATGGGAGTCAGTAACATGATGCTCGATCAATCAGCTATACCAGAAATATTTCTTTCATCTATCCATGAATAATACAAGAAGATAAATCAAAGGTTTATAATCATAGTTACAATAATGAAAATAACAATCCACAATGAGTTGTAAGAAGCTGAGGTGGAATGTTTACCTATTTTTCAGCAATTGTATTTTTAAAGTAACACATCATTAGCAGACAATACTGCTACCTTACCTTACATATAAATCCAAATGAAACTTTCTGCTCAAAACAGTAATACAAATACAACTATTTATCAATTTATAAGCTCAAAAGACCATTTTCTTTCACACAATTCTGAAATTCAGATTATGGAGACTGATGTTGGTGAATGACTGCTATAGTGCTATATATGTTGAGCTCCATGGAAGTACCATCCTTCTCACTCTTTCTACAGTCAACAACGTTACCTCTGTCTTTTATTCTTTGCAATATCTGATCTGTAGCGCAATATATATCTATTGATAATCCCGTGAACTATCTTACCAACATTCCAAATGTCGACAGCTGAAGATTCCAAATTAAAAAATTAGATGTTAGGTCTAATTGAATAGTGAATTAAGGATAAACTGACAAAATTAAACTCATTCGAATTTTTTCCATCCTGTCCTAAATTGAAAGAGTTTAGTAACTTGAAGAATCTGATTATGATAATAATATGTTGATCAGATTTTGATCGATTCATAAATGAAATTATAAGCATAAATTATAATTAAAATATCAAATCACTTTTTTGTATCTATCAATTAAAAATAATGTTTGCAAAAACTTTCCAAGATTCCAGCAGGTCTTGAGAACAGCTGATGAATCTCCCATTGTATCCAGGAAATAACCGCCAATTTTGAATTACATTTCCATAACTTTTAGATAACTAATCAAAATATTTCCTTGTTATTTTACAATGTTCAATAAATTTGAAATTGTTCTTTAGAGAATAATATAAAACCATAGCTACAGCTCCATTAATATCAACTGTTTATTATATAATGTATTTAATAATTAATACAGTAGGTTTCATTTTATTTAGCGGATGATTTATCTATTCTCAGCTCTGTCAGGACACCTGTGAGGGAAGTAGGTACCATATTAAGCTACAAATATCCTTCTTTATATTATATTGGCGGGAACACTCTGACAGAGCAATTTGACAAATTAATAAATAGGCATATATATTACTGTATGATCCCCATTGCACACATCATGTTTTTTCCAGCTTTATAATTTTTATGGATTGAATAAAGCTTCATGTAGGTTATATTATAGCCTACATATGATTTGCATAGACACATCATAATAGTTCTGTACCTCAGAGCCAGACTGGCCTAAGTCCAAAATTTTCAAGATAATTTTTTCTGAATCGAATGGTACCATCAAAGGTGTCCTAGGACGTTTCCATCCCATTCTATCGAAGGATGAAGTTTGGAACTACGCGAATTTTTATCTCCGGGCCAGACTGGCCCAAGTCCAGATTCAAGTCCTTGATTATTGTAGTTATTGGCGGCCATAAAATGCCAATATTTATTCTTTTTGAATCAGTTTATATGTATTTTAAGACGCTGAATCCAAAAATAATAATTTCGATTTGATAAAATTATCGTGTAATTGAATATTTTCAATATGGCGACCAAAAATGATAATTTTCTTACTATGACGAGAAAGGTATAATAAGTACAGCTCCATTTTTTGTATTTCAAGACGCTGAATTGAAACTTGAGGTGAATTTTAATTAACAATAATCGCTTAAAAATACTAAATTAAGAATATGGTGACCAAAACAATTTTTAAATATTTCATTCATACTTCGAAGATTCAAACAATAATATAAAAAAATATCCCTTAACTTACTTCTGGGCGCGAAATATATTTCTAAAATGACGAATTTATAAATAAATATTTTATCAAATGAAAATAATTGAAAACTATTCAATTTTCTTTATTAACATGGAATAGTTGAAAAATGATATATGCATAAAATACGAGTAATAGTAATAGACTACGTAAAAGTTTTTCACTGATTTGTATTCATGCACCATAGAAGGCAAACAGAATAGGCTAGAGCATTTTTTTATAAAATTATAATCATCGTCATTTTGTGTTACACATTTCGAGGTATTGAGCCTAGTTTTGATTCTAAAACCTAAGGCTGTAAAGTAGGCCGAGAACTAAAAAAGATTGTACATTATAATGTACAAGGCTACAGCCTATAACACTTTTCCAAAAAGTTACAAAAATCAAACAAACAAATGGAATAAATCAATCCCAAGAATCGCTAGTCGGCTTGATCCAAGCCAATAGGCCAAATATTGTACTGTTCCTATCCTTTCAAGCGTTTCATCAAAGAGTTGTCAAAATTCAGAAACTTTAAAGACTCTTCTACAATCAAGGATGATCCTACAAAATCTATATTTGGCCTAAACGTCTCTGGACTGTGAAAATAGTATTTTCTGATGATTAGATCATGTGAAAAATTAATATTGAATTAATAAATCCACTGGCGGCTCGTGCCCACGAAACAGGTGAAGTGCTGTACAGTAAAATATACGGGAAATGTCTACCTACCCCCGCTTTAACCAACTCACAAAGTTTTTATTTAAGAAAGCTGTGGACACTCAACTACACAATTCTAGATACTACTTCAAACAAAACGCACAGCATGATGTGGAAAGAAACAAGTGGAGGAAGAGGAGGCAATGAGATGGCGTCATGTATGCAAACTTGGGCGCAAGAGCACACGGGTGATGAAACCCATGAACATGGTACTGTGATTTATTATACATTAGTAGTATAATAACAAAGTGAACTGAACAGTAATCATTGAACAATTCCACCAAAGTTCCGAGAACAGAGTCAAATTTGTCAACCAGACTATGTTTGCATTACTCGACTACATAATCATAATTTATACAGGAAAAATAACAAAATGGACAAAATAATAAGAAGAACAAACACAACAATTTGTGAATCAGTCTCATTGGCTAAGTTTCAGTCTCATTACCAGTTCCCAACAACCGGTTTTTTCTCTTCACAATAGAAGACTGAAAAAAAGAGTCTAGAGTCCTCTGTAAAATGTACAATGTAAGTCTGCTTCTATTTTATTTGTATTTATTTAGCGTATGGTTTTCAATGGTGGGGATACCAAAGGGTTGTTCCACTTCGCCTGACAACCTCATATTCCACAAATGTGGCCATGGTGAATATGTGTTATAGTTCTTCAAAATAGTGATTTAAAAACATAATTTTTGATTATTTGTAAGTTTAGAGTAAAGAAATAAATACTCCAATGCAAGACACTGACTCAATTTTATTTGTGAGTTTAGAGTAAAGGGATCTACTATACTCCAATGTGACACACTGACTCTATTTTATTTGTAAGTTTAGAATAAAGGAATCTATACTCCAATGTAAGACACTGGCTCCATTTAATTTGTATGTAGGCCTATAGAGTAAACGATTCTATATTCCAAGTATAGAGTGATCAGTCATAGGATGGACTACTTCTGGTTCTAAGTGGCTTACAGCTGAACCGGTCAACTTCTTCTTCATCTCAAGAAACGGCAAGCAAGTTTTTTTATGATGATAGAATAAGTGCTTACTTTTGTACGTGTTGAGGCATAAACTACACACTCGAGGATAAATAGATCTACTATATATCTGAATATCCCCACATGGATGTGAATGATTTGGGTTATACTTTGCCACAACTCTTCCATCACTATATTCAGTCACATGTATCCTTGCACGACATTGGTAGTTGGGTGTCAAGATACGGACACGCGTAGGAATTCCATTTTTACATTGTCTTTTTCTCTCTTTTTCAAACTTGCATCTGAAACGGTAAAACTTCTTATTATTACTAGTTAATTGTGTACCACTAACCTTCACAAAATATCTATCTTTACGCGAAAGTTTTCCATTTTCATCATTCATCCATTCTTCAAATTTCAAAATTGAATCAAAATGCAGAGTTTCCGGATATTCTAAAACTCTACGGTACTTTTTACATAAAACTTGATGCCTACTGAACGAACATTCATTGACATACAATCCATTACAGTCCTTGCACTTTTTCATTTTTTCAAACATTTTTTTATGATTATCAAACCTTATATGACTTTTGAAGCCCTTTCTACAGTTTCTACACGATCCAAAACCACAATGGTTCACATGAAATTTGAACCTGGATCGAAATCCAAATTTTTTACCACATGAAGGACAAATCAAATTGCTCATCTCAAGAGCTGGTATGCAAGATTTTTTGTGTTTAGAGAATGTTTGCCTGGATACGTATGTATGTTCACAAACACCACACTTTCGAGGATAGATGATGGGTCTACGCTGAAAATCATCATTCGGCCTAGTTGCTGCTGAATTCGATCTATTTGTTGCTGAAGACTTGGCGGTCATGTTCACTATCGGCCTTTTTGAAGACGTTTTGTTCCCTAACAGTGTCTGAAATGTTGAGGAGGGTTGCTGCCTTACTATTGTTTCTGAGTTTTCAATTCCAGAACCAGAGTCAAATGTTTTCTGTAAGAAATAACATTGAATCACAAGGTGAAATATCACTTTTCACTATTCCAAATGAGTAAATTATTAAAAATATGTAATGTAAAATGGAGGTCTTAACCTATTATAATAGAGTATCTTTTTGTTCTGTTCAAAAACAAAAAATGCCCATTTCTCTATTAATTCCATAACTGTAGAAATTTAGTATCAGACTTCTTCGATACTACACCCTTCATATTTGATTATCAGGCAATTTTCAATGAAGTACAAACCTTAATCTGATTTAGTTCTAATCTCCTTTAACCTTTAGGTTTAATCTCCTGAAACCTTGAGCTTTAGTTTAAATCTCCTCTTTAAAAATTTAAATCCAACCTATTCCCGTGTATTTTCTATTTCTCATTGTGAAATCTACACAAAAGAGATGGAGAAAGGGATATCCCACCATTGATATTAGCATTCAATTAATATCATTTCAGGAAATTGGAATAAAATTATTCTTATTACGAGTGTTACTCTTTATAGTCTATGTGTTATTACCATTTGAATAAATGAACATGAAATTTGTATCGATTTTCATCCATTCTTTGTCCTACCAAGCTAATGTTAAACTAATCTAATGTTGGAGTGTTATTAGTAAAAATAGACAATAAGAACGCCTAATTAAGTTAACCCAAGTTAACTTGGGTATTTTTTATATTCTGATGGTCGTTGAGTCTATTGTTTTCATAATTGGAAATACGGTAGCCTACAGTAAAAGTAAGTTTGGCATCAGCACATGCATCGAGCTGAACATCAATAATAAGAATTTTCACTTATTTAGAGACAATTCAATAATCAATTGTGTTTGATGAGGTGTTGTGATATTTCTAGATAACGGAAAATAATAAGCCACAGATGATGTTCTCAATACCACTCCTATTATTTATTCATTTGATACACCAGTACCATGGTTTTAGGGCTGCGCCTGCCCAATCCTCAGCTAGACTGTGATTGAGTAGACTACTTAAGGAACTATAACAGGACTTATTAGTTAGGTCGCATTCTGGTCACCCATCCAAAAGCAGTCCATAGTGTTTGTGACTTAACATCACAAGCACATAGCAACCACTTAAAGAAGAGATTATTCGAAATTGTAATTATTAAAGTTCATAAATACATTATGCAAGTACAACATTTTTAACTTTAATGAACCAAAGTGGATTATGAAATCGATGTGAAATAGAAATAATAGTTTTAATGAATTGTGATAGAACTGTGCCTGTTTTCTCTTTCCCTATAATTATTATCATTGTGTAATATGTCTGTTGTCTCTCTGAATAAATAAATAAATAAATAAAATAAAAAATTATACTCACTTTGGATGGTAAAATCACAGAAGCGATTTTCCAGCTCATCTTCTGTAATGGTGGATCTTCAGTTTTGGTGGATTTCTCAACAGTTTTAAAATTCAGAAACTGCTTAACTAGAGAGTATTTCTCTGTAGTGTCCTCATCTAGCGATTCTTCATTTGGAAGGCATGTCTCACCTGATGGACATGTCTCTGTAGCCTCATTTTGTAACGGATCATTTGAAATGTATGTCTCATGTAGTAGGTGTGTCTGTGTAGTTTCTTTATTTGTAAACTCCATAGTCTTATCATGTAGTAATTGCTCATTTGAAAGAGGTGCCTCATTTAAAGGATGTATCTCTGTAGCATCATCATGTAGTAACGGCTCATTTGAAAGGAATTCCTTATCTAAAGGGTGAGTATTTATAGTCGCATCATGTTGTAATTTCTCATTTGAAAGGCACGCCTCATCCAAAGGGTCGGTCTCTGTAGTATTCTCATGTAGTGATTGCTCATTTGGAAGGAATGCCTCATCCAAAGGGTCGGCCTCTGTAATTTCCTCATGTAGTACTTGCTCATTTGGTAAAGATGCTTCATCTAAAGTGTATATCTCTGTATTCTCCTTGTTAACTGATTGCTTTTCTGGAGTAGATGTCTTATCCAACTCTTTGTGTGGCGGTTTTTGTTTTGGAAGTCTGCAAATAAGAAGTGAAATTCCGTATAGCAGGACAGTATTGTCAAGACACAAAAACACATTCATGTAAACAATTCATCAAGTTTATCTCAGTTTGACTATGATGAAAATCAACTTAAATTAGTATCTCTTTATTCTGATTATCTGTTTCAAGATGTAGGTGCATAAATTTAGAATTTCTTATTTTGTCTTCATCCTACTTGGACTGTTGATGATAATTAACTTATAACTTAATAATACATTCATTTTAACAATAGTAATCACGACTATTTTGATTGCCAAACGAATTTTTAGTACTTCTTGTACACTGAAGATGACAAGAAACAAAGTCGTAAGTACTGTTGTTGAAGTGGAAGTTATTAACATATTTATCAAGCTATTGGTTGATTAAATTGTAAATATACGTGCACACGATATACCTGTATAAGCAAATAAATCAAATGTGAGTTTTAAGTTTGATTTTCAATTCCAAGCTATGATTCAGTGATATCATAGAGGAATGATAGTTGATACTTCTATGGTAATATATATATCCTTCCTATGGTAATATCCAAGCAATTTTTTCTAGTTTACCCTCAAGTTCTGTAAACTTGTATTGTCGATAACAACTAACTGAATCAGAATTGAGCTCATTTGAAGTGTGTATGACATAATGGTTACTAATTTCTATTTTTTTTTTGTAATAAAATATCAACTTACTGCTTGAGAATATAAGATTCTATGATGGCTTTTCCTAATTCCTCACTAGATCCTTCTTGAGCCTGTTGGGAGAAGAAAACAATTCAATAAAACTCTATATATATATATTTTTTTAAATTAATTAAAAGTCAATTAATTGCGTACTTTATTCAGAATCAGTATAAATGGGAGTAAAATCAAGAGTAATAATAATAAAATACTATGAAACAGAAAAATTATTTTCTAATAATGATGAAAAATAAATAACTTTAAAATGGCTTAATCAAAAAACCGTTATTACAATTCAGCACTTAGATTATTCATGACGAATATACATCTTAATTTACAGGAAAAATACACTTCGAATCAAACAAGATTTTATTATTAATAAATATAAATTGAAATCACAGCACCCTTTTCAGTAGGTTTTATTTATGTTGTTATGTTATAGTTATAAGAGACATTCTCAAGTGTGAATGAACAAATGATTATTGATGTCAACTACCAAAAATATTAATGTAAGTTGAATAAAAGTAACTTGTTATTTATTTATAATGTTACTGGCACCAATTTGATTGTAAGTGTAAAGTGTGATTGACACTATTCTGTTCAACTTGTACATTGAAAGAAAATTAAAATTTATAAACTATATTATGAAATACAGGAGGAATAGAGTTTAGGATATCTCAAGATAATCAGCATGAACAGCAAAGGATTCGAATCACTCTATTCATAAACTTGATACCGTTGAGAAAAAACATAAAAATGAGCATGGAGTACAAATATTTCCCCAAATTGAAAAATTATAAATTAAAAACGTTGAGGAGAGTACTTACTCTAGCTAAAGCCTCAGCTATTTGAGCACCATATCCACTCATGAAAAAACTCCATTTCCGACCGTCAAGCTCTATACTGACTTTGAAATGTTTATGATTTTCGGGTAGAGGGTGAAGCGACTGAAGAGATTGATTGCGTGATAAAGATTGCCTGAAAATTGAAAAATAAAAACTTTCCTTATTTGAAAATTTGACTGCAAACATGTATTAAAATACTATGCAAAAAATTCATAATATGATTTTGTGTTTAATTCCTCAAAGTATAACTCATAGCCACCCATTTAACTAGTATACTCATTAAAATACTGGGAAAAATATTAATATAGATACAGCGACAAATTATAATAAGATTATGCTGATAAAACAGATTTTTCACTTACGTTTCTCTTCCAACAATATTGGTATTTAAAATACAATAACTCAATAATAGTAATTCTCCTGAGCTGATAGGCTTAAGCCCTTCATGGGTTGTTAAGCCAATTACACACAATATTAGTAATTCTCCCAAATTTTGAAAAATAATCTAGTCCAGAATAAGCCCACATATCAAGCAGGAGATATTTTGACAAAAGCATATATCCTAAGTATTATTTATCATATATTTCTGCATAATAAGATTGAAAATTAATTGAATAATTGCTTTAAATTAAACAATACTTGAATGCCACATTTAAACATTGTAAGTCCACTCAATTCAGAGCAAATTTCTAAAATTTCAGGCCAATCTTGGATTCCCTGTATTACTATAGTTATGATCATTGGGCTGAATTTTACAGCTTTGCCTTATTCCTAATTATATCAAGAACAATTTTCATGAGAATCAATACTGATAAAATACTCAAGTCCAATTAATAAACTATCCAAAAGAGAAAGAGTACCAGGTCCATACCTGAAATTCAAGATATTTGCATTGAAATTAATCAACTAGCAAAAGTTGATTGAGTGGAGGCAAAAATATATATACAGTTGTGCCAAGCACAGGAAAGCCTCTTGCAAGATGGCGGAGGGAAGTGAGAGTGTAACTACGCGTGTGCAGAACTGAAAATTTTAGGGTAAAATCACTTCAGCCAACCTACCGTTTTTTACACGTTATGCCAATATGATTATGTAGCCTGCGCCATGACCAACCGGACATAAACTACAGTTAACTACAGTACAGGGCCATGTCTCATAAAGATATACAATCTACAATAATTACTCATAATTTGTGTATTTTATTAAATTTTCTGTCTAATAAACGTTTCCAATAAACAAAAATTCTACAATATCAGCTGTTGAAAAATAAACATTCCCACATGACATTTTTATACTGAGCGGTTCGGCATATGTTTATGTTTATAACATATATTTAACGTATATATAACGGTAAATATTTGTTGGTCATGTTATTTGTTGTCACTGTAATATTATGAAATATTGTGTTCCAGAATAATCATTATCATATTGGTTTCACGAATGAAAATATTTTTTTATTTATTTAATTATTGACATGATAGCACAAATCATAACATAATAATTATGAACTGTACTATTTCTCCCTAAATTTGGTTATATTAGAACAATTTCCATTTCGAATACTGGCAGCAGTGAATGGCAGCCATGTTGCCAAAGGCTCTTCAGTGCTTGGCACAACATACGGTACCGTACTGCAGAATGTCAAAAATATTCACAGGTCAAAAACGTTTTTTACATACCTACAAGATGAAAATGTGTCGCAAACGTTAAAAGTTGATGACGTAGTCTGTACACTACCTCTTGTCGCTTCTTTTGGGCCACACACTTTTTTAATTGCCAATTGTACATATTTTGGTAAATTAGAAATTACCGGATTCCCTAAATTGCAGTAGTTATGATCATGGTGAAGATTGATACTCCTGGAAAATAGAATGACAGACACAATATTAATGGACGGAATTTCACATTATATTGAAACTATTACTACTTCCTACTGAATATTAAACTATTGAATACAAAACTAATTGAATAGAATAGAATGACTGCATTCATTTTTTCTGGGAGGGCGGAGTTGGAGCCCTCTCTTACTTAATCACACTGGCGGCTCGTGCCCACAAAACAGGTGATGTGCTGTACAGTAAAAGATACAGGCACTTCACCTGTTTCGTGGGTACGAGCCCCCAGTGCTTAATCATCAATTGGATGGATGGCATCACAGGGTAAGACCTCAGGTCAAGCTACACTGTCCTTTTGAGAATCAACATATTCATCAAGAAGAGTGGATTACTTTTTGCCTGGCACTGAATTTTGTTTTGAAAACACTTCTCCTGAGGTTTGCTCATGTTGAATGAGCGCAGTGCAAATATGTACAAATGATCAAGTTGGATAAAGATGGGTCTACACTACAGTAATCAAAATTTCCAGCCAGTGATAACAACCACAATATCACCTTCACAACTACTCAATGAGTCTATACAGAACCAGGTTTCACATGTGAAACCTGGTACTGTATACTTTCATATTAAAATTTTGTGAAATTTGACAACATCTTAGTTTTCTTATTATCTTGTTACTTCACTTCCATTTGTTGAGAGATTCAATCACTTTATTCATGTAGATTACTTAAAACAGTAAATTGGTTTAAATCCTATACTATAAGAATAAAAACATTATTACATTATGGTTCGCTTGAGTTATTTAATTATTTAATTGTAGACTAAGAAAACTTGAAATGTAAAATGACTGAATTATAGGATTTTTGTGCTGTATGTCTACATAGAATGGCGGAGTTTAGACATATAGATTAATGTCCATTTTTGGAGAGGGATGTTCAAAGACATCTCTCCCATTAACACTCAACCATGAGAGGAAGAGAGGCATCAATTGACTAAATCTGCTTCCTTCTAGCCAATTCAATACAGAACATCAGCTGTTGGATCGCACAAGAAGCAAACGAAACCACCCAACGTTTTAGCTTCAGCTATAGGCTACACGTTTTACTCAAACTTCTTACCTTTCTGTTTCTCTGTTGGGCGAAATACTCGCTAGAGGCGTACGTTGCTTGAAGTTTACTGTCACATTTTCAAACGATACCGATTCAATGCTTTTCATACTTTTTTGCTCGACAGCACTGCAATTTTGGTCTAAAATTGAGTCATTGCAGATGTTCATGATGCGTTACTTTATTGATCAGTTTCAATTGAAAAAGTTCACGTTTTACAAAGTCCAAGTTACCCTCCTCCAAGGATCAGAAGTTCTAGGAGGAGGAAGCGGCTGAAAGGTTGTTACCATCTCTCACTTTGGCTCACCATCATCTCATATTATTCAACCTACAAAAAATAACAAGTTCATTATAAGAAAATTGTTTCTTGAGTTCGCTTTTATATTTATTAAATAAAGATATAAATTTCCTAGATCTTAACCTAGGGACTTTTGTTCATATAAGTTATTGTTTGTATTATTGAAATGTGTTTCTATGTAGGTATTTGTGTGTGAGCAAAAATAAATTTCATATGCCTAATTCATAAATCATAATTGAAATTCAAGACTAAATCAGGAGTCTTGACATCCTCACAGTTTTTTTATTTTATATTTCTTTATTCATGAAATAGTACTTATACAATGAATAGTGTAACATTTATTCATATGGTCTTATCTTATCACTAAAATATGCTACTAAACTAACAACTAAACATACTAAACTGAATATAAGTAATTTACAACTAATTAAATATAATTCAACTAATAATAGAAGTTGGCCTCATTAATTGAGAGAGGTATTCCTAGATAAACTATAGAGCAATACCTCTTTTAATAAATGAATTTATTAAATAATTTTTTCTATACTAAATATTGTCTTTATTTACACTAAATATTAGTCTATAGCTAGTACAAACTGAACTAACTGCTGTAAAAAATCGAAATCTTTAGTATCATCTTTAGTGTCATACTAACACTAAATAATTATCTTTAGTATAAAAAATAATAACGTTAATCTACAAATGAGGAGTGATGTAACGACAAAAAGATCTGTCATGCTTGCATCCAGACTGGAGATGCCTCGGTTTAGACGGGCAGGTACCTAGAACAGCTTCTCTTTTCAGGCCATACGATTCTTTAACGCCTTACAAGGTGAAGTGCAATTTATTCATTATGCAAATTCAGCGAAAAAGTAAGAAGTAGGCTACTGGTTATGATGCCCCACTGTAGAAGTAGAATAAGGCAAGATTCTTGAAATTCATGTCTAAGAAGCTCAACTCGCTGGCTGAGCTAATGAGTTGAACTTAGAAATATTTTTGACATTATTAACCTTACCTGACAGGAAAATCTCATTGATACGTATTGCAAAAACCAAGAACGTATTCCAAAAACCAAATACGTATTGCAATTGTTACCAAGTTTTCTTATTTCAATTCAATTGTTTCACAAAAAAGTACCAAGTTAGACTCTTTTTTAAGCTTATTCATTTTGTATTTTTCTTTCCACAAATTGTTCATCGGATCCCGATATGTGTTTAACACCCGACGACTCAAACTGTAAAAACTTCCAAAATATTCAGTTTATGATTTCTTCAAGAATATAGTCTTCAAATTCCAAACCTAACCTTCAAATCAAAACAATGCATTACTCAATCTCGATTCTCGATAGTATGCAAAGTCGATAGCTGAGCGATAGTCGAAGGCGACTAGTGACTACTGAAAAATACCGCCAGTTTTAAATACACGCTCTACCATATCCACTATCCAAGGCTAGTAAATCTAAGGTAGATTACTAACCTTGTACCCTATCGAAACTGGTGGCTAACAAAAAAATGTCTGTTATTAATTATGTTCAGTTCTGTCAATAAACTATAGTCTGGTTGAGCAAAGAAGACATTCTAACAGATGGAAAAGTAACTCCAGACTCCAGCTCGGTCTATATTGTTTCAAAAATTTAATTTAAAATTGAAGATAACATTCTACTCTACAATTTAAGTCTAAAAATAATATCAAGCAAATAAATATATGTATGGTACATATTTTTTGTCATATCACTTCAGTGAATGTAATATTGGATGTAAAAAAGAATGTAGACTTGAATGAAGGTTCTATAATCACAAAAGATTTATTCAAATATAGATAGTCAAGAAACCATAGAAAGATATAGTAAGGTATCAATTTAAGTTGAAATAGAATAGCTTATTAGTCTCTTACTAGGCGCCATATTAATGAATTAAAAAATATAGATACACAGATCTTGACAGTTACACAATCATTTTTATTATATCATATTAATCAGAATACATCAAATGAATCGCTCAATGTTGAAAATATAGAATTTGAACAGGAATCAAGACATTTTCTATGGGATTCTTTTTTTTTGGGAATCACATAAATTATATAGCTTACATCTAAAGACCAGTGTTTGATGTAAAATGGTCATTCATATTTAGTAACATTACTAACCAGCAGACTTTGAACATCTAGAAAATTCTTATTTCATGTTGATAGGACAGATATCCACACATATTTATTTAATTTTCTCCACATACAGTAACTTTGTGAACCAGTCTCATTGGGTTATTTTCAGTCTCATTACCAGTTCCCAACAACCGGTTTTTTCTCTTCACGATAGAAGACTGAAAATAAATTTTTCTAGATTTTTATTTTGAGTATAGTGTCCTCTGTAAAATGTACAATGTAATACACTGACTCTATTTTATTTGTAAGTTTAGAGTAAAGGATTCTATATTCCAAGTATAGAGTAATCAGTCATAGGCTGGACTACTTCTGGTTCCAAGTGGCTTACAGCTGAACTGGTCAAATTCTTCTTTATCTCAAGAAATGGCAAGCAAGTTTTTTTATGATGATTGAATAAGTTCTTACTTTTGTATGTGTTTAGGCATAAACTACACACTCGAGGATAGATCGATCCACTATGAATATCCCCAAATGGATGTGAATGATTTGGGTTATACTTTGCCACAACTCTTCCATCACTATATTCAGTCACATGTATCCTTGCACGACATTGGTAGTTGGGTGTCAAGATATGGACACGCGTAGGAATTCCATTTTTACAATGTCTTTTTCTCTCCTTCTCAAACTTGCATCTGAAATCGGAAAACTTCTTATTACTAATTAATTTTGTACCATTAACCTTCACGAAATACCTCTCTTTATGCGAAAGTTTTCCATTTTCATCATTCATCCATTCTTTAAATTTCAAAACTGAATCAAAATGCAGAGTTTCCGGATATTCTATAGATTTACGGTACTTTTTACATAAAAATTGATGCCTACTAAACGAACATTGATTGACATACAATCCATTACAGTCCTTACACTTTTTCATTTTTTCAAACATTTTTTTGTGATTATCAAACCTTATATGACTTTTGAAGCCCTTTCTACAGTTTCTACACGATCCAAAACCACAATGGTTCACATGAATGTTGAACCTAAACCGAGCACCAAATTTTTTACCACAGGAATGACAAACCAAATTGCTTATCTCAGAAGCTGGTATGCAAGATTTCTTGTGTTTAGAGAATGAGTGCTTATTTTTGTATGTATGTTTACAAATATCACACTTTCGAGGATAGATGATGGATCTACGCTGAAAATCATCATTTGGCCTAGTTGCTGCTGAATTCGATCTATTTGTTGCTGAAGACTTGGAGGTCATGTTCACTATCGGCCTTGTTGAAGACATTTTGTTCCCTAACAGTCTCTGAAATGTTGAGGAGGGTTGCTGCCTTATTATTGTTTCTGAGTTCTCAATTCCAGAACCAGAGTCAACTGTTTCCTGTAAAAAATAGCATTGAATCACACAAGATGAAATATCACATGCATTGAGCTGAACATCAATAATAAGAATTTTCACTTACGGTATTTAAAGACAATTAAAAAATCGATTGTGTGTTTGATGAGGTATTGTGGTATTTCTACATAATGAAAAATTATAAGCCACAGATGATGTTGTCAATACCACTACTATTATTTGATACAACAGTACCATGGATTCGGAATTACATCTGTCCCATCCTCAGCTAGACTGGTGTTTGAGTAGGAACTATAACAGGACTTATTAGTTGGGTTGCATTCTGGTCACCTATCCAAAAGCAGTCCATAGTGTTTGTGACTCAACATCACAAGCACATAGCAACCACTTGAAGAAGAGATTATTCGAAATTATAATTATTGAAGTTCTTGAATATATTATCCAAGTACAACATTTTCAACTTTAATGAACCAAATGGGATTACGAAATCGATTTGAAATAGAAGTATTTATGTTGTGTATCCATTCTTTTTTCCACTTTTAAATTTAAAACTATAAAAATCACTTTTATATGGAAATAAACTTACTTACAAAGTTGTGTACTACTTTGTAATTAAGTTTATTTCTTTGCTTTTCTTTAAGCTTACTTTGTGAGTAACACTACTTTGTAAGTAAGTTTATTTCCATATAAAAGTGATTTTTATAGTTTAAAAAAGAAGTATTTAGTTTTAATGAATTATGATAGAACTGTGCCTGTTTTGTCTTTCCCCATCATTATTATGATTGTGTAAAATGTCTGTTGTCTCTCTGAATGAATATAATAAAAAATGATACTCACCTTGGATGGTGAAATCACAGAAAGGAATTTCCAGCTCATCTTCTGTAATGGTGGATCTTCAGTTTTGGTGGATCCCTCAACAGTTTTAAAATTCAGAAATTGCTTAACTAGAGAGTATTTATCTGAAGTATCCTCGTGTAGCAATTCCTCATTTGGAAGGCATGTCTCATCTGATGGACATGTCTCTGTAGCCTCATTTTGTAACGGATCATTTGAAAGGGATGCCTCATCCAATGGGCGTGCCTGTGTAGTCTCCCTATTTTTTGTAATCTCCATAGTCTCATCATGTAGTAATTGCTTATTTGAAAGAGGTGCCTCATCTGAAGGATGTATCTCTGTAGTATCATCATGTAGTAATGGCTTATTTGGAAGTAATTCCTCATCTAAAGGGTCAGTCTCTGTAGTATCCTCATGTAGTACTTGCTCATTTGGTAAAGATGCTTCATCTAAAGTGTATATCTCTGTATTCTCCTTATTAACTGACTGCTTATCTGGAGTAGATGTCTTATCCAACTCTTTGTGTGGTGGTTTTTGTTTTGGAAGTCTGAAAACAAGAAGTGAAATTCCGTATAACAGGACAGTTTTGTCAAGACACACAACCATACTTATGTAAACAACTCATCAAGTTTATCTCAGTTTGACTATGATGGAAATAAACTTAAACTAGTATCTCTTTATTCTGATTATTTGTTTCAAGATGCAGGTGTTTGAATTTAAAATTTCTTATTTTGTCTTCATCCTACTTGAACTGTTGATGATAAATAACTTATAACTTAATAAATACAATCACTTCAACAACAATACTCACTTGATTTACAAACGCGTTTTTTGTACTCCTTGTACGCTGAAGATGTAGCTCAGAGCCAAGAAACGCGTTTCACAAGAAACAAAGTGGTGAGTACTGTTGTTAAAGTTTAAGTTATTTATCAAGTTATTGGTTAATTAAATTGAAAATATGCATGTAATTTATACGTGATACCTGTATAAGTGAATAAATAAAATGCAAGTTTGATTTTCAATTCCAAGCTATGAATCAGTGATATCATAGAGGAATGATAGTTGATACTATCCTTTCTCTATCAATGGTAATATTCGAGTTATTTTTTCTAGTCTACCCTCAAGTTATAAAACATTCAACGGAATCGGAATTGGTCTTGAGGTGAGTATCACCATGATGGTTATTAATTTGTATTATCTTTTATTAAAATATCAACTTACTGCTTCAGAAAATAAGAATCTATGATGGCTTTTCCTAATTCCTTACTTGATCCTTCTTGAGCCTGTTGAGAGAAGAAAACAATTCAATAAAACTATAATTTTATTTCAATTATTAAAATGTGATACATTATTCTTAATTGAAAATACTTATTGATTAAAAGTAGCTTGTTACTTATTTTCAATATTTGAATATTCATCAAAATTTGAAAAAGTGACGTTTTAGACTAAAATGTCTGTGTTTTTATCCAAAAAGTATATTTTGTATTTTTTCAAATGAATAAATAAATATTGTTGGCACCAATGTGACTATAATTGATATGATGTAATGTGTGATTGACACTAATCTGTTCTACTTGTACATTGAAATGAATAAATAAATTTATAATTACAAGGGGATGGAGGTTAAGATATCTCAAGGACATCAGCATGAAAAGCAAAGGATTTGAATCACTCCATTCATAAACTAAATACCTTTGTATAAACGCAAAAATGAGCAAGGAGTACAAATATTTCTCCAAATTAGAAGTTATAAATTAAAAATCTCAAGGAAAATACTGTACTTACTTTAGCTAAAGCCTCAGCAATTTGAACACCGTATCCACACATGAAAAAACTCCATTTCCGACCGTCAAGCTCTATACTGACTTTGAAATGTTTATGATTTTCGGGTAGAGGGTGAAGCGACTGAAGAGATTGATTGCGTGATAAAGATTGCCTGAAAATTGAAAAATAAAAACTTCCCTCATTAGAAAATTTGACTGCAAACATGTAAGTTATTAGAATACCATGCAAAAAATTCATAATATGATTTTGTATTCAATTCATCAAAGTATAACTCATAGCCACCCGTTTAACTAGTAGCCTAGGCTCATTATTAAAATACTGGGAAAATATTAATATAATAATTGATACACCAACAAATTATAATAAGATTAGTCTGAGAAAATAGTACATTACGCCACAAGCCCGGGAAGGAAAAGTTTACAGTATGAGGATAGTTTCCCGGGCAAGGCTTGCCAAGCCTGGGAATAATTCCGAATACTGTAAAAAACTTCCTGGGCGAGTGAGTGTATAATTTTTTTCGGTACACTTCAAATAAATTTTATTAATCTAATCTCATAAATGAACAAAACAAATAGGATTAATGAGATCTAAGAACAGCTAGACCGGATAACTTACTATACTAGCTCCGGCTGAGCTGAATCTGTAGTAGGCTGAACTGCCAAGTATTGAAAGTTTGCATCACAAGTTTATTGATTTAATCAATTGGATATTACTTAAAAACTGTCAGAATACTCGATTTTCTTAGTCCAGAAACATTTAAGCTCAGGATAGTTTTTGTACGATCATCGTAAATTGTACAATAGCCATACAAAGTTTCTTGTTTTTGACCAATTTATATGCCAGCGTCACAGAAAGAGACGGCCATTGTAGTTGCATTTTCACTCGCTAGATGGCGCTAGCTGTCCACGCTTGGAAATAAAATGCTCCTCGCATGGTAAGAGGCTCTTACCGCTCGAGGACAACAGCTGATTGATTACGCATGTAAACGATGACTTTCTAGTCTACATAGGGACCGGTAAGGAGCTTCTTTCCGTGAAGTGTAGCAAAAACATACTTTTCACTAACTGTTTTTCTACCTACAATATTAGTATTTAGAATACAATAACTCAATAATAGTAATTCTCCTGAGCTTATAGGCTTATGCCCTTCATGGGTTGCTGAGCCAATTACATACAATATTGGTAATTCTCCCAAATTTTGAAAAATAATCTAGTCCAGAATAAGCCCACATATCAAGCGGGAGATATTTTGACAAATGCCTATCTCCTAAGTATTATTTATCATACACTTCTGCATAATAAGATTTGAAATTAATTGCTTTAAATTAAACAATACTTGAATGCCACATTTAAACATTGTAAGTCCACTCAATTCAGAGCAAATTTCTAAAATTTCAGGTCAATCTTGGATTCCCTGTATTACTATAGTTATGATAATTGGGCTAAAATTTACAGCTTTGCCTTTTTCTTAATTATATCAAGAACGATTTTCATGAGAATTAATACTGATAAAATACTGAATTCCAATTAATAAACTATCCAAAAGAGAAAGAGTAGCAGGTCCATACCTGAAATTCAAGATATTAGCATTGAAATTAATCAACTAGCTGAAGTTGATTATGTAGAGGCATATACTGCAGAATGTTAAATATATTCAAAAGTCAAAAACATGTTTTTTACATACCTAAGTGATGAAAACGTGTTGCAAACGTTAAAAGTTGATGACGTAGTCTGTACACTATCTCTTGATGCTTCTTTTGCGCCACACACTTTTTCAATTGCCAATTGTACATATTTTGGTAAATTAGAAAATACCGGATTCCCTAAATTGCAGTAGTTATGATCATGGTGAAGATTGATACTCCTGGGAAATAGAATGACAGACACAATATTAATGGACAGAATTTCACAAAATATTAAAACTATTCCTACTTCCTACATAATATTGAACTATAGAATAGAAAACTAATTGAATGGAATAGAATGACTGCATTCATTGCTAGTAATACTGGTACAGAGGGCTCTAGATGGACCTGCCGATAGCGGTTACCCATGTCCTTTTGAGCATCAACATATTCATCAAGAAGAGTGGATTACTTTTTGCCTGGCACTAAATTTGGTCTTGAAAACACTTCTTTTGAGGATTCTCACACTAGTAGAAAGTGTTCAATGAGCGCAGTCAAATATGGAGAAATGATCCAGTTGGATAAAGATGGGTCTACGCTACAGAGATCAAAATTTCCAGCCAGTGATAACAAGTACAATATCACCTTCACAACTACTCAACAAGTCTAAAATAACCAATCGTGTCCAGGAAGAATATAGGGCCTATCGTTTATCCCTGCTTAATGCAATAATTCACTTGCATTTGTTGAGAGATTCAGATCCAATCACTTTGAAACAGTTGATCGAAACAGTTAATCGGTTTAAATCCTATGCTATAAGAATAAAAAAATTATTACATCAATTAAATTTTGGTTGGCTTGAGTTATTTAATTATAGACTATGGAAACTTGTAAAATGACTGAATTATAGGATTTTTGTGCTGTATATCTACATAGAATGGCGGAGTTTAGACATATAGATTGATGTCCATTCTTGGAGAGGGATGTTGAAAGACATCTCTCACATTAAAACTCAACCATGAGAGAAAGAGAGACATCAATTGACTAAATCTGCTTCCCTCTAGCCAATTCAATACAGAAGCCTACCATACAATAATTATATACAAATATTATACAATAATTAATAGAAATACAATAATTATGATGTAGATATTAATCTATAAAACATGCATGAAGAATTCATAATAATGTAGAAACTTGATATAGCTTACACAAATCTAAAATATTTCTATAGACCTATAGCTTACGCAAAAAATAAGGCGGTTTTGTTTGTCTCTTGTACAGGATGTAGCCTATTTTACAGCTGATGAAAAGCATTTATTGTATGTTGTTGTTCATTCATCTTTTTTCACTGATAAATATTATTAATTAAAATAAAATAAAAACGTTATAGTGAAATTACTCATGTTTTTGGCGCAACAATTTTCCGTGCTGGTATTGTACATTGTCAAGCGGGTTAGGCACTACTGAGCTTCAAGATTTTCAAGGGTTGATTATTTGATGGTAAAGCTGAAGGGATGGGGGAGGGGTCTGACGGTAAGTGGGAGGTGGATTCAAATACCCAACCCTTCAAAATCTTGAAGCTTAGTAGTGCCTGATCCGCTTGACAATGTAACCTTATTTGAATCCATCACCCACTTACCGCCATACCCCTCCCCAATTCCTTCTCCTATACCATCAAATAACCATCCCTTCAAAATCTTGAAGCTTAGTAGTGCCTAACCTGCTTGACAATGTGCAATTGCAATACCAGCACAAAACAATTGCGTCAAAAACATGAGAAATTTCAATATGAAATTTTTATTTTATTCTAATTAACTTATTGTCTCTTCTAATTTCAAAAACATCACCTAGGCATAGCTAAATGACAACTCCAATAGCCAACATAAGCTGTTGGAGCGCACAAGAAGCAAACGAAACCAACCAACGTTTTAGCTTCAGCTATAGGCTACACGTTTTACTCAAACTTCTTACCTTTCTGTTTCTCTGTTGGGCGAAATACTCGCTAGAGGCGTACGTTGCTTGAAGTTTACTGTCACATTTTCAAACGATACCGATTCAATGCTTTTCATACTTTTTTGCTCGACAGCACTGCAATTTTGGTCTAAAATTGAGTCATTGCAGATGTTCATGATGCGTTACTTTATTGATCAGTTTCAATTGAAAAAGTTCACGTTTTACAAAGTCCAAGTTACCCTCCTCCAAGGATCAGAAGTTCTAGGAGGAGGAAAGGTTGATTGGATGCCATCTCTCACTTTTGCTCACCATCATCTCATATTATTCAACCTGAAAGCAGCAAATTCATTATAAGAGAATATTGTTTCTTGAGTTTGTTTCTATAGGTATAGAATAAAAATATAAATTTCCCATACAGGTCTTAACCTGGGGCTTTATTTGTTCATATTGTTTGTATCATTGAAATTTGTTTACATGTGTGTATTTGCGTGGGAGCAGAAAAGGAATTTCATAATTCATTCATTAATTCATAATTGAAATTCAAGACTAAATCAGGAGTCTTGACATCCTCACAGTTTTTTTATTCTATATTTCTTTATTCATGAAATTGTACTTATACAATGAATAGTGTCACTTTTATTCATAAGGTCTTATCACTAAAATATGCTACTAAACTAACAACTATAGCTACATACTAAACTACTACTAAACTAAATATAAGTACAACTAATAAAATATAATTCAACTATTAATAGAAGTTGGCCTCATTAATTGAGAGAGGTATTCCTAGATGAACTATAAAGTTAATAAATGAAGCCAATTTCTATTAGTCTATAGCTAGTACGTACTGAACTCACTGCTGTATAGTGATATAAAATTCCCGGGAATTTAAGATCGGGGAAATATTCCCAGGGAATTTAAGGGAAATATTCCCAAAAATAATAAATTCCCAGGAATTTATGATTTTTTCCATCTAAAATTACTAAAAAAGACGTTTTTGCTACACAAAGTCTGAAACACCTGTTATACAATATATTTATGTAAAATATATGAGGATGAATAACTTGAAAACTGTAATAAGTTGAAATAAAATAGTAATTTAAGTTCATATACTTATCATTTTCATGGAACGTGTAAGGAGTAGGGAGGAATGAGCACTCAATTAAAGTGTTTTAGTAATTCAATTGTTTACTACTATTATCTTACTATCAATCTAATACTTTACTACTGTCATCTAGTCTTACAAGTTGAATCTTTTTGTTTTTTTCATTGATAAATGTCTGTAACTGTAAGTCAGGTAAACTATAAAAATAAGTCAAAAAATTGTTAGGTGTACTTCGACCTCCATTGCATGAGAACTGAGAAGTAAGTTTATTCTATTTCTTTGCAAAAAATAATTAACCCCCTAAAAAAAGAATAGAATAGAAAACCAGAAATTAGAAATTTTCAAGAATTATTAAGGCTTATTTGACTTGTAATAAAGAGTCTTGTAATAAGAGTATTACCGGTAATACAAAGTAATAATACAATATTTATGACCACAGAAGTTTTAAATGATGTTGAAATGAAATTTTTCAACAATCAAGGGTTATAACTGAATAAGGAAAATCTACTAAACACAAGTTTTCCACTTGTGCTAAAGTTAAAAACTCCAAACTGATTTCATTGAATTTCTCAGCTAACTTAATTATACACTGGAATTGTTAATTTTAGAACCTCAGTGAAACCTCTAAAAAATTGATATTTTTTCGCCATTGTTATCTCGGTAACAAAGCGTTTTTGGGGGTTTGTCCAATGAAACTTTTTGTCAACTTGGTGTAAGGAATCAGCCTGAGAAGTATTGCACATTCCTCCTGAAACACCCTGTATAGCTGGATTGGAAAAGGAAGAAGACAAGAGCACAACACTAACACATTCATTAAAAAATGACAAGAAAGTGATGTCAATACAGCAAAGTGAACAAAATTGACATTACAAAGATGATTTATAGCTTGTAATATGAAAAGTGTCTCAGATTGATCAGTTTCAATAATTTTAAAGCAATTTTATAAATTCCCAAAATTTCTTCGCCAGGGAAATATTCCCAAATCATAAGTTCCTTCCCACTGGGAATATTCCCGATCCACTAAAAATACTAAAGATAATCTACAAATGAGGAGTGATGTAACGACAAAAAGATCTGTCATGCATCCAGGCTAGAGATGCCTCGGTGTAGACGGGCAGGTACCTAGAACAGCTTCTCTTTTCAGGCCATACGATTCTTTCACGCCTTAGGGCCGGTTTCTCCGAAAAAGTTAATCTGAATTTTGGATTAAACCATCAGCTGGCTCAATTGAAACACAAGTTAATAAAAGTGACCATACACTGACGACTGATAGTTTAAACTAAAATTTCAGTTAAACGTATTTGAAGAAACCGGCCCTTACAAAGTGAAGTGCAATTTAGCAAGAAAGTAAGAAGTAGCGGCTACAGGTTAGGCCTCACTGCAGAAGTAGAATTAGGCAAGATTATTGAACTCATGTCTAAGAAGCTCAGCTCGCTGGCTGAGCTAGCCTAATGAGATGAACTTTATAAAATTTTCAAGTGATTAAAGTGAAAAGTATTGGAAATATTTTAGACATTTAAGCTTACCTGACAAGAAAGTCTCATTGATACGTATTGCAAAAACCAATGTTACAAAGTTTTCTTATTTCAATTCAATTGTTTCACCACATAGCCCTAAACAAAAAAAGTACTAAGTTAAGGTAAACTACCCAAATATCGACCACCCCCCAAATATCGGACAATTTCCACTTTGACCTTAAATAATAAGAGTACTCGGCTGTTCACCTCTATGGTTATATTTTTTCGTTGTAGATAGGTTTCTTAGTAGTTAGCGGGGAAAAAATCAGCTGTTTTCATTCAGAAATAAAAATTAGGCAGAGGTTAGATTGAAGCGATGCACCGGCAGTTGTCAATTTGCTAAGGATCTTGGTGATTTTGCTAAGGAATCAGGCGAGTGTCTTAAGCTTCCTATTTGATATATTCGATTGAATCTTTATATATTCTTATGTCATCACAAACTTGAATATATTTGCTATGAATTCCAAGTCTTGAAAATTGCAAATCGGTAATCCAAAAAAAAAAAAAAAAAAAAAAAAATGGGTGTCCGGAATTTGGCTCACAAATATTCACATTTTCCAATTATCAACATGGGATGTCGGAATTTGGCCCAAACTTGTTAATTCTAAAATCTATTTTTAAATTTATTTATTCATACTTTAAACCCATTTAAAGTTTTTTCGATGTAATTTGTTATGATTAATAAGGAGGCCAAAATTCGGCCGGGGCTACAAGGTTTCGTAGACCAATAAACTATCATTGAAATATCCGTATTTGACTGAGTTTTTGCAGGAGCTAGAAACCTCAACTCAAAATCAACAATAAATGACCATTATAATAACTTTTTATCCCTTTTTAGGGCATTTTTCATCATTTTTTAGTGATGATAAAGGATTTTAAACTTAGTCCAAGTTTACAAAACTTATTTCAACGTGGTTTAAATATCGGCATATGACTGAATGAGTATTAGGTTTCAATTGAAAATATCATTAAAATAACATTTTAACCAGTTTTTAAAGCCTTATTTGATTCATTTTATTTGATAGAGAAGCATTCCAAGTAAAACGTTGTCTATGCTACAACATTTAGTAGCCCAATAAGCTGGACCATGCTTGAAACATTGGTGTATAGGGGGGCCAGGGTGCATATTTTTATTTGTTCTATCACCTCAGATATATAAACTTTATTTTACTATTATAAAAATAGATACTAATTTGAAAATTCATGAGATTTTGCTCTTTGGACTAATAAGATATTGAAATAGTCAAGTATACTTGCTGTGTCCGGAATTTGGACCTGAGTGTCCGGTATTAGGCCGGCTCTGTCCGGATTTAGGGCAAAATGATGGTTTTTAATTAGACCCTTAAAAAAGCGTTTTTAATTTTTTTAGACTAAATTATCTCATAAAATTTGGTATCGAACGATAAAGTAACATTTGGCACGTCAGTTGAATACGTTTTAATATAAAATAGAGCAACATGCAATTTTATAATGACAAATGTTTGGTGCTACTACACCTTAAGCGTCCGATATTTGGGTAGTTTACCTTAGACCCCTTTTTTAAACTTATTCATTTCGTATTTTCCTTCTCACAAAATGTTGATCGGATCCCAATATGTTTGTAACTCCCGATGACAAAAACTTCCAAAATATTCAGAACATGATTTCTTCAAGAAAAGTCTTCAAATTACAAACCTAACCTTCAAATCATAACAATACATCACTCAATCTCGATTCTTGATAGTATGCAAAGTCGATAGCAGAGCGATAGTCGATGGTGACTAGTGACTACTGGAAAATACCGCCAGTTTTAAATACACGCTCTAAGCCATCGAAACTGGTGGCTTATTAATCATGTTCAGTTCTGTCAATTAACTATAGTCTGGTCGAGCAAAGAAGACATTCCAACAGATGGAAAAGTAACTCCAGGCTCCAGCTCGGTCTATTTTGGTTCAAAAATTATAAATTTAATTTCAAATTGTAGATAACATTCTACTCTACAATTTGAGTCTAAATAAAAAAATATAAGCAAATAAATATATGTATGGTACATATTTTTTGTCATATCACTTTAGTGAATATAAGGTTAAAGCAACAGTAGTGGCCATGTTTAAGGAACTTTTTATAGTTTATGCCGAATTGTGAGACCATATTATCAGCTATCTAATCCAAAACTCAAAAATAATGTAGCCCAGATCCTTCCTGATTGACCTATTTCTTGAAATGGCGAATATGTCAATTCACAAATGAATTATTAAATTTTTCGTGAAACTCAATTTTGATTCTAAAGTAGCCACTATGATTCTATAGTGGCCAGGCACTGATTCTATAGTGGCCACATGATGTTTTATGCTCATTGACAAGTCAATTTCTCAAGCTTCTTGTTGCAATTATTCAAGTAAGCTAATTTTTCATTCCAGACATTGATTATAACGCCAGAGATAATAGTAGGTTATATTAAAATGAGTTGAATTGGTAATGCATTGTTGTTGGTTACAAGCCACTAGAAAAGTGAGGTTAAACCAGAAGATAGATATTGTAAAGTTATTTTTCCTCTGTAACCTATTTGAAACAGTCGAAGGAGAACATAAATTCAAATTACACAAATTGTTACAACAATATCTACAACATTTTCTATTTGCTAGAAACCTTCTAAACATCATCTAGACATTCTAGGGAATGATTATAACACCAGAAATTGCGAAATTTACAGACTTTCTAGTCATAATACAAGAATTTGTATACATGCCTTCTTACTGGAACTGCTAAGAGGAAACTGAACTTCTTACTGAAACCACGTTTTCGAGTGATATAGCGACAATGAATCTCTCTCAAAAATCTCTAATGAAGCTTTGCAAGCTCCTACTTGAACTATTTAGCTGCTAAATAGTATAAGCTAAGTCTCTAGTAGGTTAAGAACTCATTTGAAGGCATCAAAGAAAAAACCATTAATAAACAATTAAACCATTGAAGAACTCATTTGAAGGCATCAAGGAAAAAACCATTTAATGTAAAACCATTAATAACATTTAATAATAAACCATTTAATAAAAAACCATTTGTTTTAAAGAAAAAACCATTCACGTGGCCACTACTGGTGCTTTTCCCTTAATATTGGATGAAAAAATGCAGACTTGAATGAAGGTTCTATAATCACAAAAATTTATTCAAATACAGATATACAGTTCTTGACAGTTACACAATCATTTTTATTATATCATATTAATCAGAATACATCAAATGAATCGCTCAATGTTGAAAAGACAGAATTTGAACAGGAATCAAGACATTTTCTTTGGGATTTTTTTTGGGAATCACGTAAATTATATAGCATACATCTAAAGACCAGCGTTCGATGTAAAAAGGTCATTCATATTTTGTAACATTACTAACCAGCAGACTTTGAACATCTAGAAAATTCTTATTTCATGTTGATAGGACAGATATCCACACATATTTATTTAATACATCCCCATACAGTAACATAATATTTGTAGAATGCACAAGCATATTGTTGAACAGAAATATGCAATGCATATTTCATCACGTGCACTGTGCACATCAACCCCTTCAACATTGAGGCCCGCTCTCTCCAATGAAGCCTAAGAAAAGCTAGACTCAATAACATCAGTGTAATCCTATAAAAGTATTGTATACAATCAGATGATATTTGAGCCTAGCTTTGCTAATGCCTTGTTTATACAATGCCAATTGGCGAGACAATTGTCTCCTGAAATTTACAGCTGATGTAAAGTATCTATTGAATCTTTTGACTTTAAAATCATCAGCTAGACATGGCTTGATGAAAACTCTAATAGACAATATCAGCTGTTTGCGCCGGCATCAGTTGTCTTATGACAATATTGCCTCACCGATTGGTATTGTATAAACTAGGCATTAAGCCACATTGTAAAGAAGCTGCATTTCATTGGGGAAAGCCGCCATGAACAATTCAAATAAATAAGCGAATAAATTTAACACTAAAAAAACAGGTGATAGATGTTGAAGAAAGACATTTTGATTACAAAGTCAGACTACAAATACAGTACGGTGAAAACAACACCTGGAAAAATTATACAATTTCAACAACTTTCAGTACAATTCTATACAATTTCAACAACTTTTATGCAGAGTTTATAAGATGCCAATTGGCGAGACAATATTGTCTTTTAAAACCTCCAGCTGATGTGAAGTATCTATTGTATCTTTTGTTTCTAAAACCATCATCAAGGCAAAGCTACGTGGAAACTTCAATTGACAACATCAGCTGTTGGAGCGTACAAGAAGCAGTCTTCTGACAATTGTCTCGCTAATTGGCATCCTATAAACCCGACCTTAAGCAAAGTTTATACGATGCCAATTGACGAGACAACTGTCATGACAATTGTCTCCTGGAATTTACAGCTGATGTGATTGTCATGAGACAATTGTCTCGCCAATTGGCATCGTATAAACTAGGCATAATACAATTCTATACAATTTCAACAACCTTCAGTTCTCAGAAGAACTCAAAGTTAATTATTTTCATCAGCAAAGATCAGAATTCAGTCCTAGGTCGTTGAGAAAAATTTAATTTTTTTTGAAAACAATAATTGTTTCTCTACAGATGGATGTGAGTGCTTTGAGAAATACTTTAGGAACACTCTGCCATCAACAGTATTCACAACCAGATTCATCCTTGCATGACATTGGTAGTTAGGTAGCAGGCAACGACGACGTAGAGGAACAGCATACTTCCATCGTCGTATCTCTTTCCTATTGCGGAACCTGCACCTCAACGAGTAGAATTTTTTCTGTTTATTTTTATTTGTTCTCGCACCAACAGTTATAAAATATCCGTGTTTCTCACTCTCGTCTCTCATCCACGTTTTACACTCCTGCATCGAATTGAATTGTAGTTCTTTCACTTCACAGCACCTCTCACACGAAGGCTTATGTCTGTTAAACGAGCACTGATCAACATACATTCCATTACAATCCTCACACTTTCTCATCTTTTTAAACATTTTTTTGTGAGAATCGAACGTCTCCTTAAATTTGAAAACTTTTTTACAGATCGCACAAGCTACCAAACCAATGTGAGGTGTAGTTATACCACGTACAGTACATTTACCCCCTTCGCTACAATGTTTCTGATGCTTCAAGAATTTATCATTTCTTCTGAAAGTTCGCTGACAAACTGTACACTCTATGGGATTAGGTAAGAAAAGTTGGCAGAATTTTTTATGTGAACAGAAGGATTGGCGACTTTTGTATGAGCGTTGACAAACATCACACATTCGAGGATAGTCGACTTTTCCACCAAAATTTTTATAAATGGGTTTAGGAGGCCCAATTATGCGTCCAACTCGTAACTGGATTGAGTGTTTGGCTCTAGCAACGGAGTTATCAGACTCCTGAAAATTAAGAAAAGCTATGAAAAAAATGAACAGTTATTCATTTAGTAAGCAAGCTGAATAAATATTTTATGAAGTTTTTCAAAAATGGAAGAATTATTATTTTTTCAATATAATATGGCAGTTTTTCATCTGATTATTTGAAAATATGGACTAACTTCATGATCATCATAAAGAGTTGAGTGAATTGACCATCGTTTCAATCTGGAGTTGGTCTTAATCATATTGAAAAATAGTTTACTCTTCTAACCCTTAGTGAGAAATCTCTAACTGTGAAATCTTTAAGACTTCTTAGAAGACTCAATAATTGTTCCTCATTCTGATGAATACCAACACCAGATCGAAACGATTGTCACTACAGAATACAAGTAAATTTTTCTACTATTGAAAGTGTTATCGAAATCAATATTGAGTTACTCGTGGAGAAGAATAGATATTCACCACAACTTTGGGTCCACGTGCACTGACAGTTCGATTGTCCACACACAATTGATCGTTCAACGATCGGCCTGCCGGTTTACAGCTATTTTGGACTGCCGGTTTACAGCTATTTTGGACTGCCGGTTTCCTCATCCACTTACAGTTTTTGACTGTCACAGTCCGAACTGACAGTGGATGTGGAATCTAAGATATTGTCTTTGAAGAGATTATGAGTAATTCAAGAGATTATGTTTTATTGCTGAAACTATTGTTGCTTTATAAGAATCAATAATCAATGAATGAATAAATCAAGTTTGAACTCTACTTTTTGTTAGAACAAGCAATCCATACTTAGAGTTCTCCAAGTCTTCTAAGACTTTGGTTGAGTTGAAAGTAGAGTTTTAAAATGATCTGTGAGTAGTTCTCAGATAATTTTTGAACTCCTATTTCAATGAAATATCCAAAATATGTAAATGAGATAAATAAAATAAATTCATGACTTACTTTAGATGACAATGATGGTGATGCAATACATGGCTCGTCATCAACTAATTGTGAGGATGCAATCCCAGTTTCATCAAGTAATTGTGAGGATGCAATCCCAGTTTCATCAAGTAATTGTGAGGATGCAATCCCAGTTTCATCAAGTAATTGTGAGGATGCAATCCCAGTTTCATCAAGTAATTGTGAAGAAGCAATGTCAGTCTCATCATCAACTATTTGTGGAATTTCTGAGGATTCATCATCAGTCTCATCAGACAGTATTATTGGTGACATAGGGGATCCCTCCGTAGTCTCTTCATCTGGTAGTTGTGACTTGTCCCCACTGTAAATGATATCAATAATAGATAAGTTCACAACTTTATTGAATAGATAATTGACAAGAAGATGGCAAAGATGTCAATATAAATTGTAACAGAACACTTATAACAATAAATTAGTGAATAGCTTATAAATTTACAAATGAACAAATAGTGGTATTTAAATATGAATACCATATTATCCATGTCTTTTCTTATTTTTATGGAGAAATATGATAATATCATATAAATCACATCTAATTTCTAAAGTGGTGTGTCTATGGTTCAATCTCCTTTCAAGAAGATCAACTAGATTATTCATAGTTATTATGGAAAGAGACAATATTTTTGAAAGGCACGTATTATAGAATTGACTTTTTTTGTATTCTTCAATGTATATTATTGAAAAAAGTCAGTCTTGTAACAAACCATAATGAACAATTTTCATAAGACAATTAAGCCACAATTTTTAAACAACTTACCTGAATACAATTCTGATATTCAACAAAAATAAGAGATACGACTTTCTTTAACCAAATCTGATTCTGTGCCGGATACATGAATTCAGCAAGTTTGATTCGACAACTTCGAAATCATATTTCCAATATTTTGTTGAACTTAAACATAATTTCTAACAGGAATATTTTCCCGGAACCTACCTTAATACACAATATTTGGCAGAGATTTATATTTGATGTTATGAGGCCGAATTGTTTGTTTTTTATAATAGTAGTTTATGCAACGGTTGTATAATGGGAGCCTTTATAGCATGAGGTGAGATGTAAGTTAGAGCCACGAGCGAAGCGAGTGCTCTAAATATCTCACAAATGCTATAAAGGCCTAATACAACCGTTGCATACACTATTTTATCTACGACCACCAGTGTAGTTATCAGTATCAGACCAGTATCAAGCTATAGACCACCAGTATCAAGCTATCTGTAAGTGTACGCTATTATAAAAATCAACATACCGTCGTTTTTTAACTTCTTTTGTCTTCATCCTACTTGAACTGTTATGATAATCAACTTATTACTTGTTGAATATATTAAAAATAACATATCAGTCAGAACCAAAAAATGCATTTGACAAGCAACAAAATCGTGAGTGTTGTTGTAAAAGTGAAAGTTATTAACATATTCACCAACAAAGTTATAAGTATATTAAACTATTTAAACTTTGGATTATTCAAATTAGTTAAATATTCAAATACTTAAATTGAAGTATTGACAAAAAAATACTGGTAGGCTACTCAATCCCAATCGCAGTTTTGATTTTGAGGTTAGTTGAACACTGTTTACTTTTTATCACCTGATTTCGAAACAAAACAAGGAATGTATCATAAAGTGGAATTTGGACTGTATCGTAAAGTTCCTCCTGTATCGAAAAACGTTCATTATGACACGGTTCTAAGATTCCATTTTGAAATGGTAGTCATTTTGATTTCAATTGTAAAACTGAAATAGGAATTTTTCAATACGCCCATAGATAAAATAGGTTATAACATAGTTCGTTGGTTTCATATTCTGAAAGTGAACTTACTGGTTGAGAATCGATGATTCCGAAATAGCTCTTCCTAATTCCTTACTACGTCCATCGAGGGCCTATTGAAAAGATAGAATGAATATATGAAAATGAGAACAATATTATTAAATTTGATGAATAGCAACTGCATTAGAAGTATTCAATACATTGAAAACATATAAATAAGTTAATTATTTATTATTAAATACAAACAGTTAAAGGAATTTTTTATTCAAACAGGAAATGAATGAATCAATCCAAATGAAATTTGCTGGAAAATTTCATTTATCTTGAAGATAGTCTATTATTCTTTCAATATTAATGATATCGGAGCAGGATTATTGTAACAATCTATCAACTACTTTTGACATTAAGTTTATTATAAAAAAATGTACCACAAAATTCAACTTGAATGTATGCTGGCTTTATTTAAGTCTCCTGAAACATTAATTGAATGAATAAACAAATACAAATCATTCTTTAAAATTATTTATTGATTTTAAATAGCTTACTGTAATTTCGAATAATTATAGTAATCTTGGAATCTTATATTTTGAAATCAATTAATCAATTTTATGCAGATGTTTGATAATCTAATCTAATGTATTTGAATGATGAGATTGATTAGTGAATTTGGATACCTTTAGTAATCCAAAGTATCATACTACTACATTGATTGCTTAGATCAATGATCATGATTGTAACGAGATTTAAACCTAGTAATACAAAATATACAGGGAAATAGTAAACAGGAGAAGCACTTACTTTAGCAAGACCCTCGAAAATCTGAGTGCCCAATCCATTCATTACAAAATCCCATTTCAGATCGCGGATCTCAACAGTGACTTTGAAGGTTTCATTGGGTGGCGATTGGAGTGATAAGTTCGCTTGTTTTCTGGGAAATAAAACATTTCTCATCAGAGAAAAAATTCACAAAAAAAACAAAGAAAGCTAATCTGAATTCAAGTAAACAATGAGTAGTCAGATTGAACCAGTACTTTGAAGCTTCTTCAAGCAAGCCGTCGTTTATCGTTGCAAAGTCGACAAAGTTTATCGATGCACCAAACGCAATGTCGACAATAAGGCCACACCTGGACACGCTCGCACGCGAAGGATCGTGCAGGGCGGCACACAGCCGGAGACGGTGTTGTCTGTCAGTCTGACACTTTTATACTATCACACCTACCTAGCTACTCTATTAGCAGCTAGCAAAACAGCTGATAGGAAGCAGCAAGTGTGACACAGGCAGTAGTAGAAGCTTTCAAGCCATTCGTAGTAGGTTCTTCATATAGTATAGTATAGACTTAGTATCGTAGTAGACTTTATATCAAGTAGCAAGTGTGACATAGCAGTAGTTTTTAAAAGCAGCTGAACACCTAGCTACTTTATTAGCCGCTAGCGAAACAGCTGAGTGTAAGTATTAAGAGCTAAGAGTGACTAACAGCCGCTACTACCAGAAGCTATTAAGTCATTCGTGCTACTTCATATCAGTTAGCAAGTGTGACATAGCAGTAGCTTCTTATGGAAGCTATTGCTACTCCATTAGCAGCTACTACTGGAAGCTACTGCCTATTTCACATGTGCTTCTCTCTATTAGGTATTTCTCTTTCAAGAGAAATATTATAATAACTCGGAGAAATAATTAAAAGTAACTCGGTGTGATTTAGGCTAGTAAGATTTACTTTAAACTTGAGTTAGTTTAGCCAAATTAGACTTCATTTAGCTAACTCAAGGTACGATCCCCAAGCGGCAGCATGAGCCGCGCGGCTCGAGCTACCCGGCTCTAAATTCTGTACAACTCTATTCACATAACTATGTTATAGATGTTTACTCTGTTATTAGGGCTTCTAACGTATACTAAATCAATAAATAATAGTAAAATTCACTTGAAAATAACTTTAAAAGGGTGAATTTCACTATTTATTTAAATAGAGTACATTAGTAGCCCTAATAACAGAGTAAACATCTATAATTATGTAAATAGAGTTGTGATAGATAGAGCAGCACAGTTAGAGCTGGGCAGCTCTAGCACAAAATTTAGAGCCAGGCAGCTCGAGCTGCCACTTGGATATCGTACCATTAGATTTAGTTAGATTTAGTCCTCACACACAGACTTGTTCTAAGTGAGGAGTACTATTCTTTTTTAAATGTTCCTTTTATTTCAAGTTGTAATGTTTATTTATTTTGGAATAAAACAATTCAATTCAATTCAGTTCAAAGTTTGGCCGAAGACTCAAGGCTTTAGACTTGAGGCCGTATTCAAAGACATGACTTGATCTAGGATCGTGCTTACCCAAGTCCAGCTCGGTCTTCAGTGAGAACGTTCTTGTTCAATTACAGCTCGGACTTTAGTAAGATCGGTGTAACTAAAGACCGAGCTGGCATTGAGTAAGCACAATGTTAGACTAAGTTACGTAGAACAATGTTTGCAATAGCCACATACCTACGAGCGGGAGGCGCCTTGGACGGTTTCAATGGAACTTGCGATGAAGTTCCATTCTGAACGTTGGTAACTAACGGCTCTTTCTGGACAGTCGAATCTGTAGCTGAATTTCTTGGTAAATGAGACGATGTCCCTTGTTGAAATAGTTTCAACTGATCGTTGCTCTGTACAGCCAACTGTTTCACGGCACTTATTTCCAAAGGTTTATTCCTAGACTGACCATTAGAAATATACTTTCGTTTACAGATTGCAACGTAAACTTGTTTTGCAGGTTCCTTTACTTGTTTTACCGGCACATTCACTTGTTTTACCGGCACATTCACTTGTTCTACCGGTACATCCACTTGTTCCACCGGCAAATCCACTTGGTTTACATGTACTGTACTGTAGTTATGATCATGGTGATCTATAGTCCTGGAAAAAGCAATAGGAAACAATATTAATAGCCAGAAATTGGAAAAATATTACGAACAACTAAATTTTATAAAAAATGGATAATTCAATTATTTCCATCGAAAACTGATCTTATAGCTGATAAGTTAATACGACTTATTTTTCATTAAAAAGTACATGAATAGAGAAAAGTATGAACGCTTTAATTTCCTTGCTGGATAATGCACTTGAGAATAAAAATTGATGCATGTATCAATAACCGTAGAAACAAGGGAATTGAAAGGTATTGTAAAATTTGAACAACGGATTGTATCAATGATGATTCTTCTTAATGAATTAAAAATAATACAAGACTTTTTAATTCGATTGTCCAATTTAATGCAGGTATCATTGCGAGAAAATAGATGAATCCCCTCCATAAATTAAACAGTGTACATAAATATGAAATAAAAATGTTATATAATTAAATTATATTTTAGTAAATTTTTATATAAATATAATGTACCATTATATAAATAGTAGCCTACATAACCTATTCATGAAAATAATAACTAATACTAACTGTTTTAAATAAAAATATTTTAATAGAAATAATAACTGTAGAAAAATATTTTTTATTGAGCCAATAAGACTGCCCATGTAAGTAATATGCAAATGTTCTGAAAATGAATTGAAACTGTGCTACAATTTAATTCTTATAAATTTATTCAAGGAGAAGAAATTATTAAAAATGTATTTTAATTTCATCAAGGAGAAGCCATCCTACATGGGACGAAAGTTTTTAAACTGTTTACCCAGGGAGATTGAAGAGCTGAAAAAATGATTTTTTTAAAGGAAACTCAGTGATATCGTGAAAAATAATCCCTTATATAGGCCTACTATACATTAATTCTTACAAATGTCTTCTGTATAAATAATTTTGATAATTGTTATGTCCCTATTGATGTTATTAAAAAATACGTAATAAAGAACATACACTATTGAAAAAATGAAACGATTTCTTCATAATCTGAAAGGGAACAATGCCTCTGTATTCAATCTCTCAGAAACTAATAAGAGTAAACTTACGTGGTTGTTGTTTCTTTGCTTAAGCTCGTACTAAGCTTGCATTGCTTGATTACTGTCACATTTCTAGTAGATACCAATTTGATTTCTCTCATGAACTCGTTCTTTACCGAACTATAATGTTTGTCCAAGAAGAATTCATTGGAAGATGGCAGATTCACGGCGTTCATGTTGCGGTAGCTTACTTCAACATTTTTCAATTCATGTTTTTCGAAGTTCTAGTTATCCTTCAGGGGAGCTCAAGTTTACTGAGGATGAGAGGAGCTTGAATTACATACCATCTAACTGCGTGTCAGCTATCCAATCTAAAAAACACAAGTTGGGCATATTATTAAGAAAATAAGAATTAATATATTACTTATTATTTATGGTGTTGTGTATCCATTCTTTTTTCCACTTCAAATTTAAACTTAAATAAAAATATACTTTAAAATGTAAATTAATTTTTACTCACATTGCAGTGACTCAAGTTTCTACCTGTTGTGTGGTCATCTTCAGATGAAACAGTCAATCCAGTTAAAGGTTAACCATTTTCAAACTGCCATGACATTTGAATACCACAACTTTTATAGCCTCCACAGAGGCTGACCGCTGAGTGAATGTGTAAAATTGGTATAATCTATGGGATGAAAAAGGTACGAAAGTAGCTACTTTATCCATCGATTAATCGGAAGTGGCCTGAGCTCAGATGATTACAAATCTTGGTGATAAGGCAGGTGGCAGGCCTACAAATACAGTTTAGTGGAGGTTCATATCAAATACCCCATGCACCATCAAATATTCCCCTCTGATACACTTCATATCAATTGGCCTACCCCTTGTGATATTTTGAAACCTATAAATTCATGTAGATGTGGAGATATAATCATACATTTATAAGAGTCAGACTTGAATGATAGCTAAGATATTCCAAAGAAATAGACAGTAGATGTAAGAACTAATTATGTCTAGCTGTAGCCTTTAGTCAATATCTCGTATGTGAGCACTGAGCATGGATAAATTATAAATGATGACATGCTCAAATTTATAAAACTAAGAAAAGGAAGCAAAATAACTTACTCTTTTTAATTCCATTCCAAAAAAGAATAGGTAGCTTAACCTATAAAAATGGAGCATTGTTTAGCCCAACATATTTCTGAGGAATTCAAGATTAAATATCAATAATTCACACATTTATAGTTGAAATAGTGGTAGCTCACCTCACATAGTAGTTTAAATAACACCTTTAGCATTTACCAACGTTTAAAAACCTTCTCATTTAATTATTCTTATCAATTCGTAATGTAGGTTAGATTTTTTCAACATAAACAAATGTCTTAAATCTCGATTGATTCGATAGCGATATATTCAAGTCGATAGTCGATTCGAACTACTCAAAAGACCGCCAATTTCAAATTAACATTTGGAGATTTATTAATAGCATTACTTCAATTCGACACATAACTTTTATTGTTATATTGATGCTCAGCTTTGTCAAAGTCAGCCTATAATAGGGCACAGGGGCATATCCATGATTCATTAATATCAATTTCATTATCTGAAATAATACAGGAGGGGGTGAGTTTTACCGAATGGGGCAGAGGGAAGTCAACGGAATTAAAAAAATCATTGGAAGTAAAAAACCACAGGTATTTTAAAATGAAATAATAGTAGTAGTCTAATTGGAAAAATTCATTCGGAAAGTAAAAAACAACAATATTATCAATCATATATAGCTTTCCCTTGTGTCTCTATAATTTCCATTTATATTATTCTGTATATTACCCCACTATATTATCATACTACTATAATGAGATATCTGAGGTAAAGTGTAATAATTTTTTGCTTCAGTAAGTATTAAACCTTAGTCAAGGATAAAAAAAATGTTATACGTAATAATTGTTCATGAGAGGGATTAAACTTTGGCATATTATTCACCCACAAGATAATTTACTGAGATATCTGAGGTAAAGTGTAATAATTTTTTGCTTCAGTAAGTATTAAACCTTAGTCAAGGATAAAAAAAATGTTATACGAAATAATTGTTCATGAGAGGGATTAAACTTTGGCATATTATTCACCCAGAAGATAATTTACAGTAATTATCGATAATTTACTTTTTATTCCACAGAGATGTTAAATCTGAAGACTTCAGAGGTGGACGTCATTTTTTATAGTCCAGTCCTTAATTTCAGGTCACTCACGAAGTCTAATGAAACTGTTTGAATAAAATTCATGGTTGTGACAACAATGAATAGGGAACAAAAAATAATACAATAATATGATGCTACAAAAATGTTTTATTCAACTAGTAACAAATGGAGGTTCATCTTACAAGAAAAACAAAAAATACACAGAACATCAATACATACTATGAAAATATTACCTACATTCAAATATTGGAGGGGATGAAAATTGAAAAGCTGAAAATTGAATCATTGTATATTGAATGGTATATTTCTTACAAATTGAAGATCAATTAAAATTTCATATCAATAGCCCACGTGATTATATTAAAAATAATAATAATAATTTTGAGAGACAACTTGAAAAACTACACCTCTAGAAAACATGAAAATCAAATCTTAATATTATTTACAATTAAATCTTAATAAAGTTAATCCTGGTGTGTAATCCGATATCAATTTGACAATTGTAGCTCCTGAAAAGAAGCAGCTATGCATTATATTAATAGTTTTTAGAAAATTATTAATAGGCTTAATGATTTGAAAAATATAGTTTAAATGATAAATGATAATTCAAGATAAATTATTGTACTATTTCTTCTTTTATTATAAAAATAATGCATTGCTCACCAGCTATATTTGTACTTGGAAACAGTCTTCTGAATTCTATTTGAATATTTATATTATTCTTCAGATAGTCTATTTCTATTTTTTCTTATCTTCTAGGTTTTCATTAGAAGGTTTACATTATAACCACAGGTTAATAAGATAAATTATCTCATTGATGTACGTGATAATAAGTGTTCATATAATGTCTCGATATTCAGATTATTTTCATTTTGAAATCAACATTTTCGAACTTCATTGACGTATCCAGTAATTGGATGGAAAAAATCAAACTCAAAGAATAATAATTAAGAGTGGAAGGACTTGAATCACTGCGAACATTATAAATCCTGGAAATGAAACAAGCTTACAATGTATTCAAGCAGCCTGTATTTCAAGAAACTTGGAAAATTTATCTCGATCCAAGCTCAAATTCATCCATCTTTATCCAAGCTCTAATGTTGGGAGTGATGGAAGTCATAATCTACATTCACATTTTCACAACAAACAGTATATCCAATTACCTAATGCATGAATGAAGTCAATTCTATAGATTACATTGTAAAAAAGGAAAACAAATTTATAAATGATAATGAGGAGCTAGATACACATTGTATGATAGAATTAAGTTATGACAGTAAAGTTCTATTCAAGCTATAGAAGTGAAAATGATAATGAATGGCTGAAACGATGAGTTGTGATTAATAGAAGAAATTAATCTGTCTATTTGTGAATGAGGAACATTTTACCGTGACATTTCCATTAACAGCTCTACAAATAGAAATTTGATTATCTCTTCTACAGGCACTTGACATTTGATTTTAATATATTGTTCAGGCAATTCTCTTATTAAAATAATTAATTGATTATTGATTCTCCCATTAAATAATCAATGAGGTCTTGCTTTTTCTCATTATTAAATCTAAGATAATATATTCTAGTTAGATCAGATTGAACAATCATCAATCCGAATTTACAAATAACCTTACTTCTAATAGAGAAATACTAGTATCTAAATTACTTTCATTATTTTAATGGAATTATAACTAAATCAAAATCTTATATTAATTTGACCACCACACAATTCTGAACACAATAATTGAGGTAGATGTTTTTAATATGACATAGAAAATATAATAAAAAAACATAAGAAATTACAATGATCCTTGATTAATTGATGCAACAAACAATAATAAAAATTAAGACTAAATCCGAAAGAAACAACATTTATTATTAGGATAAAAAAACTTATAGAATGGAAAATCATAAACTCATATTCTACAAATAATTTTTTAGGATAAACTGGCTTAGTGGAAAAAATATTGTTACATGCTTCTCTCATTTATGATTTTTTTCATATTTAATTTGTTCATGTTGTTGATTTATTCCAAAGAACTGAATTGAAAAAATTAAGGATTCAAGAACTCGCAGATGGTTGAATAAGTCTAACAATTTTTTGTTCTATTGAATAGTGAAAATTATATCAATTACTCATGATCAGTCAAAAATCGACAAAATTCATAGAATTACAAAAAAAACTTGGAAAGCTTGATTTGGAGAACTCAGATCCTTTCAGAATAATTCAACATCCTGGGAGTGAATAGTTCAGAACTTGATATTACTTTTTTACACAAGATAAATACTTAATTTCAATATAAAAATAGAATATAAATAATTTTTCATTAGAATTTTATAAATGAAGATCTTTTAAGTAAACATTAATTTCACAGTTGTTAGACTTCAACTTTAATTATTTTGAAATTAAAGTTTTTTTCTCACAGCTCATGTTGAACATTTAGAATGGGCCCTCGTTTGAATGATTAATTTTCGAATATTTTTCGTATTGATTTATTTATTTCATTTTTCACAAATATTCAAGATAAGGAAAGAAGAAAACAGGCTATTTAGAAAATTCTTCTATTCCTAATTTAGTCACAAATTGCATATGAAATTATAAAAAAAATTAACTCAAGTTCAATATTGAGAAGAATATGGGAATTAGTGAATTAATTTTAGATTAGGGATGTGTTTAGCAATATTCTTCAAAGTAGAAAAAACATTGAGGGACCATAGAACTATCTAATTGTTCAGTTCTCTTTGCAGGGATTGCATTTTTGGATATTATTAAAAACTTAATTGATGCGTTACTATTGAATATCTATTCATTTAAGCTTCATTAGAAACGATTTTGATGATAAATTTTCCCGTGGAGGTAATCCTACTCAGAACTTTTACTCAAGTCTATTATTTAGGGTTTTGTTTAGACAGAGAAATTCATTATTACAAAGAGAACTATACAAGTTTGTGTTCGGGAAGATTGTCATTTTTCTACGTTGAAGAATACTGAATTAAAGTTTAGTATTAATCTGAAAACTTGAATTTAAATTATAGCTAAGAGCTAGCAGTTAGCGGCATTCATTTCAGTGGAGAATATACATGTACCATCTCCCTTACATAGAAACCCATGAATTTGTGGAATCACCAAGAAAATTCAAGCAATTATCATTGTTTAGAGAGCCCATATTATTGTATTGCAACTTTAAAAATTCGTTGTAGTGTCAACTTTGTATAATTTTCTCCAAAAATGTAAATTATTATTTCTCCAAAAAAGAATGTAATATCTCCACTCCAAAAATGTAGTTTTAAGCTCCAAATAAAAATTATTCTCGAATTTTTATCACTAAGTACTTGCCAGTTGGTCATAAAATCTTATTTGTGTTAATAATACACAAAAAAGTAAAAAAGCTGGTGAGAGGTCATAAAAACTTACTCAAGAAACCAGCAAATAAAAAGTAGATAAAAAATATCAGACTACTGCTCTGATAAGATAAAAAGTAAGTACAAAAATATCAAAACAAAATGTCAACTGTAATTATTATAATATAATATTCATATTATGAAGAATTATAGGTCAGTCTTATATTGATTACAGCTAGATTATAACTTACTAAACTTGGTTGAATATACCCGTAATAAAATCCCTGAGTTACATTACAGAAAAACTAGTGAATGCACTAAACCTACATTCAATGGTATAAATATGTAACCATCATTTCAGACTTTGCAACAAGTTTTAAAACTCACATTACCACAAAATGAAGGATGGTATTGGAAGATAATAATGAATAACTTTTGTCCCACATAATATAAAAATGATACAGTTGAACACAACATACAAAATTAGAAATACTACCATGTCACAAGTTGTTTCAATATCAAGTTATTCTACAACTTTGAAAGCTCATGAATTTTTTCTGAAAAAAATTAAATTTTTGTGCTACTTGATCGGAAAACATGTTAAGTTTTGATAAGTCTAGTGCAGAATCGCTCCATAGATACTTCAAAGATAGACAATTAGACGTGATTTCAATGGACCCGTACATGTTAGCGTAGTTATGTGTATTTTGGCATGAAGAAGTCAGCAACTGACCGTTTATCGTAATTCTTGCAGCAAGAGTACTAAAGTTCTTATTAGTAGATCTAAAATACACGATTGGCAACAATTTCTGAAGCACCAAGTATGCTTATTGATAAAGTATAAGAAATCATCAGGCAGTGCTGAAGAGCAACTTTGGCTAAAAATCTACAAATGGATGTTAAGTGTGTACTATCGATTGTAAAATTATTATTACTAATTAATTGTACGATTAATTGGATGTTTGCAAGATAACCAGTGGCAGCCAAATGCAATATTTTTAGTTCAAGGTGCAAAAACTTTATGAGTTTTCCAAAAAATAAACACACTATCCCAGATCTGTAGCCAATCTTTTTCCAGAAAAATTCCATAAGCCTTCAAAGTGTAAAGTAAATTTCGAAACACACTATTTAATGCAGTGTGTCTTGATTGACAATATAAATTGTAATAACCGTTTGAAGATTGTCAATTGCTAAATCGTCAATAGTTTTACACCTAATATTGTAGTGAATGTTTAAATTCACAATATTTAAAGTGTTTTATAGTTTATTGCGTTGTGTTTGTGAGTGGCTATTGTTTATAATCAATTGTTTATCTAAATTAAAGTGTTTTGATTGGTGCAGACCATCTACTGAGCCTCGACCTTTTCCGGCTCGGGACTGATTTGCCCGTTGTTTTTGGCGTCAGTCTCGGTCTGTCCCGACTCGCTGGTGTTGTCGGTATTGTTGATGGACGACTTTTTTGTCAGCCGGGTGGGGCAGTCGGCAATGAGATGCACCTCGGACTTGCAGTGATGACAGCGCTTCGGCTGCGGGCCCAGGTTGCACTTGGCGGCAATGTGATTGGCGAATTCGCCGCAGTTGTAGCATCTGAAATAAATTCGGAAATTGTTATTCATTTTATGTATTTATTTATATATTTACATTTATTTATTTATAATATTACTTGATGTGAAACCTTCGAGAGACTGATAGGATTGACGAAGCCACTAAAAAATGGGCGATTATCTCTTTACACATATGCGCGTACACCGAGCATGTCATGGATATTCCGGGGTTCTACTCTAATTATAATGATTAAAGTTCCAGTGTTAAAGAACCCATACATCGATAATATGGTCGTCAAAACTCGCTCGCACAGATTCTCACAATTGCATTGCTTCTGTGATAAAGTTATACATTACTCTAAGATGAGTCAAGGAGCTTGGTACATTTAGAACTATGACCAAAACTAGGCCCTATGTTTATAGTTCTATGTCTTACAGCTCCTTAGTTACGGTTATTATACTATGGCTCAGTCTCGCACAGTAAAATTAAAAATATCCATTCAAGCTCTCTAATTTACTGTTAATAATTTAATAACTTTCTTATTTCAGTTTCTGTAATAAAAATAACTGTAACTGTATCAACATTCAACCTAGTCAACATTCTTACTAGTCATCATTCAATATTTATATTTAATATATAAATATATATATATATATAAATATATAATTAGAGACATACAATATTGTTTCAACGTTTTCACGTCATCATCAGTGTACAAAGTAATGAAACTAATATTACACTGTTCACTGGTGATGACGTGAAAACGTTGAAAAAATATTGTATGTTTATAAAATAAATTTTGTGATTTATTGACAATTTTGTGCTTCTTAATATTAATATGAAGTTAATGTCAGTGTTTTTACCCTTTATTGTATAATTTTCTCGAATAAATAAATTTGTTGGAATATGGAGATACACATTAAATTTTGCGTATCAACTCACCGTATCTTCTTGAACCTCTTCTTATTGACAGGTCGACGGTGAGAGCCGACACAGTTTGAGCCCTCAGGTCCAGTCACCAACGTCGCCTCCAGTCCCTTATCAGAAGCCTTGCACTCGAATTCCACTTCTTCGTCATCGCCTAAACTGCGAAATCCTTGCATTTGGATGACGCTCTGAAATAGAAATAAATTATTCAGTTTATTGAGTAATAGGAAAATGGTTTGATTTGAAATAGAGAGTAATGGGCTATCTAATATTATAATCATCAGTACATTTACTAAGTATTTAGATCAATTAGATCTGTTTCATTTCTGTCTAGAGCTACTATCAATGTAATGTTAGTAAAAATTGAAATCACAGTACCTTTTTTGGAAGTATTTTGAATTTAAACACCAAAATGAAAAGACTTCTAAAAAAGGGTGTCCTACTGTGATTTTGAGAATCTAATAAATAACATAATTAAATTTGATCTGAAGTTTAATTCAACATAAAATAACATAACTTACATTAAAAATGTATAATTTAGTAATACCGTACAAGTCCTCTAAAACATTATTTGTGACTTTTATAATAGCGAAGAATAGCAAAGTGTTTAAAAGGATTTTAAATGAATTATTTTTTTTTGGTTTGTTGATAAATTTCAATGAAGTGGAATATCCCAATCTTCATTAGCCTACTAATTCAAATTATGGAAGAGGAGAAGTTTTGGATAAATGCCTGCTTAATCGAATTTTATTTTTACCAATAAATGGAAATATACATTCATTCATAAATATTGTTTTGTAGGCTATATGGCTTATCAAAGATGTGATCATTTCCAAGAGGATCAATAGATATAATTTATGATTTCCAAACATACAACCAATAAGAGTTTCTTTTGGGACATATTTTTAAAAATAATTATTATTTTCATGTTAAAATATGTTCCACTTTAATAATAAAAGTGTTGATTATGAGTGAAAAAATTATTTTAATAATTAAATAATAATATTAATAGAATAAGAATTATTATGATAAAAATAATAATATTCGTGTAACCTGGCTGGCTCAGGTCTGGTGTCAGAGTTTTCAGGTCGCTCCTGATCAATTTCAGGGCCTCTGACATGACTTAACGACTGTTTTTAGGCAGCCGGGACCGACGGCTTAACGTGTCCATCCGAAACACGGAATTATTATGATAATGGTAACAATCAATTCAAAGATGGTAATGATAATCAACAGTGGATTACCTGCTAAACAATATTAATGAACTAAACCTTATTCAGTGAAATGATTGGATAGAATCAATTTTAAAGAAGACTGAATGAATAAACTTTATTGAAATCAATGAATCACAAAGTTGCCTTACCTGATGAACAAATATATCCTGTCCGCCATCGTCAGGTGTGATGAATCCCCAGCCCTTGGCCACATTGAACCACTTGCACTTGCCTCTCCTTTTCTCAGCACCGACACCTTCATCACCCACGCTGCCACTTGTGCCCCCGGGTGATCCTGGAAATAAAATAAAAAGAAATTTAAACATTAAAATCAAGTTATGAGTTTCTAACTGATGACTTCTAAGATAGTATGCACTATAAACACTGACAGAATTTGTACACTAATTATTCTACTATTCACTGATTATTCTATTATTCTTTTTCATACCGAGAAATGAGTACATTATTTGAATTCATTGTATTTTTTGTACTTTTCCTATATGATGGGCTAATCATGTCTCTGTAAAACGTGTAATGTGTTGGAGACATGTTTGGGGAGACCCGTATTTTTTTATTGTGAATAAATAAATAGATAGATTATACAGTCTAAATTGTATGAAGGCTACTGATGTATTGTTGAATATAAGTGGAAAATGGCTTTTTGTTTACGGTTAGGCTCCACCTCACCATTGTGTGCATGGTAATATACTGGTCACCCATTCAAAAGCAGTCCACAGTGTTCGTGACTTAACTTCACGATCACTATTAAGCACCACCCTCACCCAGAGTGGCCAATACCATTGAGAAGATAAATCTCTACCTTCTTTGAAAGCACAGAGGCACACAGATTTACCTTCTATTTGCTGATACTCAGTGGAAAATGTAAGAATTATAAGATAAAAATTATGAGGAAGTTAGCAATGTAGAATCAAATGATTATTTCAGTCAAATTAAATTATTGAGTCGAAATTTTATCAGAATGTAATGAAAGACTAATGCCCGGTTTTTCCAAGCACACTCAAATTTGAGGGACCCTCAAGTTTACTACACTTTACTACATTTCCTATACTTATCATAGAAAATGTCAGCTGTTCATCAAAATTTGAGGGTCCCTCAACTTTGAGTGTGCTTGGAAAAACCGGGCATCACATTCAAAAAATTGCTTGTACAGAATACACTGAACGGAACATTGGGCCTGGTGTAAAAACAAGTATAAGTTACTCTACTTAGTTGAAAAATTTGATGAAAATTCTTATGAAATCAGCGATGTCTTAAACTACAGTATAGCCTACTCTCCAAAGAATTTATAAAATGTAGAGATTTTATTCATAGAAGAGATAGGTAACAATTGCTGATTTCAATCAATAATATTTATTTACAATACGATGTATTGATATGATAATATCAAATCTCCTGTAACTATTGGGTTAGAAAAGTCATGTCATATTTACTAAATATTATTGTTTATCTTTCAAATACGATACGAAATTACTTGGAATTTTTATATTGTAGAAATCTTAGAAATTACTCATAAGAAAAGCTGGGGACTGTATAATGGTCTTCATCGATGAATGAATGATAACCACTTTCTTTATTTTTACGCTTCATTAGTTCTAATACCCAATACATTAATAAAAAGGTAAGATGTGGCAAAGGGAAAACACGGAAAATACACCTTGATGAAGGTCAAAGTAGGCAATTATATTTAAATTAGGCAGCCCTATAAAGTCACTTTTGAAATTTGAATAGTTTTTTAGCAGTTAAATTTCGGCGATTCGTTTTTGAAGAGTTGCTGAATGTAAGTCCTCAGGTGAAATAGTGGATAGTCGTTTACTTTATGGAAAATATCTTTGTCGGTCGCTATAAGGCAAAGTCAGAAAGCTGTTGATTTGATTCCGCCGCTTAAGTTTATGATTTATTGTATGTTGGAACGACTCATTTTATGACTATTTTTATGACCAAAAGTTGATTCAATGCCATTTGGAATAGTGCTAGTGGAAGTATGGATGAGAAGCGTTCAAAGTAAGGAGTAGAATGAAAATTTCAGATTTATGCAGAATCTCATCTAAGTTTCAAAGTTAGTGTGGAGTCAATTTAGTTGATGCTTAGCTTGAAAACAAGTTGCAATGTTAGCAAAGGAGTTTTATGGTTTCTGTTCTAAAATAATGTAGGCTATTTATTTGGAAATGAGAAATTTTTTTGTCGATTCTCTATATTATTCAATGAACAATTGATAATCTACTAACACAATTTTAAAATGAAATGATAAGATCAGTCTATACATTTCGTTTAATTCTATCATATTATTAATTCTATTAATTCTAACATTTTATTTAATTTAAATTCATCATGATGATATCGTGATAATATTAAAAACATACTTGCTCATGTTATGAACAAGAATAAACAAAACTGAACTGGAATTCAGTTCTGAAATATTATCTTATCTTTCATTTTCTCTATGATATGATTGATCCATGAGGATCACTTCAACCTTCAAAATTCCAAAACAAAATTTCTTCAAACTCTTTAATTTTAATACTTTATTTCTAATGAAATGTTAATATTGTGAGCTTAAAAACTCTCCAGTAATTAAATAGAAAGATATTTTTCAATTTAATGTTTTTTTTCTATTTTAAACGGAATCAGATTGTCCTTCTTTGCTTGACATAGGTACCATCGAATTTTCCGACTGCATCAAAGAAGAATATCAGCAGGTATAAGCCATTTTGCTCAGCCCCTGAGGTAATAAATAGATTATTATACTTATTTATAATATTACCGTATGGAAAATTGACTATCATTTAAGAAGCTGAGGACCAGTTTAGAAGAATATATAGGAGAAATAGAATAATATGGAGTGAGAGTGACAGAAACAGAGATAAAAGGAGGGAGAGAGCGAGTGAGAAGGAATGAGGCAGAAAGAAAAAATTCTTATAACATCTCTAGTTTCCAATAGACAAATAGTCCACCTGCCTTCTCAAGAAATGTTGTGATTCATCAGTATAAATATGTAAATTTCGGCTTCCGCTAGTTGATGTGGTGATTTTAGATGCTGATTAAGATGATGCTACCAGGTGCTGATTAATTGCTAATCAGAAGACGTTGTTCAAAATTATTCTATTCGCACTGACTTATGTTCCCAATTAATTTTGGTGTCATCGTAAGGGTCGATTCTGATGATTCTTCTAATTTTTTTCTCAACGAATTTTTTACAACAATGATCTACCTATCTGAATCACGAAAGATGACTTGCCTTACCTGACTAATTCTGAAGTAGGTACAAATCCAGTGTGTTCTAATTCTTAGAATAAAATTCCATTGTAATGACTGAATGTTGTTTTAATGGCACTCCAAAATCCGACTCGGTTTCATAGAAATTTATCTTTCTCATAAGTGTCTTAGAAAAATGATTACCAAAGAATTTTGAATTTATCAAAATGACTAATAACGAATTTCAGTTATCACTAACGGGATTCCAACAGAAAAATGAATCATCTGCATCTTTTGTTAATGGTCCAATTTTGAAACCATTAATTAAAAATTGATATGTGCTGAGGCTCACAGTCCACAGTTCAATTCCCTCAAAAAAATCTTAAGATACATGCATAAAAAAATCAATCAGATTAAGAGTTCTCTTATCTCTTGTATCATCAATAAAGTAAAATTAATGATAGACTGTTCCAAATTCTAGGAATGAAATTGAATCGTGGATACAAACTTTCACTATACTGAGTTTATACTCAGTTTTATACTGATAGATAATTATTAATAAAATTATATCCGGCTTCAAATTTGAAGATTTGAACGAGTAATAATTATTGTGTTCCGTTTCCTGTAAATGGAAATACTTGTAAATTCCTGTCATTGAATAAACATTAAAAAATTGCTACCTACTACAAAACAATCAATGACTGATATTTCAATGAATTTAAAATCCAGTTATGATTTCCAATGCATACGTTACATCAATGCATAACATGTTTCGACTTTTATAGCCATTTTAAAAGATGACTCTAAACTTTGATTTCAGGAAATTGAAAACATTGAAACTTACATCAATTTTCAATTTATTGAAATAGCATAAGCTTATTGATAGGAATGGTAGCCCTATACAACAGATTGAACAATCATAGACTGGTAAATTACAGAATTATCTGCGACATTATTGTTAATCTATAATCCTGTTCAAAATATTTCGGAGGCCGGCAAACCTCTTTCTATGGCTTCGTGTCTTGTTACAGAGAGTCGGCCCTTCAAGTTCTATCCACTTTTAGCTGAGTGATAATTTGGTTTGAAACTATTCAAATTAGTGTAGGACTAGCTGTAATTTGATGCCACGATCAGTAGGCCTAAAACGCTTTTAAAGATTTCGTAAGTGATCTTCTCAAGGATTGTTTTTGTTTTTCTGGTGCCAGCCTCTACGGCTTGCTAAAGACAGAATGGAACTACGCACTGCAACTTAATAGCATCTCTCTTTTACAACATATTACTTAATTTAGCTCTCTCACTCGAACTCGACGGAACGCAAGATCATTATTTTCTTTTGCATACGCACTTTTTTAAATTTGTGTCCTTGCTATTCTCTTACTGGAAGCATGGGAGTACTGTACTGTTTTTAGTCTCTTCTTTGGGATTAATTTTCAGTCTTCGTGCCTACTCGTATTCTGTTTATGCATTGAAACACTTCTCTTCATGTATTGAATATTCTCTTTATGTATGTCTTCAGGTAGGCCTATTGTATTTTGATAAGAAAATTCAGGCTCAATCTCATCTTCCAAAACAGATCTTGTTCTCTTGTTTAACTTGAGCTTTTTTTCTTGAAAATCAAAAGAACCCCTTTTCTCCAAATTTATCAATATTAATATTTTCTAACCATTATGTAGGCCTATAGAATTGTCAGGCTCGAATCCAATTCTTGAAGCTATAGGCAAGATACGTAATTTTAAAATAAATTATTGTCATAACAATCCATTACCGTACTCCAGGTGTTTAAAGTGTTAGAGATATTTTCCACTTCACCAATATTAATATGTGATAGCTAGTTTATACAAAAGGCAAATAATTGTAAAAATTTAATGTGCAATGCACTGATGCTGTTTAGAAAACTAAAAATCCATAATTACTCTTTTACGTATTTTTTAAGGAGAAACATATTTCTATCTCATAATAGTCATAATCGAATACAACTGAAAAAATATTTGCACGTGGATTTCTATTTCATTAAAAAAGCAAAGAATAAGTCATTTTTTATCAATTCCTGTTCAAGATATTCTGAGACCTCATTCCTATGGCTATGGCTCTAGGAAAAAATTAGCTCTTACACTAGACATTGCAAAATTAATGTAATGATATTGAAAATACATTTCTTTAAATAAATTACAAATTTAATAAAATATAAATACATTTTCAATATTGTAAAATTTGAAGAATAAAAATATCATACAGTATACAAAAATATAATAATATGGAGAATACATTCATATGAATACAAATTTAATTGAATATAAATACATTTTCATTATTGTAAAATTTGGAGAATAAAAATATCATACAGTATACAGAATTTATTTGGTAGAATACAAGCACTGCCAGTACCGTTTTTCTCACCAGGCACACTAGGCCCAGGTCTAGGGCGCAAAATTTTGGGGGGCGCAAAATTTTAAGAAGCGCACAAACGAGCGTGGATAAGATAATTATGATGGGACAAGCGATCGAAAATTTTTCGTGCAGCTAGCAGCAAATATATATTTATCTTCAAAAGAAAATAAACTAAACTTTAAATATCCACCAATAACAATGTAGTGTACATTCACAGTGTTATGAAATATTATTTATAGTTATCACACGTGTTTTTTACCTCAAATATTTTTTGCAGAAAAGTTGGACTTTGTTAGGCCAAGCTTTCTAATGAAGCTCCAAAATAGGATTGTTCATTAAGTATAGATTTACATTATAAATCTCAACGTAATGTAATTATTTCTTATTTTCATACTTTGTGAATGTTGTTCATCAGAAACATAATTGTCCATCAGAAACATAATAGGCTATTATTATTTGTCCATCAGAAACATAATAGGCTATTATTATTTGTCCATCAGAAACATAATAGGCTATTATTATTTGTCCATCAGAAACATAATAGGCTATTATTATTTGTCCATCAGAAACATAATAGGCTATTATTTTAAGGTTGAAATAAAAAAGTTAGGTACTAAAATACGCACATCTTTCAAGTTATTCTACACACCATCCTAAGACAGTACAATATCATCAAGAATTATTAGTATGTTTTTCTGAGTTGTTAGCCTAAATATATTACTTTAATCTGAAACAGTTATGAGAAAAATAATGTATGTGTATGAGGGATGGGGGTGTCGTCATAGTCCGTGGTAAGGAGGAGGAGTTCAGGTGTAGGGTGAGGGGGCGCTTTTTGGTCTGTAGGCCTAGGGGCGCTGAACTGCTAAATACGGCACTGAGCACTGCTAATAGTAGGACAGGGTATAGCCTAATGGTGAGTTAATTATTGTGAATAGAGATATCCCAGAAAAATTAATTTCCTTCGAAACTTCAAATAAATTTCATAAAAAATACGTTATTCAAGTAACAGCACCTTGTTGTTTACCTAGTGACAATATTCAAACTACGTTCTAGGACAAGAGTGAAACCAAACTCACATAGCAGAACAGTGTCAATATTTGTGTAAATTATCAGAAAGGTGGACTGGTAACATAGTGGCTCTTGGTAACATGCAGGTGAATGCACCCGACTTACGCACGCGTATGTGCGCTCGCGGGCACCACACGTGGTCATATAGTAGACCTATACAATACATTATATAGTATTAGGCCATAGTAGACTATATCTAGGCCTACGACTTGAGCCAGATAAATTCCTTTCTGTCCCAAACTTAGAACTATAAATATATATAAATACTTATATGGTCAACAGGAAGCTTGCCTGTATGTATAGGACAACATTTTTCAATAGCACAAGGAACAACACATATGAAAATACAGAGTGTTTCAGGAGGAATGTGCAATACTTCTCAGGCTGATTACTTACACCAAGTAGACAAAAAATTTCCATGTGACCAACCCTCAAAAACGCTTTGTTACCGAGATAACAATAGCGGAAAATTGCGATTTTTCAAAAAATATCAATTTTTCTAATTTTTTAGAGGCTTTAGTGAGGTTCTAAAATAATCAATTCCTATGTAAAATTAGCTGAGGAATTCAATGAAACCAGTTCCAAGTTTGTAACTTCAAAGATTATTGAGATAATTGGAAAAATATGCTAGAAACGCCATTTTTCAACAATAAGGGTTATAACTGGATAAGGAATCATAAAATTGTATTTTTTATTAATGGAAGTTGAAGAGAGTCGGATTCTGAAGAAAAGTTGACTGACGGCGATTGTGTAAATCTTACCCAAATCTCAGAAATAGCGATCGAAAATCGCAAAATTGACAAAACAGCACAAGTGATGAATTTGTGTTTAGTATTGATTTTGCGATTTTTGGTCGCTATTTCTGAGATTTGGGTAAGATTTACACAATCGCCGCACATAAAAAATACAAATTTACTATTCCTTATCCAGTCATAACCCTTATTGTTAAAAAATAGAGTTTCAGCATATTTTTCCGATTATCTCGATAACCGTCAAACTTGGAAGTGGTTTCCTTGAGTTTTTCAGCTAATTTTACATAGGAATTGCTTATTTTAGAACCTCACTAAGGCCTCTAATAAATTAGAAAAATTAATATTTTTTGAAAAATCGCAATTTTCCGCCATTGTTATCTCAGTAACAAAGCGATTTGAGGGGTTGGTCCCATGTAACTTTTTTGTCTACTTGGTTTAAGGAATCAGCCTGAGAAGTATTGCACATTCCTCCTGAAACACTCTGTATATTTTCCTATATGTGTATTATTAGTAATACTGAATTGTTAGAATTTATACAGTAATTTTAATCGTGATGGCTGAAAGGAAGGCTGATGGTGCTCTGGAAGGAGGTATGATAATATGGAAGGATAATATTCAAAGGATAGAAAGAAGAAAGGAAAGAGGTGGGAAGAAGAAATTATCATAGGTAATTGTAATCGCTCGAATATAATATTGATATATTTTTTATTATACAATAAGGGTGCTATATATCGTGTTAGTGGTGCTGGTATGGAAGAAAATATTTGAAGAAAAAATAGTATTCAATCTCACGTAACCGAGTATATCTCAACGCATATATTCTATTAACTTTGTCCAACTCTTCATGTTTATTTTGAAGCACACACATACTAATTCTCCGTGTTTTTCAACCATACCGGTATAGTCTTTCCAAGCAAAAAAAAAGACATTCTGGCAAGATGGGAAAATGACTCCAGCGAAGTCAATATTGGTTCAAAAATTATAAATTTAGTCTCAAATTGTAAAGCAGAATGTTTCCTACAATTTGGGACAAAATTTATAATTTTTGAACCAATATTGACCAAGCTAGGGTCATATTCTCATCTTGCCAGAATGTCTTCTTTGCTTGGACAGACTATATAAGTTTTGTGTGAAATGTTTTATAAGTCGTTCATATTTGACTGGAAACGTGTTATGCATCTTAACTACTGGTTGAAAACTCTCTCATGCATTCGTAATTTAATGCTCAAACAAATCGGTTATGAACGAAATGAAACGTTCACAAGCTGCAAGTTTTGAGAAGTTGGTACCTAGTAAGGATGTGAAAGGAATTATTAAATTCTTAGAGGTATGATAAGATGAATTGGTATTTCTCTAAACGATTATTATACAGTGACTTGAATTAGCTTTATGTTGAATCTTATATAGTCACTGTAGATTATAATATTTGTAAATCTGGGTTTTCTATAATGAATGCTCAACATAGAAAGCATCTTCACTACAACGTACAAGCAAATGGTAGGTATAGTCTGTCCAAGCAAAGAAAAGAAAATGACTCGGTTAAAATATGTTCGAAAATTATAAATTTGGTCTTAAATTGTAGGAAACATTCCAAAAAGTCAAACCAAAATTGACTGAGCTGAAGTCATTTCCCCATCTTGTCAGAATGTCTTCTTTGCTCGACCAGATTATAATACAACACAAAACACGTCAGTTATTTTATAAATAATGATTAATCCAGATCTCAATTTATTGCTATATAAATAGACAAAGGACAAAGAACTGCAACTATTATTATAATTAACCAGCAGTTGGTATACTGCAATGTCTGATAATACTTCCATTTTTTTAAAATCATATATCTAATAATATTCAATTTGTCATGGAAGATAGCAATCAAATGATAACTCTATTAATTTGTGTTGGTCAATGAAAACATTTCTTAATTTATTCAAGAGAAATTAAGTTTTGATTAAGTGATATGAATAGAATACCCTATTTCATCTTGGAGTTGATTGGACAATAAATAAACATATCCTTAATAGGAAAATGGGGCTGATTTACACACTTCTGAGTTCTGACATGATGGAAGTATTTTCTCCTAAATAATGAACGATAGCATTATTTAGATTCTGTAATGGAGAGGCAGATGCCCTAGCTCAACCGTAACATCGACGTAACCGTCTCCTATTTTCAAAACATTATGTTGGACAGAATTTCCATCATTACAAATTGAAGTAACTAGCTGAATAATTTCCACCATTTATCCAGGAGATTCAACAATTTCTTGTCTATTTTTATAGGTGAAAAATGCTAATTGTTGTAGTTGTAGGTATAACGAGTGTGGTGTACCTCCTTTGTATTCGTGAGGTCCGGAACATTATTAAGTAGTCAGGAAACATAAAATACAATGACTGTCTAGTAGGCTTCTTTTGTTTACTAGGATAGTTGAACGGATTTCTGCACGAGAGCGAGCGCACAGCACACATATGAACATATTGTGAAGTAATTTTAATAAAAAGGTTAAATTGATTTGGAAATGATTCTATCATATTTTTATTGTTAATTATAAATTTGGACGAATTTGGAAACAATAAATTCATTTCGACATAACAGGGTTGAAAATCTTGGGGATTGTTGAGTTTTGAGTATCTAATATTATTGTAATTCAATAAAGAGATTACGCTTTAGTGGAGGACTAATCTTATGAAAACTATCCTAAGTAATTTCTCTGTGCTAAAAAGAGTGAACTGAGCTAAAAGAGTTTTAATAGAATAGAATAGAATAGAATAGAATAGAATAGAATAGAATAGAATAGAATAGAATAGAATAGAATAGAATAGAATAGAATAGAATAGAATAGAATAGAATAGAATAGAATAGAATAGAATAGAATAGAATAGAATAGAAAAATGCTTTTATTCTCCTCGACATTATAAATACAAAAATAAAATATTATAAACACACATTTACGGCTTGATCACATGATCGCCAGCCGGAAAAAAGAGTTTTAGTATTTGAAAGATTCACAGCCGATTGCACAAAAGCCAATTGAATTCAATCGTTACAAAATGAAGTTTTGGAAGTCAAGTTCGATAGGAATTACGTTGCATTGTTTCTGTCATTCTACGTTGATTTAATTTGAGGTAGCAATTCCAAGCGGCAGTTCGAGACACGCGGCTTTAGCTGCTGACAGCACTGCTCTATAGCCATAAAAACTTTATTCACATAACTACGGTTTATTTTTAAGTGTTCACTTTGTTTTTTGTTATACTAACAAATTTGATATTACTAAAATTTGAATTCATAGTAAAATTTTAATTCTTAGTAATAATAATAATAATAATAATAATATTCGTGTAACCTGGCTGGCTCAGGTCTGGTGTCAGAGTTTTCAGGTCGCTCCTGATCAATTTCAGGGCCTCTGACATGACCTAACGACTGTTTAGGCAGCCGGGACCGATTTTAATTCTTAGTAAAATTTGATTGGTTTTCGTTTTTTGTATAACTGGCTGTCACTACATTCCAGTATATCAATACAAAAGTAAATCTCTGTTCTTAGATTGCGTTTTATAACAACCATTATTGTACTTATGTTGTTCAACTCTTACTTATCACAAGTCATCACTTTTCGAAAATATCATTCACAAAAAATCATATCTTATCAATTTTTAACTCATCAAATTCTCTTATTTATAATAAATAATTATTACGATTAATAGTTTTTCTCCCAACACCCCCTAGAACCTGAAGATAACTCCAACTCAAAAACATACAATCTTTGATGATCTTTGACCTCAGTCTGTCATCTACAACTGTAGCTTGTGAACAGTAGTAGAGACACTATCAAATAATGCATGGCATGCATACATAGATAGGCCTATCCAGCAACAGTTGGGACCCAGTTTTAGGCCTGAATGCCTTTTTATTCTGAGCTCTATCTAGACGTGTAAATCCATCTTGTTAGATAATGAGTGGAACAAAGCTTCACTTCCTTTACTTCTTCCACCTCTCCTTCTTTTTCTTATTCTTCGTTCCCCTCATCTTTATCTTCTTCTTCTTCTTCCAACTCTTCTACTCCTCTCTTCTTCCTTATCTTACTTCTTACATACCTTACATTCTTCTTACTCTTCTCCGGCTTCTACTTCTTCTTCTTCTACTCCCTCCTCCTCCTACTACCCCCTTTCCTTCTTAATCTTACCTTTATCTTTCTATTCTTCTTCCACCTCTTTTTCATCTTCTTTCTCCTCCTACTTCTTTTTTCTTCATATTACATCTACATCTTATTTCTTCTTCCTTATCTTTTTCTTTTCTTCTCCTCCTTCTTATCCTTTTTCCTCATTTTCTTCTTCTTTTATCTCATCCTCTTCTTCTCCCTCTTTTTTCTCTCCCTATTCCTCTTTTCTTCCTCTTTTTCCTGTTCCTACTTCTCTTTTTCCTGTTTCTACTCCTCTTTTCTTCCTCCTCTAACTTCCATCTTCCTTTCCTTCTTCTTCTCCTTCTTCCACCTCCTCCTATTTTTCACTTCTTCTTTCTCCTCTAACTTCCTTCACCTCCTCCTCTTACTCTTCTCTTCTTGTTCCTCCTCTTACTTTCTGCTTCCTATTCTTATTATTCACCCCCCCCCTTATCCTCTCCCTCTACTTCTTTCCCCTCATATCTTCTTCGGCTTCTTCATTCCTTCTTCTTCTTATACTTTTATTTTACTTCCCTTCCTCTTTAAAATTCCGATGCAGATGCACATTGAACTGCGCATGCGTACTGCATGGCATGGCGGCAGTGTGTGTGCGTGCGTGCGTGCGTTAATGAGCCTCTTTTTGTCGCGTTTTATCAATATCTAGTGTGTGAATGATGTTTCCGGGCCCGAAGTTAATTTGGGATTATTATTCTGCTTCTCCATTCTACTTACGCTCTATAATATATCTACTACAGTCAGTTTGTCTATGTGTTTTGTCTATTTATATGTATGAGTTTTGTCTATTTCTATCTATATCTCTATATCTACGATCACGATCAGTCTATATTATGTTTTTGAGACTATTTTCTAGAAAATGAGGTTCCGGAACTCTTTAATCTGGAAATGCATAGGATATGTAAGGAATGTATAATTATGCCTCACTAAAAGCACATAGGAGCTAAATATTTGCTAAGAGGAGCTAAAACTATTACAAACTATTACTGTTCTATCTAGAATGTTTTTATATCTACGATCACGATCAGTGTATGTTATGTAATAACTATATGACTATATATGACTACCTACTTAATTATCTACGTTTATGTTTTTTGTCAATGCATCATACATATTACCCAATGTCTGCTTTTTTAAATAAATTTATTTATCTAGCCAGGAATCAAGATGTATTTCGACTATCCAAGTCTAGTTACGATAAGCCCTCTATGGTACAAAACTAAATACATAAATATGTATTTATGTATTTATTATATATGTATTTATTTTGTATATGTATTTATTTATTTAAACTTCTCATCTACTTTTAATCGTGTGCAAGACATTAAAAAACCACTAAAATACCTAAATTTTCTGCGTTTTGCACCACACTAGGCTTGGAATTAGTTTATAGAACCTATACCAGGGTATAGGAAAGTTCAGTCTCTATATCTATAGAACCTAGTATAAAGTATAGACCAAAGTATAGAAGAGTTCAGTCTATCTGTCTAGGACAAAACTAGCTAGTTCATTATTTAGGGGAGTTCAACTACCCAAGACATGTAAAGTAAGAATAGGCAAGAGTCGTGAGGAGCCAGTCAACAAAACTACGCTTTTCTCTCAGGAGGGGAAGTAGTTGAGACAGGATTAATTACTCACCTACGAAATAGATTCAATTAAAGGCGGTATCAGTTTGTAGAACATGCCTGAAATTACCCTATAGTTTTGGCTAATCATGAGCTGTTTTGTCTACCTGGAAAGCTTAATTAGAGGCATAATTTGTGTTGTAAAAGCTGAATTATGCTGGAATTCGTAATAAAGAAATAGATTGAAACAATATACAGTAATTAGGAAGAGAAATGATACAGTATAATGAATAAAAGTGAATATAAATATGATAGAAATGAATAGAAAGTCGTGGAGAAAATAAATTGAAACTACAGTTTTTTCTTACACTTCTCTAGTAAGGACAAATAGTGAATTTTTTAATATAGTTTATATAGCCTAGTGAATGGATATAGTTTGTAATATAATTGACATTGAGTATGGATTTATGGTAAGATTTATTCAGTGGTTATTCAGTGGAATCAATGGTAAGATATAGTGAACTCGGAAATGATTGAATCACTTTTAAAACAGCGATTGAGTCTTTTGTTTCACGATGTCTCCCACTACAGTGTTTTCTAAAATGAGATTCTAATTTTATAACTCAGTAACAGTTGAATTGAATTGGATTTTTCCATTTCAAAAACAAAAATTATAACTTTAAAATAGGTACTACAAAAAATTAAGATAAGAATGCAAACCAATATATAAAGAAACTTGGAAAAATGTTCACCTGAATTATGTGTGTTGTGATAACTTGAATCAAAGATATGATTATATTAGAATATTAAGATAGCAGCTATAGATATAGAATATTAGCTGAGAGAATTGGAATTAGCATAGTGACTCTAGTTTTAAAAAAATTTTGAATGAACCATGTCATAATATAAGATAAAATAGCATATTATATTCATGTCATTAACATCTTTCAAGGAGATATTGACGGAAAATCACTGAAATGATAAAACATTAACCCATTGACAAGTTATTTTATAAATTGAGAGAACAAATTCATTTAAATGAGGCAATGGAAAGGGATAAAATTCGAGAATAAAGATTTTGATTCAATATTATTAAATTCTTAGTAATAATATTTCTGTCCTTAAGAGCAAGACCAATGTTTATAGAAATATGTAGATTCAATATTAAACAATTTTCAATAGCTATGATATAACTGTACTTTAGAACCAGCTCAGTGCTTATTATACACATTAATACTGTTCACATCAATACTTTTCACATTAATACTGCAGATCTGCATCTGCATCTGTATCTGATCTGATACTAAGATCTGTATCTTAATCAAAGAGAAAAATTTGCGAATTTCCTACAGGAAGTATTTTCGGATCCGTTGTCCGTGCACAATCAAACCTCCAATACATTGCCAAAAGGAACTCTTCTAAGTTGCTGAATCCTTCAAAATGCAAAGCTGGCCTTGAAATTAGCTGCCATTCCAATAGACTATTGACATAGACAACAATACAGGCAGCTGACAGATGTTTAGAGAGAAAATGGATTTGAAAAAGCGAACGAACGCAGAAGCAGATAATGGCAGATCGTTGGGGAGTGTACCCCAGAGCTTGACAAAAAAAGGAGAGAAAAAAATTGTGAAAGAAAAAACCCCGTGGTCTACCTGCTGCTTCAGGTGAGGTAGAAGAGTGAGAGAAAGAAGTGCATGAAGGAGAGAGATGAGGCGAAAAGGAGAGAGAAAGCGAGAGAGAGAGAGTGAGAGAGAGTGAGAGAGAAGAGGCAGGATCTCGTTGAAAAGAAAGGTGGAGTGCAGTGATGCATTTGAGTGTGAGCAAGGCTGCACTAGAAGGAAGCACTATCTTCCACTTCTAGCACTATCTTCACTACTTGATAGCTTCGGAAAGACAATCTCAAAAGGAGGGAAAATTCATCAAAGAGCTGAAAGAGTTACGAGTACCTGTACTGTGGAAGAAATATTATCAAAGTAAGGAAAATTCATCACATTGAGCTGAAAGTTTCACCTCTGGAAGAAATTTAATCAAATAGATTCAATGATCTGCTTCAAGAATCGATTGCGTATTTAATACAATGTTGACGATAATAATGGAAAGGTTTTTTATCATGAATCACTACATCTCATTAGATACTGTGTCAGAAGTTGGAATAAAATAATAATTAATGATAGTGTATCATTGTTTCAATCATCTCTTCTCCAAACAACAGAGATGTTTCTTCCAGATTCAAAATGTATTGTATTTTATTTGTTGTTTCTGATTAAGTAATGAAATGAAAATATTCTTTATCAGGCGGAGTTAGGACTTAGAAGTCCTTTTCACCACTCAACCTTAGAAGCCTACCACACAATCTTGAAAGTTCAACCTTCAGTAACTACTAATTCGTTATTTGAAACTTGATTTGTTATTATTTTATAGCAGTTAAATGTTGCATCGAAAAGATGAATGAGTTATGCTGGCTCATCAAGAGATCATTCTCAAAGTAGTGATCATATTATAATGTAGCCTATCCATGAATTCGAACTTGCATTTTAGTATCCATGACTCCGTATTTCTACTGGGTGGAGCTAAGTATTCACTGTTTGAGTTCTATTCCTCTCAAGAAGATAATACATATGTATCAAATGGAACAATCTAAGTGTCTTGTATCATTATTGTAACATCAATTATGTATCATTTTGTTTGTTATCGATTATTTCAATTGATACATGAAATTTTGTATCTTTTTGAAATGAAATTGGATCGAGAACACACTGCTTGACGACTTGTAACAGTTAAAAATAACTTCCTTGACAGTAGCTGGTGTTACATTCAGGAATAATAACAGTAGAAATAACTTCCTCGTCAGTTATTGTTGTTCGATTGAAATTTAAGAATCTTTCATCAGTTAAAGTAACATAGCTTGTAAATTTAGTAGTGTGCTTAAATTCCCGATACTGTATTATAAACTGTGATCAATTTTCAGCTACTACACAATGTGATCAATGTTCAGGCATTCACGATTCATCCTAGGTGTAAGAAATAACTTACTCGTCAGTTGTTCAGTTAGAATATAGGAAAACTCGAAATAGGAAAATAAGGATTATTCTATCAGTTCCAGTAACAGGTAGTGTGCTCAAATTCCTGATACTTCATTGTAAAGTGTGATCAATTTTCAGCTACTCCAAAATGTGATCAATGTTCAGCCACTCATCCTAGGTGTTCATGGTCATGTTCACTAGAGCCACTGAGGCAGAAATGGAAAAGGCAGATCGGGAAGGAGTGAGATGATGAATGGAGAATATCATGCCAAGGTAATCATAGGAATAGTTGATGAGAAAGAAAGAACCTCAAGAAGAAAGGTGAAACGTGATTCATCTTTGGGATATATGAAATGAAAGATAAGTACAGTGAAAAGAAGATTATGTTGAGATTTGAGAAGGAAAAGAAGATCAAAGAATATTATGTAGCTTGAGAATATTTTCTGAGGTTTTCGTGTGCTAGGAATGTGAATTATTATTTAGAGGTCTTAGAATTTATTTCTTTCATTGGACTACGGAGTACTACAAATTTCATATTTCTTTCATTCGACAGAAGTTTTTAGACTACGAATTACATATTGTTCATTGAATAACAAAGATTCCAGTGTGAAAGATAAGATAACTTGATTACAAAAAATGAATGGAAAGCTATAAAATCACCAGTTTGAAACGTCAAAATGGAAATTAGTGCTTGGAAATTATCGAAAGAGATAAACCCAGGTCAGACCAGAAATTTTTCTCAAGCCACTTCCCCGTGTTTGGGATGGACACGTTAAGCCGTCGGCCCCGGCTGCCTAAAAACAGTTGTTAAGTCATGTCAGAGGCCCTGAAATTGATCAGGAGCGACCTGAAAACTCTGACACCAGACCTGAGCCAGCCAGGAAAATTACTATTTTAGGAATGGTGTTAAACAATTCATCATGTACAATGACCAATATAACGTTTTATTTTAAGAATGAAGAATAGTTTGAAAGAAAGGTATGGATTTGAATGAAGACAAATTTTACTCTTTATTTTACGGATATTACTATTGAAGGGATAAATCGAACAAATCACCGACATCAATGTTCCATTTGATAAATGAATACTGTACAAATGTACATTCCAAATCTATTCATTATTGAAACTAACTTCATCATTTTGAAGAAATGAAAAAGAATGGAGGATCTCGTGATTAGGTTTTGGTAGATTCTTCGACTTACAAAATGGAGTAAGCGAGCGAGCAAGGCCATCCGCCATGATATACGCGAATGTCGAGAATTCAGCATCGACCAATGAGATTGCAGGTGGGCGTGTACTAGAACGTGATTGGTCAAAGTTGTTTGACGTAGTAAATGTGACGATAGAAGACTGAAGCAGATGGCAGCACTTACAACTAGGAACTATTTCATGGAAGTGTACCTAATATAAACTTTCTCAAATGTAGTCTATTGTAATTATTGGTGAAAGCAATTTGAAGTTATAAATAGAATAATTCATGATAGGTGACATCATCTTATACATCTTTTGTTTGAATTTTGAAACACTGTCCACTCTCTCAAACTTATCGTAAAAATTAATTTTAAATTAAAACACCGTACACTTTCTCAAAATTAATTTTCGTCTTAGAAAGCGTTTGATTCGATTCAAATGTATGGATGCGAAATTTGTTTAGTTTTGGAAGTAATACAATCTAAGTTTTTGATTAGTGTAAATTTCTAACTCAACTCAAGTAAATTTCCTGATTTCCAAAACACCTCATTTTTCCAAACGTCCTATATTTATTTATCAAGGTTAAGGTAAGCTTAATCTTCCATACGAAGTCCTATATTTACTTTATCGAAATTTGATTGCTCATCTACGAATGCAGTACAGGAATTCTCAGAACCGGCATATCACGTGATAAAAGCCGGCGTGTACGTCAAACAACATGTTGAAGAGTTGTATTTGTAATGTGTGCGGGGTCCCTACCTCCTCTTGCCTACGAAACCGAACAGATTGGGCGGGAAACGAATCTTCCAAAATACCTTTCTTCTTCAGATCTACTCATCTACCTGTACGTGATCTTTGTAAAAAGTTTATGTTATAAGGGTTTGAGAAAGGATGGGTTGCTCTAAATTCAATTACAATTAGTTTTTGAAACGATATTCACCGGACAATATTCATTAAAATAGGCTAGAAATCTACGATTCAATTCTCGTAACTCACGAATTATGAACATCTAAATCTATAGAAACAGTTTTGAGTTCATCCACTTCATTATGATCACCTAAAAAAGTGGCTAATGTAAAGTCAATTATTGTTAAATCTGATAATGATAATAATTATGACTTTGATTAAACTTTGATTTTGATAACCGCACGAAATTTACAGTAATAATCTTGACATTTCAAATTGTAAAGGCAGAATTTCACAACAAATTGAATAATAACTTTGTGTGTATTGAATTTCGAATGAAATGTAACGATATTCAGTATGATTTCAAGCATTTCAAACACGGATTTGTTAATCAATTGTGATGAATTAGTTCATATTCTGATTAGCCTACTAATAAATTCATGCAACTTTCGTAATCTATATTCCGGAGAACTATTTTGGTCAGTCGGTTCTATGAAGAAACTGTCTATTCAAACAGGATATGACTTCGATGAGCAAATCCTATGAATAATTGGAAGCGTTTTAGAAAATATTTGTGAATCAATTATGTTGGATCGGTTCATTTTGCAAACTAATTTGACTGCTAATGCTGTGATGAATGATTTAGGTGAAATCTTTATTCAGAAATAAAATTTGTGGATTAAATCTCGTTAATGATCAAATTTACGGTAACATACGTGAATATTATATTTGATCATTATTGTAGCTGGGTACTCAGTCTCTTTCTGATTCTATTAACTTTTGAACTATAGTAAAAGATACGGGCACTTCACCTGTTTCGTGGGCACGAGCCGCCAGTGATTACTAATAGTTCTGTACTATAATACACAAAGTGCAAAATAATACACAGTGTCACTTATAAACAACTTGAAGGTTTTAAAGTATTCTTGAAGGCAATTAATTAGTTGGATGAGTAAAATTAATCTCCATAGAATATACAATTTTGTAATTTTTGACGTGTTTACAAATATAAAGATTTGACGTGTTTACAGAAATAACAATTTTGAATACCAATTTGAAAATGATTTTATATCAATAATCAATTAAATTGATTTAATCCATAAATAATAAGCTCTTATGAAATCTCCACTCTTATTTAATTTTTCAAAAATGCTAATGATTCACAGGACTTTTGGAAATTGGTAAGCAGATGACAATATTAGTGATTTTTACATAGCCTGAAAATTTTGGACCATATTTTAATTCAACTAAATTGAGGAATTTAAGCAAGCAGTTTTGGGCAATGGCTGGTTTCTTATTTCCACTGAGATTGTATTATTTTGTATTAGATAAATAATAATAAATCTATCATGAGGAACTATTCACAAATGATCAGTTATTTATTGATAAAGGATTGATAATACTGAACTGTTATATTAATTTATTATAGCTGATCATTTTCTATTTACAATAACATTGAATGGGTTTCAAATATTGGCAATACAAAAAATATAATGAAGTTAAAACGTATTTTGAACAAGTTGAACAAAAAATATTTAAAAAAATTTCTCCTAATTTTGATATGTTTATTTTCATCTATTTATCTATTTTTGTACCTATTCTTATGAAGTTCAGGAAACTGTATGACATCATTTCATCAATGAATATCTAATACAGGACTGTTAGAATTAGAACTTTATCATTAATGAGAATTGATGCTGCTATTATTTCCGGATGGATTGTCGTAGTAAATTCTAATAATCAAACTGTATGAAATCATTCATTCGATGACTAGTTCAATACCAAATTGTTTGAATTAGAACTTTAAATGAGAATGAATGATATTATTTCCGGGTGGAGTGCAGTAGTAAATAGTGAGATACGTGATTAATTACTACGTAGATGAAAGTTCATCTTCCAAATTCTAGAGATAAGACTGGTCCAAATATACGAGCATCTAATGACTTGATAGTATTTGTATTGGCTGTGTAAACAAAATGTTATTGCATATAATTTCTAGCAGAATTATTGTAGTTTACAGGAAGTAGAAATTTTATAAGTAATTAAATACATCTTGAGGCTACTTTAGATGCAACCTTCCTTGTGTACCACTTATTTAGTAGACTAATTAGTAAAAATAGTTCAAGATACGTTAAAAATAAAATTCATACAATTTGATTCAATCCTAAACCAAAGAAATTCATTACTACCAAACAAAACAAATATCATTAAATTTAAAATTACAATCTTTATCCATAAAAATAGTGAGATAAATATTAAGTATATACGTAACGAAAAAATTAATGACATTTTTCGCCAGTACATTCTTGCAGTATATATAGGCATAAATATATTGTATAATTTATGTCATTTTGCTTTCATTTTCATGGTACCCGTGATTCCCGATGTTTTATATGTACTGAACACCAAGAGTAAATTACTAATAAATTTCCCTGCCCTATTTACATAGGGCGGCCTAAGGAAAGTAGACTGCTTTCTGAAAAATAGTTATTTCGATATCATTATTGCTATAAGTTTTGAGGCTCCTCTGAATACAAAAAAGTGATTTTCAAAAGAATGTTCAATTATTCCAGACATTTTTCGAGATACATTGAAATACATGAGTGAGTAAAGTGTGCTCACGAGAATTCTCGAGTATAGATGAATTTTTGAAAAATATTAACTCAACTCCCATGAATCCTTGGCGGTTCCAAAAATTTCCAACTATTATTTACCACCTTTTTAAAAGTTACCATGAAATACGGAAGTGGTTCTAATGCATACTAGTTTACGAGAAAATACGAATTTTTGAAATTTTTTCACTCAACCAACCTGAATTTTCGGCGGTTCCAAGCAAGGAACTTTTTCGAGTTTCCTCATTTTAGTCAATTCTATCCTATAATCACAGAACAAATTCCAGATTGAATTTGTTTTTTAGATTTTCCCACTTCCAGTAAGTTATAGATTTGAATGATTCCGGAATCCACCTCCACATCATCATTCTATAAGTTTCTAAAATCTCAAAAGTTGCGATTTATCGAATATGAGGAATTCATTCCAGTGGTATTCGATTCTATATTTGTAAAACTAGAAGTGCAAACGGAAATTCAAAGTATAACTCACCTCCTCTTATGGTCGTATCTTCGGAATCCATGCTAGTCAACCACCGCTTTTCCAAATAATCCAACAAGAAATTTCAAATATAACACTCTGTTACGCACTGACTTATTCACCGGCTTTGAAAAGCGACGTCCAAAGCCCGAACAAAAAACCGGTATTCTTTGAATTCACGCAGGAATTTTTGTCATTGACGCCGTTCTAACGAGATGAACAAGGTGGTAAACATGTTATTAACGATAATTCACGTATGTTTTCGATGAAAAATCCATGTTTTTGTGAGTGATTGAGGAGAGATCGAAGTTTTGGCGCCTTGGTTGTGAACTAGAAACTAGAAGCTAGAACCACGCGGCCTTTTCGTTGAATAGTCGACTGTAGTTTTGGTCCCTCGCCTATTCTTCTTCGGAAGAACTCCACACTGTTTCCAGTACGGGGCAACAACAAGAGAGCTCTCTCTTTCTCTCCCCCCTCCAAAGGCTTTTCTCTTTCTCTCTTGCACATTGTGTGCTTTCTCTCGCACTCTTGTCTAGGTCTAGGAGCATCTAGCCACGGCCGCAACGCGCCGCTAGAAGCTAGATCACATCCACAACCGATTTCTATCCACAACATAATTTTAGAGTCGACTTCGAATATATCGAACAAATTAGTGTCAGTGTGGTTATGATTGTGATAAGCAGCTTCGTTGGATAAGATATGATAAGAGCTTTTCCTATGTGAGAGTGTGTTTTTGAAATCAAATTTGAAAACCACGAAACATCAAAGTAATCGATGTTACAATGTAACTCATCCTTGCATTCCTGGCATACTTCTACCTCACATACCTTCATACCAAGTATTCGAAATGAATAAGGAGAGCAGGAGGCCAAAAATGAAGGAACTTCTCTTCAAACCTTGCGATCAAATATTTAGCTTGATCGGAAAAATTAAGCGATAAAATAATCCCATAATAATAGCTTCAATCAGCTTCAAGATTCTATCATTCTCTAGATCGTGTTTCTTTGTATTCCATGCGTTTTGGATCTAACACGTATTGTCACAAACGAGGGTTTGTTAACAGAAATAGCTATTCAATGACAGATTTACAAAGCATCAACTTTTAATCTAAAATCGAACATTTCGTTTCAGAATGTGCCGGATCCGATTCACATGGATCTTTCTTGAACGATAACATACATTTATTCAAGCTGCGAACGATATTGTAACTCATGAATTTTACTAGCAATATTGACTAACAATAAATAAAATCACAAGAAAAAGCTAGTTGAAAAACATTTGACGTGAATCCGATGAATTAATATGGAGGCTCGTGAATCACAACAATAAATCGTAGGAAAAAGCCAATTGAAAAAATTTGATGTCCTGTGAATAAACTGGCTTATTCAATATGACTCATTTGTTCACTCATATTATGACTTAATACAATATTCAAATGCATATTGTTGACGCATCCTTTCCAAAATATATCTGTGACTATGATAATATTTCCATAATATATCTGTGACTGTGAACCATTTTCATTCATCTTTTCCGACTAGCGATTTAACATTAATTTGATACTACTTCTATGAAAGCAATAAACGAGCCTCAAGCATAATAAAAGTTGATTCTCATAGAACTTCCTGTTCTATCTGATTGCAGAACAATCTACATACAGTTATTACAGTAGAGCTTCGATAAATCGAATCTCTATAATTCGTAATTCCTTATAATTCGTAATGACCAATAATTCATAATCCCTATGATTCGTAGTAGTTTAGTCCCTTAAAATAATCTTCCATCATTCACAGCTTCAATAATTCGTAATCTTCTCTAATTCATAATAAAGCTTCAGATCAATGAACTAATTATCGAAATTATTCAATGAATTATCGAAATTTCTATTCCGTGTTTTAGGAAAATTATATTTTCTACTTAAAAACCAGGTCAATATTTTGAATCAAATTATAATTCGCCATTATTCTGTGTGATGCTTGTTCTAAAATCGGCACGAAAACATGAAGACTTTCCCCATCTTGGATCAACTTCTAATTATTCTTATTGACTCAATATCCGGTCACAGACGGGACAGTGGACCTCTCAAAAACAGGAATTCGAAAACTGGGATTTTTACAAAGCCGTCCGTGGTATAATATGTTCGAGAATAGAAGACATTCTGGCAAGATGGGAAAATTAATCCAGCTCGGTCAAAAATTATTAACTTGGTCTCAAATTGTAGGAAACATTCTGATCTACAATTTGAGACCAATTTATGATTTTTGAACCAATATTGACAGAGTTGGAGTCATTTTCCCATCTTGCCAGAATGTTTTCTTTGCTTGGACAGGCTATATTTGACTGGAGAGTAAACGAGTTGAAGCTATTTGGGCTTGTCTCGAAAGGAGGGTTTGGAGAAAGGTACCTTCAGTGGACGCCAACGAAACTGGCGGTTTTAGAATGTGGTTTACATGTGATAACTCTCTCAGGACAGTCTGAAAGCGATCTACGAGAGCGAAACTATTTAGCTGAGGTTTCTCTCGAAGTGACATGCTGTCGAAGACCGCTGTTAGACTTTCCTGAGAGAGCTGATCGTTGATAAACGATAATCGTCAACCGCCAATTATACTTGCGTCTCTCTCTCAAACTTGGAATCAAAGCCCGCTTTCCTAGTTTCTCGGGCGGGATGATTTTTTGTGAGGGGTTGTTTTTGGGTGTCTTGGGCCGCCCCTCCGCACCCCTGGTCCTAGACCGAACACCCCTCCCTCCTTCCAACCACTTCGAAACACTCCTCAAAAGGTGCAGGGTGCATACAGGAAGTATACCTGTATTATGTCACAATATAGTGAAGAACATACACAGAGGTATATGTATATTGTGTGATTATATAGTATGGTTCTATCGGTGCATTCTGTTTTGTGAATGTGTTACCAGCCGAGAGACTAGCGCGAGAAAGACGGCGGAAGAGAGAGAGAGAGAAGAGAGATAGGGTGAGAGAGAAAATGAATGAGAAGAAATGAGAAATAGATAGTGAAAGAGTGAGAAAGAATACAGAAAGTGAGAAAGAGTGAGTTGGAAAGAGAAAAAGAGTAGCGAGAAAGGAGAATAGAGAGAGAAAGGAGGAGAAAGAAAGAAAGAGAATGAGAGAGAGAGATAGAGAAACCGAGTGAGAATGTGTGTGAAATGAAAAGAATGTACGAAATAGGAATTCTTGAGGAGGGCTCGTGGTCTTGAGGGGTGTGATACAAAATGCAGTTTAAAAAATAATACAGTATTTTGACGACAATGGAATTGACCTGAATATTGTTGGTTGACTATCTCACAAGAAAAAACTATTATAGTATTCTATAATGTTATCAATGTAGTGCAGTTTGTTTAGGGGTATTTTATTGGATGAAACGTTCAATCAATCCTATAATTCATTTTTTATGAATGAAATGTATTCGTAATTTATTCAAGTGATAATCGAATAAGTAATCTATTCTACAATACTCTTTGAGTTTTAATTTATTCTACATTAGATTATTAGTTGGTTTAGTGTTGGACAGGAATTTGTCATAACTTCGCCGTTTCATGGCTAGTAACTTGAGAAGTAGTCTTATTTTATCATCTATATTTCAAAAATTGTATTTGCTACTATACATGAATAAAATAATTCTATTCGAACCACGAAGATGCCAAATGAGGATGTGATAGTTTCTCCAATTCATCGGTGAAATTATTGCTGCTGGTAACACTGATCACTTACCATGGGTGATATCAACACTTACTAATAGGCCTACATCTAATACACGAAGTAATAGTAGGTATTGGTGATATCCATAATACCATGTGGAAATTAGTGTTAAAATATGGAAAATGGTAGATATTTTATGGCATAAGCAACCTTCTTATTGCTTTGTTTGTATAAATTTGAGAGGAAATTTGTGGGCTTTGAAGCCTGTTATCCTCTTTAATGTAGAATGACTGAATAATAGAATTGAAATTTAATTTGCAGTTCAAGATATCTAAATATTATCTCTCATTAAACTTTAAACTTAGGGCTATCTAAAATAATTGATAAATGAAAATCAAATACACTTATTGATGTTAAATCTTAATGCTGATTTCTTGCTCACAATACTGGATTGCGGATTCAAGAACTCACTAGGCACATTTTCTGCGATCCAGTATTGCAATCAATAGCCTACCATTTACTAATAATAAATCAATGTTAAATATTATAAATGTCAATAAATCAATCGAATAGACAACAAAAACCAATATACAGGGTGTTCCAGGAGGAATGTGCAATATTTCTCAGGCTGATACCTTACACCAAGTAGACAAAAAAGTTCCATGGGACCAATCCCCAAAAACGCTTTGTTACCGAGATAACAATGGCGGAAAATTGAGATTTTTCAAAAAATATTTATTTTTCTAATTTTTTAGAGGCTTTACTGAGGTTCTGAAATAATCAATTCCTATGTAAAATTAGCTGAGGAATTCAATGAAACCAGTCTGGTGTCTGTAACTCCAACGGTTATTGAGATAATTGAAAAAATATGCTTAAAAAACGCCATTTTTCAACAATAAGGGTTATAAATGGATAAGGAATCATAAATTTGTATTTTTCATTAATGGAAGTTGAAGAGAATTGGATTCTAAAGAAAAAGTTAAATGGCAGTGATTGTGTAAATCTTACCCAAATCTCAGAAATAGCGATCAAAAATCGCAAAATTCGACAAAACATAGCACAAGTGATAAATTTGTATTTAGTAGCGATTTTGCGATTCTTGATCGCTATTTCTGAGATTCGGGTAAGATTTACACAATCGCTGCCATTTAACTTTTCCTTTAGAATCCGACTCTCTTCAACTTCCATTAATGAAAAATACAAATTTATGATTCCTTATCCAGTTATAGCCCTTATTGTTGAAAAATTGCGTTTTTAAGCATATTTTTTCAATTATCTCAATAACCGTTGGAGTTACAGACTCTAGACTGGTTTCATTGAATTCCTCAGCTAATTTTACATAGGAATTGATTATTTTATAACCTTAGTAAAGCCTCTAAAAAATTAGAAAAATAAATATTTTTTGAAAAATCTCAATTTTCCGCCATTGTTATCTCGGTAACAAAGCGTTTTTGGGGATTGGTCCCATGGAACTTTTTTGTGTACTTGGTGTAAGGAATCAGCCTGAGAAGTATTGCACATTTCTCCTGAAACACCCTGTATAATGGAACAACACAACAACAGACAAAATTCAGCAAAAAAATTAGATGAGTTTGCAGGCTGAAGAGAATTGTAGGAAGGTAGAATAATGTAATGATAATACTAACAATCAAGTAAGTGACTCTTAATGATTAACTACAGATAATTAACAAATCGTAATCATAAACTCATTTTCAAATATTTTTCCAAAAGTTTCCACTAATTCACATGAATTGATACATTTATTTTCCGATTTTGCCTCTTTTACTCGTCATTAGCAATAACCTATTTTTGTTTTCTCTCGTTTCGAAAAGGGGTGGGAATATCGTATTTTTCTTTATGTTTTAATATTTTCTATTATGATAGCCAGTAAAGCTCTTTAGTAGGGCAAGGGAGCAGCAGAGGATGGTGTCAATGAAACAAAGTGGTGACAAAAGTATGATAACGTAGCATACTTTCATGAACAAAGATTGAAGATTTGATAAATTCCTGCCTTGAAATAGCTGATTCATCCATGAATAAATTATACAATCACATAATCAAATTAAAATAGATTTAATTGATTTGGGAGATTAGTAACAGGTTTTGTCCTTACAATTCACTTCCCGAATTTCGATAGATGTTCATGCAGTCAGAATGAGGATATGATATCACATAACTTTCAAACAAATCATTCACAGAACCAGAATCAAACTACTCGTACATAAAAAGAATTAATTTAGAGTGTTGATTAGAGAGATAAAATAAATTAATTCAAATAGATAAATGAATAACTGAAATTATCACTGTAAATTTTATTATCTATCTATATCTCACAAAATAGATACTTCTCGTAAAAATAGGAAAAACGATGATGTAATGAATGCAAAATTTATACAAATTTTAAATTGGAGGTACTGCAAAATGAATAAGGAGTGTAAGTTATCTAAGTGAAAAGGTGAAGTTTAGACATATATATGTCCATTCTTGGGAAAGGATAATAAGGATATCCTTTCCATTATTACTTGGCTTTTTAGTTGAGAATTCATAACGAGCTATTATAATTACTAAAGATAGTAATAAAATTACTATAGCATTTAAAAAACTTAGATTTAAGTTAATTAATACGACATTAATCGATATTTGGATTATATTATAAGATAAGTAACCATGAACCAAGAAGTGTAATTAATGGTCTACGTAATAAGAATTAGATAACTCAGTAAAATTATTTACAAGTATATCCATTGAAAATGTGCGATGAATGACAGAGTTGGTTAATATTATAATAACGGTTTCGGTGATCGCGGTGTACCTAAAATGGAAGTTAAATTTATGATTAAAAGTATGAGGAGAAATCATTGAGGAGAAATTGATGAGAGATAAAATAAATTAATGCTGCGAAGGGAAAAATGAATAACTGAAATCTCACTCAAATTTTATTATCTATCTATATCTCAAAAAGAAAATGTAGAGAGTTTGATGAAGTTCACTTGAAACGAAGCGTATATTATTCAAAACTTAAAATAAAATAGAAACAACATTTTTAGTATTGTTTGCAAATTTCTTCACCATCAAGTAAATATCCCTCAATTACTAACCGTTGCTCTAGCTGTAGAAAATAGTGTCACAGTAATTATTATTGAAATGTAAAATCAGTCAATCATTTTTCATTATTATCTGAATTAACATTCATTCAGTAACATTTATTCAGTAACGAATGAACCAAGAAGTGTAATTAAGTCTACATAATAAATCTCCCTCTGGTACCTCCTCTTTCTACATATCCGATCCACGCGTTTTACTCAATATTCTAGTTCACCATCTCACCAACTTTGCTTTTCTTATTCGTCTAGCTTTTCTCCACTCTCTCCCTCATCTCTATTCTCTCCTGGCTCCACTTTCTCTCTCTCCCTCACCTCTCTTCTACTCAATCTTGATTTTCTCTCTTTTCTCTCTCTCTCCCTCATACCTGTTCTCTTCTCTCTCTACTTTCTCTCTTTTCTATCCTCTCATTGTCTATCATCTCACCCTCATCTCTCTTCTATCATCTCTTCTCTTCTTCTCTCTTCTCTCCTCTCTTCTCTTCTCTTCTTCTCTCTCTTCTCTCTCTCTCCTCTCTCCTTCTCTCCTCTCTTCTCTCCTCTCTTTCTCTCTCTCTCATCTCCTTCTGTCCTCTCTCTTCTCTTCTCTCCTCTCTTCTCCTTCCTCTTCTTCCTCTCTCTACTCTCTGTTCTCCCTCCTCTCTTCCTCATCTCTCTCCTACCCTCTCTCTTATCTCTCTCAATCCTGTATATTCTCTCATCTCACTCTCACACCTACTCTATAAAAAACCCAAATCAACCGGTAGATAATTTTCTATGTGTATTAACTGTCACCCACCCTCATGTGCAATTTCAAAAAAAAAACCGATCCCCGCTGGTTAATCTCCAGCATCTTCAGTTGACAGCTCATTCCATTCTCATGATAATAAACCACCCCTGCAATTGCAACCCTCTGCAAATTCGTGCGCGATTGGCTCTGCGCCACCCTCCAATCACGTCACACCACTATGTGCTAAATTGGGAATCCTAAAAAATCTCACCAGGAAATGATAAGGGCTTGAATCGCCATCACTCTAATTAAAGTGCAACTGTATTCTTATCATGGCGCAGTGGAATGAGTTCTTTGAGCTCTTTACTTATTGATAATTATGGGCATCAATATCTTGATACTCAAAATAGACTGGACGAGAGAGAAATTTTGGCAAGATGGGAAAATAACTCCAGCTTAGTCAATATTTGTTCAAGAATTATAAATTTGGTTTAAAATTGTATGACTCAGTGTTACCAAAAATGGGACAAAAGGCTCGCTTTGCTCACCCGCAAATCGAGGACCCGTGGGCCCCTGGCAGTGTCAAAAACCAAATAGGCTCGCATGCAAATTCCATTCAAACAGATTTGCTTTATTTATCAGCGTCCTTGGGCTTGCTTTACTCACTTGTTGAATTGAATAAGCGGATGAAAAAAACATGGAGATATAACTCAATTCCTGAATTGAACCTGTTTATTTATTTAAGATTATTGGATCTTGAAAAATGTGAGATAATTCATCAAGCAAAGCCTCATGATTGACTCTAAATCCAGTAAGTTACTTTAGCACAAGCAGAAAAAATAAAGAAAAGAAAATTAATGTAAAATTAAAAGAGTCTCAACATAAAAGTGACATAAAAATTAATTTTGATTCTAAAATAATCAATAAAATGGGACACTAAATACCCAGTTATTTCAGATATATGGAGGCCAGAGAGTATAAAATAAGACTCTAGTTCTATTTTCTTTGTCTTAATTAGATTGGCACTGAGAATTCAAGACGATATGTTTGTGTGATACGTTTTTCGAATAGTATTATTGTAACGTCTTATTACAATAATACGTTTATTATTGTGATACGTTTTGATACGTTTCGTATTGTGAATAACGTTGCAGAAATACCACGATAAACGTATTGTGTTAAAATTTCTTTTGATCAACTACACCACACTACAGTTGTATGAGAAACGAAGATTCTAACACCAAACGTCTACACACAACTTCATAAAAGGCAAAATCTAAAAAAAAGGCAAATCTAATGAGACAGTCTCAGTAGTATAGCTATCTAAATGCTCTGATATTCTTCTGGTACACGATTTCCATATTATTTCATTGACGACAAACACCATTTTGTGTAAAGTTGTATCCGCCATTTCGTGAATTCAACCGAATATTTCAGCCAATCAGGTTGCTGAAAGTATTCTATTAATCACGTAATTTCTAATCCTTCTATAACTACTCCCTCAATTCTATGTCACAATTACTTGTATATCAGCTCAAAATGTATAGTATGCTCTCAAAATGTAAAATGTAGGCTACTTGTCTCTCGAGAATCTATTGAGATAGAGTTGCGTTTCGATTATAATTTATTTCGATTTGTAATAATATGTAAGATCCCGGATCACATGACTACCGTGTTTTGAAAAGAAAGTGTTTAAACGTTGAAAAATATTTCACAAACCAACGGGGACATTCTATTATTGAATTTCATGCATTTCTAGGCTCACAGAAATTAGGTGTATTTGTAATTTGAACTTGGTGCTCTTGTACCTGGTTCACTTGTACCTGATGTACTTGCACTTGGTGTATAAATATATTCCTGGTTTACTTGTTCTCGGTGTATTCGATGTACTTGTACTTGGTCTACTTGTTTTGAACCTACTTAATTTACTTGTACTGGGTGTACTTGTACCAGGTGTACTTGTACTGGGTGTACTTGTACTGGGTGTACTTGTACTGGGTGTACTTGTACTGGGTGTACTTGTACTGGGTGTAATTGTACTGGGTGTACTTGTACTTGGTGTACTTGTACTTGGTGTACTTTTACTCAGTGTGCTGATATTCCATACCCCCCACCAGCCCCCCAAGTAGTATCTTCCAACTTCGCCCATGAATCACAACCTCAGGGGAAAAGATTTGACAGCCATTCCGTGTTGTTTTCTTCCATTGTTTCCAGAAAACAGAGGGTTGTTTGCCCGAAATATTTCCCCTATTATATTAAATTTCGATAATGGAGAATCTGGCAAGCTTATGTTGATCTGTCAATCAATTAACCCTCAGGGGTCCTGCAAATAATACCCGGCTACCGTACAGCTTACACAAATTGGACCCTCTTAGTATGACTAATCTATAAGATGACACAGGATCAGTTCAAAATGGTAGCATCTATCTGTGATTGGGGAATCTGAATTCCACGTGACATAATGCGAATAAGTTGTAGATATTGGGATGGAAAAAATTGTAATGTAAGTTTTTAAGAATTCTTGTTAGATTATTTAACAAGATATTTTTCTTTTTCACTCTCATTCCAACTAAAATTAGGAAGATGAACAAACTGCAACATTTTTACATGTAATTTACAAATAGTTTCACAAGCAGACTGTATTTGCCTTTTATATAGTTTTTTGTACTCATACACGGTTCAATATTCTTTTGAGAAGATCTGTAGTAAGGGGTGGTTCATCAAAATAATTTGAAACATTATCTTAGTATTTTTGTTACGTTCATTTTATTGATAATACGAATCGTATTATACGATACAGAATATTACAATAATCGTACTTCGATTACAACCGAAGTCTTTTCGATGTATGTATCACACGAAAATATCATCTATATAGGAAGGAGATTATACTTTGAACCGCGTGGACACTCAGCTAGATTTTCAGAGTTCAAACTGTTATAGACCTAACTTCTGCGAGTCCGATGCATCGAATGAAAATTGAATATTCCCGTTGATATTTCAACACTGTCTCTTCAAAATGTGATAGCTTAATCATCTCATCTATTTTATCTTGCCTATTATCATTAAAAATCAAACATGTCATTATAATGGAAACGCATTCTCGAAAGACAGGGCCATAGATTTTGAGCTGATAATTCACTGGCGGCTCGTACTCACGAAACAGGTGAAGTGCCAGTATCTTTTACTATACAGCATTTCACCTGTTTCGTGGGCACGAACCGCCAGTGGCTGATATATGCAAGTATTTGTGACGTAGAGTTGGGGGAGTGGTTAGGAGTAGACGTTACGTGATTGGTCGAATCCTTTCAGCTACCTGATTGGCTGCAATCGTCAGTTAGATACACGAAATGGCGAATATAAGTTTTAAAGTTTACACAAAATGGCGTTTGCCGTCAATGAAGTTATGGAATAAATGCGAAATATGATACGTTAGTCGTGGTATTTTTGTTACTTTATTCATAACACGAATCGTGCTATACGATAGAAGTTATATGCTTCGATTACATTATAGTCTATTCGATGCATGAATCACACAAAAATATCGTCTTGAACTCTTAGTGCCAATCTGAAAATATTAGGCTAGACAAAGATAATAGAAATAGAATCTTATTCTATACTCTCTGGTTCTAGATGTAGAGTCGATTATTACGTAATTTTCCATTCAACTTAGCTACTCCTTACTCCCCATAGTTTTTTCAAAAATTTGCTTAATCGATTTTATGGTTGGTTTGGTGTGTTTAAATGGATTGGAAAAAATATTCGGATCTCACTGAATATTGACAGAAATTCATAATTACACGACATTCATCTTATTCAGCTCACTATCTAAGTACAGTTGTGAAGGTGATATTGTCGTAGTTATACAATTTACATATCGAATAAAAAGACTAGATAGGCTATTCTCAAACCACAGATCAATAAAAAATCTAAAAATATCGATTTTTAATAAATTTGTGGTTGACGATATCCAGTCTTTTTATTCAATATGCAGCTCACTTTGTTGTTATGTGGAACGAATATTGGAGAGTCCCATCCCACTAATAGTCAAATCTGTCAAGAAAACATCCTGAAAAATTATTAAGAAAAAGTCAATTAATAATATCAAAGACATCACTGTCTCCAGAATAAGCATGTATAGTTATTTAACGGAATCAATGTTTACATAGAGAATTGAAAGTTCTGACTGTTATGTTAGTTCAAATTTAATTTGAATAGAGAAATAGAATAATAGTGATAATATTCAAATATAATAAGTAATATTACAACCTAATTTTTTATCATGAGTTTCTTAATCGAACACTGGTGAATTTATTTGATTTTACAAAATATTTACATCCAATCTCGGCCTTGTTATATCCTGAATTGAAACAGTATTTTCAATTTGGTGCTGTCTGCACTGGCGGCTCGTACCCCCAAAACAGATGAAGTGCCCGTATCTTTTACTGTACAGCACTTCAACTGGATCGTGGACACGAGCCGCCAGGTGCTGTCTGTACAGCCAGTACTTTTGGAAACTCAAAATCTCCATTAATGGAGTTTTATTGAGTTGAGCCTCATTTAAAATACGTTAAAAGGAGTAGAAACTCTTTCTCTTAAGATAAAAAACTATTTGATTGACAAGTCTTGCCAACAAGATGAATATTGAAAGGTTGCTTTTAAACTCCCACCTCAACTCTAAATCTATACGGTACTTGAAAGTTTGCTGTAACTTTTTATTTGAGTAGCTTGTTGAAGATAGAAAAAATGTACAATAGAAGTGACCTCTGAGTATATTGCATAATATTATAATAAATCATACTATGACAAAACTAATAATCGGTACTATTATTAATCTTTCATTTATTTTCAAAACAACAAAAAATTGCATTGGAAATAATATAATTGTCACACAAATTAATTGAAATTCTGCTTTTGTAGAGAATAGTCTATAAACCACGAATGTTTATGCAAATAGAATGAATTCCATACACAATCAAAATTCAATTATGAAAAGTTTCGTTGTTCGTGATTGAGAGATTAGAATTGAATTCAAATTAGAAAGAGAAAATTACCCACGCACAAGCTAAAATGCTTATGTGGCGTCATCCGCTATATTCCTTAATTTTTCTCTTGTTAGAACTATCCCTAGGAGGACAACAAAAGATTAAAAACATCACCATCTCTTAAAACAAATACATTTTGTTACTAGATCTATTTACTTATGTATTGATTTACTTATTGTTACTCGAACTTTTATGGGCTCATTGTGGGCTAATGAATTGTAATAATTTATTCCTGAATTGTAATAATTTATAATTTGATTTTTTATAATAAAGGAATCACCGTATCATCTCGCAGTATTCTGAATTTCAAATGGATTGAAAAAATAGAATTAAGCTACTTTCTTTCCTAAACACTCGAGATGTAGTTTGTCAAGGTGCATTGCAATAAACCTGTCTTAAGTAGTAAGAGGATGACTTCCATGAAAATTAGAAATGCGTCAACTATTTATTTATTTATTAAGTTACAACATATACTTAATGGAAGGTTTAACAGGATCATTCCCAAAACTGTCACTTTACCAATTTTTCATAAGTCCAAATATTTATTCAATAATTTATAGAAAAATCAAAAGTTTTCCGAGAAAATAATCAGCCATTTTATATTCGCAAATCAACAGGAAGGATTTCGCACAACTCATCCAAAAAAAACATGCAAAACGGAAGTGAAGTCCGCCATTTTGCAGTGGGAAGCTCACTCCCTCATTTTCGATCAAATTAATCCCCTCGCCCACTACCTCCTACTTAGCGTGACTCCCCTCGAAAGTTTTTTCTTTTTCTCTCTTCCTACTTATTCTTCCTTTTTGTTATCGTGTCACGAGCATGAGGTCAGACTTTTTCTCTTTTTGACTTCTATCCTTCTTCCTCACCCCAGAGCTCTTATCAGGCCGCGCACACGTCGAATCATAGAAGGAAAACAAGAGAAAGAGAGAGAAAAAGAGAGAAGCAGTCGACCAATCAAAGTCGGCCATCACTCCCTCACTGAATTCACTACTCTTGATTCCTGTTGTCAATCTCGGCTACTTTTCCTCACTCCCTCTCACTTACTCACTAAGTCTTTCTCACTTTCTCCCTCTCACCGGGCACTCAAGCGTCCAAGCTTTCATGTGCATATAACCCACCCACCCCTCCTGGTTTTAGTTATTTGATTTTTGCATAACAACTCCCTGTACAGGGGTTTATAGCACGCGACACAATCACCCATACTCTCACTATACACCCACCCACATAATAGAAAATAATCGTACAAAATGTCGTTTCTATTCTCCTTTGACTTTCTTTAAAGTTTTCTCAACGATTTCTATTGAATTTATTGTTCGCCATTGGGTTTCCATTTTTTATGCGAATACCTATGCAATTTCGTTTCTCGAAGATACTATTCTGTTTTCTTAACATTGGTTTTTGATGCAGTTCATCAACATCCTCTTGTAATTTACTTATTATTAGACAACTATTATCGTGAAGATATATATTTAAAATTTCATTAATTCATTGACACATATAGCCTACGTAATCGAATTGAAATTTATGAAAATTATTTGGGAGATAAAAACAGGCTTTGTCCTCACTAATCATCTCCCAAATATTTATTTATCCATCCGATGAAAATTATACAATAAAAAAACGAAAATACAGGCATTAGCCCAAAACATCTTCAATTCCAATTTAGATTTATTGTCCCAATTCAGGTATTTTTAATATTGATAGCTAAATTGAATTACTAATTCAACTGTACTGGTTTATTGAAGCCAATAGGACTTTTTTGAAGATGTTATTAATCTATTGGATTGTTGTAGCTGAGTGAAGTGAATAGCCTTTCTTCAATTCAAGGAGACGCAACAATGCAAGAAAAATGATAAATAGACAAAAAAAATGTTCCTTCAAATAATTCCGATTCGTACTACTTCAATTTAAACTTTACCACAATAATCCGAGAGTCCAATTGACTTGTACTTTTACTTGTACAAAAGTACTAGAATAGTATTTTTGAGAATTTACATGTTCAAAGCTTAGTATACAGAGTCCAAAGCTTTTCCATAGAAACTATAAATGAGCATCAAAACTGTTTCCTGGTTGCTTGGAGCCCATTCATAGTATAGTAGCCTAGGTCCATTCATCTCTCTTATCATCCTTTACAAGCTAGAACCAGAGACAATGTATTATTATAATACATTGTACATTATAAGACATTGTACATTATAATAATACATTGTCTCTGCTAGAACCTAACGAGGGTATCACTCTCAAGAAGATATTTTTGCCATTGTATAATAGGGGAAAATGACAAACCTCAAGGACTTACAATCATAGTAGCAAACAAGACAGTAGCGAGAGATTCAATATTGAACCACTCCAGTTCAGATTTAAAAACACAAAAATTCCATAAACTTCGTGTCGGGTGTCTCAATTGTTTATCAAGCCAATGGTAATTTTATACATGAATTTGGACTACCCCCGACTATCAACATTACAAATAACGTTATTCACATGTAACTTTTTTAAATTAGAACTAGATATTGTCATGACTGGATTGTTTGTTACAACAAATTATTCTGCATAATTTGGATTGCCCATATCCCGGAATACAAATAGAGCGGGTTTCCCTCATTAACATAATGCTTATAAGCATTATAGTGCACCGAACAGTAGTAGCCCTCGATTTTTTATGATTCAATTGTTTATCAAGACAAGGTTTTTCATAGATTTGGACCTCCTGTCTCATAAAGTATAAATTGTTTTTTATATATTTTTTATAGATTCTGACCTCCTGTCTCATGTAGTACAAATACTGTAATTTTTTATCTACTGTAAATAGTCTCGTGACCAGCAGGCTATGATTCAATTGTTTATCGAGAAATATTTTTTTACAGAATCGGACCTCCCGTTTTTCATTGAGCAAATAACGCTTTTTTCATATGAACTCGTGACCAACAGCCCCCCGTAATTGTCTCAATTGAGTAGTCACACACACATACAAGGCTTATTTGCTGCAGTTTTTTGAAGCACTCCAGATTTTCGTCAGACAAATAGAATTTTTTAGATGAATCGCATGCTCGACCGGTGTCCTCCTGCCCCTGATGGATTTTGAGACTGAAGAATAAAGAGAGCAGTCGAGAAAAAACAGATTTTGAAAGCTGTTTCCAAATTGTGACCAAAATATCCGACGTGTGGCATGGACAGCTGCCTATGTCCAGTACTGGAGGCTGTAGGCCTGTTTTTGTTTGTCGCTCTTTTGATTCTCTATCATCTCTCTCTCTCTCTCTCTCTCTCCGAGTGCAGATGTCCGAGTGTGCCACCCTCTCCCCGCTTGCTTACTTACTTCCGCTGCCAAAAATATGCAGAATACAGTTTGCTGTTGGGACAATTGCTATGGCTTGCTGGCTGCTGGACCAAGAGGGATGTAAGGACACGTGGTCAGGGTGTGGATCTAGTAGGGGGATGGCGCAGATTGTGCTCGAGGCAAATATTCTTGTTGAATAGAACTTCTCTATTTTCTGTGTAGGTGGGAGGTTGGTGTAATCCATTAGCCTACAAATTTACAGAATCAAAGAAAAGTCATATTAAAAAGTACAAGAAAGTAATTCAGCGAAAAATATTATGAAAGTAATTTCTATTTTCTGGGTAGGTAATTGGTCGAATAATTAGCCTACTTTTTACAGAAACAAAGAAAAATGATATTAAAAAGTCTTCCAAAGATATCTAAATCTTTCATAGTTCATTCCCAATACTACTGATCCCAATATAGCTAGAGAGATAACCAGATAAATGATAGTAGGATAGACAACTTTACATTAAAAGTAATTTGAAAAATATGGAAGATGTGCTGAGATTGAAATTGAGGATTTTATTGCCAATAAATCTCATTGTTCTTTGAAGTCGAAAATAATATGTTTAGATTATTTCGTGCCAAGCATCAGCCTACTATAAGAAGTTGCTATAGCTTAATCAAAAATCGAACATTATTGACGTGTTCAAAAACAAAACTTTCAGCTAAAATACAAAAACCAAGGGAAATCTCGTGCGCTAGTGAATACACTATTCAATCGAATATTTCTGCTCTCAACCTCAAGAACAAGTACAGGTGACACAAAAAACGGGAACTTTTGAAGTAACACGTACGTGAATAAAGGAAATGTAATCAATAGTTTTATTGCTGAAAATGTTAAGTAGAATAGTTGCCATTTATAGTTGTAACAAGAAAAATGCCAATATTCATGAAAAATGTCTTTGAGATGACGACCATTTTAACGTATACATTCCTGGAGGCAAACAGTGAGATTTCCATGTAAGCATGGAATGTCGAAGCACTTTACTTTTTCTTGTGGGGCCATTTGAAAAGTTTTAAAGCATAGCCTACGCTTTACGCTTAAAAATAATTATTGAGTTGAAAACAAGGATTCATGGAGAAATCGCTGAAATTCGCATTGCAGTGATTCAACTTGCCGTGCAAAATCTCACTGTTCGCTTCCAGGAATCTATACATACGTTTGAATGGTCGTCATCTCAAGGACATTATCTACAAAAATTTGCATTTTTCTTGTTACAACTATAAATGGCAACTATTCTACTTTAAATTTTCAGCAATAAAAGTAATGATTACATCTCCTTTATTCACGTAAGTGTTACTTCAAAAATTCCCGCTTTTTTGTGTCACTCTGTACAAGTATAACATTATTGATTGTTACTTTAAAAACGAGGAAAGTGGCAATCGCTGTAGTAGAACGGTAAAGCCTGAAACAATCTAAGAATGAAGAGTCAATGGAAAATAGCCAAAATTGTCATTTTTTAAGTTAACAAAGTATATAGAAGCTATATATAAAGTATGTATCTTCAAGAATACCTAACGTCCTCCACGTCCTGTATTCGTATTCATCGTTGAGTTTTAACTGATCAGGCACCAATATCATGGTGATCAAAACAAGAACTAATTGAGTGAATAAGCTATGGAATAGCCAAATTAAATAATGCAATGTCAAAAATTTTAGGAAGACACGAAGAACCTATTCAAGTAATAGGCCTAAATAATTATTTAGTTCGAACCATAGAATAATAGATTTCTCTATTATATATACTAATACTACAATCTATACTTTTTGGTTCAAACTGTCTTCCGTAATAACAGGGTGAATTTTTGTATCTCACTCAACTACCGTGAATTTAGTCTTCAACCTGTAATCATTGAAATACTAAAGGAAGCCCTCGTAAATCATAAGTTTCAGAATCAACTATCATTCTCTCTTCTTCTGTCTTCATTTTCAACAATGAAATAACACATTATTTGCAGTATTTTATAAACTAATTTGAAACGCCTGCACAATGTCAAAGAGCTGTCTGATTGGCCATTAAGCTGAAAAGTATCCATTTCATGATTTCGACCAATCAGAAGCTAGCATGTTCTCTAAAAGATAGCACTCGATTGTCTGAATCCATGAAATGGCACCTCTTGAACCTTTATACCTTTTGGCCAATCAGATTCAGACGTCTGGTTGATAATAGGGCGAAGTAACAATAAGTGAATTGTTTGCAGAGCAAACAGCAACAGAAATTTTATTAGGCCTAAATCGAAATAGGTAAGAAAGGTTTCTCCTTCCTATTACGTTACCTACTAACTAAAATGTAATCAGTAATGGTCATTTTTGGTAAGTACCAGCTCGAATCTACACCCTTATATACTAAAGCAACAAAGTGGCTTAGATACTAATCTATCAAAATTATTGACCACTTGCCGATATATGCGGTATAGCTAAGTTAGAAAGAGGAAATCGAGCAAATAACCAGAAAAGTCTGAAAACTTGTAAAATTCCTTCCCAAAGGGTTTTGCACTCCCTACCCCCCAAAAAAATTTTCAACTTTTTAATTTGACTGTTTTTTGCAACGACTGTTTTTGCTGATTTTTGTAACCAGCGCGCGGAAATAGCTCGATTTCAATAAAAAAAATTGAACACACCTATTTCATTTTGAACATGGAATAAAGTGTTTGTTTGTTTGTTTTTAATAGCCTCCCAGAGACTCTTAACAGATTATGAGAATTGTCAAATAAATGCATGAAAACATCACTTTCAATGATTTTTTTCGAATTTAGAATTTTTCGAATTTCCAACGTCTTTTACCCTATACGTAAGGGAGAAGTTTGAGAGAAGGAGTGAGAGAAAGAAAGAGAGATTCAGATTCAGATTCAATCACTCTATTCATGTAGAATACATAGAACAGTAGCCTAAATCCTCTGCAATGAGAATAAAAAAATAAATGAATTACATTATGGCTCACTTGAGTGAGCAAATGATAGACTATGGGAACTTGTAAATGACAAAAATATAGGATTCAATAAGCTCATGGTACTTTACATTTTGCTGTATCTACATTGATTGGTGAAGTTTAGGCATATAAATGTCCATTCTTGGAGGGGGATGTTCAAGTCATTTATTTATTTATTCTATTGGGAAAACACACATCGGTTGAAAGAACAGGCCCTTGGTATTTCAAAACACAATTTTCATTAAAATATAGTCCAAAATTTGAGGTTAGAAGTCCAAATTTCTTCTTCAGCCGAAGTTTTCTCACTCAAAGAAATGATCTTAAAGTGATAATAATTTTAAAATTTTGAATTTTGAAGGGTTGATCCAAAAAACACAAAATAGTTCCAAACTTTCATTAAAATAGGAAAATTATTAAAAAAATTTAGAGCTGAAAATCATCATGTTCTTTGATCATTGATATTTGATCAAATGGTATCTGATCAAATGGTATCTGATTAAATGGTATCTGATCAAATCTCTGATCTTTGATCTTTTATCATTGATATTTGATCATTTCTCTTTGATATTTGATCAAATGATTTCTGATCAAATGATCTTTCATAAAATGATCTCTGATCTTCCCTCCCATTAACACTCAACCATGGGCTGATATTTTTCTTACCTATTCTACTACTAAGAAATATTAAATTGTAAATTTAATACTATTATAAAATAATTATAACTGATAATTATTCTTATAATGAGGGGAATGATAATGATATTAATCTCAATATGATAAGAAATGGTAATGAGATGTTGACCTTTGATCTTTTATATTTTGATCATTTGATCAAAGATCAAAGAGCAATGATCAAAGAGCAACAATCAATGATCAATAATAAAAAATCAAAGATCAGAGATTTTATCAGATATCATTAGATCAAAGTTCAATGATCACTTGATCAAAGATCATTTGATCAAAGTTTAAGGAGCAATGATCAAATATCAATGATAAAAGATCAAAGATCAGAGATTTGATCAGATATCATTTGATCAAAGATCATTTGATCAGAGATCATTTTATGAAAGAACATTTGATCAGAAATCATTTGATCAAATATCAAAGAGAAATGATCAAATATCAATGATAAAAGATCAAAGATCAGAGATTTGATCAGATACCATTTGATCAAATATCAATGATCAAAGAACATTTGATCAAAGATAATTTGATCAAAGATCATTTGACCAAAGATCATTTTATCAAAGATCATTTAACCAAAGATCATTTGATCAAATATCAAAGATCAAAGATGATTTCAACAGATATCATTTGATCAAAGATTATTTGACCAAAGATAATTCAATCAAAGATCAAAAAACATTTGATCAAAGGTCAAAGATCAAATTATTTTTTATCTTTTGATCTTTATCTTTATCTTCCTCTTTAGATCTCAAGATCATGTTCAAGATAAAGATCAAAGATCAAAAGATTGATGATGAAAAGATCATTTGATCAAAGATCATTCAATCATAGATCATTTGATCAGAGATCACTTGATCAAAGATCACTTGATCAGAGATCACTTGATCAGAGATCATTTGATCAGAGATCACTCAATCAAAGATCATTTGATAAAAGATCAATGAGCAATAATCAAAGATCAGAGATTTGATCAGATATCATGTGATCAGAGATCATTTTGATCGAAGATAATTAATCAAAGATCAAAAATCATTTGATCAAATGATCTCTGATCTAATGATCTTTGATCAAATGATCTCTGGTCAGATGATCTCTGAACCAATGATCTTTGATCAAATGTTCTTTGGTCAAATGATCTTTGATCAAATGTTATCTCATCAAATGATATCTGATCAAATCTCTAATCTTTGATCAAATGATCTCTGATCAAATAATCTTTGATCAAATCTCTGATCTCTGATGTTTTATCATTGATCTTTGATCTTATATTGATATTTGATATTGATCATTGATATTTGATCATTGCTCTTTGAACTTTGATTGGATGATCTTTGATCTTTGGTCAAATAATCTTTGACCAAGAGATCTTTGATCAAAATTATCTCTGATCTTTGATCAAATGATCTCTGATCACATGATCTTTGATAAAATGATCCCTGATCACATGATATTTGATCAAATGGTATCTGATCAAAACTCTGATCTTTGATCTCTTATCATTGATCATAGATCTTTGATCTTCAATTTTTCATCTTTGATCTTTATCTTTATCTTCATCTTTAGATCTCAAGATCAAGTTCAAGATGAAGATCAATGATCAAAGATCAAAAGATCAAAGATTAATAGATCAAAAATCAGAAGATCAAAGATCAAAAGTTCAAAAGATCAAGAAATCAAAAGATGAAAGATAAAAGATCAAAGATTTGATCAGAGTTCATTTGATCAAAGATCATCTGATCAGAAATCATTTGATCAAATATCATTTGATCAGAGATCATTTGATCAAAGATCATTTGATTAAAGATCAAAGATCAGAGGTTAATGATCAAAGATCAAGACTGATGAATCTGTAGTTAGACAATATCTTGTATTTTTACTATCAAATTTCAAATTCAAATCAATTTATTCAATATTTGATACATTACACAATGATAAATTATAAACACAAGTAAAGGCATTGTGTAACAAATCTACACCCTTATATACTAAAGCCACAAAGTGACATACTAATCTATCAAAATTATTGACCACTTATCGATATGCGGCAGTGGCGTAACGCACACCCCCGCAGCTTCCGCAGCGTGGGGGGGCCCGGGGCTCTGGGGGGCCCGGGCTGAAGCCCGATTATAAAATATAGGTTCTTGAAAAATAAGTTACTTGCGCTCCTAGGAGGCCCAGGTGAGAGCCCAAAATGATCTATTACATAATTTCTGAAGAAATAAAATTAAAGTTACAATTTATCCAGAGAAACATGATTTCTTTTTTGGCTAATACAGCAATAAGCACTAATGTAAGTTAGTTTGTTTATTTCTTCCCAATTAATTTTCTTTTCAATAACTTTTGAATAAAAGGCCTATTATCAATCCAACTCAGAATTAAAACCTTGAAAATCATCATTAAAACTACCGTACTTACTCAATAGCAAGCAAGCAATGGAAATACTGCAGCCTAGATGTACGAAATTAGTTACCTGGGAGAATGGAGACAAGGTTCTAATGTGCAATTCAGAAAGCAGTGATTGCTGAACTTGGAGGCATATAGAGTGTAGAAGTCTTCAAATCAAAGGTTTTTTTTATAAATTATTATCTTCATGCTGTCTAGATCTCATAATCCAAACACTAGAGACGTACTTTATACTAAAGTTAAATCCTTAATTCTGGCTAAATGCTTGATCCTATTTTCCTGTCTTGGATAAATAATTCTTCATAACTTTAAAAATGATTAAAATCAAAGTACCCTTTAAAAATATTTTTTTATTTCACACACAACATTTTTTGGCTGATTTGCCATTTTCAAGTGTAAATAATAACAGTGAATAAAATTAAACCCATTGTATCCATACCTAATCTAATTAAACATATGTTTGAATTTAGCATAAATTTCGTATGAAATTTATGAATACATTGAAAATAAAATCATACGAAATTTATGCTGAAATCAAACATATGTTTAATTAGATTAGGTATAAATACAATAGGTTTAATTTTATTCACTGTTATTATTTACACTTGAAAATCGCAAATTAGCCGAAACATGTGTGTGAAATAAAAAAATATTTTTAAAGGGTACTCTGATTTTAATCATTTTTAAAGTTTCAAAAAAATACAGTAGCCCTAGAAGAAAAGAATTCTTCATAATTATGAATATTTTATAATTAAATTTAATTTTCTCCCACATAGGGGAAAATGTACGTTCACATATTCAGAAAGTTGAGTAATTGAAATTAAGGAAAGTAGGGGGTTGAGAATAGGGGGGGGGGTAGAAAAAGGGGTATGATTTCAGAAGAAGGGGCCCAGAATTTTGTTTTGCGGGGGGCCCGGTTTGGAAACGTTACGCCACTGATATGCGGTATAGCTAAGTTATACATTACTGGAAAGAGGAAATCGAGCAAATAACCAGAAAAGTCTGAAAACTTGTAAAATTCCTTCCAAGAGGGTTTTAGGGTTTTGCCCCCCCCCCCAAAAAAATTCAACTTTTTAGTTTGACTGTTTATTGCAACGCCTGTTTGCTACATGTTTCACCGTAGAACTTCCAGGAAGCAGGAATAATAATATAGTGTACAAGTACAACACAGGGAAGAACTTCTTCTCTGTGTGTAAAAGTAATTTTGACCGCAATGTGTTACATTCAAAACTGAGAGTCAAGTTGGACATGGTAATGCGATCTAGCGGTAAGTTGATGAACTATGGATTGATGCACTCTATGAACCACCTGTTCATTGTTTGGGCACGGCGGCACGGCACCGTCAGCGTCGGCACACGGCACGTTGGAGGTTGCTCTATGAACTTGTCAACGATTCAACGACAAGTCGGCAACTGAAATTAATTTTTTATGTAGCCCGGTGAATTTCTTCAGTTCTATAAATATTGAAATTAGTTTTCCAAATAAGGCTGTTATTTTCTCGGTAAATCAAAAAGGTAATTATTACTCAAATAAGTTTTTATTCTAAGGTTGATTGTTTATCATCAAAAAGTAGAATGAAAAATAATGTAACTTACATTTGTTTTTTGGTTATCCATTCCTTGTAGAACAACTCGGGATGCCAGTTTTGACTTTTTCATGATTATTTTAACATGCACACTGGATCTTGGTTGGAAGTAGCCTATCCTTTATCTTTATTATTATTGGTAGAATACAAAAGATTCCTATTCCGAACTCAATTATTTAAACTTTCATTTTCCATTAAACACTCACATCAGTTGCAATTCAAATCCAAATGAATCAAACCGCCGTGAAAATGATGTCATGGCTACTTTCTGATGGCAATACAATGACGTCATTTTACAAAAGTTTAATCTATTCATTTTGTGCAACTGGCTGTAAGATTGGCTCACTACAAATGATTTGAATATTATATAAGATTTGTTTTGATCTCAGATGGGAGCGCTCGATCTTCATAATGAAATAACAAAAAATATTGTAACTTTAGTATTCTCTCACATTAAAAATTGTTAGCCATGTCGATTATTTCCTACTCAGAGCTTTGATATTGCGTTGACGTTGACGCAATCTAGGCCTATTATTTCTTGAAAAGAATTCCCAATAGCTCAAATTCTATTGATTTAAACGAAATAAGGCGTTTGGCTCTGCTGATATCTAATTGCTAGAAAGTAGACATGATAAGACGTGCGCCTGATGGTATTCTTGTTGGATGGATAACCACTTGAGACGGCTCCGTTTGAGATCATTTATGAGGTTCCAAAGTAAAAAAATTGTTTGGCAAATCTTCAAATTATCATCACAAAACTCAGTCTTTTTCAATTGGAGTCTCAATTTCATTCCAATATAAATGTGTAAAAAATGAATCTCCGATTGATCATGTCATTATTTATAGGTAGGAAGGTATTTTGAGGTTGAATAAGGAATAAGAGCAGTGTTATAATTAAGTTTTTTATTGTTTCCAAACATTATAATTATAAAATTATAATTATGGCGTTCAGTCATGGAAACATTTCACACAAATAATTTGTCCCTTATAGAATAAAACATAAATATTTTATTTACTATGCCTTCGAATTTTCTGTGCCACCCCTTTTGTTTGGATTCCATTTTAAATGTTTTCCTATCCACTTTATAGAAGCTATGTTCAAAAATATTAGTTCATCATCGAATCAAGACTCAAAGTACAACATTATGTCTAAACATTTCTATGCACATTATATTCAACATTTACATGAATCTAATTTACAAGGTAAGTATAGCCTAATAAGATCTCATTTCTTAGAGAATGAATGAAATTATTTGAAACAAACAGGAGCAAGATAAAATACAACTTTAATTTACAAATTTGTTCATATTTCGATTTTAAATCGTCAAGTTTTTACTAATTAAAAAAGATTCCAGAAAATGGAGTGGGATTTTAAATCACATCATGCCTATTATAATTTTTACATTTTAGAAAATTTTCTTTGAAATTGTTTTCATTATTATTTTATTGAAGAGCAGGTCTACATTATGTGAATTAAGTTTACAACTCGATATTATGTCCGATAATTCACATAGAAAACTGCTTCCATGAAATAGAATGGTTCTCGAAAAGTCAAGTTAGGTACTCTATTATAATTTTCGTAAATTTACAATAAGATTTTTATCAATTACCGTATCTTCTATGTTTTTCAACAATATTCTATGTAATTTTATAGCTCATGCTATTACATAAAATATTATTTTCAAAGTTTTCTGATTATAAAATAGGCAGCATGTGAACTCACAAATGATAACAATAATATTATATTTTGCGATAAAGACTAGTTTTGGACTGTATGGAGAAATTTTGAAAAGTGCCTATGAATGATAGGAATAATCTACTATTATACAATGATACACTGATAAATTTGAATAAGATCTTCTTGGATAATAATATTAGTTTATAGAGCTATAAAGTGCTTCAAACATCTAACGCTTATTTTATACAGCATCTGACAAAAATTAGAATATTTTATAGATAGGGGTTTTTTTAAATAATTGAATTCCTTGGCTGAGAAATGTATTGTAAATATTGATGATCGCGAGATCAATGTTCAAATTTTGAATTGAGTTTAATGTCAAGTATTTGTACTTTTGAAAGTGTAGAACATTTTAGATGTAGACTCAATGGAATTTAAACGATTTTTAGAACTCGAGATAGAATCAACCTTTTGGATGAAAATAATGAACTGACAATTTCATAAAAAATATTATAACAGGAATTGCACCTTAAAATTTCTGCCATCTATTTTCAGGCTATATTTTGGCAGTGTTACTTATTATTCTGGAGAATTTTTAGATTTTCAATAAATTGTTCAACATGATTCAAATAGTCCTGATATTTTGTTTCTTTTATAGATATTTTATTTCTTCATAATGTGGAATAATTTCTCCCTACTGGAAGATAATTGATAATCTTTTCCTGAACCTAATAAATGAATTATCTTTTTAATAAATTCTTCACATTATTGCATTATTAGAAAAATCGCTGAATTCTTATAATGTCCCGCAATATAATGAATTCTCAATACCATTTAATTTAGAATAGAAATTCTCACAAAAATGAAAAATTATATTTTTTAGTATCTCTATTCAAGCAAGAACTATTTCCTTTGATTCTATTGATGTGAACAGTTTCATCTACTCGTAAAGATTTATAATAAGTTAAGTTGGTACTAAAAATTTCAATTTTTATAAAATTCTTCAGCTTATCCATATGAACATCCAAATAGATGTCATATTTAAAATACAATGAGCAAATTTAAAATTGGTCTTGAGCAAGACATAGCAAAAGTGCATCTATTTCCATTATTATTATTAAGTCTGCGTGTTTTGCAATATGATGAGGGACTTATTTTAGAATTATATAAATACATTGGCATTCACTATTAGAGGTTTATGTCTGTTCAAAATATTGAACTTTATTATGATTTGAATATTTTCTAATTGAAAAATTAAATCCTTTTCTGAATCCATTCTTTTGAAAGAAATAATGTAAACATTTTGAAATTTATCCCTTGTAGGGGGGTTTATTTCATTTGATCGAAGCTTTTTTTCAATCAAAATATCGATATAAGCTTTTTACAATATTACAATTTGGAAGGATATGAGTTTTAAAACATCAATTAGCATCCATTTTTCATCACGACATCAATCTACACTAACAGAGAAGCCTAGACTAATATTTATCTTTCACCTATTAGCACATATTTTGAAAGTGCACGACAATGATAGACACTGATTTATTGACTCAAGCAAAAGTCATATCAAAGTTTCAAGTACAATTTTGTAACTTCATGCTGGAATAAAATGGATAAGTTAGTGCAATGAAGTCTTTTTGGCAGTCTTGGAGCCTTGTCTACTATATGTGGTGATGAGGCATGAGAAATAAATTTATAAAATTATTTAAAGATAATATCAAACAGGTAATGTTTTTCTAAAAATATAACATGCACACTGATTTATGAGAATGACGTCTACGAGAAAAATAACAATCGATATCTGGCTAATAGAATACCGTCGTTTATATGAATCATGCTTGTTCACTCAGTTTCTGTGGAAAGGGCAGGGGCTTAGGACAACAAATATCTATATTTATAATAGAAGAAGGGTTTTAGAAAAATACTTGCAATATCTTATCTCTCTGTACAATCCTATACAATTAATGCCACACTTTTCCATCAGCTCCTATTACTTGTAAGTACATTCAACACATTTGTCTTAAAGGACGATAATAGAATCCATCTTCAAACATAAATAAATAATAGTAGTTTACAATAAAAATATACAATAGTATAAATTACATTTCGTCAGTTAAATCTAGGAAATACTCACAAATACAGGTACAAAAAAGTTTACAAAAATCAACGAACAGAATTAAACAATGCGACGAGATACGGCGATAGCTTACAAATAAATCAGAACTAATTACAATTAAAACAATAAAATTCGAACTCGTTGAGCATAAAGTATAAATAACTATATAGATTGAATAAACTTTGAACGAATAAATAAAGAAAATATAATAATCTTGTTGGCTTATCACAGAATCATGTCATTGCTATCTCACCTTACAATACCATTGTTTACTTCCCAACTCTCATTGTAGTTTCTAGTTGTTTTTGCAACTGATTATAATATATTATTATTACTCTTTATCAATAAAGTCTAGTCTTCACTCTCTTTGCATTTAAATTATAATAGAATTTACAAATATTTTACAAACACATCTATTACAAAAATACTACAGGGATTATAGCAAACGCTTTAAAACACACACTAGGCTCAAAAATAGAAATAAATTATTCCAAGATCATTAACCATAAAAATCCTCCATTGCCAAAAAATTTATTGAATTCTTGTACTTCAGTATTCAAGTAGAGTCCCAACATAGATGCTCTTAAAGTGTGAAAAGGTATTGTAGCAAATCGTTGGAAACAAATATGAGAATTACTCGTGTGATTCCCTAAATAATTATTCTCTACATATTTTTGATACCACCACCCTATTTTCTAATTAGACCTCATTTGAATATGGTCTACCCCAGGAAAACCATGAACAGATAAATAAATTGCAATAAATTGAATTAGTTTTGGTCAATTAAGAATGAAATTTGAAAAGGGTTTTTATAAAAAGAATGCAATTTTATTGTTAACTGTCTCGAACAACCAATGCTAGAGCTGGAGCAAGGCTTATTAGGTTAGAAATTTAATTTGAAATAATATATTATGAATTTTATGCTCCGACCACATCCAGGTTCCGGAGATACATACAGAGCAGTTTTTGTCATATTAATAATCTCAATCTAATTACTCTTTGTACAATAAGTGTCACTCCAGCTCTAGCTGTTGAAAAAACTCATATACTGAATTGACTCTTACCCCAGTATGAAATTTGGATTAAAAATAGGGAAAACACACTTTCGACTAATTTGATCATGATCAGAAATCTTCAGGAAGAAAACTCCGTCAATATTACAAAGAGGCAATCACGTTTACTAGAATACATTCTATATTTATCCTA